>CM069454.1:21799282-21938524 GCA_035610835.1 Ophiura sarsii
AGTGGGCATTAAGCAAGGTAAGGCCTATAATATGGCAAGAATTTAACAGATATTTACAATGTAGAGGCTGTTCAACATGGTCCCCAGCACTTATCCTAAAGGCAAATGCACTCAGGAATGCATCATACAGATAGGTATTCTGCAAGTCAAATTATTTACAAATCCTATTTATTAACATATTTCTCTCAACATCTTTATTCAGAAAACTATCCTACATGTATGATGGTGACCCACATTTACAAGCTTTCACTTGATCTGTTGGCATCCAAATGACCATACCAACATTTAAGGACAATTACTGTATCTATCGCCATCCAAATGGCCTTCTAAACGTTACATGCCACTTCACGATTAACCTCCCATGTTTATGACAACATAGATATTGATCTCACCATGCCTCCTGCAATATTAATATAGCCATCTCTATATATTTTTACATTACAAATTGTTCAATTTAGAACTATAGATCGTGGCCCTGCATGTCGATTGCAATATTTACCTACGCACACACACGTGCAAAAACATCAATGAGTGAAAAATAACGTAGAAAAAAGCGATCCTCTTTTTCTTTTGCGCCCAGGGATATCAATAATAAAGGGAAAGTACGGTGTCTGACTCTCGATGTGGATATCATAGCTCGGTCCGAAGATGAATTTAATCAATTTTCACTTACTGCCACAGGCAATGTTACTGGTAATAAGCCCAATATGAATCTAATACTGTGTGGATGGTGTAATATCAGAGTGTAATATAGTGATATATACTGTAAAAAAACCAGAAATATTTGCGAGTTTAAAATTTCACGAATCAGCAATACTGGCCTAATTCACGGTATGAACATTTTCGCAAATGTGACTCTGCAATGCACTGCTACAAGGTAGATTAGAAATATTTGTGGCATGTCATTTAAGCAAATAAGTGCTCCTCGCGAAATTAGCGAAATTTAAATGCACACAAACATTTGTGGTTTTACAGTACATCCATCCACTATTAAAGGGGCATTCTCTTATTGTCACCCAAGGGCTACTCGATTATAGAAGTGTACCCATGCACAAGTTCAAATTAAACAAAATCTAAAACAAATATTACCGTTGTAACAAACAACAGCCCTAAAGGCTAAACATAAACATGTCCAAGAACTTCAGTTTATAATTGTGAGATAGGCTTTTAGTTACAACGGGTATTCATAATATAAGTTAAGAGTTTAATAGGTTCGCTGTCGGTCTGTTTTAAATTAAACTTGTCTGATGGCGAACCCATGAAACTACACTTTGTTGTAATAAATTGATAATTGTCTTAGGAATTCTACCCTAAACAAGTTGAAGTGATCAGAATCAAGCTCTTCATACATAACGAGAAACTAAACTAGAAACTATAAGTCTAGTTTTTCTAGTAGAACTAATAATAGCCAAAATGCTTTGTTGTAATAAATTGATAATTGTCTTAGGAATTCTACCCTTAACAAGTTGAAGTGATCAGAGTCAAGCCCTTCATACATAACGAGAAACCAAACTAGAAACTATAAGCCTAGTTTTTCTAGTAGAACTAATAATAGCCAAAATGCTTTGTTGTAATAAATTGATAATTGTCTTAGGAATTCTACCCTTAACAAGTTGAAGTGATCAGAGTCAAGCTCTTCATACATGTAGAACGAGAAACTAAACTAGAAACTAGTTCTTCTAGTAGAACTAATAATAGCCAAAATCTTGGGACAAAATATTCTAAGAGTCGGTCGACGATATTAAAGGTGTAAACCAGAACAGAATTCCTCAGCATAATAAAAACAACAACAAAACCTGTTCTGCAAGCAAACGGACTTCCCAGGTAGGGTCTGTCAGTCAGGTATTGTTGGGGGGTGTAATTTGTGTGAACATTTCAAACATTTTCAACCAACAAGTCAAAAAAATACAAACCTTTTTGAAAATGTTTCCACATAAAAATATAAAAAATGAGTCGGTCGGGCCTGTAGATTGGGTTTGTCGTCGCCTCAGGTAAAAGTACAACAAGCTATTGCACCCCTGTCTGTGATTCAAACCAACTCATCATATTGTTCTAGATCTTCTTAATATCATTGCCAAATTATTAAATCCATGTTACAGGGGAATGTTGAAAGAAACTACGATACAAAACCTAAGTGCACCATTGGGCTATTCCATTTTAAATCCATACACCCCCTATGGAAGACATTACCTTGATCTTACCACAGGGAGTGTGAATTTCAAATGGGGTTATTACCTGCATGGGTACACGACACTCCATTTGATACACTCCCTGTGTGGTAGATTAAGGTAATGTCTTTCATAGGGGGTGTATGGATTTTAAATGGAATAGCGCATTATAGATTAGCCATCATTGTACTTGGCTAATAACAATAATAATGACATGCGTCATAAATAATACAAATAAACACAAACAGTTCCTGACCAGGAGCTTTACATTGGCTCAGTATTCAGTATCAGAAAAGATTTCAGTGGCTGGTACCATCACCAATAATGTTCAAACAAGGAACTTGTGCCCGTATAATGACTATCTGGGCTAATAAATAAGTCTCTGACAATTCACAGCTACTCATGTCAGCGGCTCAACCTGATTGTCTGGTGTGGAGTGGTGAAAAGCAGATTAGCTTTCTACTACCCCCTTGAAGTATCAGCTTATTGATCACCATTTGAGTAGCAAGAAATCCGGTGGGGGGGGGGGGGGGGGGGGCACTGACATTGGAAAGGGGTATGAAGACCCCCCTTTTCCTTTTCACCCTCTTCTGGTAGCTCTTAAGACCCCCCTTTTGAGCCTGCATCAGCTCTTATGACCCCCATTTTATTGATGATTCAAAAATCGCGAAGATTTTCATTTCAAAGCCCCAATTTTTTCGAAAATTTGCGTTCTTACTAATCAAATTGGAAAAACAAACCAGTTCTCAAGTCCTACTTTTTCGAGAAAATCAGTTCTTAATTAAGACCATATTTTTCGTCATAAAATTCTCTCAGTTCAGTTCCGAAGCCCCCCCCCCCCTTTAAGACCCTGGGCAGCACACCCCTATCAAAAAAAATGTTGAGTGCCCCCCTGGGCAAGAACTCTCCACCTCTGGATTTGGTGGCTACTGCAATCACTGATATTAAACCGTCAAACAAGGACCTTTAACCCTAACCCTAGAATTGTAGCAGTGGGGATGGATTGAAGAACAGGGAGTGGTGTTGAAGAATATATCTGTTATAATTTACTTGAACATCAATAACGGTCACACCGTCACAGGGTTCTAGCCAGGACCATTTTAGTGCCGGGTGAATTTACTGACGGCGAACGGAGAGCGAACGAAGTGCAGTGGATCATGGCATGGGATCCAGAGGCCTTCTTAATGTCTTTTTAGGTTTTTTTAATGCACTTTGAGGGTTCCTGCCACATAATTTCTTGTTTTATGAGGAAGTTTAATGATTTGATCCACAAATTGTTAAAAAATAAACAACAACAAAACCAATTTTTTTTTAGAGTGCTGGGCGGATATTGTCAGTGCCCAGTGCCGCCCACCGTAGCTAGAACCCTGAATGTTCATCTTTGCTGTTACAACTCACAAAATCACAAAAGCAGCCTTATGCCCAGTATATTTATATTGTGACTGTTTATAGCTAGGGAGCACACATGGCTTTGAAACACATTGAAACACATGTGACCGTCTACCCAAAATTAAGGTCAAAGGTCAATTAATCACCCACAATGGCAAGGATGTCCACTTAGGTTGTAATTCTGCTGACTTCAAAGACTGGGACCGAAAAAAACCCCTATGCTCCCCAACTATTAGTGTAAAATTCTTGTCTAAGCTGTTGACCAGAATATTTGAATCAACGTTTTGTTGTACAAAGATGGTTGATTTTTCTGAATCCTTACAAGTGTAAGTTCATACATATATGTAATACAATTGTAAAAATGTACAAATCTCAGTTTTTATCCAAATTTAGGGCGCAGCCTCCAACACATCACTGCGTGTACCTTTGAATATAGCTTATTGATAACAATTTGAAATCACATTGTCACCAATAAGTTATAACCCTCAAACAAGGGACTTGTGCACCTTTAATGTTTCTCTGCGATGGTTAGTCTACAGAGTCACCGACAATTCACGTCAGCAGCACGACGCGCAGTGGTGAAAAACAAATTAGCTTATTGATCACCATTAACGGTATAGTATGTGATCTTTTCCAGGGGATGCCCTTCGTAAAGAATAGGGGAACATCCCGGTCTGTGGCTGTTCACACATCAGTCCTAGGTCATAGGACCTATGCGTTATAACAGCCTTATAGCTGTGCTTGCATAGTATAGCAGAAGCAGAAGCAGAAATCCTCTAAACAAAATTGGAAGCAGATTTTCTCACAGATTTACATTTCTGATCATAAATTGTACATACATTCCAAGTTACAGGGCGATACGATTCTTAATTACTTCAAAATCATGGTTTTAGAGTAAAAATGAACTGTCAGGTTAACGGACAGTTTGTTTTTTTACTCTAAATTCACTCTAACTTGGAATGTATTCATGATTTATGATCAGAAATGTAAATCTGCAAGAAAATCTGCTTCCAATTTGTTTGCGAGGATTAAGGGCGTCCCCTGGAAAAGATCACATAATATACCTTTAAGTAACAACCCCTCGGAATTTGGCACCTTGTGCTGCCACTGATCACGTTAAAACCTGATGCACCTTTGAATAGCTTATTGGTTACAATTTGAAATCACAATGTCATCAATAACCTTCATTCAAACAAGGGACTCGTGCACCTTTAATGTTTCTCTGCGTTGGATAGTTTACCGACAATTCACGTCAGCAGCACAACCTGCTTGTCTGCTGCGAAGTGGTGAAAAGCAAATTAGCTTATTGATCACCATTAAGTAACAAGAAACCAAATGGATGTACAAAAGGGTTTCGTGAATAGATAAATCTTTAATAGGCAGACGAGATAGATGGCAACCGAAGCGAAATTGTATCCGGATAGACTGTAATTGACTAGCTTCGGTTACGACTATGGCGTTATTTAATAGTTCCGCTGTCGCCAATATTTGTTATGCGTTTTATTTCTTCATTACAAGATGGTGTAGTATGTTTTCATTTAGAATTGATTTTGAGGCACCAATGACAGCTATACGGTACATCATTTATACATTGGGAAGTTAAAGCACTATTTGTGAAGTTGTATTAGCCTTTCATCAAGGCATTGTGGTGGTGGTGTATGTGTTCATGTGTTTTTCCCTGCAACCATGGACCTCAACTAAGATACACCCCCTAGCAAATGTGGACACACACTAATCGTGGACCGTCCACGGTTTCTAACCATGTGCAAACAATTTCAAATAACGTAAACTTCATTTAAGACTAAGTCCATGTTTGGGTGGTGAGGGGTTAGGTCATCGATCTCCTGTAAAAATGTCTAAAAGGTCCATGGTAAGTTGACAAATTTCAAATGGGGTGTGTCCAAGTTTAGATAGTAGTTTACACACCCAGTTTATAAGGTCCACGTTTGACAGTAAAAACCTGTAGGGGGGGGGGGGGGGTGTGTGTGTGTGAGCACCCTCTGTAAAAATAGTCTAATACGATGCCTTTCTGCGAAATATCTTTGTGTTATGTTTTGTGTTGTTGTTGTACGGAAGATTTACCCCGGAAAAATGATGCTTGCCTGATCGGTTGATGTTTGATGTCATCATTAATTGGCAGACGTCATCGATATCAAGTGCTATCTTTTAAGGCCATGTGTTTTGAACTGACCACCCAAAAAGGGTGGCGGCGTTGCATTTTTGGTGACGAATCATCCATCTCTCTCTATTAACTCAACAACTATAGGTGGTAGAGCTATGGTTTAGGTGTCATTTGAAAGCTTATTTATCTAGCTACACCGTGTGAATTGATCAGGTATTTCTATAACTGTTTGGCTGAGATATGATTGATTATACTTCGAAAGTCAGGGGTGGCGGCGGTGGCGGTGGCGGCGGTGGCGGTGGCGTCGTGTACAATCTCTATTGGGAATATAGAAAATGTTCCCAATTCTACGTTCAAATTACAATAACTCTTCTTTTCTGTATGGTACAACCATGATTTTGCTCTCATTTTATCGATTGTTTTATATTCTATAAGTTTCTGTTTCAACAAACGTGTCAACTCTTACGTAACAGTTGTAATCACGAATCGATTGCATTGTCTTTGGCTTTTTCCCTATTCACTACACAGGAAACTTGCCCTAATTCATCGGTTTTACATACATGACTATAACAACAAAATTATTCAACCGTTTATAGCAAAATTATACATTTTTGGAAAGCTCTTGAATAGGGGAATTCAGAAATCTTGCTTAAAATAGGATAGGGTGAATAGCCAAAAAAATACATGTGTAAACTCTAATAAATTTGAAATGTAAACGTTTATGCTCATTTACTTCCCGATGTAGTATATTTCAACAAGTTACACTTGACAACCATTATGTTCTGATGGGTAAATTGCATGAGGAACTAACATGCACAGTAAAATGATGATTGGGATAGGAATAAAAAAAATATTGTGCTTTAATCAAAATATGAAAAAAAATCGATATTTTTTTAACATTCTTAATCACAACATGTTACCATTAGGTCTTATGCAAATTCCAATCGCATATTTAGATTCCTTGTGAGATTACCGTTCAGAAAATATATACTTTTTATGGGGTAGAACAAGTAGTTATTGCGATATGCTAATTCGAATCTCAGATGGTGTAAAATTTAAAAATATGGACATGCAACGGGAAGGGTGGCGAGTTCAAAACACATGGCCTTAACGTTGTTGTCAATAGAATTAGGTGGAGTTAATCTTGTGTTACTATGACAACATTGTTTTTTATCGACACATAATGCTTACACGGTAGAATAGCTATTTGTGCAAAGACGCCTCACTGCGCTCAACGGGTCGGCCTCCTGTCTGACGAGAGATAATTTGAGAGGTGTCTTTGACAAAGACTAAGGTTTTATTAAAACCTGGACGTGTTGATCGAGCAATTATCGCAAAACTGTGTAAAGGGAAATTAAAAATACTGCTTGCCATGAGGGAGAAAACAATTTGATTTGGAAAAGTGTTGATTGATACCTTTTACAAGGTGTGTGTTTTTGTGTTACATTTTGTTTATTTGATGAATCTTACAGATAGATACTTTATTTTATGTACTTTATAACTTGCTAAGTGTTGCATTACTAATACTATATGCCAGTTGCACCACATACTGAACCATTCAATGCACCCTAATATAGCACATTACAGATTGTTACCCAAGTAGGACAATTGCATGTATCGATCCCAAGAACGCACACAGGGAGGGACTCCCTAAACCAAAACCACCCCCTCAAAACAAAAAAAACCACAACATCCAAACATCACAAAAAGATGAAAAACATAGCCCTGAATAACTACACTGATATAGGCATGAGTGAAAGCGATTACTTTCGTCAGTAAAGCTTGGGTGTCATTGGATGAGAGAATTGATGCGTTATGGTGCCTGCCTGTCGCCATTTGATCGCTCTTTGATGGAGGATTTGAGGAACGTTAAGGAGCACTTGTTATGGATGATGTAATGGGAGTAATGGAACATGTTGAACTTGAAAGAGAAAATATAGTTTATCCTCTGTGTCATTTTGTACCTCTAAACTTGTATATGTGCTTCATCAGTGGCGGATACAGGGGGGGGGGGGCGCCCTGTAAAATTTGACAATATACCTATTTTGTGTACCACTTTATCTTTTTCAGAGGCATAGGTGGATTCCGTCGGTAAATTTGCCACTTGTACCCTGCAATTTTTTTGGCCGGTTTTTGGACAACCACATCGCTATCCCCCACCTCCCTCCCAACCCCCACCACCACTTAGCTGAATTTCACGAGCTGACGGCAAAAAAAATTTGGAACCTCTTACGATTTTTGGGGTGTACCAATTAAAACAACCTTGGTCAGCCCCCCGTAAATTTTAATCCTGGATCCGCCGCTGTTCATCCTCATGCTGGCTGTCTCAATTCACTCCCTAAACATGGGTCCCAAATTATATTCTTAATATTGTCACCATTCAAAAAAGAAAAAGAAAAAAAATCCCAGATTTGTAAATGTTCACATACACACACAAAATCAGTCGTAGAATGTGTTAACGCATTCTATGACTGCATGTAAAGGGTTTTGTGAGTCTTATCAAGTGGCCGTCTCGTAAACGTATTTAAACAAGTAGGAGGGCATGTGTGTAGTCGGAAGTGTAATTTCTCAAGTGATTCGGGCAAATGTTGCAACCCTCATATCGCCATAAGGCATGGGATATCGCTGAATCCATACACGCATTCAACTGGTTGATGGAGTGAAACAGGAACTGTGGCTATTTTTCGCGTGCATCAATTTTCATGTGTCAATGTTGAACTACTGTAAAACAACTTAATTTCATTGCGAATTAGCATTTAGTCAACTTTTTGCGGCAATTTAATTTCACTTATCTGTATCATCTACCCTTATATAACCATTATAAATAATATAATTGGCTGCAATTTAATTTGTCTAATCTGATCTCCTAGAGAAATGAGCGAAAATTAAATTACTAGCGAAATTAATTTGTTTTACAGTATATCCTTGTGTTGATCTAGTAGTTTTGTACTCCTTTTTCATAGGTGTAGTAATAATCATTCATCCTATGGTTTAATATTTATGTATTTTAGGTTGACATTTTTATTTTGTGTGAAAATTTCCACTTTTCCAAAGGGTTAATAAACTATTATGCCTTCACAGTAGAGGCAGAATTGATTTGATTTGATTTGTTTTGATTTGATTCGATTCAGCATATTATCATCTAACAAGAAGTATTGCACACGATACACATATAAAACGTTAACATACAGATATAAAGCTTACATTTACAGCAAAACATAAAATGATAAACTGCTAAGGATAACCCTTCAAGCTAAAAAACTTATTTCCAAAGGGGTCCTTATAAATACAAATAAGAAGAGTTATATATACAGACATTAAAGGGGATAGGTATATAAAACTTAAAAGGGGTGTAAGTTTATGCATTCTTTTGTGGGTAAATCTGGGTCTTGGAATGGGCCATAAGTGAAAAAAGAGGGTAGCATGATCAGGCATGATTTCCCGGCAAGCTAACCCAAATTTCCCTTCTAAATGGAAAATGTCCCACTTTTCTTATGTTTTTCTTGATATGGGAGAGCAAAATGTTCCTCCAAATGCCAACATTTCCCGGCAAGGAGCTTCCCAATTTGCCCATTTTTTGCAGGCCTGGCTGCAAGATTTTTAAAAAGGTGAGCTCTGTGAAACTAAGGGTAAAAGAACATCACTTTATTCTTGACGGGTATGCTATGGGAAAGATTAACTGCTTACTCTCTTAAGGCCTGACAACGGAGGTCAGTCAAAATACTTGGTTACGAGAGCTATTTTGGGCAAATTCTGCCAAAAGAAGCCCGTTTAGAAAATTTTAACATGCAACAACATTTTCTCAGGGGGCTATTTTGTGAAAACTAGGGGCTAACCGCCCTCCCCCTGTGTATTTTGAGCCCTGCCTAACAAACCAGCACAGCTTGCATGTTCAGTTTCCCACATGGCCTTATGCAGAGTTGTGCCTCCCTTGTTAGGCCCATCCTTGTAAATCCATCGAAAGACCCAAATGTTGAGGTTTCCGTTCTTAATTAAGGCATCTTTATTAGTACAACAACTGTACTTATCCATACATGGCCAGTTGATTTTGTCTCGCAATGTTGAGATTTCCGTTCTTTATTAAGACATCAATACTACTTCATATTGTAAGTACAACGGGACTTACTTGTATCCATACGTAGCTAGTTGATCTTTGTCTTTGTTCCTGTAAAAGCTTTGATCAAACAGTTGCTGGAAATGGCTTTTATTGTAAAGCCTAAAGGAACTCTTGGGCCTCTTACATATCATTGGTTTAGTGCAAAAAGTCCTATCTGCAATGGCTGCCATTTGTGAGATTATCACAGTGGTATATCTCAGATCACCCTTATATATTACATGTGGCAGCTATTGTAGATATTGCCTTTTCACATAACATGTAAATGCAAAAATGTCCTATATGCTATATAGCTGCCCTGTGTTACTTTAAGTTTATATCAATAGGTCTGCTATAGGCTAACTACCACACATGATAACATCTGGCAGCTATTGTAGATGGAGCCTTGTTGCGCTAAACACTCAATAGCCATTGTGAATGCATTCTCAGAGGTCTGTCGACTTTATTGGGAATTTGCCGAGAGGAAGGAAAGTTAACCGTAACCCTAACCCAAATAGTGAGCACGGAATACTGCGCGAAACAAGTAGCTGAGGGTTGTGGCGTAGTGGGTGGGACAACAGGCTGATATCCAGATCGATTCCCTGCCGGTCTCTGGCGATTTAGTTGGTGTTTCCCCTTGTGATCCCAGGTTAAAAACCTAAACCAGGGCAAGGGTTAATACTAAATGTTGCTCTGCAAATCATATACAGTATAATCTACCTAGGATCAGGGTATTGATAAACTACCCGGTGTATCTACCTAAGATCAAGGTATTGATAAACTACCCGGTGTATCTACCTAAGATCAAGGTATTGATAAACTACCCGGTGTATCTACCAAAGATCGGAGTATTGATAAACTACCTGATAAATCTACCTTAAGATCAGGCTATTGATAAACTACCAGGTATATCTACTTATCAGGGTATTGAAAAACTAGCGGGTAAATCTACCTACATGTAAGATTACGGCATTGATAAACTACCTAATGTATCTACCTAATATCAGGGTATTGGTAAACTAGCTGGTGTATCTACCTTAGATTACGTCATTGACAAATAACCCGGTATGTCTACCTAGGATTAGGATAACCCAACTTGTCCCTGATTTCTAGATCATTCATTTTCAGCCCTATCATATTTTATGTGAATATCATGGGCTTTTTATATATACATATCATAATTTATTATATGATATTTTTAAAAAGAAATTAAAATGTTTACTTTAATTTCAAAAAAATGGTATAAAACTTGATATTCTTCCCCAAAAGAGTAAATATTATTCCCCAGCGTTTGCTGCGAGAAACGAAAGAATAGACACCCCTGTAATTGATGCTATTTTTTTCATAATTTGTTTTTAACACATTTCTACGAGCTACGTCAACCAGTTGACGTCGTCGATGTGATGTTAAAACTTGCTACTCGGTTGCCACAGTAACAAACAAGACAAAAGTCAAGGAGACACATCTAATGTCTCATTTTAAGATATATTAAATTACTAATAACACAAATTTGAGGTGTTGTATAAGGGCAAATATTAAATAATTAATGGTTTGTCTCACCCTCCAATGTTGAAAACCCTAATCTGTAAAAATTCATTTTTTTTGTTTGATTTCTTAGATTTTCATTGCACTAATCTTTAGATGTGGGAAGAAAATTCACTGATATTTTTCTTGTTTATTTTTTTGATGACTACAAAAATACAAACGTGAACTAAATTACTTCAATTAAAACCTTAGAACAAAATGAAAGGGCAGAAGTCTTTGTACAGAAAACCTAGCACGATAAGAGAAGTCATCTATAATTCTATGCTAATGGGAAGTAGAAACAAAACTTTTTATTTTATGGGCCTTTTTAGCAAAAAAAACCCCTTGTATAAGATCCCAATACGTATTCCAATACAAGATTAAGCATAGCTCCCAGCAATAAAGCTTTTGTAAAGAATTTGAAAAGTCATGCATACGCATTTTGTAAACATCTATAAAAAAAGGCATGAATGCCGTTTTTTCATATTAATCCACACCTTCCAATACGAGATTCAGCATCATTCGCAGAAATAATGCATTTGAAAAGAATTTGTAAAGTCATGCATAGTATTTTGTAAAAATAAAATATTGCAGTTTTTCATAATAATCCACACCGTCCAAAACATGATAATAAAATAAAACATGAAAGCCAGACAACAGTGGACATGATAATTATGGATTTTGATCAATTTTATATATGATCCCAGAAAAGTCATCACAGTGGCCTCTGTTACACTGTGGTGTAGGTCCAAGGGTCCCCTTTTTATAATTTTTTTGGGTGTATATTTATCAATTTTTCCATCGGTCCAAAATTAGGATCCTGGTAACCGGTTAAAAACTTAGTTAGGTGGATAGGGTTAATAAAGAATGTCACAGTGCTCCCACCAAAGCAAATATCTACCATGATGAAAGATGAGTTATATATCTTGAACCTTTCATGCATGCCATACATTTGTTTAAAACATCAGTGAAATCGGGACCTGAACATTTTGACTCACCCTGTATAAAAAAAGTATAGTGGATAGTAAAGAATCCGGCATTTGAAGATACAAAAACCAAAATAAGCAGTAGCTCTCAAGGTTAGACCTACAGGCAGACTTTTAATTAAGGTGACTGGATACTCACAAATAGAGAATGATTTTTAAATTACAAGCTGCTCAAATTTCAATACCTAGTACAGTTGTTACTATAAAGTCCTCAAAAAATGTTAATTACCAGGTAATATATGCGCGTAACTCCAAAAGTATAGCTGATATAGCTCCTACATGAAAATATTCATTAATAAGATTGAATAGATATTTCTTCACGCCAATTTGAAATATGATACTTCAAAAACGATTAACTGAATTTTAACATATATAAATATGTGTCAAAAACCGAAACAAAGTCATTTTCACATTGTTTCTTTTTACACGCAGCCTCTGTGAAGTAATAGGCAGATTATTGGGTTTATCCTTCATGTAATTCTGCACGGAATTAGCCTAGCACAAAATCTGTGTTAAACTGTGCACGGAATTAGCCTAGCACAAAATCTGTGTTAAACTGTGTTAAAGGATTAAAGTATTATACAGCTTTATTCAGAAATAGAGGCTTAACACCAGTCTTACTCATGAATGAATTACACCAAGGATACACCGATTATTGGTAGCGATAACTCCCCAGTCGATATTCAGATGAAATTGAGGATGCTTCTATTGTTAAATGCGATCCCATACCTGTCACACTATCATGCTTGTTCAAAACCAAAATGAGAAAATTAAAATTGCACTTTAGTTCATTCTTTCGGTGTACCATTCATAATTGTTAACCTATGTGCAAAGAATATCTCAAATTGAAGAGGAGAAATTGATCAATAATATTATACATTTAATTCAATATTTCTAAGTTGGAACTATTTAAAGTTATGGGTGTATTTTAAAATTACCTGGTAAGGTACTTTTTTGATTAGGACCTCCTAATTAAAGTACACTTTCTGAAGTGGGGTACCAGCATAGACTTTCTGTTGTAATTTGTAATCAATGGCGTATCCAGGACTGTTTTAATGGTGGGGCAAAAAAACAACCTGAAGCCATCTTGTTGATCTTAAATATTTAAAAGTTGAACCTTATACGCACGAAGCGCGCAAAAATTGTGATTTTAACTAGGTATGAGTTATCCCGTGTTTTTTCTCTTACGTGACACGGGTCATTCTATACGTGCGTGTCACGGGTACCCGTATCCCGTAAGTCTCACTCTCCGTGAATTCCCAAACCCAACCCACAGTAGAGCCCAAGCCCCGTAATAACCGGCATAGTGCATACCACCACGCAGCGTTCGATTTAACCAATGTAGCATCACGAAATGTGACACACTTTTGAACACTAATGCACACATATGTAGCAAAAAGAGCTACGCAAAAAGATTCCCTACTTGATCTCTGATCACGTACCATCAAAGCCAAACCTAAAGATTGAGTGTCATCTTCAAATAACTAAAACAAAGTATGGTAAATCCTTAAATGTCGGCGGTTCATATTCACTTTCGTCCAGAGTTAAAAATCCCATTGCTTTACACGTAGTTGCGCAGAGTTTTTTCTGTCGGTTTAAAATGTGTACAAAATGGCGGCTTTCTGCGCAATTCGGAGAATTTATCAATTATAATCATGACGTCACTTTTAAATTAATGCTAGTCTTGTTCTCATGCCGCTTAGTGTTACGAAAAGGAGCAATAAAAATGATTGGGAATAAGACTAGCTGTAACAATGGCGCTTTAGTATCACTCGCGAGCGATCGAAGTGCCTGGTAAACTCCATATTATTATATTAATTAGCAGTAATAAGGGACGGAATCATTGTTTTTTATTTGAACTTTCATGCACATAGTCTAAATAAATGGCTAATAATCCATTAGTTTCCTTGTATTTCCTTGTGTTTTATTACGAAAATGTGTTAGTTCAAATTGTAAAATCTAGTTCGTGTTTTCGTATACAGTGTTTTGCTTACGGGCCACGGGTCATACGTGCGTGACACGGTCGAACCGTGTCCCGCTCGCATGCCTAATTTTAACACTATAAAAAGGTACACTATGACTTTTTTAACGTCCCCTACATAAATTTAGTATAGGCCTAGAGAATTTGGAGTGGTTTGAGGGCCATTATAATATCAAAACCTCTAGAAAAAATGCGCGCGGAGCGCGCAAAATTTGGAGTTATTGAACTAAAAGGGTCATGAAAACTGTCCTGAAGCCATCTTGTTAAGCTTAAATAATGAAATATTGAAACCAATACGTGCGCGAAGGCCGCAAAAACTTGCATTTCTAACACTAATGGTCCAGTATGATAATAACTTCCCCACATAACATTTAGACTTTTTGGTGTTGCTTGAGGGTCATAATAATGTTAAAACCTGTATTCGCGCGGAGCGCACAATTTTTGCGTTTTTGAACTAAAATTGTTCATGGAAAACTGTCTTGAAGGCACCTTGTTAAGCTTAAATAATACAATATTGAAATTAATACGCGCAAAAATTGGCATTTTTAACACTTAAATGGTCCAGTATGATGTTTTCAACGTCCCCCACATAATAGTTAGAATATTTGGTATGGTTTGAGGGCCATTATAATGTTAAAACGTGTAGAAAATATGCGCGCGGACCGCGCAAAATTCTTGAGTTATAACTAGAAAAATGGTCATGTAAAACTGTTCTGAAGCCACCTTGTTAAGCTTAAATAATGAAATATTAAAATTAATATGCGCGCGAAGCTTGGAAAAAAATTGCATTTCTAACACTGGTCCATAATGATAATAACGTTCCCCACATAATATTTAGAATTTTTTGATGTGGTTTTTGCATTAAAACTTTGGTCCAGTGTGATGTTTTTAACGTCTCCCACATATTTAGAATATTTGGTTGGTCTGAGGGCTAATATAATGTTTAAACCTGCATAAAATATTCGCGGGGAGCGTGCAAAATCGTTGACTTTTTGAACTAAAATGTTCATGGAAAACTGTCCTGAAGCCATCTTGTCAAGCTTATATAATGAAACATTGAAACTAATGCGCGAAGTACGTAAGAATTGACATTTCTAACACTTAAATTGGTCCAATATGACGTTGTAACGTTCCCACATAATATTTTAGAATATTTGGCATGGTTTGAGGACTATTATATAATGTTAAAATCTGTAGAAAATATGCGCGCGGAGCCCGCAACATTTTTCAGTTTTTGAACTGAAATGGTCATGGGAAACTGTCCTGCAATGCCATCTTGTTAACACTTACTCTGACGGGGGCGGCCATTTTGAAGAATTGTGAGCTATTTTTGGGTAATTTCATAATAGCTGCCGGGTTGACTTTAGCAAAAAAAATGTAAAATAACCAATTTGAGTGAGTGTGATTTACTGAAATTCATCAGAATTATACTTCTGTATTTGTTTTGAATACAATTTGAAATATAAGACAAGTTGAGCAATTGTAATGTACGCATTTCAACAATAATTGTATCGAAGTGAACAATTCAATCAAATAAAAACACCATGCTCGGTCTACAATTTGTGTAAGCTTAGACTTCTAAGCTTATTTATTTCGTGTGTGATGTGTGCCCATTGCATTGTGCGAGCCTGAAAAATCAACAAATCTTACACACAAAAATAAGAAAACAAAACAAAAACACAGAAACCTTACATTCCATGATTCAGAGATAGACTTTTCCCAGTGACGGATTCGTAAATATGCTGTGTTGTTTCACGATGAGATCAGGCAATAACCTACACTGTGTATGGCGACGCACACAGTACATGTACACACACACACTGTTTGTTACCGCATGACCCGCACCGTTTCCGCTAATATCAGTAATCCAAAGCCTTATCATCGCTATCAATAGCAATTTCTGGTTCTACACAACTGCCAAAGCTATATTTATCTTGATTCTGAAGAGCCTGAATTCCGAATAGTCCTCAAAAAGACGGTAAATGTGGTTCACTTTTTGCGACGCCATTACAGGTTTTTTTTTCATTTGCTCTCGGAACTCGCAATTATTTTCAGTGTTTCTATTCCATTTCCATTTGACACGATCGGGGTCAAAACGACTCGTTGCATTGCACCGCTAAAAGGCCTACTTTTGCATCGATTTCAAAGAACTTTGATGTATGCCACGAGGCTGGACCGGATGTCAAATGATTATTGACCCTCAAATAATTGAACTCAGAAAAGAAAATTACGAAAGGTCAATCTGAACTGATTTTATAGCCAATAGAAAATGCCGTATTTCACCCGATCGCCGTAATATTTACGTACAATTTTTTTAATTGGCCGCTGCGCAAATAAATATTTGAGGCAGCACATAATTTGATGACGTCATTGGAGTTTTTCTGATCGACTTCTGAATCACCCGTCAGAGTAGGTGTTAAGCTTGAATAATGCCAAACATTCAAACTAATGCGCGCGATACGCAACATCTGACATTTCTAACACTTAAATGGTCCAGTATGACGTTTATAACGTCCAAACAAAATGTTTAGAATATTTGGTGTGTTTTGAGACCCATTATAATGTTGAAACCTGTTGAAAAAGTGAGCGTGAATCGAAAAAACCCAGTTTTTGAACTAAAATTGTCCAGAAAAAACGTTCTTGAAGCCCTCTTGTTAAGCTTGAATATTGAAACATTGAAACTAATACGTGCAAAGCGCGCAAAAATTGGCATTTTAACATTAAAAAGGTCTAGTATAACGTTTTTAACGTCCCTCACATTAAAATTATGGGGACGTGACCCCGTAACCCCCACCCCCTTTTGCGCCGCACATGTCCCTTACCCTTCCTCCTCCCCTACCTCCTTCTCTTCCTCCTTCTTATCCTCTTCCTCCTTCTCCTCTTCCTTATTTTTTTTTAAAACTCTTTTTTCAATAGGGGGGCCATGGCCTGCTGGGCCACCCCCTGGATACGCCACTGTTTGTAATTGGGTTAGGGTTAAAACAATATTATGTGATTTTTTTTTCAAATGTTTAAATCATATTTTTCTCTCTCTTATAATGAAGTTTGACTATCAGGAAAGATTTTCCTGGACTCTTAAATCTACTTTGACTGTATTTTCCGTAAAAAAACAATCACAAAATTTGACTGAATTATAATGGAAATCTGCTTCCATTTTGAGGAATTTTTCAACATATTGTTTCGATTTTCATCTTAAACATTCCATTTCATGTACATTTGCTGGCGTAACCGGTAACACTGTAAACGGCGTAAGCACAGTGTCAAACCATGGAATTCTATTTAATATTGAAAAACCTCTGAGAAAATAAACTGTCCTAATAATCAGGACGACTTACTTCAAAATAAGTAAATAGGAAACGTATTGCTCTTAAAATATAAGATATTTAAGTTCCATGGTTATCAATTTAATTTGACCAACAAAAATGCATTTCTAGGAAAAAATCACAGATAGTTTGATCAGTTCCATGAAAAAGATTGCATAGTATGCCTTTTATTATGACATCATTTTATACCTGTATTATATGAGTGGTCATAAAGTTCCCGTTATATAGCTACTCAGAGTTTATCACATCACCTTAAACCATTCCATTCCTGTAAGTTCCCATCCTGAAGCCATTTTAATTACATTTTAATCAATTTCAATTGAGTTGAAAGACAAGCATATGATCTGTCTTATCCTGCCCAGGGTGCATTTATGCCTACATCATTCCTGTCTTGGTTAGCTTATAACACAATATCTCCTGCCCAGGGTGCATTTATGCCTACATCATTCCCGTCTTGGTTAGCTTTTATAACACAATATCCTGTACTGTACAAAAGGGACATCTAGAAGTGTTCAATCAATGTTAACCCCCTGAGAACTACCGGCCGATTGGTTGGAATTTAGAATGTGTCAAATATTGTGCCAATCAGAGACATCGTTAGAATAATTACAATTTTCAAAAATATTAGCATAAAATATTTATAAGCAAAACTATAATTGGTCATCAAATGATTATATCATGTAATTGACCAATGAGAATTATTGTACGAAAGACAGGTAGTGCCCAGGGGGTTAATACTTTCCACGCAGCTATTAGTTTTACCCTATACAAAACAGATTTTTCGGAAACCTTTCCCAACTTTCAAGGTCTACCTCAACGATTACTGAACCAATACTTGGCATGTTTGTACTTATTCCAATGCATTTCTCATGGTGATTCCAAATATGGTAATGAAATTCAATAATTTTGAAATTTTTGAAACATTTTGAAACATTTTGTCAACATTTGGAAAGTCGTCTGCAGCCGCCGGCCGCATGGAAAGCGTTAATAGTGGATTTGCTGGTGAGGTCATTGCATGTGGCTACATTTCTCAAACTCATTTGATCAAATGATGGCAAGAACCTATAGACGGTAATTGAATTGTTAAAGTTATCCAGTGAATAAGGAATGGGACTTTAGGCAAGTCTGCTATAGTTTGATTAGTTCGCGGAATTGGCGAGCCTTCTAAATGGAAGGGGAATCGGAGAAAAAAATTTCCCCCAAAAGGGGGAACACAAAAAACCTTTTTTGGCACTTCGCGGAAAAAAAGGTCACAAAAAAGGTCCACATTTTGTCCAAGCTTTGGGCACAAAAGAACCAACATTTTTACAATTATATCTTCGTGCGCGGTCGAATCTAATAATGCTCGGAAACTTAGACATACAGGGGGGGCGGGGGGGGGGGGGGGATCAAGAAAAAAATCTCCATAAAACGGGGGATCAAGAAAAGAAATGAACAGTGTGTTTGAGGGGGGGGGGGGGGGGGTTCAATGAAAAAATATGTCCGAGGCTCAACAATTTCAACCCTCCCCACCAAAGTATTTATGAACGCTCCCTAATAACAGTTTGTAATGGGAATTCATTCATGCGCATTGTATGTGACAAATGAGTAGTACAAGTTGCGCATTAACGCCTGCAATAAGACAAGGTGAACGCCCGATTGCTGTAATTTGCCGTTTTAAATTCAGTTGGACTGTCGCTGGTTAATTTCATTGCTGTAAGTTATTGTGCAGAAGGGCTAATCTTAACCTTCATGTTTTGTGTCTCCTGTTAACTACATGTAGTAATTAAACGAGTTTGAATTGTATGACAGGATGTGTTAATCTGAGCATAACAGATGTACCTCTGTCTGTAATCTCTGAAATCATTTAGCACATAGAATGAAGTAGCTATACTATAGTTTAATCAGTTCCAAATTGGCGAGAAATATATTCGGTTTTTATATCTCTGCGCGCAAAAGTAATCCAAACGTATGCACACGATTATAGCCACACGCACACGTCACGCATATGATGCACAGTGAGCGTGTTGCCTTCATGTGCGCCTGTGTCTTTCTGCATTCATTCGCTGCTGTAAAGGAGGCTTCGCCAATTTGGAACTGATCAAATTATAGGGGCATTAAAGTAGACATAGGCATTTTCTTGATTGTTGTGCTTATATCAGCAAGTGCGAAAAAAAGTGTGGATATATTCACTTTGTATGTAGGTCTATGTAAAGGAAGCTCAAAATCGCAAAAAAATAAAAACAAGCTAACTTGTTCAAAATGTGCAAAGCACAAAAAATTACACACACGAAAATGAAAATGTCCACATTTCAACAAAATATTGTTGCAAGTTATCTCCTTAAATCGGCCTTTACACATCCCATCCGATTTCTGTTAAGTTTGAACGACATTTTCAAGCAAGACAGCTTACCTAGTAGTACAGATACTTAGTGTTCATTGATGCTAACTGTATGTGACAACAGAGTTGTACAAATTGCACATTAAAAGCCGAGAACAAGACAAGGTGAATGCCCAATTCATGGAATTCGCCATGATAACTCAGTTGTTTATCAATGCTCTGATCTGAAGTAGATACACAAGGTAGCTTATCAATGCCCTTATCTGAGGTAGATACACCAGGTAGTTCATCAATACCCTGATCTTAGGTAGATACCCCAGGTAGTTTATCAATACCCTTATCTTAGGTAGATACCCCAGCTAGTTTATCAATACCCTTATCTTAGGTAGATACACCAGGTAGTTTATCCATACCCTTATTTCAGGTAGTTTAGCAATAGCCTCATCTTTTGTAGATCAATACTCTGATCTGAGGTAGATACACCAGGTAGTTTATCCATACCCTGATCTTAGGTAGATACACCAGGTAGTTTATCAATACCATGATCTTAGGTAGATACACCAGGTAGTTTATCAATATCTTGATCTTAGGTAGATACACCAGGTAGTTTATCAATATCTTGATCTTAGGTAGATACACCAGGTAGTTTATCAATAGCCTGATCTTAGGTAGATACACCAGATAGTTTATCAATACCCTGATCTTAGGTAGACACACCGGGTAGTTTATCAATAGCCTGATCTTAGGTAGATACACCAGGTAGTTTATCAATACCCTGATCTGAGGTAGATACACCAGGTAGTTTATCCATACCATGATCTTAGGTAGATACACCAGATAGTTTATCAATACCCTTATCTTAGGTACATTTTGTAGATACACCAGGTAGTTTATCCATACCCTTATTTCAGGTAGTTTAGCAATAGCCTCATCTTTTGTAGATCAATACTCTGATCTGAGGTAGATACACCAGGTAGTTTATCCATACCCTGATCTTAGGTAGATACACCAGGTAGTTTATCAATACCCTTATCTTAGGTAGATACACCAGGTAGTTTATCCATACCCTTATTTCAGGTAGTTTAGCAATAGCCTCATCTTTTGTAGATCAATACTCTGATCTGAGGTAGATACACCAGGTAGTTTATCCATACCCTGATCTTAGGTAGATACACCAGGTAGTTTATCAATATCTTGATCTTAGGTAAATACACCAGGTAGTTTATCAATACCCTGATCTTAGGTAGATACACCAGGTAGTTTATCAATACCCTGATCTAAGGTAGATACACCAGGTAGTTTATCCATACCCTGATCTTAGGTAGATACACCAGGTAGTTTATCAATATCTTGATCTTAGGTAAATACACCAGGTAGTTTATCAATACCCTGATCTTAGGTAGATACACCAGGTAGTTTATCAATACCCTGATCTAAGGTAGATACACCAGGTAGTTTATCAATACCCTGATCTTATGTAGATACACCAGGTAGTTTAACAATACCCTGATCTTAGGTAGATACACCAGGTAGTTTATCAATACCCTTATCTTAGGTAGATACACCAGGTAGTTTATCCATACCCTTATTTCAGGTAGTTGAGCAATAGCCTCATCTTTTGTAGATCAATACTCTGATCTGAGGTAGATACACCAGGTAGTTTATCAATGCCCTGATCTTAGGTAGATACACCAGGTAGTTTATCAATGCCCTGATCTTAAGTAGATACACCAGGTAGTTTATCAATACCCTTATCTTGGGTAGATACACCAGGTAGTTTATCCCTACCCTTATTTCAGGTAGTTTAGCAATAGCCTCATCTTTTGTAGATCAATACTCTGATCTGAGGTAGATACACCAGGTAGTTTATCCATACCCTGATCTTAGGTAGATACACCAGGTAGTTTATCAATATCTTGATCTTAGGTAGATACACCAGGTAGTTTATCAATACCCTGATCTTAGGTAGATACACCAGGTAGTTTATCCATACCCTGATCTTAGGTAGATACACCAGGTAGTTTATCAATACCCTTATCTTAGGTAGATACACCAGGTAGTTTATCCATACCCTTATTTCAGGTAGTTTAGCAATAGCCTCATCTTTTGTAGATCAATACTCTGATCTGAGGTAGATACACCAGGTAGTTTATCCATACCCTGATCTTAGGTAGATACACCAGGTAGTTTATCAATACCCTGACCTTAGGTAGATACACCAGGTAGTTTATCAATACCCTGATGTTAGGTAGATACACCAGGTAGTTTATCCATACCCTGATCTTAGGTAGATACACCAGGTAGTTTATCAATACCCTGATCTTAGGTAGATACACCAGGTAGTTTATCAATACCCTGATCTTAGGTAGATACACCAGGTAGTTTGTCAATACCCTTATCTTAGGTAGATACACCAGGTAGTTTATCCCTACCCTTATTTCAGGTAGTTTAGCAATAGCCTCATCTTCTGTAGATCTATACTCTGATCTGAGGTAGATACACCAGGTAGTTTATCCATACCCTGATCTTAGGTAGATACACCAGGTAGTTTATCAATACCCTTATCTTAGGTAGATACACCAGGTAGTTTATCTATACCCTTATTTCAGGTAGTTTAGCAATAGCCTCATCTTTTGTAGATCAATACTCTGATCTGAGGTAGATACACCAGGTAGTTTATCCATACCCTGATCTTAGGTAGATACACCAGGTAGTTTATCAATATCTTGATCTTAGGTAGATACACCAGGTACTTTATCAATAGCCTGATCTTAGGTAGATACACCAGGTAGTTTATCAATACCCTTATCTTAGGTAGATACACCAGGTCGTTTATCCATACCCTTATTTCAGGTAGTTTAGCAATAGCCTCATCTTCTGTAGATCTATACTCTGATCTGAGGTAGATGAACCAAGTAGTTTATTAATACATTGTACCCTGATCTTTGGTAGATCGGGAAGTTTATTATGCCTAGATATGCTAGATAATCTCAGAACCATCAATACTCTCGTCTTATGGCCCTGTCAGTTCCCACTGCGTCACCGAGGGGTTTGTGGAGATCTTGATGCGTTTGGCTTGGCGTTTTCATGTTTTAGCATAATCCAAGCGCCGGCCTGATCGCCGCAGAATGTGAAAGGGTTTTTATAGTGACATTGATTTAAAAATGGACAATTTCAGACTACTTTCCGTGCTTTCACTGCGTGTTATACATATTTTAATACTTTTTAGAGTGTAGCGCAATCGCTGGCCTGATCCCATTATCACCATAACTGAAGTTGATCCATGGGGTGGGAAATACTGTAAAACCAGAAATATTTGTGTGCATTTAAATTTCGCGCATTTCTTAAGGAGCACTTACTCGCAAACATTTCCAATCTACTGAGTAGCAGCGCATTGCAAATTTACATAATGTAACTCCAAAGTTTACACTCACAAAATTTTCATGCCGTAAATTAGGCCAGTATTGCTTATTTGTGAAGTTTTAAACTCGCGAACATTTATGGTTTATATATTGGCTCTTGTTTGTCCAAAGTCCTGAAATTGTAGTAATAAGTTTGGTACAAGCTGCGGTATAATTTGTATAAAATGTATCATTAATGTCATAAGAACTCACCCGGTTAAAACAAGCTTAAATATTTATAGTCTTACATGGTATTAAGTACAAGGCCAGCTTTATCCAATCGATTAATTTGCCGCGACACATCAGACAAAATCCAAGCATTTTAGTCACGGCATTAGCGTGGTGAATGCTTTCAGTGTAGCACACATGCTAATTCGCATCTACATCAAATGAGATGTTATTTTATCCTAATCTAATACCTTTGTAAGATAAATAAAGTAGAAGAAAAACAGAGGCATTTTTAAATTTCATTTCCATTTGGCCTTTTAAAATACTGTATAGTTGGCATTTCAAAGTACATTAAACAAATTTGACTTGCTTTGGATTCTGAAAAGTGCATGAATTTTTTCATCTGACTAGGATTAATGAAATTATGATTGTGTACATTTCCATTTTCTTGTTAAACATTGACATTTATGTTCATGCATATTTAATGTAGCAAATAAAGTGGGTGGATGCCAACTTACAGGCATATTATGCGATATTTTTTTCATGGAACGCCTCAGGCTCAGGCATGAGAATTTTCAGGTTTAACCCTATACGTCCTAAATACCACTCCCAAGCCGATCCCTCGGTGCATGCATGGACAGTTTTCGAAGACGTATCAACCGAGCCTATATAGTGTAGGGATAAAGTTAGGAAAACAACTCGACACTTTTGAAAAAATGAGCATGATAATTGTGAGAGAAAAAGTTGGGGAAAGGGAAAAGTAAGGAAAGAAAGAGGGAAATGGGAGAAAAAAGTGAAGAGAGAGAAAAAAACCGAAAATAAGTTGGATAAAAAGGGAATGGGGATTGTTATTTTGTAGTAGTAAAAAACCTGAGGGGGGAAACTGATACATTTTTAAAAGTGTATAAATTATCTGCCTATCAGCGTGTTTTTATTAAGCAAACCGGCTTTTACCCGTCTTATAAAAAGCAGGATAAAAGCCGGTTGCTCGTGTGAGAGACGTGTTTTTATTGCAGTACGATAAACAAACTTGCCGGCTACCGCTGACCTCATTATAATAAATGCCAGTGAAAGGTCGTAAGCAGGTCACTCGCGATACATTGTGGTATTGACAGTAGCAAAATGGCGTCTGCCGTACGACATTTACATGACTATACCCATTTCCGCTTACCATCGACAAACGCGCTGAGCTGGAACCGTGCGTGTTTATACTGACGAAAGACTGCTTTTCCTAACCGGTTTCAACCGCTATTATCCTTGGTTTCGAAGGATAAAAGGCATCTAAAATCCAGGAGAAAAAAACCGGTATGAGCGGGCAAATGCCGGTGGTGGTGTGTTTTTACTGGGGGATTTTAATCCGTTAGCAGTCATATGCCTGCTTTTTTTCTTCAGTAAAAACACGCTGTATGAATAGATCTAGAATATTATATGATATTGAAGGTTGCCCACTCATAGTTCATTAATATCTTTGTCACGACTCCTTTCTCGGATTCCAAGAAATTATTTTTGTCCACCCACCATCACCTTTTTAAATTGAAAAGTCCCCTATATTTTTATCACGACTCCTATTCTAGATTCCCTGATAAAAACCAATTCACCAACATAGTACCCAATAAAACATTTCAATACACCCACATAACGATAGCTAATCTGATGGTTCAATCTTGTTATCCATTAAAGGCATATTGTGTGATGTTTTCCAGGGGGCACGCTCTGTTCATAATTTTTTTTAGAAAGTAGATTTTCTTGCAGATTTACATTTCTGATCATAGATCAAGAAGATGTTCTGATTTACAGAGCGATTTGATTCCTAATTACTTCAAAATCATGGTTTAAAGAGTGAAAATAAACTGTCAGGTCTGCGCGATAGCTTATTTTTCACTCTAAATTCACTCTAAAACCAGGCTTTTGAAGTAATTAGGAATCCTATCGCTCTGTAACTCAAGAATATATTTATGATTTATGATCAGAAATGTAAATCTGCAAGAAAATTTACTTTCTAAAAATAATCGTGAATAGAGGGCGCCCCTGGAAAAGATCACATAATATTTTTATTTTTATTATCACAATTGCCATTCTGGATTCCCTGTAAGACTTGCTTCAATTCACCCACATGATGAAATCCAATTGAACATTTCAATTAATTGATATAATGATACCTAATTTACGTTTGAATCTTGGCAGTCCGCCAGGGGGGGGGGGGGGGGGGGGGGGGGGGAGCACTCATGTATAAAAGTTGTAATCATCCGTGTGAATCCACTCTCAAAAACTACCCTTAACACGGATTCTCAAAGAAACAAAAAAGTGATCCTTAACGAGGATTTAGCTTGACAAATCATACTCAATCACAGTAGCCTATTAAGGATATACTTTCTCAAGACGGGAGTTTAGACTGAAATGAATGTGTGAAGTATTTATGTTTCAGTTTTGTTAGTAAATTTATCTTTAGGTCTGACTATTTTGGGCTATTTTTACAATAATGACACATGACTATGGCCCCAGCAACCCTAGTATGGATTCAGGTTGAAAAAGATACCCTTATTCTCTGAAATTGACCATTTTGATACCCTAATAGTACAGTACGGTTTTTCTCCCGTTATAGTTTAATTCACAAAAACACGCCCGGGGAGTTTAGGTTAAAGCACCCAATTTGTTTTTGTTTTTTTGTTGATGATCGGCTAATGTTCCTTATTAAAGTGTCTCTCCACCGGCTGTACAGTACTAAGTGTGGGTTGGAGGCGAGACAACTCGCTATCACGGTCAGTTGGAGTCACACTCTGGCTGCCCACGCCGCCACTTATCAACTATATAAGAACATCAATGATGACATAGAGCTAGGCAAGACGTGTGCTCATGTTGTGTGTGTTATTTAAAGGGGCACAGAGAGATTTCTCAAAAAATGAAATTCAACATTTTTACCTTGTTTAGATAGATGACATACATAGAAACCCTCTCATGTAAGATTTCTTTTAAAAAAAATCAGTAAAATGAAAAATAAAGACATTATCTCAGCATTTCCTAAGGTTTATTAGTGCTTTTCACTTTTTTGTATTTTGGTTAAAAATCACCGCCAATTGAAGAAGTGTTGAGGCTTTGGAACGCAAAATGTTGTGATTTTTGAATTTTCAATAACATTGGGGTCTTAAGAACTGATGCAGGCTCAAAAGGGTGGTCATAAGAGCTAGCAGCAGAGGGTGAAAAGGGGGTCTTCAGCATGGCACATACCTATACCCTTTTCCAATGTCAGTGCCCCCCCCCCCCCGAGCTCAAAACGCTATCAAATCATGAATTTCACATGAAAAACTGCAACTGAAGCTCTATAATTTTAGGGGGTAGTGAAAAACCCAACTTCTGAAACAATTGAGGGCTCCCTCCCAGGCTTTGCCGTTTGAAATTGGCAGGGGAGCTTTTAATCGCTCTCCTGAAGTGCACTAGGAGAGCATTTTAAAAGCTCCCCCGGAATAATCGAGGAAAGAAATTTATGACCAATGTGAAACGTCGGATTATGTCGCTGATCGGCTTTCCCTGTTTATAGTAATGTTGTAAATTTCCGTTTAATGAACTATCCGTTTAAACTATTTTAAAAAAAGCGTTTAACCCTTTAAACGTATTTGTATTCATAAATAAATGAATTCTGCACTATATCGAATAGATAGATATGCCAGTTATTTGCATTGATTTCATTGCGATCGCGATCGTCACATTTCGTTAGTCCGCCATTTTTATTCTTAGTCTAAATCCTCAGTCAGTCGTTTAACAATATCGATATAATGCATGTATGAAAGGCCATGGTTGATTTCTACCGGGTTTCTATTTCTAGAAACGTTATCGTAATAATTTTGACATACTTGGTACAATAAG
The DNA here is from genome assembly GCA_035610835.1 of Ophiura sarsii. Lineage (NCBI taxonomy): Eukaryota > Metazoa > Echinodermata > Ophiuroidea > Amphilepidida > Ophiuridae > Ophiura > Ophiura sarsii. Next base: position 21,826,619 of record CM069454.1, read on the forward strand.
GCCGTTCCGACCGGGTTTTTTTGGGAATTTATTTCTAGAAACGTTATCGTATTTATATTTGGTACAACATGCAAGGCTGTAATGGTTGGTATGGAATGAGAATTACGAGTAAGCTTTACTTGTTTACCTAAAATTTAGTCGGACAATTAAGGAGCGCGACCAGAAATGGGTTAAGGAGCGCACTAGGCGCGCGATCGCTCTCGCGCGCCTCAAACGGCAAAGCCTGCCCTCCATGAAGGATCTCTTAGTGCCCCTTTAACATTCCCATTTTGTTTGGATTTTGTGTGTGTCTGTATTCATGCTCAAATGCCAGGGTTGTGACCACTCAAAGTCAATGTCTCAACTTGACTTGACTTATAATTGTTTGGTTTCAGGAAACTTTCAAAAGACTTACTTGACTCGAATCACTCTTCCAAAAGACTTGACTTTCATTTACTCAAGGCTGGTGCTAAATTAACCTTTTGATTTATTTGAGTGTTTGACTGTTAAAATAAATGTTATGCCTATAAGGGACCGTTCATTATTTATGGTGGAGGGGAGGTTGGGACAAATTCGAGACTCGTATGTTAAAATTACCTAACCCCCCTACAGCTGAAACTGAAAATTAAAATTACATGACCTCCCCTGCTAACCAGTAGCTTTTTACACAACCACCCCCCACCCCCCCCCCCCCCCCCCCCCCCCTCCCTGTAAAAAAATCAACTTGTCACATACTTATGGGGGCTGTCTTTACCTTTGGAATTTTGTTCATGGATATGTTGGCAAATTCTGTTTGTGCCTAGCTAGATCTGAACGGCCAATAATTTTATGATCGTCCTTAATTCTTTTAATTGTTTGAAATTAGTAATGGCGAGCGTAGCGAGCGGAAATTGTGTCATATTTATACATTTTGGGTGGTTTTGTGAGTCTTTATAATCCGAACAAGTTAGCCTACATTCTGAGCAGAAACGTATATTCCAGTAAAACATTCTACTTTTGTGAGCATTGGTGCAAAGCTGAGACGAGGTGAAAAGCATGCAATAAATCAAATTTTTTTAAATCATAAAATTGGATTTTGTTACATTATACACCCCGAGTGGCTCTAATTTCTCGACCGTTGATGATTATACAGATGTTTTTCCACCATATCGTCCAATGCACAGAAAAGATTTGCTGTCCAGAAGTCGTCTCATAGTAAAAGTTTTTGAAGTTGATAGGTTTTAACAAAATATGCGCAAAGCGCAGAAAAAAATTGCATTCACACTCCAAAATAGCCTCTAAAATCACCCCAATCACCACCATCTTTATAGTTTAAAAAAATGTTACACAACCCCCCCCCCCCCGTTTGAGAATAAAAAGTTACATAACCCCCCCCCCTATTTCAACATATGAAAGTTACATGACCCCCCCCTATAGTTTACCCAACCCCCAACCCCCTCCAGCATAAATAATGAACGGTTCCTAAGGCAAGGAGAAAAACCCTGTTCAATGGACCTCTAGGTCGGTCGGGCATTTGTTGTTTAATTTCAGGCTTTTTTTCTTCAAACAAATTTGAGAGCAGAGGAGGGGGTTCCAAAGAGAGCAGAGGGGCAGGAGGTGGGGTCCATAAAGGGGGAATGGGAGGGGGTAGGGGGTACTAGGCATCCCCCAAACTGCCTCGCACACAACCCCACACAAAACAGGTTTTTTTAAGTTCTTATTATTATTTTGGTTAATTTTCAGGCAATTTTCACAAATTTTAAACCAGTACTTTTACAAAAAAACATGACTTGACCGGTAATTTCAGTGTATGAATGGTTTCACATTCAATGTGACTTGATGCAAGTTGATGAAAAAAATGACTTGACTTGACTTGAGCCCACCAGTGGCTTGGCATGTTTAGACCCAGTGGTTGGCTTGACTTGACGCTTAGCAGTCATGACTTGACGCTTAGCAGTCATGACTTGACTTGATGTAAACTAATCAAGTCAGGTCACTGACTCAAGGTTTAGTGTTTGGTCACAACAGTTAACCCCCTGAGCACTATCTGCCTATAACAGTGTTTGTGATTGGTTAGTTACAAGATATGCTTATTTGAATAACCAATTAAAATACTGCTTATCAAATATTTCACTCCAATCTTCATCAGGGATACAATTTTTCTAACATCAGGGGTAGAATTTCGCCGCGAATCCGCGAATCGATTCGCGTGAAGATTCGCGTCAAATCACTACCGCACGAATCCAGTTGGATTCCCGCCCAAAAAAAACGTGTTTTTTGTGTGTTTTTTTTACTTGTTTTTAGCTTACTACAAGTAAGCTAAAGCGACTCGATGCGAAAGGTCACGGTAAAGGTCAAGGGGAAAGTGCGACTATGAAACATGGTTTTATCTTGGTCACGCAAGTGGTATTTGTCGGAAAATGTATATTGAGATGGTGAAACAATATGATCGCATGAATATGTTATAAAATGAGTTAGATTGCCATTCGACAAACTTGGAAATTTTTCGTTATTTTCTTTATTGTCAAAACTGTATTGACAATACGTGTAAAACGCTATGACATAAAATTTGATTAACACACGGCATGCATGTATCATGATGTACATGCGTGTTTGTCTCATTGTGATTGGCTTACTACAGAAATCACGACAGGAAGGGTTAGAGATCATTATTATTCATGATATAATTATTATAATATGTGACCCGCTCCGACGAAACCAGACATAAGTCGCACAGGATATTTCGAGATAAAGCTCGTCAAAGTTGAAATGGGGGTGAAAAATCTGGCGGATATCAATTTTTGTTTTACATCATTTTTTGATTCTTCAATATATACTTTAACCCTCAGTTAAACAAAATCAAATTTATTGATGAGGGAGGAAGTACAAAAATCATGCCTTTATTGAGGCAAACTGTGTCCTAAAGTGGTGATTTATCTTCCAAATACATCGTATTTTCCATAGATAGGCGACACTATGCACTGACTTACCTATAAATAAATTTGGTATCGTTCGAATCGTGAGTCATGATCTTGCCATATATGGTAACATTTAATTAATTATGCATCGTATTCATGAATATTGATCATTTAAAATGGTAAACAAATCTGACAGCTGATCTGATCCAACGACTCCGATTGGTCCGCGATGACCCCATGAATCTTGTTGGTGTCCGTGTATACTCGCGCACACGCTACTGCGTTTGTGGAACTTCTTTCCACTGTTAAGCTTTCAATATCGTTAATTTACAGTAAAAGTAAAATACTGAAAACGTTCGCAGATAAAAAATGACTACGAGTGAGTCGAAAGGCTGATATAGCCTAGACGTGAGTACAAAATAAACCAAATATAAAATGAAAAGGGGTCTTTAAAATAAATGATACATCATCGTCCAACCCCGCCTGTTCCTCATACGGTTCTCCTACTAAAAAAGGAACCCAAGAGTATGGCGCCGCTTACATCGCCAGCGGTGTGTTTACGTATACGCACGATGTTGCTCTAAAATTCGCTTCATTGTGCACATTTGGTTGCACTTATGAAAGTTTTATGCATTTTGGTAGTTCACAAAATTATTCTGATGGTAAATCTTGAACGAGTCGCGAATTTAATATGTAATGTTAATGTCCGGAAGCTGATTAAAACCGGTGCAGATGTGACAATAATAAATGCATGAATGAAGACAACACAGAGAACAGAATTACATATCTACAGTACAGTACACTTTGGTGGATATTTAGTATATTTTATTGCGTTTTCACTTCCTCGAAAATCTGGACTACCAATTTTCGTAAATCCCGAGTCCCGCCCGAAAAACAAAATCGAGTCCCAGGAGCACTAATTCCCGAAAATCCCAGCCTATGCCTATAGGCTATGTATGGTTAACTATGTAGTAGTACTATTTTGATATCAGAGGAAAGCCTATCTTATTCTCAATATTCCCCTAAACCAATCACCTCGGTAAATGTTATTGTTACTTATTGAACCATCCAGAAGAGAACGCCAATTCGCCAACTGGTTTTTGTGGCATTACCAAAGTCAAAGTGGCGCACCATTTACAAGGCCAAATAATAAAAAAAAAGTAGTTTCTCTTCCCCGCGCGTGCGCATCCATTTTGGCCGCCGCGTCAAAAAATAGTTTTTTTTCTTCAATTTTTTTAATTTTTTTAATTTTTCTTTTTTTAATGTTCTCAAGATCACACTGATGTTGTAAATGGAGAACGTGTCAATATTTAAAAAAAACCTGTTAAAATCAAAGAACAACATAACAGGCAAACTGTTAATTATCAAAACATGATAAAAATTAAACTGTATCATCAGATGATATAAATAAACCGTGGGTAAAACTGGTGTTTTAAAATACCAGTGTGGTCTTCGGGACATTTGTTTGTCGTTTTTGGCTGGAACTGATTTATTTATCAAGATATTCCCGAGATCACACTGATAGTTTGTAAATCTAGAATACACATCTTTTCTTGTTTAGCTTTTTATTCCTGAAAGAGAAAAAATAGAGAATAAATCCTTGAGTTATATTAAAATAAACATGCAAAATATCGCGAGCAGTTTCCAGTATGTATCCATTTTAAGGTTATAAAGCTAGTCTTAGAAAAGTGGCGGCCATTTTGAAGCAAAAACATTTCCACCATGTTGGAAAAAGCGAAACCAGTTTTCGAAAAAGGGGCATTCGCCATTTTGGGAAGAAGAAAAAAAATGCCCTCATCTTCCTTTTTTCAAAAAGTTAGCACGAGAAACTAGTTTTATTTTTACTTGGCCTAAGATCCAGGGGCCATGGGAGTTTGGTGACCTGTACACATATTATTATTTTCATTAAATGATGCATATTTTCATAAAATAGGTGTTGTATTTTGCCATTGTTATGTACCCAAGTTATTCATCTCTGTACATATTATTTATTGAACCTTCACACATTACAAAAGAGAACAATCATCTACCATTAGGTCGCACCATTTAATATCCAAGGTGTTTGGCAATATTTTGTTTTAATACCAGAAAGAGACTATTTCTTGATCTTATGAAATCTCAACCGAAGCATATAGAAGGGCAAATGTGCTTACACGGTGAACGGTGAATGCATAATAATATATATATAATTCTTGTTTCATGTAAGGTATAATATGTATTCGAGCTTTGCATCATTTGTTATATGCTGGACAGATTATAGTGGTTTATATATAGACATGTGTTATGAGTTATGAATTTTCGCAAATTCTCAGCTGTAGTGAGCTTCTGCATCATTGATGCTCTCGTTTTTGTTAGTCAAAAACAGGACATTAGATGACTGGTAGTTGATCCTTAGTCAACAAACATGCCGAATTTGGAAGTTGTGCAAGCTTATAGCCTTATTCTGGATATTATTTTCATTAATTTCGCAATAATCCATGGATTCTCAAAATTGGCGAGAATCTGGATCCTCGCAAAATCCTTCCGCGAGAATCTTAATAGATTCTCGCGGTTGGTTACGAAATTCTACCCCTGTAACATTGTCTCCGATTGGTGCAATAAAAGATGTATCCATCTTTCTGACCAATTGACAGGTAGTTCTCAAGAGGTTAACTGTCCAATCCTGGAGGAACCTGTGATTGTAATAGGCCGTTGGTGCACACTCCTTTCAAAATTCTTATGAAATTGTCATTTTTGCTATAAACGTCCACTTTTTGGGGCAATTTGCTTTAATTTAGGTTCAGACAGTTATGCAATGTATTGTAGAAGTTTTAATAAAGATATGAAAGTATTTGAGGTATATATCTATTAAAGTCAGCATTATCCTCATATATAGGTCTCTGGTTTATTACTTAAATTTAACAACAACATCTATACAAATACTTGCTGCTACATAATTTGTTCTCCATATTTGAGACCAATTTGAAGATACAGTTAATAGGTGTATGTAAAGAAATGGAAAATCATGAAAAAAGAATAGCATACAAATTGATTATAAATTTTGAAAACATGAACATTTAGTGGGCAAAAAAAATGTCCACAGTATTAATTCAAACCATCTAGGTTGTCTACTGGACGGACGGACAGACGGATGAAGTGTAGTGTTGTCCACTCGATTCGTGAAATAGGACCCAGGATACAATAAATATCCACTTGTCACACGTCCAAAATCATTTCACTCCCTTGATCTCGTTATGAACAGACAAACACTCTCGAAACAGTGCTGCCGGTCAAAATGTTGTGTAAAACTGTAAACATAATTTTGCAGATACTTTATTCGCAAATTTGAAATTACTGCTATTTTTGCAGGCATTTAATTTAAAATCTCAACATTTTATTGCTAAAAGTGACCCAAAGTATTTGCTGCGACCCCCCGGGATTTGAACCAGGTACCTCTGGCACACAGGACTTTGGATTTTCCAGTACACCACCGAGTGTCAACCTCACTCAATGGGTACTTGAAGTACCCATTCAGTGAGGTGTTAATCACTGGTCCTTTGTCACTCCTCTTGACAATATAGAAAAAAGGATCGCGCTTTCCCCGCTCTTTCCTCGAGCTTTCTTCTACTTGTGTTTGGGCAAGAGCCCTAAGCCGGTTGGGCGTAGCTGGCACTCGCTGACCCGCACTCTAAAAACCCGCACTCTAAAAAAATAGGTAAACAAAATGGCACTCTAAAAAAAATACTATTTTGTTTTTAGTTTTAATAGTTGTTTTAAAACAATTTGTGGATAAAATCATTAATCTGTCTCATAAAACAAGAAATTATGTGGCAGGAACCCTCAAAGTGCATTAAAAAAAAACCTAAAAAAACATTAAATAGGGCTCTGGACCACATGCCATGATCCACTGCACTTCGTTTGCTACACTAAACTCTGTTCGCCGTCAGTAAAATTTACAGACACTAAATTTTGGCTCGTGACAACACTGTTGGTGTTAATGGTTTAAATTGGACATGCCCTTTCAAACCTACAGGCAACGCCGCAAACTATCTGACAAGCAGTTCTTAGCCATCGGTGATGTCAACACTTTCCATGCGGCAGGCGTCTGCAGAAGACATTCTACATTTTCACAAAATGTTTCAAAAATGTCAAAATAATTTAATTTCATTACCATATTTCGAATCATTAAGATAAGTACAAACATGCCTAGTATTGGTCCAGTCATTCTTGAGAAAGACTTTGAAAGTTGGGAAAGGTTTCTGACAAATCTGTTTTGTATAAATGGTAAAACAATTTAAGGGATTTTATAAATTTTGTGTGGGGATTTGCAATCATAATTATGTATTTTAAACAATATCGCTGTTTTTTGTATTTATGTATCTTTTTGATGTTAATCTTTTATATTTTTTATATTGTAAAAAATTTGGCCTTTGGCCACGATGTTGTTTTATAATAAATTAATCTTGAATCTTGAACAATAGCCGCGTAGAAAGTGTTAATTATTCTAGTGATATTTTCTTTACGCACCTACCCTTGGTTCACATTTCTTCCCTGCGATGTGTCAATGCTTGATGGGTAATAGTGTCCGAGTTCAATGGACTGTATTTATTTTTGCAGGTCGTTTGGCTGAGACAATGAATTCCCTAGGAATATGTGAAATTGATTGCAATCTTTGAGTCACATTCCAACGATTGTCCTACCATATGCTGGAAAGTTCATGTTGAAGCTACAATCGTGGTCATAATTAGTTTGGACACCCTGGTAATAAATTATACTTTCATGCGTTCCCGTTTCCGCTAAATGTACACTATTGAAACCTTGCTGTCTTTGACGGAAAGCTTGGAACCTTACCTCAACATGAATAACCCCCCCCCCCCCCCCCACCCCACTGGGCAATGGTGACCCCTTCCAGAATCCCGTATCCCAAAAATCATGTTTCAACATAGATCCAGGGGGAGAGGGGGAGTTTTTAAACACACATGTTAAAGCGTCCCAACAATATTGTCCAAGATTGTAGGGACTATTTTTTGCCATGTATTTTTACTGTTCGTGTCACATGTACCCAATTCAATTTCTTTTAATTCAAAGTTGTTGTTTGTTTGTTTTTGTTTTTTCGGCTGGTATGGCGTGGAACGCCGTTATTATTATTATTAAAAAAAATCTCATTTATTTTCATTCATCCTAATATACATTTTGCATAGCATGATTACATTACATTCATATTCACAAATTCAGAAATTAATCACAGCTTCAAGTTGGTCCTTCTTAAAGAGCACATCAAACACTCTACTTCATTACTATTCAAGCATTCTAAATGAAATTGTAATTTTATACACTTATACAAAAACATGTCTACTTCTTAAATCCCATCGAATAAATTATTTTAAATCAAACATCCGTTGACTTTAAATTTGGAATTACAATGAAACATCCTTTTTCATAACTACTGAATTTGTTTTGTATTTGCAGAGTCTAAAGCTCTATTTTTGTTGGTCAAATGATACTTTTAAGTTGCTTTCATTTTAATACAGGGCCTGTCGAAAAAGGTGTCAAATTCAGCTTTGGCCACTTTTCATGTGCAGAGAGCTCTTTCATTAGAATCGTCATTCAGGGGGTAAATGGATCTACGGCACATACTCTCCTGGCCACAGTTCGACATATGTGGGCGCACTTCGATCAGGCTGCACACGCATGCTTGAAAACTCTCAAATACCGCCAACCAACAACACCAAAGCACCTGATTGGCCAAATTTAAACTGAAGCCGTAACCACCAACACATGTACAGTGGTACCGCTGCGCTGTAACCACCGACGTAGTGGGGCGTGATGGTGCGTGAATAAGCTTATGTTTATTCACGAGTTTCAGTTCTCACGTTTGAGCACCAACCATTACGTAGTGCGCACCACGGATGACCATTGCACCGTTTTGGTGCGAGGTTGAGCGCGCGTACTTTACGCGAGCTCAACCTTATGTGACGTACGTCCATTGAACATAATCAATAAAATCAATAATAATCTACCTACAATTTGTACTACATGATAATTGGTTCAATTTGGGCATTTTTCCATCCATATTATCCATAACAAACCAGAGAATATTTGAACATTAGCTGTATTTTATTAAAAGATTGATGTGTCCTTTAAATCATCATTGGAATCTCGAAGGCATTTTTGTTCAATTGAAAACCCAATTCCTGTCCAAAAGTGGGATTCGCACTCTTGTTATATTTACTGATTTGATCATATCTCGGGCGTTAAGGGGTGAAATTGAATGGGATAAAGTGTATTCGATAGAGGACTAATAGGCCTTTTACCAACACGCTATCTTTATTTTTGAAAATAAAAAACATGGGATGTATTACTTTTGTCCCTCATGGGACACCTTTTTTTTGACACGCTCTGTATAACTGATTGATTTTAAAGTGAGAATTGATTTTTAAAGGACTTGAGTCCTAATTCAATAAGGAATTGAAACTGTTGAAGCTCCTCCAATGCGGCGGATGATTAAGAGGCTTTGGGCATTCAGTCAATAGTTAGGTCACCCAAGCCCTAAAGCTATGAAGATTTGTTAAACGGGGTCAGTCGTCACAAACATGCACAAACACAATAGTCAAACGACCTTGCTATTGTCAACTCTCCCTACACAGAGGACTGCAGTGCAAATCTGTACGATTTTCGCCATGTAATATCTATGGCTGATTTCATACCGTGGTATGAAGCTATGAAGTTTCCATGGTCTTCGCCATCTCCAAGCAGATAGAGCAGGCATTCTCAAATGGTGGCACGCGCGCCACTTGTGGCACATCAAGGCATCCTAAGTGGCGCGAGAGTGGTTAAAATTTGTTTAAAAAAAAAAAATCATATCATGATATAGCCAAATTCCATATAGGCATATGACAGTCAGATGTATAAATACAGCAATTTTTCTCGCGCTACGCGCGTATGTTCCCTCAAAACAGTAATATCAGTTAATATGCTGCCTACATGTTAAAATATTTTGAAATTAATGTTATAAAGGGAATTTTGCCATTGTAATTCTAACAAATATGACCAAGTGGAGCTTCAACAAGTTGGTTACTAAAATGTGGCGCATCAGTAAATCTAGTTGAGAAAGCCTGAGATAGAGCAATACGTACATTGACTTTTTTTGTAGACGAGGGTTCATTTCATGATTTGGTGAGGTTTAGAATGATAAATGTAATCTGTAATTTTGAAGACCACAGATTTTCAAAACGTGAATTTTCAACATTTTACGACATAAATTTGGTCACAAAACGTGACCGTTCTGCAGATGTTATTGACCCTCCTCTAAAATTCTACATGATTTTTAACACGTTTCTTAGTTTTGAGATGCCCAAATAGACTATTTTCCGAAGCTATTTCTAGGAAATATTGCAGTCACTGAGACTCCATTGTTTTCTTGCGTACAACAAAATCTGACATGCAGCGTGACCTCTCTGCTGGCTGCATTTGCCTCATATTCTTGCCCAACTTTGTTTTGCGTGATTTATTCCTATCCCCTTTGATCCCTTTTGCCATAAATTAGGCCCCCTCCAAATGTTTGATTTTTGTTTTACAAAATCGTTTGAACACATTTTGATTTTTCTCAAAGAAATATGGAAATGTTGTTAATTTTGTTGTTGAAATTCACCAAAATGTTCACAACATTTTTAGAAAAATAACAACAAAACACAAAAGCAAATCGCCTGACTGACCGACCTTATCCGAGATGTCCGTTTACCCATAGAACAGGCGCTTGTTTTTTTTTGTTTCCTTCAAACACCATCGTTTAGATTTGATTTCACTGCCATGTAATGACTAAATATGCATGAATTTAAACGACCCAATAGCGCGCTATTCAAATGTGCCATTGATCATTTTAATCTATCATGTATAAAATGAGGATCAAATTAGAGAGAAAATTTATTTGGGCAATGGCATGAGAGAACTTCAACCCTATTCTGGATATGAACAACCTATCCTACATGTATGTGATTTAAGACACAGTGAAGCATGCATACAGGGTGGTTAAGAAAGAATGGGCATTTTTTGGCGAAAGCGCCACAGAACTATTAGGCCTGCATATTCAAAACCAATATAGTGTTACAAAAAGAACATATAATTATTTGGGTTTCATTAAAAATTAAAAATAAATTGAATTTGAACATTGCGTCATAAAGTTGCAACCATTTGAGTAGAACCCGGTATTTTAAAGCCAATCCATGGAATGGCAATAACCATAGTATTGTTGGTTGCCTGATTCAGAGATGCTGATCAATTTAACTAGTGAAAAAACTGAAAAGGCACATGTTGGATACAATATCTTAAAATGACTGGAAATAGATAGATCTGTGTAATTATGAGTAATAAAAAGCCTGAAATCAAGAAGTAAAAGTAAAAGTAGGCATATCTACTGATTCAGGAGGTTAACCCCATGAATACTTTTAGGAATGGCTTGATAATTCGACCATTCCGTGGATTTGCTTCAGATTTTGGGGCTTTACTCAAATTAGTGTAACATGATAATGAAATGGTCGATTTTGAGAACTCTTCTTTTGAATGAAAGCCAAATTATAGGTCTTGAAAGCGCTACCATTGATTTGAATTATGCATGCCTACATCTTTTGTGACGCTTTTGTGAAAAAGTGCCCATTCTTTCTGACCCTGTAGAACCATTGATTGTGTGTCAACAATCAAATCACTGTCTCTCCTTAATTGGCAGATATTACCTATACTGCGGCCAAAAGTTAATGAATCTACTACTATAGCAAGCCAAAACATGACAGATTTAATTACAAGCATCAGTTATGCATCCTTTACACTTTTGAACCTTTGGACTACTTCCAAACAATTCCATGAAGCCTTGATGATGTATTAACAATAGGTTCATTATCGGTGGAATCAAACTTTTTATTTACCACAGTTTAATTATAAAGATGGCAATAATTTGAAAACAACATAATTAGAGTCTAATGGTGAAGAACGCCATCTGTCTACGGATTTGAGCGCAAGTCAATTTTGGATTCTGTGGCAAAATCACCTCCCTCCCTCCCTTCCCCCTCTCCGAGCGATCAAGAGGCCATTTTATGTTATTGTTTTTTTTGTTTTACACCAAATCACCTGTGCCAATTTGTCAACTTGGTGGGCCAATTAAGCACCATAGCTTTAACCATCTGAGCACTATGTACCTTCCCATTTAACAGAGTGCTTCTGATTGGTTTATTACAAGGCATACTCATTCAAATAACCAATTAAAGTTCTGCTTCTAAAATATTTCACTGTTACATTCATGAAGATTCATTCTCATTTCCCTCTTATCTTTATCAGGACAACCATTCTAACAAGGTCTGTGATTGGTGCAACATAAAATGAACACTGGTATATGTGACCACCCCCTCCCACCCTCCCTCCTGCCCCCTCTCAGTGAAAGTATGAATCATGGCTCCTGTGAGAAATCTACGTCTATAATATCAAATTACATATGATTAAAGGTGTTGATGCCTTGGAGGCTGTGCCCTCAATGTTGATACATGTATGAACTTACACTTGTAAGGATTAAACAAAATCAGTCCTCTTTGTACAACCATGGTACAACAAAACAGCAATTCAAATATCTACAGCAGACCAGAATTTCACACTAGTAGTTGGGGAGCATAAGGGTTTTCCAGTCCTGGTCGAGGCTAACACAGAAAGATATATACCAAAATGTTAAAATTAGAACCTACTGTAATTGGACATCCTTGCCAACTTGAGTGGCTAATTGACTATTATCTATAAAGCTATAAAGCTCTAAACAATCACAATATAAATATTCTGGGCATAAAGGCTACTTCTGTAATTTCATGAGTGACAAAAATAAAAATAGCCATTATTAATGTTCATCTTGAATTCTGAAGTAAATTATATACACAAATAATACTGCGTATCCCTTTAAACAAGCAGACTAATGCTATAATACAGCCATATTTGCATCCCTTTAAACAAGCAGACTTATGCTATAATACAGCCATATTTCACACACTTCCTTCGCTCTATACAATGACGTCATACAATAAGTCTAAAGTCTAAAATGATGCCATTCTTGGAAATTGAGCATATTATTGTAGGTTAGAATCTTACGGGCATTACCCCAAATCTACTATGATATGTACGTATAGTGGACAGGTTCGTGGTAAACTGGTCTATTCTAAGCTTTCATTGAGACTGTACACATGATCTCTCATAGCAGCAGTACCAATGGCCCTGCTGTTTTCTTGATGGTTGATCGTATTAGCTATATAAGCTCAGGTCTGTTATTTGTATACACCCATGCTATTTTTATCTAGTAACTACTCCATTACTCATGCTCATATCTAATAGTAGTAAAATCGTTCTGACGTCAAAAGTTCAGAATATTAAGGACTGCTGGCTGGCTGGCTGGCCACCTCGTTATTATTCATCGATATTGTAACATACAGTACCAAAAAAAGTTCTTACTTTTATGTCGGGTGATTTTCCTGAACCACGATGTTTCTCCAAATCTTCTTTTCAAACATAGCTGTTTTGATTCCTTCTACCTGCAATCCTGTGTCACGCTTTAGTATATCAATGTAGGTTAGGGCTGGTCTACCACGCTTTCTTACTCCCTGTTTTGGAATCCAGTGTATGAGTTTGGAGACATGCCCATTGGACCCTCTGAAGCAGTGTCCGGCAAATCTTGCTCTACATGTACGTTCTTTGATCTTAACCCTTTCCACGCGGCAGGCGGCTGCAGACGGCATTCCAAATTTGCACAAAATGTTTCAAAAATGTCAACATTATTGAATGTTATTACCATTGGAATCACCATGAGCAATGCATTGAAATAAGCACAAACATGCCTAGTATTAGTTTAGTACTCCTTGAAATAGACTTTTAAAGTTGGGAAAGGTTTCTAAAAAAACTGTTTTGTATAACAGTAAAACTAATAGGAAAGTGTTAACCGAGACTTTAGGCATATCCCCGTACACATGTTCTCACTTGTAACTTGAAAAAAGTAACTTGCCAGCTAGTAAATACGCTCATCTAAAAATTATAGTTCAACTTTTTAAGTTGGGCATTTTGTAATTTGATACTAAAAAAAAGATCAAATTACAAAATTGTGGAATAATTTCACCTTCAAATCGAGGTATTGGATTACCAACAACATGATGTCTTAACCAATTTTGACTATATCTTCTTTTTTCACTGTTATCTTTCTACAGGCAGAAGAACCACACTACTGTCAGAAATGCGAGGAGGGTGAGGAACACCACGAGGCCGCCGCGATACAGCAAGGTCCCCAGTGTCGCACTTGTAGTCTCGCAATATGCTGCCTTCTTACGCTACTTATGGCGTTTAGCTTGGCCGGTTTACTTTATTTTGCTGCTAAACCGGTAGGTATATTTATTGGGAGATGCTCAATTAGGTATCAGCCAGTATTTGGCCTGGTACCGCCTGGTTCCCAGTAACAGACTTGTAGCTTCCATATATGCTGCCGCCTTAATACGCTTCTCATGGCGTTTAGCTTGGCTGGTTTACTTTATTTTGCTGCTAAACCGGTAGGTATATTTATTTGGAGATACTCAATTTGGTATCAGCCAGTATTTGGCCCTGGTATCACCTGGTTTCCAGTCCCGGACTTGTAGCCTCTCAATATGCTGCCGACTGACGCTACTTGTTCGAGGAGTAGCTTACATATTGATTGGTTTATTCAGAATTAAACATTTTATGATAAATGCAGCTTTGAATGATCATTGAGAAAGTCTAGTTCCTCAAAAGCATTAGTATGATTCAAAGAAGATGTAAAGGTCTTCCCACAATGCATTGCGCGAACGCCAACCAACTAAAGCTTTTTCCACACGATGCATTTGTAGAGCTCTTGTAAGTTTTAGAAATAAGAAAAAGGAACACTGATAACTAATTCATTCATTGATGGAAACTAGAACCTAAGAGCTCCAACGATGAACGCGCTATGAAACCATGGTTGTGTGCATATGTCTATGGGAACTGAGACAAATTAGAGACCAGAATTAATGCATTTTGCAAAAATGCATTGTGGTGGTGTCTTTAAAGGCATATTATGTGATATTTTCCAGAGAGCGCCCTCTATTCATGATTTTTTTTAGAAAGTAGATTTTCTTGCCGATTTACATTTCCGATCATAAATCATACATACATTCCAAGTTACAGAGTGATACGATTCCTAATTACCTCAAAATCATGGTTTTAGAGTGAATTTAGAGTGAAAAATATAAACTGTCGGGATTCCGACAGTTTATTTTCACTCTAAAACCATGATTTTGAAAGTAATTAAGAATCGTATCGCCCTGTAACTTGGAATGTATGCATGATTTATGATCAGAAATGTAAATCTGCAAGAAAATCTGCTTTCAATTTTTTTTTTTGATGTTGAGGGCATTCCCTGGAAAGATCACATAATATACCTTTAAAATCTTCTTCGAGTATGATTCAAATCTGAAAGACTTTGAAAGATCTAAGGAAGGAATAATACAATACACTGTACCTTGCTCATTTATCCTCCAGATTTAAGGTTATTATTGTACATTCATGAATACAATATAAAGAAATACGGCGGAAAGAACGCTGATCCATAATTGATTAGCGAGCTTTGCATTCAAATCCACCCGGAAAGCATGACAATAATTTAACTCGCATTTGTATGCATCCTATAATTAAAGCTATCGGCAGAATACATCTGTAGAGTTTCATGACAAAATGTGATGCGATCTGAGAAAACCCGTCGGATGTCGCAAAATGTGAACTAGGGATTATGGGTAAAATAGAAAAATAAAATAAAAATAAAATAATTTTTTTTAATTTTTTTTTTAGATTTTTTTAAAGAAAATTAGTTTCCAGTACTTTTTGTCATCATCTTTCATGAAATTTCACCTTGACAAACTTACTTAAGTCACTTTTATTATTAACCTTATAATGTTATTATATTGAATTATGTATCTTTTTGGGCCTGTTTTCATGATTTCTTGTTTTGTAGCTTTTGGTGACATCACAATCATCATTCACTCATAACTTTTTTTGTAGTGATCGTAGAAAAATGATCGAAACAGTTCTGTAATCAGCACAGTTTTAGCTTTTTTATGATATAAATATCTCCAATATGAAAAATGCCACCATGTGGCGGGTTTTCACAGATCGCATCACAAATGCTGTATTTCCATATCAACTTGTGTCTGGTTTCGTGGCTATTGCTTAATTACACATACTGTAACCCACTCCAACGAAACCAGGAACGTGTCAATATGAATATACAGTGTTTTACGATGAAATGTATTGTAACATTGTATCTTTAACCCTGGTTGGTGACATAGGTAACTATACAATGCTGTTTATTACATTAACGTACGTACGTAATTGCTATCTCCAATTCTCATTTCTTCTTCTCAAATGATTTATAATCCTTGACACTTTCCACGCGGCAGGCGGCTGCCGACGACATTCCAAAATTTCACAAAATGTTTGAAAAATGTCAAAATTATTTAATTTCATTACCATATTTAGAATCACCATGAGAAATGCATTGACATAAGTACAAACATGCCTAGTATTGAGTCAGTAATCCTTGAGATAGACTTTGAAAATTGGGAAAGGTTTCTGAAAAATCTGTTTTGTATATGGCTCATTCCATGAAGTTGGGGCACATTATGTGACATCCAAGTGAAATTTTCAAAATGGATATTTTCCAACTCTTTCTTCTTTTTTAGGTTCTACATTTACCAAAGTCCAATGTAGAACTTTTTATTTTAATGTAACATTTGGTGTAAAATAACCGCACATGTTCAACAGTTGGATGACATTTCCAAAAATCCTGATGCTACATGGACACCATTTCCCATTTCCATATCATTTTCTAATAAATTAGCTTAAGATGTGGGCCAAGTTTCTATACCTCAATTAACTAACTTGGAACCACAAATGCATGAAAAGAAACCAGATTTGTCTAGGTTGAACATAACTTAACAAACAAGACATCGTAGATTAACTGTTTTATGTAAAAACTCATTGAAAAGTGACTCTTTATTTTGCAATTTGTATAATGAATTTAAATAAAGTACATATCAATATTTGTTTGATGTAAAGTACTCTATAAACCATGCACATTGATTACATTATAGTCATAAAGTAAGTATATGAAGTATTATTTACCTGTATAATGTTATAAAATGCACTACCGATGCTACATGGACACCGCGTCTTGTAACATTGTTAATAATAAGACTATTCATACTGTTACAATTATTTAAGTGTGAATGGTTTGTCTACTTGTTCATCATATCAAGTAGATACACAGAGTGAATTGCTTGAAATTTATCTAAACACTGTTCATGTAAAATTTACCTTTTCTGTGTACTTAAGTATTACGATGCTACATGGACACCGTGCCCTAAAATATTTGGAACAGCTTGAACAGGTGCATCTTTTTCAGATCAATAGAGAGGATGTACTATGATGTTAACTTTTTATGTTATAAGCACACGATAAAATTAATAACATGGATTGTAAAACTACAAATTACCTGAAGCATAAAACATAATTACCTATGATACACATACATGTACACCATTTCTTACAATTACACAATAACAATACACCATTGATCAAAGAAACTTAAGATGTCCACTGAAACAAACTTCATGCAGTGTTGTTCTTAAAGTACCCTTTGTGATCTTAGTCTCTTTGCTCGTTTCTGATTGAATCATCCTCTATTATTGATAAAGATGATTGAAAAGTTTGATCACTTAAAAAGTCAGTTTGCAAAAAAATAATTTAATTGCCATGATGGATTTCTTTGGAAAGATACTAGTTTTTGAAAATGATGGGTTCCTTGTCTTTATCTCCATAAATTCCAGGACGATAGAACTGTCTTCTGAATTAATGTCAAGAACCTGCAAAGCAAAACAAAATAAACCCTATGGCTTAGTATCTTCATGGAACATTGTGTATTGATATTGGAGTAGATTATTTATTCATGTTGCACTTTTTGTGTTGCAGGAAAATATTTTTATTAAAATCATGCTGGAGTATTTTATTTATTATTAATTTAACATGAAAAAGAATAGCAAAGGATTGAGAACTTAAATGATTTACAATTATTTGTTTTATTTATAGTAAATAAAACTAAAATAAGGGAATGTTTATTGTGAATTCAGTGAAATGCTAATGGAAATGGTGTCCATGTAGCATTGTGTATTAATATATTTCATTAGATATACATCTCTCATAATATGCCTTTTTTTCTGTAAAGTGTAGTAAAATGTAGGCAATGTTTTGAATGTTTTGGGTGATGGATAATTTCGAATGGGGTAATTGTTTTAGTCTAATTAGGCAAATTTTATGAAATGCTACATGGACATGGTGTCCATGTAGCATCGTATTGGTAAGCTATATTATTAGCATTAAAAGAGCAAAAACTAATTCATTATTAACTTCAAAGTTTATTAATGATGTGATTCTACAAAAAAATTACAATTTCAACGAACTATAACGATACCCAATGCAAAATATTGCCCATGCTATGCCCGATGCTACATGGACGCCAAATTATTATGACGTCCGTGACTCAAAATTAATATCATAACATGAAAAGAAATTTTGATTCAGTGTTTCCCTTTCAATAAAAATGCATTAATAAATACAGACATACAAGCAACATTAAGAAATAATTACAATCGCACTTACCATTCACAAAACTATCCAATGTTTACATTTTGATGCTACATAAAAGTCCCGATGCTACAACGGGACACCAGCGACTGAAACCTTGATAAAACTAGTCCACATGTGGCAAATTCCAAACAAACCTGATAGCTATTGACCTCTATCCTTACAAAAAGAAATATGGAATGTTTTATTTATCTCCAGGGGGGGATTCCCACAAATTGCATTGGATGTTTATCACGATGCTACATTTTATGGTTAGGACACCATGCACACGGCACGGTATACTTTTTCATGAATATATAGAATGGTCTTCATGAAATTTATTTTCATTTGCAATAGTTTTCAATTGATAAATGCTCTTAATTTTGGAAAATAATTTTAAAATGTATGATAGAGAACTACCCCCATTCAGCAATGAAAACTCCCGATGCTACACATGTATATTTTGTGGACACAGTGCGTAGCATCGGAAAGGCAATTTTCATGTTGCTTGGGTGAAAAATCAGTCCAGCGTGACGAGGTGTTTTGGTCAGTAAACTATGAATACATGTATCTTTTATTAATCAAATCGGTTTCCAAGCAATTCTATGATAGTTTTGCTTACATAAAACTCATATTAATTGTTGTGTTTTCCATGTCACGTTTTTTAGCAAAATTGGTCTTGGACACCACCTCATTTTTTTCTTTTTTTTCTTCAAGGAAGGGTCAATTTTTTTTTTTTTTTCATGGCTCAATACTATAACCTAGTACTGTTTTTGGACACTAAAAAAATTTGATATACACATAGAGTAAAACAGTTTATAAGCTGCCTAAAGTACCAAATTCTGCTATTTTAACAAATGCCCCAACTTCATGGAATGAGCCATATGGTAAAACTAATAGCCGCGTGGAAAGTGTTAACACTTTCCATACAGCTTTTGTTTTACCATATATATACAAAACAGATTTTTCAGAAACCTTTCCCAACTCAAAATCTATCTCAAGAATTACTGACCCAATATTAGGCATCTTTATACTTATTTTAATCAATTTCTCATGGTGATTCCAAATATGGTGATGAAATTCAATAATGTTGACATTTTTGAAACATTTTTTGAATTTTTAAAATGTCGGACGACTGCTGCATGGATAGGGTTAAGCCAGAAATGTTAAAAAGTCATGATGTACATGCCACTTGCTTGATTCCAGTTACGTATAAATCGCTCATCTCCCTGAAATTACTGGACCAAATCAAGTGCTGTTTTCTCCAAATTTATAGAAAAATATGCCTATAGAAAAAATAGCTGAAAAGGTATCAATAGTAGGTTATATGCACTTTAGGCCTATCACAATCAATTTTGAGTTTCCTGTTGGAGTTTAGAAAAAGGGAGGAGGCGACTTTTAATTATTAATTATCTTTTTATTTTATTTTATTTTGACCCACGTGGTCGCAACCAATTTCAACCCATTATATCGGGGACTCGGGGGCATTTAATTATTTTCCAATTATGATTATTTTGATACCCAAGTAATAATGCAATCACGTTCTGTATTTATAACTCATCATAGCTGATATGATTAAAGTCAGTAAGTAGTAAATGAAAGTTTATGGAAAGTCATTTTCAAGGTGAAAACCCTAAATAAAAATAAAATAATAAAATATTTTGTAATTCTCAATTTTGGATGAGGGCGGCAACAGGAAACTCAAAATTAATTGTGAAGGGCCTTAAATTCTTATTCGGCGCAAAATAATTTGTGAAATCTTTTGTTTGTTACAAAAGCTGTTTTTTACAATTATACCGTTCTTCCAAATTGCAATTAACCCGCACACTCAATTGTATTATATTACCTGTTTGCCCATCAGCTACAATAACAACATGTTTCCATAGCAACGGTATATATAAAGACAAATTTCCTGTACTTGTATACAAGTCAGATACCTTCTTTTAATATGGCATGTTATTAAATAACACTGCAGGATCTCAAACAGGGATGTGCAAGGGAGGAGAGAGGGGGGTCTCTCAGATAATTATTTATTTTTTTAAAATCATGTTTACATTTTTTGAAAATTTGGATGTAGCCCCTTTTGCAACAAAACTCCATCTGTTTGTACATAGAGAAAAAATACCACACAAAAAAAAATCATTTATTTTAATCATTTAAAAAAAAAAGGTTTGATATAGAAATGTATAGGTCACAATCATATGTTTCAAGGAAATAAAGTCATTTTTTCAAAAAGACCTACATCTCATTGTAAACAGCCATTGAAGTTGTTGTTTTGTTGCAAAAGGGCCTGTATCCCGAATTAAATCGGGATACAGGCCCTTTTGCAACAATCTACAATTTCAATGGATGTTTACAATGAGATGTAGGTCTTTTTGAAAAAATGACTTTGTTTCCTTGAAACATATGATTTTTACCTATTCATTTCTATATCAAAAAAAAATGCACCATAGCCCTTTTGCAACAAAGCTCTTCAATTTTCTTACTTAACACAGGCTACCTTTGGGGAGTGTGGTGTAGGCTTGTACCCAGACCTTTCAATAAACTTGTCAGTTCAGTAACAAATCTTTCATAATATGCCTCTATTTCTTACTTGACACAGGCTACCTTTGGAGAGTGTGGTGTAGGCTTGTACCCAGACCTTTCAATAAACTCATCAGCTCAGTAACAAATCTTTCATAATATGCTTCTATTTCTTACTTGACACAGGCTACCTTTGGGGAGTGTGGTGTAGGCTTGTACCCAGACCTTTCAATAAACTCGTCAGTTCAGGAACAAATCTCTGCAGATCTCACGACCGAATCAGAAACATTTGAGATTCCGGAATTCGATGGCAACCATCCTGCAACCGTGCTGCATGATTTTGTTGTGGTAAGTGAAAATTAAACAAAATGCAATTGAATTGTGAAGCATCTTACAATGATCTCGTATACTTTGTGTCATTGTGTTATTTGTATTTATAATTATAATCCATGACTGTTCTATCACTACTATTTGGTTTGAACTCTGTGTTCCTCGGAGACGGACGGCAGGTTAGCTCAGTGGTGAGTTTGTCCGTTGTCCTGTTCGGAAGGTCACAGATTCGAGTCCCGCACCAGCTCATACCCTTTGTCTTTTAAGTTGGGATATGAGTTCATGCCTGTTATGTATTTTGGGTTAGGTTGTGAAACTTGCGGTATTGTGCTGACTCACTCATATTTATTATGAAGTCAGTACAATTGACTGAAACAATTCAAGTCCCCTCCTGTTAATTGATTGTCCAGTCCCTTTCTGTATCTACTCACCATGGCGTCTCTGGATTTCCTGTTGTATATCATCATTCATTGGAGTAATGAAATATCCATGTGTGAGTATACATTTATTGGTTTTGTCAAACACATGTGATGCGATCAAACAAAATATGAAATTTAAAAAAAAATGAAATTTTTAGTTTTCTACTTGATTGTCAATCGGTCATGTACAATGCAACATTTTGCAGAAAACCCCATTAAGAATGGCCAAAATCTTAAATACAGTTATTTACAGATAACAAACACAGGATACAAAATTGACGGTATTGCTCATCGGCTACATCGAGTTTTATTAACCTTTACTGAGCACCCAAATTGGCACTCTTTATCAATTCCAACTATGCACCACATGTAGATTCACTACAAATTTATACTGGTAATTTTAATTACATCATTCATTTGTAGAATTAAAATTAACATAGTTTTCATTTATCAAAAGTCTATGCCACAACATGTGGATTCACTACAATTTATACTGGTAAATTTAATTACCTCATTCATTTGTAGAATTACATTTGTAGAATTACAAATATGCCATCACATGTTATTCACTACAATTTATACTGGTAATTTTAATTACCTCATTCATTTGTAGAATTACATTTAACATAGTTTCAATTTATTCAGGATATTTCAGTACATGTAGTAGTACCTTAATAATACATTGGATATTACATTTATCATACATGTAGTTAGATCGAACTGATCGTCCATTTGACGATGCTTATTTGCATAATAAAATATTAATATGTCATGGAAATATAATTGTTTAAATTGATAACAGACATGTTCGCTTCATCAACAACCCATCAATTTTTTGGAAAAGTAAATTACCTAAACCTAATGTATAAACACCTAAGAGAGATATGCTCATAAGATGACACATGATGGTTGAACTAATGAATTGACTAAGGACCATTATTATATTAGATGAGCCATAGATACATTTTTTCAGCAAATGATTCCAGGGATCTGTAGATTACCAATCCCTACCCTTAGAGAGATGCTCAGAGTGATAACATTATGCTAAAACACATTGTATATTGGAACCTCAAATTTATGATATTCAACATATGATAGGATTCTGTGAAACTACCTGAAATCCCTACCCCTAGGAGATGCCCTGGAAGATAACATATGTAAATATTTTAATGTCCTATCTGTCTAATCTGCATAATTAATTGTATCAATTTAATTAATTAATGGCAATAATAGAGTGAGCACATAAATTGCCGACTCTAAATATACACCATTCAAGTTTTCATATGAACACTTGCCCAAACAAATGCCCCCCCCCCCCTTCCCCCTCTCCCCCCCCCCCCCCCCTTGAGTGTTGGAGCAAGTTTTTTATGTTATTTTTTTTTATTGTTTATTACTATCAGTTATATTTATACATGTTTTTTTTAAATTTATTTATTTTTATTGTTTATTACTATCATAACTTTCACCATTCACATAGTTTCATTATATTATCGTTACATGAATAACACATAGTTTTTCACATTTTACATAGTTTCATCATGTTTACATTTCATATCAAATACATGTATAACACATTCACATATGCTTTTCATCATGTTTACATCATTGCATAACATTACATCGTATATCATGTACATGCATAGCACATTTTCATATGCTTTTCAGCAAGTTAATACGTTTACATATGCATTTTTGGCATGTTTACAATCATGTTCATTGCATATCATTACATAACATTTTCATGTTTTTCAGCCTGTTTACATTGCAAATCATATTGCAAATTGTCATATAGTGTTAATTTATTCATGATATGTCACTAAATGATATAATAGTACCTTAATAATACATTGGAGAGTAAATTTATCACACATACAATATTTGTATAAATAGATTGATCTGATCGTCCATTTGACGATGCTAATTGTCTAATCAAATAATAGTAAGTCATGGAAATATAATTGTATAAATTGATAACAGACGTGTTTGCATCATCAACAACCATCACATTTTTTGGAAAAGTAAAAATACCTAAACCTAATGTATAAACACCTAAGAG
This sequence comes from Ophiura sarsii, assembly GCA_035610835.1. Classification (NCBI taxonomy): domain Eukaryota; kingdom Metazoa; phylum Echinodermata; class Ophiuroidea; order Amphilepidida; family Ophiuridae; genus Ophiura; species Ophiura sarsii. Next base: position 21,850,480 of record CM069454.1, read on the forward strand.
AGTTATGCTACAGAGATGACACAATGATGGTTGAACTAATGAATTGACAAGGACCAATATTATATTAGATGAGTCATTTATAACTTTTGTCAGCACATGATTCCAGGGATCTGTAGATTACCAACCCCTACCCTTAGAGAATAGCTCAGAGAAGTAACATCTGCTAATTTCACATTGTATACTGACTCAAATTTATGGTATTCAACATATGAATATGTAAATATTTTAATGTCCTATAGTCTAATCTGCATAATTTATTGTATCAATTTAATGAATGAATGGCAATAATAGAGCGAGCACATAAATTGCTGATATACACATTTTCATTTGCTTTTAAGCATGTTTACATTCACACGATTTTCATGGTTACATTTCATATCATTGTATATCATATGCTTTACGCATGTTTACACATTTTGATATGCTTTTCGGCATGTTTACATTCATGTTCACATACCTTTCATGGTAACATTTTATATCAATTACATGTATAACACATTTTCATATGCTTTTCATCATGTTTACATTGCATATCATTACATAACATGTTTTTATATGCTTTTCATTCATTACATGTTCACATTTTTTTTTTTTTTTTTTAATATTATTTTTTACATTTCATTGCTTTTCATTACATTTTCATATGCTTTTCATCAGGGTATACAACCAGAGTATTCCTCATTTATGACGAATGTGTGTATGGCATATAAATGTAACGGTGGTGGACCCATCACTCATAATGAAACCAATAACTAAACCTTATACCCCTTGATCTAAGATGGTGCTCAATTAGTTTGTAGTTATACAGGTGTGAGTGAGACGCACAAAGTATCAGCTCAACACAACATTTCAATAGACATGGTTGTCCCCCTTTTTAGGTCTAGTCTATGAATGGATAAAGAGTTTCACACAATTATTCAGAGAGTCAGGGCCAACTGGCATAAGATGTCCTACTGATGTAGCATTCCTATAACATATGCATGCATTAAATAAATGAGTAGATAACTGAGGTATACATATCTTAGCGTGACCATGCATGTGCATCAACACTGCCAAGCAGGCGGCAATACTAGAAGAGCAAAAACAGAACAATCGATGGAAATTACCAGAGCACAGGTTGACATGGTGGAAAGGGTGCCAGAATATTGATATATTCACATGTACAGGTGACGCAAAAATGTTGTATACACCATTTCATGCCTACATAAGGATGCAGGAATATACAGTCTTCCAATTTGGCATCCTACTAAGGATACTTGTAGCGGATTGACTGCTTATGCCATTCAAGTAGACCATTCATCTCCTCACTGATGAAGTTGTGTGTCCGGTATAAACTGCACAATACAAAGTGTATAAAGTGAAGCACTGCAATTAAAAAATGAACAATATAATATTAGATGGAGAGAATCAGTGTGAAAAACAACAACTCTTATAGCTATAAAACGTACCAGATATTCATGTAGGATATCCCTATACATACACAGTACCTAGAAGTTGTGTCCGGTATTGCCGCCCAACACAGCGAAATGAATAATATAATATCACACGGGGAGAAGCTGCGGTGAAATACAACTATTGTAGCTAGAAAACTAACAGCAAAGTAACAAAGATGATCATGTAAAACATCAGCATAATTAAATACCTTGCATAATATTGCCAGAGACTAATTAGCTCTGATACAGCATTTCTAAGAGTTATGAAGTGACCCATTCATCTTAAGCATCATATTTATTTATCTGTTCCCTTGTTCCCAGTATGAAATATGGCTCGAAGCTGCCCAAGTATGGTAGACTGATTGCATAGCTACCTATATTAAAGTTATTCTAAAATTAATAATTATGATGCCATCACATGATATTGACCGGCAAGATTCGCACCATATGTTATGCATGCAACGATGTGTAAACTAATTGGGAAGGAAAATATGCGAACATCATGGTGATACCGAAGGTAAGAAAAGTTTTGTCCGTAGAACAAAATAGTTGACACTCGCAAGAGTAATTAGTTGCATTGTCGTTGCTGGGTATTTGAGAGCGAGTTGCTACCCCTTGGTGAGTTAAAAGAGGGTGGGCCGAGCGGTTCATTATAAATAATGATGACTTACAGGCAAGAATATGCATACTTACTTAAGTCCAACACAAAAGCACAAACCCAAATCATTAGTAATGCATTGATAAACTGAACCTGCTAGAGAATAATTGTATATAATTATAATACATTGTATTAGTCGTGTGCAAAATAGTTTGGCACTAATTTTCCTTTTTGGTTAAAGGTTTTCCAACTGATTGTTGTACACAATCTAATAATATATTTTTTTATAAACATGGCTTTATAAGAAGCAAAACAGGCAATGAAGTCCAGTTAAAATTGTAAACCTATGCAATTGAACAAGATGTTGAAATTACAATGTTGAACAGCAGCAATTAATAAATGATCCATACATGCATGACATGTATTTTAATATAAGGCCCGACTATCATGACCTCCACCATAAATGATAGACGATTAAAGTCAGAACAGGCCTAAAAATAGTGACTCGCTAAGGATATAAAATGCACTGGATATAAAATGCACTTAGCCTAGGATAACAGGTAATGGCAGGTATATGATTAAACTAATCGCCCAACATTATATTATAATATGTTGTACATTGATCCTGAGGCACATCATCAGCACCATGAGGTTCATATCTCGGAATGTCGGTCAAATACTTTAGCTATGTGAAAAGGTCATGCCCCATTTATTATAACAACTTATTTATGGCTCAACCAGCATGACCAGGGCTCAAACTACTTCAAAATCCGAGTGTGTTGAATAATCTAAATTGCATCATGTGCCGGAAGAGAAATTATATGGAATAACATGCCATGTTGTCAAGTGTGGATTTAATACAGAACTTTGCTCTATGGCATGAATGGCCTGGGAATAACAAGCCTTGGTGTTAACTGAAGTGTGGATTTCATACTAAAACTAAGCTTTGCTCAATCATGATGAATGTTCTGCCCTTATAGAAAGAACGATCATAAATTGCGATCATAAAAAACGACCATAAATTATGGTCGTTTTTTATGATCGCAATTATGATCGTATTTGGAACCCCAGCGACCATAATAATACGATCAAGATTGATCGCAATTATGGTCGTATTAAAATTATGATCGCAATATAATACGATCAAAATTATGATCGCAATATAATACGATCAAAATTATGATCGCAAATAATACGATCAAAATTATGGTCGCAATATAATACGATCAAAATTATGATCGCAATATATAATACGATCAAAATTATGATCGTATTTGGAACCCCAGCGACCATAATAATTATACGATCAAGATTGATCGCAATTATGATCGTATTGAATTTATGGTCGCAATATAATACGATCAAATTTATGATCGCAATATAATACGATCAAATTTATGATCGCAATATAATACGACCAAAATTATGATCGCAATATAATACGATCAAAATTATGATCGCAATATAATACGATCAAAATTATGATCGCAATATAATACGATCAAAATTATGATTCATTTAGCACATTATGGTGGTTCCATGGATAAATCACAAAAGCATAATACCAGGAACTACAGGACACCATCCTCAAAGATCATATCAAAACATGCAGTGATATGAGCTTTGAGGTTTTTCATCAATGCAGGATAAATAAAATAAATGAACGAATAAATTTGATCGCACAATTATTTGCATACATGTAGGAACACATTTATTTGACCTTACACCATAATATCAATCTATCATCATCAATCCTTTCTTTTCACAGTTTATTATTAATAAACATTACAAATGTGAATTGTGAAGTGAGCATGAGCAGTAAGTCTGCAAATTCAGAATAAAACATTGTTCTTTACTACATTTGTAATGGCGCAGGACAGGTTGGGTCATGATTAAATGATTGTTACTGTTAGAATCCGATAGAGGCGCTGTATATTCCAGAATCTTTTTGGGAAGGAAACCTGTAGTTCACCACTCATCTTTCAGTATACGTCAACATCAACCTGCATGGTAAATAAAAATCAAATATTTACAAATTAGTATCAATCACAAAATGTATTAATAAATATTATAAACCCTTACAAACCCAACTATTCCACACTTCCTGTTCTGATATATAACACCTAGTTATATTTATAACCCTAATACACCTATCAGTTGTATAAGACGCACCCTATGACCCCGGGAGTGGTGCGTCACTTTACCGAGGTGCGTCGACTTCTCATGTACCATGACGCACCCTGTGTCAAAAAAACGACGGACCATTGCCTTCCAAATACGCACCCTCCGTCAATTTTTGGACGCACCATTGGTGGATTCTGACGGACCATGACGACGCACCCCGTCGTCAGATATCGTTGACTATAACTGGATAAAACACGATCTACTGGAAATGAAACTACTTTTAATTCACGGGGGATCTGCCCTTATTCGATGTTGTCAACCCTGGCCCTCGAATAATTATATAGACCCCGGACCGGGACCGGGTAGGCCTATGTTTTTTATTTGAATCTCCTGCCGCACATCCCCGACCAAATTCAATTCCGGGGGCCTGTCCTACTACCTCTGTGTTCTTAGATTGTTCTGCGCTTGTGCGGAAGAGCGCAATGCTGATCCCCTATCTTATACCATGAAGATGCTTGTATACGTGACACTTCTCTTAAAATGAAAGGTTCTCGGTCTACTGCGGTTCCTTGTTTTTTTCGTTGCCAAACTCTTGTATTGATGATCGAGTGATTTCAGGCATTTTAGAACATGCGGTATAAAATATCGGAGTGATGTTTGCGGTATTAAAGTGGAGCCTGGTTGGCGTTATTAAGGAGTTATGTGGTATAGTAGCCCTATAGCGTATATTTAAAGGTCGTATTTTGTTGTTCGTAAACAGATGTACACTGTGACGCACCCATGTAAAGTGACGGACCTTGACGCACCCTCCATCATTTTTTTGATGGACCAAAGGCTGCCACGGACGTACCCTCCGTCAATTTTTTTTGGTAAACGACGCACCTCTCCCGGGGGTCATAGGGTGCGTCTTACAACTGATAGGTGTACTATAACTCTCAGCGGCAGGGCAGGGGAGAAAACGGGTCAAATTTGGGGGGGGGGGGAAAGATCACTGTTCGCACACGCAGGGGATCGAACCCGGGCTGCCCGCGTCTAACTCACTGCGCTAACGGAGGAGCTTGTAACTTTTTCAAGACCATTTGACAGCTCGCTGTAATTGTGCCACAAGATTATTTGCTGTAGCCTTTTGTGTGCCACAAGATTATTTGCTGTAGCCTTTTGTGGCCTCTGGGAAGGTTAGGGATAATTTGAAATTGGTGTTTCGGTAATGGTGTTGAGAATATCGCAATTATGTCTAAACTAGAACTATTTGTATGTAGTATGTACCTTATTGTAAGTACATGTATGTGTAGGTCATCCATTTCAGTCCTAAGCAGTTGTACGTTTTTGGTGTGTTAATTCTTGTAATTCTGCATTCCCTTTGACCTTTTATAGATGATCCATCTCCCCATCAGTCAGACTCAGTTGCATCCTGCTGTAAATAAGATGATATTTATAAAACAAAAATTAAATTTATGAACTATAAATCCCAACACACGAAACCAAAAACCTAGTTAAAATGCAGACCCAACCGACCTTGTTTTAGAATTGACGAAAATACAGATTAGTTCATTATTTATACCCGGTCATTTTCAAGGAAAAAATAAGAATAAAAAAGGCCCAACCGATTGATCAACCTAGATGAGAGGTCTGCTGCCTGTACAACAGTGTATGCGTACACACATGCGTGTACAAATGTGTGTGCCTTGATAGCAATATGACGTTAATGTTGACTTACATGTAGAATGTGTTTTAGCATGCATATGATATACTACAGTGACGAAATAGAGCTATTTACTTTAGTAATAAAATAGTGGTGCATTGGTTGGAAATAAATGAATATCTGCAACCCAATCATTATAATGTCATGGATCATGATAATAAGTGATCAGGTCTCATTTATTTATTATTCAAATATATACTTTATTATAATCAGCCTTTTAGGTCCTCATAACTTCAAAAACATGATAAAAGCTATCCAGATAATATCCAGTATACTAGGCCTACTATTGTTGAGCACATCCACAGCACAGTTGAATTGTTTATCTGTGTCTGTGTGGAAACTATTTACGATAGTACTACTACTAGTAGTAACGTGCAGGCCTGATTGTGAAATGAAAAGCTTTTTTTAATTTTGTACAATTATTAATTTTTTAATTTTATAAAAAGAAATCAATTGATTTCAAATCAACAGAAACAATGCCAATATTAATTATTATGATGCACAATTCTTGTGAAAAGCATATACACTTCCTTACCATATACATCTAAGGCCTTCCATGATCCATTGTTTACACTCAGCAGTCCTTGTAGATTGCACTAGTGTGGCTGTTGTGAAGTTAGTCGGATTTGTAAATGTGTTAAGAATTCTGCTACCAAACACACATTACATTCATGACACACACTCCAGTCCAAGAGAAGAAAAGAGGAGCTTCCCAGAAACCATTGTGGCTGGTCGCATTACTATGTCTAATCAAACGTGCACTCTCATAATTTAGTACATGGTTCCCATTCCTGGTTCAGAATAAACTGGGTAAACATGAATCGTTAGTAAAATAAAACACACCATTGCAAAGTTCTAGTTCTGCTCTATCAATTTATGTTATTTTTTTCACTAACGATTCATGTTATAGAGGGAAATATCACTTTTAAAAGCTCCAAAACATAAATATATAATGCATTGTGGGAAGGTTATGATTTCTGTCCGGTCCAAAATCCGATAGCTTTACTGCACCTGTGTGGGCACCCGTGTGTGAAATACACTTTTGAAATGCCCGCTTTGTTAGGCATATCATGCGTGTATGCTCCATACAGATATGGATCGATTACCAATCCTTTGTGAGTATTTCTGTAGATGTGGATACATTCAACTATCTGACTCAAATGATGACAATAGCCGATAGAAAAGTATGGCCAGCAAGAAAAGGTCCTTACCACAATGCAATATGCTTTAATGCCTCTAAATTTGTCAACAGCAGTAGTGTAAGTTAATAAGACATGGTAATTTGATCGGACACACTGGTTTCTGGGAAGATACCGATATCTTCTCTTCTCCAGTCCAGTCCATGCACTCGCACTGCACAGAGCCAAAATTAATTAGGCCTACACACACATTTTTAACAAACTCTGCAGTCATATTCTAGAAACAGAAAAGTTGCAGTGTAATTCCTGAACAACATGTTTTTTTCCATACAATGATAACTACCTGGGTTCCTTTTATTTAACTGCCAATTTTGAATTTTCATCTAACAAATCGTAACAACGGTTGAGTTGATAAATTTCATAATTGTGTAACAGGAAGTGTGTGTGTTGCACTCTGGGTAAAAAGCAGAGCTAGAAAATGTACATGTTTTTAATTTCAACTCTCATATTTGGTTGCCAAACTTACAATTTAACATTAAAAATAAAAATAAAACTAGTTGGTTACATTATATTATACTCCTATCTTTCTTTTGGATTATTAAGACCACGGTTTCAAATGAAAAGATGTAAAAACTATAAATTAAAAGTTGGAATAACTTCTAGAAACACTATCAACAATATAATCGCTGCTTGCACTGTATACTGTTTGATCATCATCATATTCGTGGTAATTAGATGGATTTTTGAACCTTTTTGATGACAGTTACGACAGATAAAATTGCAAAAATAGGAAAAAGATGACCTCCTGAAACGATAGCTTAGATGGTAGAAGATCAAGATGAGATATTATTGCGAAAAAAGTATGAAGTTACGCAGGCATCGATGGTATTCCCATGGATGACTGAGGAATTCGACAGTTCTGCATCGTGTGTCATGTGTGACTGGCCTGAAATAAATTCAAAGTCGTGTGTATTTTCACAATGATATACGGCTTTGTTATTAATTCATGTTGATCACGCACTTACGTCAAGTGAAGAATCAGGGCTCAACTTACTATTTTCATCATTTCATGGAATCAAATCCCGATCAATCAAATCAAAGTAAGAAATTCAAATTGAAATTAATAAATAAACATACATGATAAATAAATGATCTATTTTTTAGGCCTACAAATTATTGAAATAAATGTGAATATTCTCAGATTCTGTGCAAATTAAAAAATATCTGTTCAAAAGGTTCTAAACCCACATCGGATCTAGACTATGAACCATTGAGTCTTTGATTTGTGAGTTGTAAATTAAGAAAGTTATTATATACTTCAAGGGAATTCACCCCGATTTTAACAAGTACATCTTTCCCGTCAAACATCTTCAAGCATGGCGTTCTCATCCATCTTTAATCTTACATCGCGTCCGAGTTAATTACGGGTAGGAGGACATCCTCCATCCTTCAAGATTTTTCATCAATTTGGATATCTACATATCTCTGTCTCTTGTCAGAGTCTGACTTTTTCATCAATTTGGCTAACAAATGCAGCTGAATAGGGATGGGCCACAGGGTTAACCTAACCAACGCCATGGTCAGAATTTCAAGGAGAAATCGAAAATCCTTTGCAGGAATCTAAATGGATTGACCTTTGACGAAATTCTGACCCTACAATGCCACGTCCAAAGTTGTGGGACAGCTGCATTGAAAATTAAAAAAACCACCTATAATATGATATATAATCTGAAAATGTTATATCAACATTAATTCATTCAATTGAATTATTTTGCGATCATAATTGGGCAATATGATCGCAAAATTACAAGCATGCATAATAAGATCGTTTTGAAAACTCTCCAAAATACAATCATAATCCTGAAATATGATTGTAAAATTACAAGCATAATTATGGTCGTTTTGAAAATGGTTTTTAAAACGATCATATTATGGTCGTAATTTTACGACCATATTTTCACGACCATATTTCATGATTTATGGTCGTATTTTTGATCGTTTTCAAAACGACCATATTATGGTCGTAATATTACGACCATAATTCACAATTATGATCGTATATTTTTGGTCGTTTTCAAAACGACCATATTATGGTCGTAATTTTACGATCATATTTTCAAGATTATGATCGTATTCTAAAATTACGACCATAATATGGTCGTTTTGAAAAACGATCAAAAAATACGATCATAATTGTGAATTATGGTCGTAATATTACGACCATAATATGGTCGTTTTGAAAACGATCAAAAATACGACCATAAATCATGAAATATGGTCGTAAAATTACGACCATAATATGGTCGTATCGAAACACGCGATCATAAGCGATCATAATTATGGTCGTAACGATCTAAATTAGATCGTTACGACCATAATTATGGTCGTTACGATCATAATATGATCGCGTCTTTTTTATAAGGGTGGGGATTACGAATTATAAATGACAGTGAATTGGGCTACTAATTAACATTGTATAGTAGCGGCCGATTGGGCCTGGGGTCTGAAATATGAGGCATAATTATAATTAAAACTCTTACATCTGAATTCCTGCTTGGATGAAGCTCTGCTGGACTAGATGACCGGTCCATGGACGGAAAATATCGGAAATCACATAGTCGCTTGTTGACTGCCAAATTCTGTCTGGAAATTCACATTTTTATCCCCGGATTCTATCACCAGTACGGTACCCGTTTTAAAAACGTCTGTCGGTAGGTGCTGCGACCGCTGTTATCGCGGCCATTTCATGTTCTGTACGTTCCTTGGGCTTGGTACAAACAAAACAACAGTTCTGCATCATGTTCTCGCGTTTCTTCTTGTTAGAAACGTGTATTCAAAGGCAGTCGCATTGGTATCGTCGCATTGTACCATTGTGATCGATGATAATTGTTGTTATCCGCCGTTTGTGTCATTGTTTCTGTTTATAAATCTGTCGGGTTTTCAAACCGGTTCGGTTCGTACGCAAGCAGTATAAAATGTCATGATAGATCGGCGATCAACATATGAAAAGTATTATTATTATTTTATACTTAGAGATTCGACGGTTTGCCCAAATGGGTTCGTTGCGAGTGGATTTCTAGCCGAGACCGTAGTTGTGTGGACGCTTTCCTGTTTAATAGTACCTTTCTCAGGCCGACCCATGTTATAATAAAATGTCGATGTTTTTAGATCGGTGATTTAATATTTACCGTATATTGTTAAAACTAATACTATTTATAGTCTGTCACGATAGTGGACGCAAAATACCAACCACGTAATTTTCCAAGGTTGATCAGACGATTTGCTGGATCTAAAGAAGATATCACTATCAGTATCAGTCACAGTAAAGTAGAAAACGGTAGCAGAAAAACATAAGTAAAACCTTGTAGTATTCCAAGGAATAATTTTTTAGGAAGGCGACCCGTCTCGATGAAGCCAATAAGAAATATGAACGGTATAATAGAAAGGTAAAAGCACGGAACCTCTCCCAGAACCAAAACAAAGGACGAAAAAACGCGGGCATGAAAACAAGGCTGCTGATTGGCCCACTGAGTGGTAACCAAGACACACAGACGCACACTGCAAAAGGGAAAGCCCAGACGGTGTCTGCCCCGGTAAATAAATTGGTTTATGAAAGTAGGCCTGTCATAAACCTTATTATTATTGCCGACAAGCTAATTCAAAACGCAGATAACCTCGATTCACTGTTATCAATGGTGTGGGAAGTAATACTGGACCTCTTCAATTCAAATTCAAATCTCCACCAGACTGAAGCGACAACCATACTAATGAGCAATCATGTCTTATAAAGTCTTTTACCATCTGTGACTCTTTTGCACAGTAATTGCTAATTATTCAGAGAGCCTTAAAAGGGCAGCCATAAGGATGGTGTAGCACCTCCACACGGTGTTATAATGGTATGTCACAAAAAAGCATTTGCTTCTTACAAAATCATTGGTAGTTTTGTAGAGATTATCAAACTGGTAATTATAATGCTGCAATTCATAACCCTAACCCTACCATATACCCCAAAATACCACGACTGGGCACGTTGGTACCACCCGGCGTGGAAGTTTTTCGATGAAAAAAATGGATCCAGCCCAATATACTGCGCAAACTAGCCTTGACAGCCGTGGTGTAGTTGGGAATTGTTCGCCTCTGGTGCTAGAGGTCCCTGGATCAAATCCCGGGGGGATCAGGGGGATATTTTGGTCGATTTTCCATGTTGAAGAAAACATTCTGAAAAAGTGGGGGGGGGGGGAGGTGTAGTGTTAGGATTAATGACTGACAGTTTAAAAACAAATGCACAGAGCGATAGCAACATGTGTAGTCAATTAGTCAGGTAAGTAGGTGCAATTGACTCATCCCCTACCTGCCTATGTGCTAGACGGACAGGTGCAACTAATTGATGTGTTGCCCTGTTAAGGGTTGGTTGATTTTTAAATAATCTTTAAAAATTCAACCATTTTAAACCTACAACGAAAGATCAATGTAATATGAAACTTTAAAAGAGGGGGAAAACAAAGTGTTGGTTGTATTTTCTACATACCCAAATATACTGTAAACGCAGTAGTAGTGTTAAATAATCATGTTTTTTCACAACACGACAATTTCTTTTGACCCAATTCAAGCATGGGAAGGCTGTACAATTAAGTTTAACAGATCCGTATTCATCCTTGTGCTACATACATATATGCATGATACATAGTAGGTTTCTGCTAGCAGCATGTAGACTGAGTGTCCTAAATCTTACTTGGGCGAAACTAGCAGAGCCCTTAACACCAGATTCAAAAAACACTCAAACCTCAAAACCACTCCTTTCACGGCTGTGGCAGAACACTCTAAAGACATTAAACACAAAATTAAGCTATACGACGTCCAAGTGATCGCCAGTTGGATCAGTTTTGGAAACGTAAGATCAAAGAGGCTATCGAAATAAGGACACAGAAAACAACCCTCAACCAAGACACCGGCTACGACCTACCCGCCATCTAAGACGACCTGATGTCATGTGATCACCCATGTGATCCATCAAAAGGCAGATGTGACAAGTGGAGGAAAGCAAACACTATGCCGAATGAAGGGTCGCGATGATCCTAAAAACTACGGAGCTAAAAACAATGGTTCGAAAAAGTTATCTAAATTAATCATCGGATACTGCTACTGCAAAACAGACCAGAGGGGGGGGGGGGGGGGGGGGGGGGGAGGATTCATTTTTGTATACAAAGATAGATATCAAACACGTAAATAGTTGTCTTTCACAGAACACTGACTTATGACTTTCTACAAATATATTTTTGATCCACCAACTTAATAGAAAGTACTCTTTCAGGTTACGAGAAAGGATTGAACAGGTTTGAGTCTGATAAAGGAGTGGCGCCGTGCACAAGACGCAGCAGGGATTTAACAGGTTTGAGTCTGATATAGGAGTGGTGCCGTGCACAAGACGCAGCAGGGATTTAGATAAGGCAGGTATTGTTTGATCTGCTCCAAATTAGTGAACCTCCTATCACAGAGGCAAATTAATACAGATGGGAGACACACATAGACACAACAAGTGCACAGTGTATCAAATGTGTGACACGTGGGTTTAGCCAAAATCCTGTGCATGTGGCCATAATCGTAGATTACTGTGAGCGCGGAGAGATAAAAACCACATATATTTTTCGCCAGTGTTTAACTGAGAGTGCTCAAGGGTTAGCTATTGATGTACCTCTAGGACCACCCCACCTTTTAACTGAACTTAAGACCCTGGTTCAACCCCCTTGAAGAAATTATGAATATAAAATTAGTCTTATAATCAGGATAACATTTCATTCTCCAACTCACTTACTGTGTTACATCAGACTGCAAGGACTAGTTTAATCCTAACTCCCATGGTCTTGCATCAAATAACTGGGGGAGGGGGTCAACAGAGAGGACTAACATTTTTGGTCAGCGGCCTCTGGGAATTTTTCTCGGGTCGCCGGACTGGCAGGCAAGTGACTTAACCACCACAGCATTAGCGCTAAGCTGCCCAGTCTAAATGTTCGGTGAATTTCTATACCCGGAGGTTACTGCGGCATGGCATACCTTGTATTGTGTACGCACGCAAACAGGTGCTGCTATACTCTGTTTGGCCATCTCGAGACAGTGACGTAACCGCGTATTCTACTAATTGCATCACATAACGCGTGCGCATACTCGCGGCGCTGGCGTACAAACACGAGCGTTGAAAGGCGGAAGATACACACGCGTGCGTAAAAGCTGCGTCCAGTTACGTCACTGTCTCGAGATGGCCAAACAGAGTATAGTTGTATGATTTTGTATGGTATCTAGTGGTGTTAGGGTTTAAAGAGAGCTGCATGCAGCCGACATTGCAATCGCGCGTGGAACTTGCAGCTGAAATTGCAATTGCTGTTATTCAAGGATCTTTGAATGGGTTAATTTTTCTCTAATTCAAAAGAGAAAAAGGATCCTTGCCATTTGTAATATGACCCATAGTTTTCGGTATCGACGGATTTGATGATTAAGCAAACAACACCTGCTGGACGAAACTGGTATACATGGATTTATGCTGATATTCACTTTCAATGGGTCAGATCTCTTCTTTTTTTCAAAAGAACAAAAGAATCCTTGCCATTTGTAATATGACTAGTAGTTTTTTGTATCAACCGATTTAATGGTAAAGGAAACGACACCTGCTGGACAACTGATAAAGATGGATTTATGCTGATACCTATTCACTCTCAATTCTCTTCTTTTCTTTAAAAGAATAAATGGATCCTTGCCATTTGAAACATGAACTGACATGTTTTGCTTTGACTGATTTTAATTGTAATTATGTATACAACATCTGCTGGACAAAATCATTACACATGCATTGATACTCACCAATGAATATTTTATTCAAATCATTGGAGGGTTTCATCGCCATGGTGAATGAGCTACATAGTCTAGAAACCTGTTCACTTTTGCCCTTTTTGACATACATTGTATGTACAGGGTGTATCAGAAAGAACTGTACCGTGTTTCTAAAATACATAAAAAATAAAAAATGATTATAGTTTTAAATTTAAACACCTGCAATATAAAGGTGAACATGTTTCCTATATTATATGTTAATTTCATTGAAATATCTCTTTTTGTTCTCGTGTGGCGAGAGATAATCAAAAATCTGTGAAAAATGTGTTTTCAATTTCAATCAATCCTCTCTACCACTAACCTCAACATTTCAAACAATGTGGCCCACACCACATAAGCAATATTCAAAACTCCCGCCAAAGAAAGGAAAGTTAAAACTACTCAAGCAGAACAAATCCCGGCTTATTTGCGGATTAAAAATCCAAATTTATCTCCAAATTTCACCCACAAAAGTATGCAATAACAAATAGTGATGTGAAAAGTTGAGACATGGTGACCAAAAATAAACCTATGGATGGATGTATATCTCAGGTAGGGTTAGTAATTTCACAGATTTTTTAAATTGATCATATCGACCAAAATTGAAATCTACCATCTTTACCAGAAAGTCTGTATTTTCCATCAGAAATGTCCGATTTTCAAAGTTTAAAATTCTTATGAAAGCTGGGCGTTTGCGCAAGATATATGTGAAAACGGTTTGAACAATATCAATTGAATTCATACCGTAAAAAATCATATTGCCTCGGTACAGTTCATTCTGATACACCCTGTATACCAATAAAATATAGGAAACTGCAATTTTTGGAATTGTACCTTGTACTCGGAATTACACCTTGTACTCGGAATTACACCTTGAACTACAAACTTGTATTGTTGCCTATACATTCAGGCAACCCAGCTGAGGCTATTGGGATATTCCAATATATTTGAGGTATAGGCTTTCCAGTCTCACTATCACCCGTAAACCCCAATCAAATGTAAAAAACTGTCACTGAAATGCCCCACATTTAAGAAAATAATGAAGAAGAATATATTCAAAGAGCACTACTTTTTAGACAATATTGAAAAAGGGGTTACCCAAAGACCTCTTTCCTGTAGAGCGATATGGCATTCATTTATCCACACACCAGGGCTCAAAGTACACAGGGGCTATTACTGTAAAACAAGACATTTTCACGTGAAAATTTTGCGAGGAGCACTTACTCACAAACATTTCATGCCGCGAATGTTTCCAATCTACCTTGTAGCAGTGCATTGCAAAGTTACACAATGTAACTCCAAAGTTTACATTCGTGATATTTTCATGCCAGGAATTAGGCCAGTATATTGCTGATATAAACTGGCAACAATTTCTGGTTTTACGGTATCAGTAGCCCCAGTTTTCACAAAATAGCCCCTCTGAGGACATTTCGGCCTATGGTATGCTGTACAAGTACTAAGAGGTCTACTTTGGCAGAATTTGCTCAAAAATAGCCCTCCTAGCAAAAATGTATTTACCCCCATCACAGACCATGCACAGACACCCTTGTTTTGCATGTCACCCCCGCGCGCAGTGCTCAGTAGTCTCTAACATCTAGTAAACTTATACACCCACCTGTCAATCCACCTTGGTTCATACTAGTCTCAGGTTCAAACATGCGTATACCTTATACAGTATCAATTTCGAACTGAAGTACGCCCCACCTAGCTTAGGACTGGGGGTGACTGTGGCGATTATATAATGGCAAGCGGTTGTTTTCACAACAACACATTGGTGCGAGTTTTTTCAAGAAATTTGCTAATACACTTAATTTTAGACAAAATAAGAAAATTGCAAAATGTTTTCTAGGGAGACATTGCGCAAGCCTGAAATTAGCCAATTTTGTATGTTTCCTTCATGTTGGTTAAATTTGTGAAAATTTCTTCATGCAAAAATCTGCTTATACAGTAATGATATGCAACTCAACAAGCAATAAGAGCTTTTTAGCTATGTATAAAAACCAGAAGCGAGAAATCAAACTCCCCCGTAGATATCCGATCCTACTCAAGTCATCTCGACACTGACTTCACTATCTTGCCATTATCGCACACAACAGAGTTCAATCTTAGGGCACGTTGTTATCAAATTGAGTTTAGAATATAGACATATTGCACAACATGCCTTTTTAACGAGCATTTTCATATTTTGCAAGTTATAAGCACTCACACATGCAGGTTTATCCTTCATGTAATTCTGCACGGAATTAGCCTAGCACGAAATCTGTGTTAAACCGTGTTAAAGGATTGAAGGATTAGACAGCTTTATTCAGTAATAGAGTCTTAATAATACCAGCCTAAAGAGGACACTGTAAATCATCAGTACTGTGTATCACATGGCTTGGTTCCCATCATTTGACAGAAATTAAAATCAAACTATTTTAGAGACACAAGTGTCTAAATCTAGTTTGAACACTCCTTCAACAACCCCCTGAACACTACCTATCCGTCTATCAGTGTTTATAATTGGTTATTGGTTACATGATATTATACTCATTTTAATAACCAATTAAAATACTCCTTTTAGAATATTACACTCCAATCTTTATCATGGTTACAATTTTTCAAACAGTGTTTCTGATTGGTGCAAAAAATGATGTATCGATCTTTCTGACCAATAGGCAGGCATTTTCAGCCTGAATGCTCGTTCGCCTTCTAAATTTTCTGTTAACTTGAAAACTAATATTTTGCAATATATTGTTCATATCATGCTATACCTTCTCGCCAAAGGGATTCCCAAAGACCCAAACTGATTCCCAAAGACCCAAACTATCACAAAATTGGCTAATAACCCTCAACCCTCTTTAAACAAAAACAAGGATTTTGGAGAAGATGAACAAATAAATTGCCGCTCCCCGACCAAGAATCGATCCAGAGACCCTTCGTACTTCAAGTTCTTCAACCACCGGCCTGCATAGGCAAGCCACGGCTACCAGCTTCATGTTTGTGCAGTATATTGCGCTCATTATATAGGCTCTGTCGATTACATCATAGAAAACCATCCATCTGGGAGAACTCTATACAACTCTATATGACTCTATGAACCCTCAGTTGATATGATATTGTCTTATAATCCTGACTTTCCACAGCAATAATTGAATCTTATCTGCCACTTACAGAGCAGTACTTCACAGCTCTTTACCACTGCCTGACTGTTCATATGAAGGATGAAACGCATGTGATGAGGAGCTTTACACTGGATCGGTAAAATGAACATTTCATATCAGATACTAATCAACGATCCTTATGAACTTATTTGGTAATGTTCATATATCGTTATACTGAGCTATAAGTTTATGGTCATAAGTAACTCTGACTTCTTTCTTACTTTGGATTCATGAAAGGTTGATCAATTAACCATTGTGCTTGTCCGCACACAAACCCCAAGTCACTTTGTGATTGGCTGACGTGGGTGTGTTTTGGTCTGAAGTGACAATGATTTCTTTCTTATTTCATTCGGGTTGGCCAATTAAAAGTTATCTGACAGCAAACATGGCATCCCAACCCACACACATCTTCATCGTATTGTCAAGCAGCAGATGATAGTCCATTGTACCATACGGGGCAGGATGTTTATTCGAAAGTTTCAAAAATCATACAAATCTAAACCGCTCGGAAGTGGAGGAATACTAATGATATTTCGTAATCCTTGACTGCAAGACAGTATCTTGCCATCAGGCATTTTGCACTGATGCAGCCGGCTTTCAAAGTATACAGACTCATAATTTCCATAGGGAGCACTTGTGCCCTGTACTTTCCCACCCCAGCCAAGGCCACATAAATGATACTATCATACCACTAACGATAATTTTGTAAGCAAATAGGAGTATATAGACTCTGAATTCCCGTGGAGATTGAGAGCTGTGTACTATCGGCTTTGTCTGGATCCAAGGCTGCACGAATGCGTTCTTTCAGATAGATAAAGAGTTTGGAAGCGTGTGATTAATGCAAACTTGATTGCATTAATTATTTAATCACACTCAACATGAAGTGATTACTGTGCGATAGAAAAGTCATCGTGAAAGTGCTATGAATTCAACAGGCATATGGTGACGTCCAGGGCCACTCTGCATACAGAGTGTCCCAGAATGCACCATCAACTTGATTTGAATAAGACAATAGCGGTCTTTCACGATGCCATGCAGCTATAGATTTCCAAACAACTCTTTGATCTAAAAGGTTGGCCACGTCTTTATTGTGATTAGGATTCATGATTATTCACTTAAAAGGAATCACTATGCACATATTTGGTTTCATTGCGTATTGGCCTTTACATCATTGTGTGCTCAAACAAGAATCATCAAGTGGTTCAGAATAAGGTTTTTGAGAACAAGTTCTGGCAGCCGTGCATATCAATTTAAAGTAGTATACATGTTCCGATCACTTTTTTGGGACTAAGATTTTTTTTCTCACATCAAGATATTTTGATATCAGAAGAATCCCCATATTTTTCTCATTATGTCTGTAAAATCTTAAGGGGCCAGAAATGTTCCATTTCGAAATTATAGGCTAAAATGTAGTGAATTACTGCCAAAGGTGGTTAACCACCAACCAGTTTGTGTGCTACTTAATGGGCAAATGTCTTGTGACATTGTGCTTCTCAAAATAGAACCATTAGAGTTATGCAACTCATCTTTGGAATGCGACAATTTTAAGGATGACCTTTCATGTAAAATAGAAATCAAGTTGAAAATCGGGCCAGCAATCGGAACATCTACCTTTAAAGGCATATTATGTGATCTTTTCCAAGTTAGCGCCCTATATCATTGATTTTTACTATGAAAGCAGATTTTCTTGCAGATTTGCATTCTTGATCATAAATCATAAAGATCTTCTAAGTTGCAGATCGATATGGTTCCTAATTCAAATCATGGTTTGAAATAGATTGTACAAAGCGGGACAATCTATTTTTTCTCTAAATTCACTCTAAAACTATGATTTTGAGGTTATTTGGAATCGCATCGCTCTGTAATCTGGAATTTATTTATGATTTATGATCAGAAAAGTAAATCTGTAAGAAAATCTGCTTCCAATTTTTTTTCAAGGATTGAGGGCGTCCCCTGGAAAAGATCACATAATATACCTTTAATGGAAATCCTTGTTTAGAGAACAAAATGTAGGGAAAACAGTGAATGGAATCTTGGTTGAAATCCTTCAGAGTCTCTATGGGTCATGATTGAAATACTTTGTGTAAAAGCCCCCATTTCCTCATCCCTGTCAACAAATATCTGCAGCCGGATTCCCACTCTCAAGTTGAGGGGGGGGGGGGGGGGACTGCACTGCATATTTGCATCAATACTGGAAAGATGATATGTGACCAGTCCGTCAAAAAGGACATGTTGTCGGTAAAGACAGTTTTGAGATATAGAGCGTTTCTACTGGGCAAATCCAGTAGAAGAAACAGCCAGATAACGCTAAGTTTTCCAACGGCAAAAGCCTGCACAAACCAGGTTTGTTATCGGTAATTAACGCTAACTTGCCCAGTAGAAACAGCCACCGTTAAATCTTAATGCTAAGTTTTTGTGACCTGGAAGTATACACGTACACTCTGGATTCTACGCATTGTGACTCTGCGTTTACGACGAATTTCATGTTCGTTTATGGTGTTTTTGTTGTTTACATGCAATATTAAAAGCCGAGGAATTACGAAGGCAGTCTTTTTCAGATGGGGCAGCATTTTTGGTATAACAAAAGGTCAAATGTCATGTCGTGTAAACTTAGCGGTAACTTTTCGCGAGTAGAAACGAGGGGGATTAAAAAGTGATCGGTAATTACCATTAAGTTAACTTGGCACTAATTTTCCAGTGCCCCAGTAGAAACACGCTCATAGAGGCCAATATATTTGGTGAAATAATAGAAAATAATAGAAAACAATATGCGTCTTCAAATTATATCTTGTGATTACAAAGTCTGATTACATTCAACATAGTATCATTTCAAAGCTTACAATGTGCTCTTCCAAATCATACCAATAACTGAGAGTTGGCCGAGACATAAGAGAAACTGACAACATCTCTCAGTTCGGTTGTAATCTTAAAACTCACCGTATTTTTGGCCTTACTCGTGTTGCGTCACATTTAGTTCATAATACAGTTATTTTGCATCATTGTGTTATGATACAATTCATCTTTGAACGTATAGTGGAACAACATTTTATTTCAAAATATAGCTGGAATTCCAGGGCAGTAGCGTAGCCAGACGGGGGGCAAGGGGGGGGGGGGGGCAAAGTGCCCCCCCCCCCCCCCCCGAAAATAAAAAATTGACCGGGAAATTGAGAAGGCAGCGGAAAATCGGGAAGGCAAAGGAAGGGAAAGAAAGGGAGAAGAGGGGACAAAAAGGGAAGGAAAGGGAAATTGCAGTTTTTCACGCCTGTATGGGGACGCAGCGCCTCTAACCCCAAGGAATTCCGAGGGGGGGGGGGGTGCACATCTTTTCTGGAATAGCCAGGTGCAATTGTTATGCTTAGATCACTTGAATACTCTGCAAACTGACTTCACCTGCCAACTTGATTGGAACACAGTATAATAATGGAGTCTAGATGGCAAGTGTTGTTGTGTTACTGTCAATAGGCTCCTGACAGTGTAGAGTTACCTACATGTATAACGTAATGGTAGAAACCTAAAACCGTTCAGGATATTATATTGATACTGTGAAAAGCTATCTTGTTATTATGCTCAGATTGCATTTAAAAGGCACTGAGGCCAAGTAAAATTAATTACACAATCCTGCCCAAATGTATTTCCCTCTCTGCCTCTTCTCTAGTACCTGAAATATGAAACCTGAAATATGTTCATTTGCATCATTTCTTCTTATTTTTAGTGTATTTCTTTTCGGCAAATGGGAGGGGGGGGGGGGGGGGGATACTGTAATCAGTGGCGTAGCCAGCTTCTTGAAACAGGGAGGGTACATATAGTACTTTAACAGTACCATCCATGCTGGTACTAGGCATGCAGTAGGGAGACTGGGGAGTGTTTGCCCTGTTTTAAGGATGTTAATTTTAAAATCGACCTATTGACAATATGAAAGATTGATATCTTGGCTACATACAACCATAATTTCAGTTTTTGAACTTGCCCCACCCCGGGCCAGGTTCGCCCATAGGCCGGAGCAAGCTCGCCATGGACTCAGAATTAGGCTTCATAAAGTATTATGTATATCAATGTATATCAAATACATATTTATTATGTGATGTGATTTTCTTCCAAAATAAAATTTAGGGTGTCCAAAATTTAGGGTTGTCGGTCATTTTTGCGGAATATATTCATTTAGAATTTTAGAATGATAATAAATACCACATTTTAAAAATTCTCCTCTAATTTTAGTTCTACTTCATTCCAGATAGTTATTTTTATAATAACAAACAGGCTACAGGAGGAGAATTACAATTTTGAAGTTATACAAAATCTTAATCATGTAAATCCCCATGGGCGAACATGCCACACGTGTCCCCGAACATTGATGGGTTATCAAATCCATAACCAGTCCCATACAGGGTTGTAGCTAGACCAGATTGAGTGCCGGACAGTTTTTCTGACATCGAACGGAGTAAGTGTAGCGAACTTCCGGACGGCCCCGTCTGGCGTAGCTACAACCTGGTGCCATACCTACCTAATTATGATTTACATTAAAATCTTCTGTTTGAGAAACAAATCAATATCACAAATGGAAGAAAATTCACTTTTGTGTTGTAAAACTGGTTTTTAGATCTGGCTGCCATGGTTACTGTGGGGCGCTCACAACAAGCAGCTGAATATATTGCTTGTTTGTCAAATTCAACCAGTGGCCACAAATAAGGCCAAAAAAAAAAAGTTGACTTGCCCTTTCAGGGCCAGAATCTGGGTCGGACGGTCGGAGATACTACACTTCACAAAAACACGTTTTCATCTGTCTTAATTGTTATGTGCTTCTTTCAATTTTTTATTTTATTTTTTTAATTTTAATTTTTTTTACTTTGAAAAAATAAAAAGCAAGTCAACTCTTATTTTTTGCCTGATGAGAATCATGTGTTGGGCAAACCCGCCCTGACCCCGAGGGTGTGTGTACACGCCCCGGTCCCCCTACCTAAGAAAATGACTGTGCAGAAGAAAGCTGTATCAAGAAGATCTTTAATCAACCTTGATTCACCAACTTCTGGGAATTTGTAAGATTATTTTCCGCTCATTCTCAAATCTCATTAATTCAGTTTGCCGCAAAATGCAATTGCTGTTTTATCACGTTCTGCTTTTGAAGTCTTCAGATTTGTTTGCGTAAAATCCCATGTGGCAACGTATGCTAAGCTTTCACCTTGATTCAGAGATTCCATATATACATAGATATTAGACGAGACCTAATAAATGGAAGTGTCTGTATGTCGTAATGAGGAAACACAAAGAGGGTCAATCATTTGATTGATTTTTTTCGGGCTCGGGACACTTTTCTAGAAAAAGACTACTATCAAATCTACCAGGAGCAACAGGCCTGTGTTGTCATCTGAGACTAATATTATTAGTCTCAGGTTGTCATACTCATAGCCCATGATATACACATATTATTGAATTGAGAGTGTGATAGTAAATGGTAATCAGGTCAAATTTCAACCTTTTTTACAAGGCAAAACTGAATGTAATTGAAAAACAAACAAGGTAGTTCAAATTGTGAGATAGGCTTGTACGATGTGTATTCATACATGTAGGTTAAGAATTTAACAGGTTCGCCTCGGACAGTTTTAAACTTGTCCGACTTCTCACGTTTGGACAAACAAATCATTTCTTTTTAAGGCCGCATGTTTAGTTTCAATATGCACAAAGTGTTTGCCATATTTATGTCACTATCTCCCCGTGGTATTTGCACCGGTCAACAGAGAGCGCCGGCGAGCCGCGGCTTGTTCTCCTCCGCCTCTTCCGCCGTGTATAGTGAATGTGATCTATATACCCAGGGCACATAGCTCGTAGTGGAACGTGGTGACGGGGAGTGAATAGTAACATAACAAATTTACAGTATCTTTTGCTGTAGCATGACGGCGGTAAAAGATAAATATGTTGACTTGAACGAAATGTGACGGAGACGTGTATAAGGGCAAATATACTGTATCCGGTTCAGAGAGTTGCAAAAACACGGGGCCGCTAGACAGTAAAGTATACTGTATAATAAAAGTAAATATATCTGTGAACAGAATTTCTTTTAGTGTTCAAGAAATGAGACATTGGCGCTGGATGTTGAACTTTTCAGAATAGGTAGCAAGTTTCATGTAACTCTAGTACAAGAAAGTATTTTCACGTCTTAAAATCACTATGTTGTTTAAAGGTAGATTTCTGATTGCTTTCCCCGATTTCCAACTTGATGTTTCTATTTTACATGAAAGGTCATCCTTAAAATTGTCACATTCCTAAGTTTGAGTTGCATAACTCCAATGGTTCTAATTTTAGAAGCACAAGGTCACAATAACTTTGCCCATTGAGTAGTACACAATCTGGCTGGTGGTTAACCACCTTTGGCAGTAATTTACCACATTTTTACCCTATCATTTCTAAATGGAACAATATATAGGGCAAAAATGGAGGACTTGCATAACTCTGTGTACGTGATGTAGAACCATTTGTTCAAACAAGAGATATCTGATGCACTTATAATTGACTATTGATGGATTAAAAGTGTTTACTCTTTCCCATCCTGTCAAGAACATTGCGGTTGTCAAGTTCTCATATCAATTGATTGATTTGCTTTGGTTAAACAAGGTTGGGAAGCCCGGGGGGGGGGGGGCACTGACATTGGAAAAGGGTATAGGTATGTGCCGCGCTGAAGACTCCCTTTTTCACCCTCTGCTGCTAGCTCTTATGCCCCCCCCCCCCCTTTTGAGCCTGCATCAGTTCTTAGTTTTTTTTGAAAATTCAAAAATCGCGACATTTTGCGTTCCAAAGCCCAAATTCTTTGAGAATTTTGCATTCTAAAACCCCCCAAAAAAAGAAAATTTGCGTACTTGCTAATCAAAATTGAAATATAGGCCAATTCTCAAGACCTACTTTAAAAAAAGAAATCAGTTCCTAAGACCATATTTTTCGTCATAAAATCCACTCAGTACAGTTCTGTAGCCCCCCTCTACCCCAAAAAAAGTTGAGTGCCCCCCCCCCCCCCCGAGGGGGAAGCCAGCCTTTTTTGGGTATAAGAGAATGAATAATGCCGTGCGTGCTGTCCGCTCTCAGATCTTTACACAATGGTGTCATTCAAAGTTGCTTGATCTTGTCAAATGTTGTTTCAATGCAAATTTACTGAGGCTTCTACTATAAAGTAAATATGAAATTTCTTCTGTGCGTCATTAATTGTATTTCAACCAGCTTCCCCAAAATTAAAACACACAGATATATTTCTTTAACCCTAACCCTGCTAAAGCCAACAAAATCCAACAGAAGCTACGCGCCAGAGGACGGCCCCCATTTCCCAATTGCGTGCGCAATCGCACAAAGGTAACTATAGGCTCCGAAATTTTGCACCTGGACTCCCCGGGCGCACACACCATTTTGTTAGCTGTTTTTGCTACAGACCCCCATGAGGGGTATAGGATTAATGCACAAGTCTACATAATGAACTTTCAAATCACATATTACTGTAAAAGGGGAAATGTTTTCGTGCTACATTTATCTTTGCGCTTTATGCGCTAAAATCAGCAAGCGCTAAAAATAAAATGCGCCAATAGATTAATTGTGTATGTAGGTCCATGTAAGGAAGCTCAAAATCGCAAAAAATAAAAACAAGCAAAATTGTTCAAAATGAGCGAAGCGCAAAAATTACACACACGAAAATATCCACTTTTACAGTAAAAAGCAACATGGTTCAAAGTCGACTTGCACAAAAAATTGTTATTGGCATTTGTAGTGTAACCATACCTTGCCATTTAAACAATGAGTTCTCTTTAAAAAAAGGAGAACACACGAGTGTCCCACTTCATGAAAGGACATATCCACCCGATATGGTAAACCAGAAAAACAGCCCAATTATTTTATTCAACCATCGATTTGTATGGGACAAAATAGTTTTACTTCTGAATTAAAATACTTGAAATAGGGCCTACTGTAAAAGTGGAAATTTTGCAGTTCATTTATTTTCACGCTTGACACAGCTGCCGTGAAAATAATGACCGGCGAATATATTTCTTTTGCATATATACAGGTTTATGTGAAGAAGCTACACATTGTGAATTTAAAAACATCCAAAACAGTTCACGAAATGGCACGAAGGAGTGATTTGTTTTTGGTATCAAATGTCACTAAAAATTCTGATTTTTTAAAATTGTGACCAAAATTATCACTTTTTTGGCTCAAAAACGGTCGGACAACGTAACAAAATCAGTTTTTAGTGGTTAGGGATGGGGCGTGATGATCGGAGGGTCCAGTGGTCAAATCCTGTTGGTTTCTCAGCGATTGTTGGGTAAAAAATTCATACTTTGTCCCCCTCCCTCGGTTTCCACACAAAAACATAGCCTGGCATGTTAGGTTAAATCACACAATTTTCAGTGATCATAACCCTACCTTCCTGGAACCTACAATTCACTGCAGCAAAAAACAATGTCCATGTGCATGCTATAGCATTCGATTTGATGACATCATCATCCGAGCTGATATGTGGGTATAAAATCGCTGCCCGGGAAAGCGTTGGCAGGTTAGGGACGCAGCAATTTGTTGGGTAAATAATTAATACATTGTTCCCCTCCCCCAGTTACCACACAAAAGCCTGACTGGTTAATGTTAAAGTGCATTTAAGGCCTACTCCTATGGAATTTATGTTATGCTTTCTACTGATGATAGCAATAGACCAATTGCAGATTTAAATGGTGCTATTATGTAATTTATATTGTGCTATCTACTGATGATAGCAATAGACAAATTGCAGATTTAAATGGTGCTATTATGTAATTTATATTGTGCTATCTACTCATGATAGCAATAGAGTAATTGCAGATTTAAATGGTGCTATCATGTAATTTGTATTGTGCTATCTACTGATGATAGCAATAGACCAATTGCAGATTTAAATGAGGCTATCATGTAATTTATGTTGTGCTTTCTACTGATGATAGCAATCGACCAATTGCAGATTTAAATGGCGCTATCATGTAAATTATGTTGCGCTGTCTACTGATGATAGCAATAGACCAATTGCAGATTTAAATGGTGCTATCATGTAATTTATATTGTGCTGTCTACTGATGATAGTAATAGAGTAATTGCAGATTTAAATGGTGCTATCATGTAATCTATGTTGTGCTATCTACTGATGGTAGCAATAGACCAATTGCAGATTTAAATTGTGCTATCATGTTATTTATATTGTGTTATCTACTGATAATAGCAATAGACCACTTGCAGATTGAAATGGTGCTATCATGTAATTTATGTTGTGCTTTCTACTGATGATAGCAATAGACCAATTGCAGATTTAAATGGTGCTATCATGTAATTTATATTGTGCTGTCTACTGATGATAGTAATAGAGTAATTGCAGATTTAAATGGTGCTATCATGTAATCTATGTTGTGCTGTCTCCTGATGATAGCAAAAGACCAATTGCAGATTTAAATGGTGCTATCATTTTATTTATATTGTGTTATCTACTGATAATAGCAATAGACCACTTGCAGATTGAAATGGTGCTATCATGTAATTTATGTTGTGCTTTCTACTGATGATAGCAATAGACCAATTGCAGATTTAAATGAGGCTATCATGTATTTTTTATTGTGCTATCTACTGATGATAGCAATAGACCAATTGCAGATTTAAATGAGGCTATCAAGTAATTTATGTTGTGCTTTCTACTGATGATAGCAATCGACTAATTGCAGATTTAAATGGCGCTATCATGTAGTTTATGTTGCGCTGTCTACTGATGATAGCAATAGACCAATTGCAGATTTAAATGGTGCTATCATATAATTTATATTGTGCTGTCTACGGGTGATAGCAATAGAACAATTGCAGATTTAAATGGTGCTATCATGTAATTTAAATTGTGCTGTCTACAGATGATAGCAATAGACCAATTGCAGATTTAAATGGTGCTATCATGTAATTTATATTGTGCTATCTACTGATGATAGCAATAGACCAATTGCAGATTTAAATGAGGCTATCATGTAATTTATGTTGTGCTATCTACTGATGATAGCAATAGACCAATTGCAGATTTAAATGGTGCTATCATGTAATTTATATTGTGCTATCTACTGATGATAGCAATAGACCAATTGCAGATTGAAATGGTACTATCATGTAATTTATATTGTGCTATCTACTGATGATAGCAATAGACCAATTGCAGATTTAAATGGTACTATCATGTAATTTATATTGTGCTATCTACTGATAATAGCAATAGATCAATTGCAGATTTAAATGGTACTATCATGTAATTTATATTGTGCTATCTACTGATGATAGCAATAGACCAATTGCAGATTTAAATGGTACTATCATGTAATTTATATTGTGCTATCTACTGATGATAGCAATAGACCAATTGCAGATTTAAATGGTACTATCATGTAATTTATATTGTGCTATCTACTGATGATAGCAATAGATCAATTGCAGATTTAAATGGTACTATCATGTAATTTATATTGTGCTATCTACTGATGATAGCAATAGACCAATTGCAGATTTAAATGGTACTATCATGTAATTTATATTATGCTGTCTACTGATGATAGCAATAGACCAATTCCAGATTTTAATGGTGCTATCATGTATTCTATGTTGTGCTATCTACTGATGATAGCAATAGACCAATTGCAGATTTAAATGGGGCTATCATGTAATTTATATTGTGCTATCTACTGATGATAGCAATAGACCAATTGCAGATTTAAATGATGCTATCATGTAATTTATGTTGTGCTATCTACTGATGATAGCAATAGACCAATTGCAGATTTAAATGGCGCTATCATGTAATTTATGTTGTGCTTTCTACTGATGATAGCAATAGACCAATTGCAGATTTAAATGGTGCTATCATGTAATTTATGTTGTGCTATCTACTGATGATAGCAATAGACCAATTGCAGATTTAAATGGTGCTATCATGTAATTTATGTTGTGCTGTCTACTGATGATAGCAATAGACCAATTGCAGATTTAAATGAAAAGTGCTATCATGTAATTTATGTTGTGCTATCTACTGATGATAGCAATAGACCAATTGCAGATTTAAATGGTGCTATCATGTAATTTATGTTGTGCTGTCTACTGATGATAGCAATAGACCAATTGCAGATTTAAATGAAAAGTGCTATCATGTAATTTATGTTGTGCTATCTACTGATGATAGCAATAGACCAATTGCAGATTTAAATGGTGTTATCATGTATTTTATGTTGTGCTTTCTACTGATGATAGCAATAGACCAATTGCAGATTTAAATGGTGCTATCATGTAATTTATGTTGTGCTATCTACTGATGATAGCAATAGACCAATTGCAGATTTAAATGGTGCTATCATGTAATTTATGTTGTGCTGTCTACTGATGATAGCAATAGACCAATTGCAGATTTAAATGAAAAGTGCTATCATGTAAGTTATGTTGTGCTATCTACTGATGATAGCAATAGACCAATTGCAGATTTAAATGGTGCTATCATGTAATTTATGTTGTGCTGTCTATACTGATGATAGCAATAGAAAGAGCGCTTTTTTCCATCACCTTATTATTATTACATGAATATAAAAATACAACCCTTCACCGTTACAGCTGCACCATAAACACTTTCACAGAGTATATCACAACATGATCAAACTTCATCACGCCTTAAGTGTGTAAAGTGTGATGTACGTTTTTATTTATGCGGCGTTTCAAAGTATCACATCAGATCATACGCCAATACCTTAGTGTCATATGCCTGGTAAGGCCAATAAAGAAGTGTTGTGTTGCTCTTAAAGGTAGGTGTTCCGATTTCTAGCCTGATTTTCAACTTGATGATTTTGATTCTGCATGAAGGGTCATCCTTTAATAAATAGTGATATTCCAAAGTTTGAGTTGCATAACTCCAATGGTACTTATTTTAGAAGTGCAAGATGACATGAAATTTACCCATTGAGAAGTACACAAACTAGCCGGGTGGTTAACCACCTTTGGCGGTAATTCACTGCATTTTGGCCTATAACGTCTAAATAGAACATCTTGTGTTTAAGATTTTCCAGAAATAATGAGAAAAATATGGTTTTCTTTTGATATCAAAATACATTAATGTGACGAAAACCCTTTTAAAAGTGATCAGAACATACACCTTTAAAAGGTAAAAATCCGGGCCGGGTGGTTAACAACCTTTGGCTGTAATTCACTGCATTTTGGCCTATAACGTCTAAATCAGGCATTCTCAAATGGTGGCGCGCGCGCCGCTTGTGGCGCATCAAGGCATCCTAAGTGGCGCGAGAGTGGTTAAAATTTGTTTTAAAAAAATAAATCATATTATGATATAGCCAAATTCCATAGGCATATGACAGTCAGATGTATAAATACAGCAATTTTTTTCTCGCGCTACGCGCGTATGTGCCCTCAAAACAGTAATATTAGTTAATATGCTGCCTACATATGTTAAAATATTTTGAAATTAATGTTATAAAGGGAATTTTGAATCATTTTTAACAAGTCATCGCCCGGTTAGCGATGAAAATTCTTCTAATTATGATGAATTTGTCAAAATATTAAGATTAACATTCGTGATTACGTGTTATTCACTACGAATTCAAAATTTAGGTTTCGCGTGGCCACCGTCGTCTGTGTAAATCTACAGCGCCCCCAAACCTATGCCGACCAAAAATGATGTTAAACCTGGTTAAACATTGTTAAACGCTGGTCACAGACACATTCCGGACGGTTACCCTAATTTAAGTAAATATGCAAAAGGGACCGTTTTCGCTACGTACATCAGTATAGCACTTTCCTATCCCAAAATTAATAGAATCCCTGACGTAACTCAATCATAGTTAATTGGATTAATTTGTGTGACTAGGCAACAAAAAAAACTCTGTTCTACGAGCCCGACCGACCTATTTTATTAGGAATTGGGAAACAATTATGTACATGTGCAAATGAATACCAACACAGACCTTTTAGGTTGTCAAAAAACAAACAAAATACCGACCTACCAACGTACCTGAGAGGTGCGTTTGCCTGTAGAACAGGTTTCTTCATCTTTTCCTTGTGTGTGTCTTGCACTTGGGGTAGTTTATAAGCACATTGACATCAACGTAATCAATTACCACATGACTCTATGATAATCCATCGCTGCAGTATGTTTTTGTTTCACTTGGCTGGGTACGGTCAAGATCATTTGAAATCAATCAATCAATTTCAATTTCAATACATCAATTACCAATTCAAGTTACTAAAGGATATGTGGGCGTCGTGCAATGGAGACAGTGAAGGTTTGAGATCATTTGAAATCAATCAATCAATATCTATTTCAATACATCCATTACCAATTCAAGTTAGTTAACACTTTCCACGCGGCTGTTGGTTTTACCAAATACAAAACAGATTTTTCAGAAACCATTCTCAAATGTCAAGGTCTATCTGAAGGGTTACTGAACCAATACTAGTCATGTTTGTACTTATTTTTATGCATTTCTCATGGTGATTCCAAATATGGTAATGAAATTCTATGATTTTGACATTTTTGAAACATTTTGTGACATTTTGGAATGTCGGCTGCAGCTGCCTGCCACGTGGACAGTGTTAAGTATAGTCCTTCCTTGAAGTTATATTTTATTTATTTTTATTTATTTATTCGGACATACACTCTCAGAACAGTGGCATCCGCCAACTTGGCGAATGCGTCCATACAATACAATATGAAAAAATTGAAGTAAAATAATATACAAACAATTTACAGAAGTATATACATATAATAAATGGCAATAAGAATCATATAGAGCTTATAATGACTGTACGTGCAGCCCATGCACGTTTCAAATATGTCTTACAAAACACATCAAATATTCGCAGTAAGGAAAAATCATCACTTACAGAGAGAGTTTCATCAGACAAACCAAGCATTGAACACTATTTAATAGTCAAATTGCTAGAAATAAATATACTCCAGAAAGGTTCAAGATAATGTACCTTACGAGTTTAATCTCTAATTTTTGAAACTCATCGACTCTAATGTAATTTAAAGCAGAACATAAAAGTAAGACATGTTTAAGATCCTCGGTGTCTTTATTACAAAGAGGACAGATGATATCTATATGTGGGCGTTGTGCAATGGGGACGGTGAAGGTTTAAGATCATTTGAAATCAATCAATCAATTTACAAGGAATTCAAGGATAGTCCTTCGTTGAAGCATGTGCTCCACTTGCAATCAGTGGAGTAATATCTATGTTTGTGTTTCACTTGACCAGGTAAGGTCACGATCATTTATACATCAATTACCAAGTAACTCAAGGATAAACCTTCGTTAACCCTAACTCTATATCACCACACGGTAACAGATTTTTTTTTCCGAAGGAGAAAATTCACCCGAAAGATCACCCTGACCCCCGGGATTTGAACCACGGACCTCCAGCACCAAAGCCCATCTCTATTCCACTACACCACGGCTGTCAAGGCTACTCGGCTCAGTATATTTCGCCTCGTATATAGCCTTGGTCCATTTTATAGCCCAAAAACTTGCACGCTGGGTTATAAAAACAGGCTTGCCGTGTGGTGTAGTAGGGTTAGGGTAATAGTAATATGTGGGCGGCTTGCACTTGGACGGATGAAGCTTTATAGTCATTTGAAATTGATCAATCAATTTCAATACATCAATTACCAAGAAACTCAAGGATAGTCTTTCGTTAAAGTAATATGCATCTTGCACTCGGACAATGAAGGGTTTAAGATCATTTGAAATCAATCAATCAATTTCCAAGTATTCTCAAGGATATGTTTGTCTTACAGTTGGCCGGGGAAGGTTAAAAATATTTAAAATCAATCAATTTCAATACATCATTCTCCAAGAACTCATGGATAGTCCATCCGTTAATTTTTTTAATAAAAAATAAATAAAAAAGTAACGTGTCTTCAAGTGATAGGTTATAAGAACATTTGAAATCAATCAATCATCTACTGAACGTCAATGACCACATAGCTCAATGACGGTTCACCCATAGTTGCAGTAATTCAATACAATTATACTGTACATGTAGCACTATATTATGTTCTTTTTTGCATCCCATAACCATTTCATTGAAAGGAAAATGTGTGAATATGATGTTTTTGAATATGATAAGGATTAGGTACAGGCACACATTTAACGAGAGATGGCATTGGTTAAATTTGATAAGGCAGCGAAAAATAAAACATCTAAAAATAAAACACTTTGATTTTATTTATTGCTTGTGTTGTAACATCTAATACAATTAACTTGACCTCTGTTTTTGCAACAAATTGATTGCGTTCTTGCCCAGCATTGCTGTAATATTGACCACTATTAAGGGTACATATCAGATACCCCTTGAAGTCACCTCACCCACCAAAGGACTATGTTAAGGTCAAGTAACAAAAGAGAGAGGCCCTTATTATTTGTTATTTTTCATATCTGTGCTAAATTCCCCCTGGTCCGGGTCTGCTGGCACAGGGATCGAGTTACAGGGTGAGTAAAAAAAGTGTACTCAAAGTAAAATAAATATTAATAATATTTCTATCAAAATATGAAGGGCTGAATGGCTGAATCAATTGCCCCATATGTGTACTGTTATCAGCAAAAAGAATCACAACATTTCATTGTACCGTTATCCAGTCATTACCATTTTGGTAAAGTTAATGCATTTTGAAACCAACAAAATATGACGCATAATGCATGAGACACAATCGCTAATTAATAAGACCAATCAAACTTGTTATTTTCATACATTAAACGCAATATAATGACAAAACAATGTCATTATTTCGTGAATTCGGTAGTGGGTGTCACCAAAATCTGCAAAAATTAGGAATATTTGTAAAAAATATGTTTAAAAAAATTGTCAACACATTTTTGGCCAAAAAATGGCTGATTTTACCTGATTTGAAGAAAAAAAATCTTGAAAAACTCAAAAATTAGAGTCGGTCGATGGGGATTTTTTTTGTTTTTAACCAAAAATGTCACCAACATCTGCACAAATCGGGAATTTGTTTAAAAATGTATGAAACATTTTTTTCGACAGATTTTCGGCAAAAAAACGGCTGATTTTACCTGATTTGAAATTTTTCTTCTTCTAAATTCCTTGCCTTATTAAAGAAAGTATCAGGCAGCGCTAAGCAATGGTAATTATTTTTAAATTATCATTGATCATGTTGATAGACCAACGCAAAGACAGGAAATAAATAAATAACCTTGTTTCAATATTGCTTGAATGCCGCCAATGGGCATATCGAGGGCTTAGTGCCACAAGGCTTTATCTTCAATAGCTGCTAGTTGATATATGTGACGTGTTATACCAAAATCATACAGAATTGGGCAGAGAGCTCCAAACTGAGAAATAGCCCAAAACATAATTGGGGATATTTTTTTGGAATTTAGCACCTTTTGGTCTATAATTCAAAAAATAATAAAGATTTAAAATTTAAAAAAACGATTCCTAGGGAATTGTATGAGGAATATAATAAAACTAGTATGACAAAATTTGACAAAAAATATATTTTGAGTTATCTTTTCCAAACCTAAAATGGGTCAAAAAACACGTTTTTTATAATTTTCTCCAAAATGGTCAATTTCATGATCATAGTTGGATTCATTGAACCCTTTCCTGCAAAAAAATGTATACTTTTATCTAGATTAAATGAATAATGAAGAAGTTACGGCAGTTTTACGGAGGCTATACGAAGGTGCACATCCCCCTTAAAGGCATATTATGTGATCTTTTCCAGGGCGCGCCCTCTTTTCATGATTATTTTTAGAAAGTAGATTTTCTTCCAGATTTAAATTTCCAATCATAAATATATTCCGAGTTACTGAGCGATACGATTCTTAATTACTTATTTTTTTAGGGTTGAAAATAGATTGTTCGATTGAAAATAGATTGTTCACTATCGAACAATCTATTTTCACTCTATTTTCACTCTATATGCCTTTAACATTGTTGATTTTTTGTTATGTTGTCCTCCACAACTTTCTTCAGACAGGGGCGGGCGGGCGGATTTATTTATTTTTATTTTTTATTTTTTTATTTTATTTTACCAGCGGAAGCTCAAAGTTCAGCCAACAAGAAGTTGAAATCACTCTTAAGAGTCGCACATATATGTTATAAACACTTAATTTAATATTCAATGCCATTTAAACTGTTTAAAAAAAATCTGAACAAAATCTGGCGAAAAAAACTGGAAAAAAAAAATCTGAAAAAAAAATCATCTGACGGGCGGTCGAGGACAACATCACAATTTTTTTTTTTTTGCCTTATGGTGCACCCTTGTGACAATGCAATTCTTACACACGGCAGCCATTGTAAATAAGGCATTTGGCTCTAAACCCTTGATATTATTTCTTACAGTCACATGTTTAAAGCAGAGTGAAACTTGTACTGTTGCTTTCGATTTCCATTAATTTGCGTTTCTGTCCTTTAAAGCTTAAAAACATCTGCCAAATGATTGAATGTATTTGGACATTGACGTAGGTCCAGGTATGTAATTGATTCCTAAGATGTAATAACTATTTTATATTAAGGCGAGGTCAATATTTTTAAACTTGAAGATGGGAAGAAGAATTAGTAAGGACAGGATTTCTTTCTTTTAAAGGTAGATGACCCGATCACATTTTCGTAACACAGAATTATTTCAAACATACGGAGATTTTCATATCATATGAAAGCTCGTATTTTTCTCATCATCATACTGAAATTTGACGGCCTAATTCGGTATAATGACAGAGAAATCGACGAAATAGCGTTGAATTACCGCGAATGGTGGTTACCACCGATATAGTTTGTGTACTACTCAATGGGTACAGTTCACAGCATCTTGTGCGTCTAAAATAAGAACCCTAATAGCTATGCATCTCAAATTTGGGGACACGACGTTTTTAAGGATGACCTTTCATGTAGAATAGAAAACTTCAAGTTGGAAATCGGAACATCTACCTTTAAAGACCCACTCTTTTATTTGGTATAGAGTCCACTACTTTTTTTTGCAAATCTGGATTTTGTTGTTTTGGTGGTGTTTTTGAAGTGAAAGGACATCCACTAATCTTTCACATTTGTTGTGTCATCGTCAAGTGCCCCCCCCCCCCCCCCCCCCGCCCCCCCCCCCCAATCCACACCAAATCTTTCCGCCGGGGTTAGGGTTAAAGCAAACTTATTCATTTCAAGCAGAAAATAGTCATTTTGACAAGTTGAGGGCAATGCAACAAAAATGTTGGCCTATGAATCATGCTGTACTTAAAAAATATTCGTAGCTTTCCAATTTATTTTCAGATCATTTCCAACATTGTAGACTATTTGCTAGACCAAACATTACATAAAAGTCAAGATTTCAAACATCCAGCAGCACACCCTGTCAAAAATAGTGTTGAGATGAAAATCATAAAAACTGAAACAATACTGTTCTCTCCTCTACAATGCATCAGTGGCGTAGCTAGGTTTTTCATATTGGAGGGGCGAGAAATCAAATTAACCAACTAGACTTTATCGGAGAAACTAATGCACACACAGCACACGAACATTTACGCATTTATACACTTATGTCGCTATGATTGGTACATTTTAGCTCTAAACGAGCACATACGCGAAAAAAATCTTTGTACTAATTTGACCGTCATAATTCCATGATTCCCCTTGTCAAATGAACCGACAATGCTAATTTCAATTGACAGACTCAAACTATTGGAGGGGTGCCCCACTCCCCCCTTCTCTCAAAATATTGGAGGGGTGCCCAGGCCCCCCCCCCCCCCCCCCCCCCCCCCCCCCCCCCCCCCCCTTCTGGCTACGCCACTGCAAAGGATTGAAATTTCTGCTACATATATCCTGAGGTTGCTATGACCTGGATTTGACAAATTTAAGCATCAGGATCTGTGCAAATGACTTGATAATTGAGTTATAAGTTCAAAATTGTAAAACAGTTTGTCTCACTTTTATGGTAACAGATAAATAAATGGATTGAATTAGAAATTCAAATATCTCACCCAGGGTATTGCTTAACAAGATTAAATGAGGCGCTATGCATTTTGCCATGATTCTAGTACTGAGTGTCCCAGAAGGCGTTACATTATCAGGAAAATTATAAAGCTGTTTAAAAACCCAGGGGTGTTGCATTCTGGGAAATGGCTTGATTTTATTTGAGTTATAATTTTTCAATGTGAATTTGCTTGATAATATGTTATGTACTTTAGTCAAAAAAGGACCAAGATGGTTACTGTGGTGTGTAAAGATTTTGCTAAGAAGAAACCTGAAAAAAGGCTATGCGAAAATGCCATTTTTCTTCTTCTTCTTCTTCTTCTTCTTTTGAAGGGGGTCGTTTTGTTTGGGTTTTTTAAACATGAGATGGGCTCTGTGAAGCAAGAAATTGAAGCTGATATGGTACTTCACAATGTGAAATTAAAATTTGAAGAAGCTTAGTACAATAAATCACTGGAGTCAGTTGTTTTCTTGAGTTTAAAAACTGTTTTAATATTGAAAAAAAAACCCATTCCATACTGTCACAACTTGGCTCACACCATTATTTTCAAAAAATCAAGAAAGAAAAAAAGGTTATGCAATAAAATTTGATTTTTAAAAGCTATGCAGTCTTCTGAGACAAACCTGTTTTTGTATTTGGCCTGATCAATCAATTTCTGTCTTTAACCCCTGTTTAGTATATGTCATTATATTTATACATGGTGCATATGTTGCACATTTTCAGATTGACTTGCCAACATGGGTGATATCAGGAGTGCGCTGCTGTTTGCCAAAAAGTTCCTTAAAGCATAACCCTACTAACCCTGCTAAATCCAACACAAATCTGAGATGATCTTTAACCACCTTGGTATACGACCTTTGACCTCATTAACATGTAGAACATGATCAATTAAAAGCTTGATTTGTGCATGTTTTGATGATGTTAAAATCAGACATTGGATAAAAGACCCCAAGAGGTATGTTTGATGTGACGGGTCACATATGTTATAAGGTCAGAGGTCACACACCTATGTCAAAGGTCATCTCAGGTGAAGTTCTAAAATAGGATGAACAAACATAAATTGCCTGTGTTTTTGACTAGGTTACAGATAAACTGAGGACCATCACTTTCGACCTCATGACACCAACCCTAAACGGAAGTCTTATGCATCATTGATGCTCTTGTTTCTACCCAAATTGGATTTGTTCTGGTTTCACTAAAATCACCCCTCGCTAACTTTAAAAGTTGTGTATGTACATGTACTAAGCCAATTATTTAAATCAATTTTCATCATATGATTTTGATAATAAAAACAGACAAGACAAATAGCTATGACTTGTCCAGCGATCATTGACATTCATTTATAATTCAACGAATACTGGAGGTAGTGAATAAATACAACAACTACACGTATGTGATCTTTACATTGTATTGTAATCAGTGGTTTGTCTATTAAGATATTAATGGATTATCTATGTAAAGGATCGCAGACATCGGGCAAAATATTGAAGGGAGGATAGGGGGAATCCTAGAAACCATTGTCTATCATTGTTAGATTATAGGTTCCAGTGGGGGAGGCAGTCCCTTATGGCAGGGGAGGCATATGTACATGTATGGCTGTTAAAGGTATATGACATCGATCACTTTTGGGGGGCTATGATTTTTTTTCACATCAAGATATTTTGGTATCAGAAGAATCCCCATATTTTTCTCATTATGTCTGTAAAATATTAGGGGCCAGAAATGTTTCATTTGGAAATTATAGGCTAAAATGTGGTGAATTACTGCCAAAGGTGGTTAACCACCAACCAGTATGTATACTACTCAATGGGCACATGTCTTTTGACCTTGCGCTTCTAAAACTAGAACCTTTGGAATACAACAATTTTAAGGATGACCTTTCATGTAAAATAGAAAACATCAAGTTGAAAATCGGGTCATCTACCTTTAACACTTTCCACACGGCTATTGGTTTTACCATATTATAAAAAACAGATTTTCTGAAACCTTTCCCAATTTTCAAAGTCTATCTCAAGGATTACTGAACCAATACGAGGCATGTTTGTACTTATTTCAATGCATTTCACATGGTGATTCCAAATATGGTTATGAAATTTAACAGTTTTGACATTTTTAAAATAGTTTGAGACATTTTGGAATGTCGTCTGCCGCGTGAAATGTGTTAAGACACCCTGCTCGCTATGTTGAGCCTCACTCACTCTCACCAAATGACCCCAAATTTAGGGTCATTTTGCACACCTCTCACCCAACTACCAATGATTACCCCTTAATTGAGTGTATCTTGCCCCGCCCCCTCCCATCAGAGTTTGAAACTATGTGGTTGGTGTCCATACTGTGCAATATTGCACCTACTGTAGTGTTCCAAAATTTTCAAAATAATATTCTTTCTTCTTTTTTTAACACTCCAAACATTGTACACATTTTGGTTTTTTGCTCGTAATTATTCAACCTTAATTTGACAATCCATTCAAAGATTTTAAATTTCACGTCTTCCCTCCTAATATTCCTCACGATGACAACCAAAGAATTTACTTTTCAGGCTTTAGCCGCAAATTGCACCCAAAACAAACAGACAAAAATCATGTACAGGAAAATTCATTGACGCTCTCTGTGTACTTATCTATATTTCTTCTTGTTATTATCCATTTGTACTTGTTATCGCTCAGGGAAATATCACTTTATACAATAATCACCAAAGAGGATATGTTAGCAATTACAATTTTGATTGAGTGTATGATACTACTACAGTGATTCAAACGCGCTAATAAACAACTATGACGTGTGTGAAACGTTTTGGCAATTATTGGCAGTCGACGAACCTGTTAACTAGTTGAAATGAAGGCGCACTATTGTTATAGGTTGGGCGGGGGAGGGGGGCTACCATGACATGTATAAAACATTTGTTGTTGTTATCATCCATAACAAAACCTGTCATGTCCAGATAAGTTGAAAACCATTGAGGTAACGTTAGCAATTAATGTTGAATCACACATTCTGTCCACCATCAGCATAGCCCTCCTAGCAAAGTATTTAACCCCCGCCATAGACCATGCACAGACACCCTTGTTTTGCATGTCACCCCGCTTGCTTGCAGCACTCTGCAGTCTCTAACATCTAGTAAACTTAAACACCCACCATTCAATCCACCTTGGTTCATACTAGTCTCAGGTTCAAACATGCGTATACCTTATCCCTTACTCTACTACACCACACGGCAACTGTGCGGGAAAAATGTTTTTATAACCCGGCGTGCAGGTTTTTGGGGTACAAAACGGACCCAGGATATATAACGAGGCGAATATACTCGCCGAGTGTCGACTGACAGACGTGGTGTAGTGGCTGGGCCCTGGTACTGGAGGTCCATGGTTCAAATCCCGGGGGGTCGGGGTGACCTTTCTGGTGAATTTTGGGGGTCGGAAAAGAAATCTGTTGCCGTGTGGTTATCTCGAGTTAGGGTTTTACATGTATCAATTTTTCATACTTGAAATTCCACCCCACCTAGGTTAGGACTGCATGGGGGTGACTGTGGCGGTTATATAATAGCAAGCGGTTATTTTCGCAACAACACATTGGTGTGGGCTTTTTCAAGAAATTTGCTAATACACTTTCAGTGTCAAAGAAGATTTTAATGACAGCACCACAAGGCATTGCATTTTTGCAAAACTTTGTATATATGGTCCCTGGTTCATCTTGGTTCCTATAGACATATGCACAAAATCATGGCTTCATAGCGCCATTATTGTCCGAGCTCTTAGATTCTTGTTTACATCAATAAATGAATTGGTTTTCAGTGTTCCTTTTTCTTATTTCTAAAACCTAAGAGCTCGACTGGTAAACAACGTAATCACGGTTGTTGAAAATCCAAATAGGCAGGGGAACCATCGATTTTCCGATACATGTCGTGCGTGACAAAAAACTATGATGTGGATATCTCGGGATACAAAGGTCACTGATGTATCGACCATATTGATACGAGTATCGATTAGCACCTAATCACGGTTGTTGGAAAACCAAATAGGCAGGGGAACCAATGATTTTCCGATATGTGTCGTCCGTGACAAAAAACTATGATATGGATATCTCGGGGTACAAAGGTCACTGGTGTATCGACCATATTGATACGAGTATCGATTAGCGGAAATCTGAATGCTTTGTGGTAAAAATGATTTGAGGTGGCGCAATGCATTGTGGGTGCGACGTTAAAATCTTCTTTAGTAATCTTTGACTGGTTTACCAGTCGTAAAGCCTGTCAACCATTTGAATGAAGATGCAACATCAGAGATGTGAGAGGGACGAATTACTGCGACGACTGTTAAATGTTTTTGCATCATTGCCTGTCACTCCAGGTTTATTGCTAATGCATCTGTAGATATCGGAGAGGGAGGGGGGAGTAAGTGAGGGAGTAGGATGTTGAAGCAAAAAATTGACCCCAAAACCGAAGAGAAAAACATAAACCAGGCATTATCTTCGAATGTTGAAGCAAGAACGATGTTTTGAAGTTCAAGAGATATGTCATTTGTGTTGAAATTTCGGGAAAAGGGTCATGGAAATTTACATTCGAAGAACAAAAAAAGATAATTTCTGAAATTATTAAGTATCAGGTTTTCTGGACTTTTTCTTCTTCTTTAGACTTAAGAGATCATTGAAGAGTTCTCTTGAGAGATCGACTTTACAATACTTTTAGAACAATTTAGTTTGTATAAAAGTAGTACAAGGTTATAACTCCAGATTCATAAAAAAATCACCCATTAGGCGACAAGAAAACCCATATTCTACAGGCAAACGGACCTCTCAGGTAGAGTCGGTCAATCGGGCATTTTGGGGGTTTTTTTCTTCAAAAACTTGGGAAATGTGCCTCTGATTCAAAAATTTGAGAGTGGGGGTGGGTTTTTAAGCAAACCGGCGAGCAAAAAACAAAATCGGGATATATTTTTTATTTTGGTTAATTTTCAGGCAGATTTTCAAAATATTTCACAAATTTTAAAGAATATCAAAATGTTCTTAAAAACCAAAAACATATGGGTGGGGGGGGGGGATTCAAAATATATGGGTCGGTCGGGCCTGTAGGTGGGTTTTCGTGGCCTTATTGCATATCCTTTTACTGCTCTCAACTCAGAGCCTGAATCTCAATCCAATCTAGCCATCATCTGTGCCAATCCCCTATCACAGCTTCACACACCCGTCACGTACGCTTACGATTTAAATTAGTCAAAATGCACTTCTTGTTATTATAGAGTGAAACTGTTGAGAGGATGGGAACCAACCTACTTTAATGTTGCCAATAGCAAGCCTGATCAATTATTAATTCTTGTCACTTTCTCTGTCCCTCCCTCCCTGATAGTGTTAAAAATATACTATGTGCATAAAAAGAAAGGTCCCAGCAACAAAAGCAAGTATAATCAATTATTAATTCTTTTCACTTTTTCTGTCCCTCCCTCCCTGATAGTGTTAAAAATATACTATGTGCATAAAAAGAAAGGTCCCTCCCTCCCTGATAGTGTTAAAAGTATACTATGTGCACAAAAAGAAAGATCCCAGTAACAAAGCAACAGCAGCTGAATAGAACAAGAACAAACATGTTGTCATTTTCATGTTAGACAGTTCTTATTTTGACACAAAACATCAGTTTCAACATCATTTTAGACTAGCAACCGTATATTCTCTAGTAAAGGCCCTAGATCAATGCATTTTTTCAAAAGATCAAAAGGGGGGCACTTACGGTTTAGAGATGTGTCGAAATTCAAGATGGCTGCCGCCATATACGGTAACTATCGCTATGAATATTATAATTACCCTGGCAACACTGTGTGTACAAATTCTACAGGACAAGGGTCTGTAAGAATTCTTTTTGTATACAACGTATACACTAGATGATACTAAAACTGTCATAAGCGTGTCAAAGCATACTGACAGTTTGCACCAATTTTTGATAAGATTTACACTTAAGAAATACCATTAATCATGATTTCCCAGAGGTTACGTTTTATATTATGAGAGATATTGAATAGTGCCCATGCAAACATATGTCCTGTTTTCTGCCAATAAGGTGTATCTCATGCTTGGTCCCCTGATAGTATAGTATAGTTCTTTTTGTCATAGTATATGTGTATGCCTATATATGTATCTTTTTATGATCTCCCCCCTATGGAAAAGAAGAGAAACACTTTTCAAAGAAATGAAGTCAAGTTTGAAAAGCATTGGTGCAACTACTCAATTCAGCATTAAAAGGTGCATGTTCCGATCAGTTTAGATTTTT
Source organism: Ophiura sarsii (assembly GCA_035610835.1). Classification (NCBI taxonomy): domain Eukaryota; kingdom Metazoa; phylum Echinodermata; class Ophiuroidea; order Amphilepidida; family Ophiuridae; genus Ophiura; species Ophiura sarsii. The sequence goes on from CM069454.1 coordinate 21,892,730, forward strand.
TTCACATCATCATATTTTGATATCAAAAGAAAACTCTTTTCTCATTATTTCTGTAAAATCTTAGGCGCAAGATCTGTTCCATTTGGACGTTATAGGCCAAAATGCAGTGAATATCCCCAAAGGTGGTTAACCACCCAACTAGTTTGTGTAGAGGATGAGGAATTTGCTCCAATACTATCAGATCTCAACATTAAAGTAGGAACTTTTGACTTGGAGGAATATGAGAAGGCTAAGAAGGCACTAGTAGAGGGGAAAAGCTGTGGGGAAGATGGTATTACACCTGAAATGCTCAAAAGATGTGATTTGGATAACATCATTCTCGACTTCTGCAATGATGCCTTGTTGAACGGGAAAAAGCCAGAACAGTGGTCCATTCTCAACATAGTACCAATACCGAAATCAGGTGATCTCAGCTTGGGGGGTAACTACCGTGGAATAAGCCTTAGTTCAATTGTTGCCAAGCTATACAACAAGATGATACTCAACAGAATTAGACCGGAGCTCGACGTCCACCTAAGAGCTAATCAAAATGGCTTCAGAGTAGGACGTACCACTGTAGGTCATATACTTGCCCTTCGAAGAATTATTGAGGGAATAAGATCAAATCACCTGCCAGCCATCATAACCTTTATCGACTTCAAGAAAGCGTTTGACACAATACATAGGGGACGAATGCTGCAAATATTGAAAGCCTATGGTGTACCTGATCAGCTTACAAATGCAATAGCAGACATATACAAAGACACCAAGGCAAAGGTCATATCACCAGATGGAGAAACAGAAGTGTTTGAGATACTGGCTGGAGTATTACAAGGAGACACCCTGGCTCCATATCTTTTTGTCATTGTTCTTGACTATGCCCTAAGAGAGGCCATAGATGGCAGAGAAGAAGAGCTAGGATTCCACCTAACAAAAAGAAGCAGCAGAAGAATAGGACCAACCGTAGTAACAGACTTAGACTTTGCTGATGACATTGCACTGTTGTCTGAGGAAGTGTCTCAAGTGCAATCACTACTCAATAGAGTGGAGACTTCAGTGGGAAGAGTTGGGCTCAAAATGAACGCTGCAAAGACGAAGTACATGTCCTTCAACCAGACGCAAGTACCTGTAATTACCACAAGTGAAGGCATGCGCCTTGATAAAGTGGAAGACTTCAAATACCTTGGAGCCTGGATGAACAACACTGAAAAGGACATCAAAACACGCAAAGCAGCTGCATGGAGAGCTTGTGGCAAACTTAGTCAGCTATGGAAGGCTAAATCATTATCCAGAAAGCTCAAAGAAAGACTGTTCATAGCTACAGTAGAATCCGTCCTCCTTTATGGATGTGAGGCATGGACAGTCACCCCAAAGCTTGGTAAACAACTGGATGGATGCTACACTAGGATGCTAAGATCTGTGTTCAACATCAACTGGAGTCAGCATGTGACAAATAAGGACCTGTATGGGGACATGCCAAAAGTCTCGGACAAGATCAGAGAACGCAGAGCAAGATTTGCTGGACACTGCTTCAGAGGGTCCAAGGAGCTTGTACACAAACTTATACATTGGATCCCAAAGCATGGAGCAAGAAAGCGTGGTAGACCAGCCCTGACCTACATTGACATACTCAAACGTGATACAGGACTGCAGGTGGAAGAAATCAAGACAGCTATGTTGGATAGGAAGATCTGGAGAGGCATTGTGGTTCGGAAAAATCATCCGCCCTAAGTCAAGTCAAGTAAGTCAAGTCAAGTCAATGGGTAAATTTCATGTCACCTTGTGCTTCTAAAATAAGAACCATTGGAGTTAAGCAACTCAAACTTTTGAATATGACTATTTTAAGGGTGAAGTTTCATGTAGAATAGTAAACATCAAGTTGAAAATCGGCCAGGATTCGGAACACCTACCTTTAAATCTTAGTCTAGTTTTGTTATAAATATTGCTCGAATACAGTGTTTTGTTTTATCCCATTTTTGTACTAGATTTAAGTCTAACCAAGGATGTAAGTCTCACCCCATAGTGCAAAATTGCAAGCAGAGCAATTTCCGTATTTTATTATTGATAAATGTTGGTGATCGAAATATCATCCATGTTCACACAACTTTATGACATTGTGCATTTATGTTACTGCATCCTCAGAAATGTCAGAGGCGTGATAATGTTTTCATTAAGTATTCATGGGCGGAAACTCCTACTTGAACTGTTTTCATTTTGTGACACAGATTTCACTGTTGGTAGATTGATTGCAAGATTTGAAAGAAAGAAGACGGAAAAAGAAAGAAAAAGATTTTGAAGTATTTGCTGTCAAGCTTATTTAACCCTGAACATGTTTTGACCTAAATTTGCTGCATCCTGAAATGTATGTTGTACAGGGTGTCCAAAAGTTTCTTAACAGCGTCATATCTCATGCAGTGTTTTAAGTGTAATTATAGCTTCTAAAAGAAAAGGTTGATGAAAATGTCCATACCATAAATATCATGATTCTCGTCCTTCCTCTCCAACCCTAGATTCCACAACAGCCCTATTTTGATAATTGTCACTTTCACACTCTCACCAATGATATAGGTGTATTTGTATGCAGCGATGGAAATACCCACATGACTTTCCACCCGGGGTTGACTACAATCATAGAAAAAAGGTGTTCGAACACTGACCCTAATTGCCATGCTTTATTGGACCATAGCAGGCACGCTATTTGAGTCACGTGAAAATCGAAACTTGCTCCTGGTAGCTGAAGTATCCCCTTACTCGTATCACTCCCCCTTCCCCACCGATCAATGTTGCGAGACCCTGTGCTGATGGTGGGCAAATTGTGGGATTCAACATTGATCAGGGGGGAAGGGGGAACACTTTACATTACACCTACAAAGTGTTCGAACACTTTTTTCTAACATTGTAGGTACTACACACTTTGTGGGCTAAAAATATTTCTTACCATAGACGGTTACTGTCTATGTTCTAACCCAACCTTTATAAAAAGAAAAAAATCAGTTGAAAAAGTGGTCCTAGGGGGAATCAAACGATGGATCTCTGCATTGTAAAGCATGTATAAAGTCAACCACTATAGACTGCTATATGCAGCGATGGAAATACCCACATGACTTTCCACCCAGGGTTGACTAGGTATACACACTTTGTGGACTTAGAATATTTCTAACCATAGACGGTTACCATCTATGTTCTAACCCAACCTTTATAGAGCTGCGACACGTCACATGATCATCAACCCTGGGTGGAAAGTCATATGGGTATTTCCACTACTGCGTATTTATATGCAGCAATGGAAATACCCACATGACTGTCTACCCGGCCGGGTTGTCTAGGTAGGAGCATGGAGGAATGAAACACTTCTGTACTTCCATGGTAGGAACTACACACTTTGTGGACTTAAGGTGGATCTATTGGCCGATGAAAATTTTAGATTTCCTTTAAAATCTAATATGCTCTAGCCCTTGGTTTATCAATTCTGGAACTGACAATTTTATTTCAATCGAACATTCGGTTGCCGAGATATGGTAGGTCAAAGAGGCATAATACCAACATCTTTGGCAACAACTTTCTTTTTATTTTCTTTATTTTTTCCAATTCCAAGGGCTAGAACATATTAGATTTTAAAGGAAATCTAAATTTTTCATCGGCCAATAGAGCCACCTTAATACTATTTTTCTATAACCCTAAGTTTTACAAAAGGAAATAAATCTGTTGAAAAAGTCATCCTAGTACCATAGTGGGAATCAAACTATTGACCTCTGCATTGCAAAGCGTATGTCTCAACCGCTAGACTTAAGCTTACAAAGCTGGTGAAATATTAGAAACAAAATTAGAAAATCATCTTCTTGAGTTCATATCTCGGTCCAAAAGTCTTATTTTCTTGAGCAAGGCATCAGTTTTAAACTTACAATGTTATCTTTCAAATGATATCTTAATATCAGCTAGGAGTCTCACCCACCACCAACTAGTCCTTTTCTATGTGGCATTTATTTATATATATAAACCGTGCAAGAAGCAATGCAGAAAACATGCAACTGCCCCAAAAGCAAGAAGGAAGATTGTCCACTACAAGGAAATTGCTTAGCTTCCAGCATCATCTACAGCGCCGAGATCACATCCACCAACAACAATGTCACCAAGGAACACATCGGACTCACAGAACTTCCCTTCAAGCTGAGATACTGCAACCACATGCAGTCCATAAGAAAGGAATAAACCCACCAACACAGCACTGAACTCTTAAGACACGCCTGGCAGCTAAAGAAGAAGAATCAACCATTCACCATCAAATGGTCTATCATCACCAAAGTGTGTGCATACGTCAACGGATCCAAGCGGTGCGATCCTTTGCCTTACAGAGAAGCTGCACATCATCAACGGCGACAAAAGTAAACTCCTCAACAAAAGATCTGAGCTTGTTTCCAAGTGTCGTCATAAAAACAAGTTCTACCTTACGAATTGTTCCAGAGGCATAACCTAATTACAATCACGTTCGCAATAACTGGAATCTACAACCACGTCCGCAATAACTGGAATCTACAACCACGGCCGCAATAACCAACGACTTTCCTGGTGTACACAGAATAGCAACCAGTTGTCTGATGATCGCACAAGCGTGAAACTCAGAATAGCAGCTTCCGTTCCAAATGGTTTAACTTATATAATTATTAATTCATCAGCTTCACTATAGAAATATGATCATTTTATTTTATTTTACTTTAGTTTTTGTTACATTTATGCTTAAATAATGAACATTGGGGACTGCATGAACTTGATATTTCAAAAAATCAGACTTGAATGTTTAATTTTGTTTGGCTATTTCATGCATGGATGTTTTCCTACCCAACTGCATGGGATTTTAATCATGCTCCGGTTTTCTCCCATAATTATGATCCGCCCCCACAAAATCCAAAAATAGTCACATTTAGACTTGAAAACACCATGCATGTCACGTGGGTATTACATGCATATCACATGGGATTCATATGGGTACCATATGGGTTTCTCATAGGTGTCACATGGGTGTTGTATGTTTGACATATTACCCACTCTTTCAAAACATGGAACAAGTCGCAAATAGTAACTCTTGGAAATTGGTTGATTGCATTTTAACACTTTTCATGAAATCATAAACTCATCAAGTCTGTACTTCTTTCAAGATACAGGGCATAGCAAAACAATTGTTGTGTTGCCCTCAAGTGCCAAAATGTTGAATCAGGTTTTGTGTTGTTGTTTGGGGGGTTGGGGTGGGGTATCAGAGATGTAACACTTCCGGAAATTACGCCATGAAAATAAATCCAGATATTTCTCCCTTTCCCCCCAGAATTGATGATATTTCAGCATGAAAAGAGGAAAAAACTAAACATTTGGGGGTGATACCCTGTAGCCTATCCACTGAAAAAGGGGCTCAAATGAGTAAAATTGTTCTTGAAACGCTGTCAAATGCGGGGGTATTTCAACCTCCTGGAACGATCATGTGTTACTCCTCTGAATACGAAGAGAAAACACTGGGGTGAGTAGTGGTGTAGAGATTCCCCCAGGGGGCACTCAACTTTTTTTGGGTAGGGGTGTGCCGCACAGGGTCTAAAAAAGGGGGCTACAGAACTGAACTGATTGGATTTCATGACGAAAAATAGGGTCTTAGGAGCTGATTTTTTCTCTCAAAAAAGTAGGTCTTGAGAACTGGCCTATAGGTCAATTTTGATTAGCAAGAACGCAAATTTTCAATTTTTGGGGTTTTAGAATGCAAAATTTGGGGGAAAATTGGGGCTTTGGAACGCAAAATTTCGCGATTTTTGAATTATCAATAAAATTGGGGTCTTAAGAACTGATGCAGGCTCAAAAGGGGGTCATAAGAGCTAGCAGCAGAGGGTGAAAAGGGGGTCTTCAGGGGGAGATTCCCACACAGCAATATTATAGGAGTTAGTCTGGCCCGGTCGATCGCTTCAAAAGAGAGATGAACACTTCAGTGAACTCAGGACCGACCGTCTTTCTATGTCAAATTATTTTCGGGACACAATGTATTTCGCCTAGACAAAAGCTCATGTTGTGACGGTCATCATGTTTGTAAATGGAACAGGGCAATTTACTCTTGTGTTTGTGTAATTACCGATCGGTGTTGCAATCATGTCATGTAAATAGTCTCATATGCTATACAACCATCTTAAAGATAATTGAGAAGCTGAGCTCAAAAAGTGCTTAAGTCTTAGCTTGAGTTAGCGTCATTCTCTTGTTTTGACGGTCATCATGTTTGTAAATGGAACAGGGCAATTTACTCTTGTGTTTGTGTAATTACCGATCGGTGTTGCAATCATGTCATGTAAATAGCCTCATATGCTGTACAACCATCTTAAAGATAATTGAGAACCTGAGCTCAAAAAGTGCTTAAGTCTTAGCTTGAGTTACCGTCATTCTCTTGTTCGGACTTGTTCCATCAACTGAACTTACTCATTCAACTGAACTTACTCATTCCAAAGGTCTGTCGAAGGAGACGTCATCATTTTACCGTCTGTCAAAGGAGACGTCGTCATTTTACCGTCTGTCGAAGGAGACGTCATCATTTTACCGTCTGTCAAAGGAGACGTCGTCATTTTACCGTCTGTCAAAGGAGACGTCGTCATTTTACCGTCTGTCAAAGGAGACGTCGTCATTTTACCATCTGTCAAAGGAGACGTCGTCATTTTACCGTCTGTCAAAGGAGACGTCGTCATTTTACCGTCTGTCAAAGGAGACGTCGTCATTTTACCGTCTGTCAAAGTCTGGTTTCGGTAGAACACGTCACATATTTTACAAATATTTTAAAATTCGAGCAAATTTCAAAGCCCATTTTGACCTTTCCCCCAGTGACCTCTACTGTAGCCTTTCCCCTTTGTAGTTCAATGGAAGTTCATTGGATTAATTAGGTGCAAGTCAACGCAATTTGTGAAAATGTGCAGACTTGAAAATATTGTACGAAATTAATTGAAATATGGAATATGGAACTGAAATTAAGCAAATTTAAAGGAAAGGTTTAAAAATTATCCAAGACTTATTAAAGAAACCACCAGGATCATTTTCTAAACTAGAACATCTTCAAAACTGTAATTTCGCCAAAAATGTACTTTGGTACATGTTGCGCTCAGGTTTATAAATGAGACCTGTCATCACAAAATGAGAGTTAAGTCGGAAAATTGGATTCTGAGGTGTATCCAGATTCAGAATGCCCAGAAAACAAGCTTTAAAATGATATGCAACATGTCATAATTCCTCAATGTATTCCTGATCAAAAATCAAATTGAAAGACAAAAATTCCTTTGTTTTGTATTGTTTTTTGGCATGTTCATTAGACCATATCTCCTAATGCACACTGGCGACTTAACGCTCATTTTGTGGTGACAGGTCTCAAATGTGCAATGATTGTCTAGTTGGCACAGTAATGATGATACTTTTACATAATTGATGGCAAGGTATGAGCAATCAATCGTACTAAGGCTAGGCACACAAACATAGAATGCCCAGTCTTGTATGGGCTACTGTAACAGTGGACATTTTGGCGCTACATTTATTTCCTGATTTTCACGCTCGAACCAGCTACGGGGAAAAAATAACACATCAATTTATTTTTTTCCGTATAGGTCTATATGAAGAGGTTTTTTTGCAAAAGGGCCTGCATCCACTTTGGCTCTTATTGAGAAAAAGTCAAAAAACTGTTTCTAAATATTCAAGTTGAGCAATTGCAAAACTAAATGGATTAAGAAAGAGGTACACTACATACTAATTTAAATTGAAATAAATTTCTGATGTGCAAGTTTTCAATTTTTTTTAAACCATGTTTACATTTTTTGAAAATTTGGATGTAGGCCCTTTTGCAACAAAACTCCATCTGTTTGTACATGTAGAGAAAAAATACCACACAGAAAAGATTTTTTTTTATTTTAATCATTTAAAAAAAATAAGTTTGATATAGATATGTATAGGTCACAATCATATGTTTCAAGGAAATAAAGTCATTTTTTTCAAAAAGCCCTACATCTCATTGTAAACAGCCATTGAAGTTGTTGTTTTGTTGCAAAAGGGCCTGTATCCCGATTTAATTCTGGATACAGGCCCTTTTGCAACAAAAACAACAATTTCAATGGCTGTTTACAATGAGATGTAGGTCTTTTTTGAAAAAAAATGACTTTGTTTCCTTGAAACATTTGATTTTTCCCTAAACATTTCTATATCAAACTCATTTTTGAAAAAAATGCCCCATAGCCCTTTTGCAACAAAGCTCCTTCATATGAGGAAGCTACAAATCTACATTTGATACCCCCATTGTTACTAAAGACCTGTGTTCAAAATTATAGCGGGAATCCATGCACCTGAAATGACCCAATTTCCTGGTGAATACTGTAAAAGTGGACATTTTCGCGCTTTATTTATTTTTTGGGGCTAAGATTAACAATCGCGAATATATTCCTTTTGATAGGTCTATGTAAGGAAGCTCAAGATCGCGAAAATAAAAACAAGCCAAATTGTTCAAAATGTCAAAAGAGTGAAAATTTACACTTTTACAGTAACCATTTTTTCTCCGACCAGTAACCCAAGATTTTGGCACCAAAACAACTGAAACAATTGCTGATAACAATAAATTGTGGCGGATAACCAAAATCTTCTACTGGGATAACCAGTCTATTTTACCTATTTCTAAAGACTGTAAGTCATCCATGTTTGACAAGAATTTTGTTGATGCAAAGTCAAGTTATACTCACATTTACATTTGATTGAAATCCAATTTTGTAAAAATAATCAACAGTTCTTATATAGCCTGGAAAGTAGTTCATACACATTGTATGGCACTATATTGCAAAATATCTCTTTTATTTTATGGATTTGATTTTGAAATCAAATAAAAATACACCAACCAACTTGTTGTATCTGTTCAATAACAACAAATTTTATTTAGTCTGGCCGGGCATTGGTGTGGAAGATTGGATTTAGTGTGATTTGACAGCGCATTTATAAAAAGGAAAAGGATATTGTCTGGAAACAGGACTATGATGCAGTAATGAGATGATCGTATTCCAATATCCGTTTCATCATCATTTTGATATGATTTGCTGGACGTTTTTGGAGCCTATTTTATATAATGCCTGTTCAGACGAGGTGAACTTAAAGGTACACTAAGGGAGCCCTCAATTTTTTCAGATATATGTCATGTTTATACGCACTAACCCAAAATTATAGAGCTTAATTTGCAGTATTTCATGTGAAATTCATGGATTTGCTAGCATTTTGAGTTTCTATTATGATCACATCAAAACTACCCATATTCATCTAAAAGACCACAGATGGCTTCTCACTTATTTGTTTCATGTTTATTCAAAATAACCTTGAAGACCACCCACTTGTTATGGGATGCTTATTCATGACCTCCCTGATTCAATTGGTGGTGATTTTTAACCAAAATACAAAAGGGAAAAGCACCAATATACCTTCGGTAATGCTGATAAAATGTCTTTATTTTTCATTTTTACTGATTGTTTTGGAAAAACATCTTACATGAGAGGGTTCTATGTATATCATCTATCTAAAGGCCCTGTCACACCATAATATATCCCTCAACGTATGCGAAATATAGAAAAATACGTTGGTGTACGTTGGTATGCGCTGATATAAGTTAGGGTATGTTGGGGATATGTCGTTTACGTTAAGAGCACGCTGTGATACGCTGTGACAATTTGGAACACGTCGAGCCCGCGAAAAAATATTGAGCATGCTCAAAATTTCTCGACGTACTCAACGTGTGCTTAATACGTTCTGCATAAGTTCCCGGTAAGTTTGTGGTACGTTAAATAAACGTTGACATACGCTGACATACGTTACTCGTACGTTACTCGTACGTTACTCGTACGTTACTCGTACGTTACTCGTAAGTTGGTATACGTTGATGAACGTAGGCTGACGGGGAAACGTACAGCCAACGTAGTGATAACGAGTTGATAACGTATATGTGCCGTATGTCTAACGTATGCCTGACATATTTCCAACGAGTTTCGACGTATTCTCACGTATTCACCTTATGCCGGGCGATCGTGTAAGGTCCTGTCACGTATCCAAAGTTCCCAAAACGCCGACTGCTCGCTAGCTGTACGGTACATACGCTAGCTGTACGGTAGCTCTGTCCAGTGGCGTAACTCAGGGGGGGGGGGGGGGGGCAGGGGGGGCAAATCCCCCCCCCCCTGACGGGAAAAACCCATTTGTGCCCCCGCCCCCAAAACCCATTTGTGCCCCCGCCCCAGCCCCTCTAAAAAAAATGAATAAGGGGAAAAAAAAGAAAATAGGGGAAAAAAAACGAGATTGCGTGCGGGGTACTTGTTTTGTGTGGGCATATTCAGCTCAAATAGTCAAATATAAGGCAAAATTGTACATATAGTACATGTACTGTGCGATTTTTTTTTTGACCGTGCGAATTTTTTTGACCCCACCCCCACTTACGTGAAAATCACGAGTTGGTGACTTGGAAAAAATTTGGGGCAACCTTTTACGAAAATTTCAGAAATCTTGCCCCCCCTGAAAAAAATCCCAGCTACGCCACTGGCTCTGTCACACCATGGCGTATCGCCTGAACGTATGACAACGTATGCGAAATATCGAAAAATACGTTGGTGTACGCTGATACAAGTTAGGGGTAAGTTGGGGATACGTCGTTTACGTTAAGAGCACGCTGTGATACGTTGTGAAAATTTGGAACACGTCGAGCCCGCGAAAAATTATTGAGCATGTTCAAAATTTCTCGACGTACTCAACGTGTGCTTAACTTACGTTCTGCATAAGTTCCGATAGGTTCGTGGTACGTTAGACATACGTTTACAAACGCTGACATACATTAGACATACGTTGACATACGCTGACATACGTTAGAGGTACGTTACTCGTCGTAAGTTATAGGTTGAACCTATAGATTTACCCTTCTAGATATTTTAATAGTTATCATCTAGGCTGCGTTTACTTGAACTGGCAACACTTGTCCCGCCGTGTACGAAACTCAATTTCTGCAGCAGCATAAGTCACGTGTTCGTTGTACGCCGAGGATACGCTGAGGATACATCGAACACGGCAGACATACGCTTCGAATACGTTAAGCATACGTTGGTATACGCTCGCCGATCGCATACGCTGTGATACGCTGTCATAAGTTTGTTATAAGTTAGTGATACGCTATCAATACGTTAGTCATTATACGCTATGTATAGTTGTATACGTTTAATACGCTATGGATACGTCCATTCCATCACAGATGTCGACTGTTCCTACGCAATTCGTTGGGAAGTTGGACGTTCTTGGACTCTGACAATTTTCTAGCTATTATTTGAATACGTCGGCATACGTTCAGGCCACGTTCAGGCCATACGCTATGGTGTGACAGGGCCTTAAAACAATGTGAAAATATTGAATTTCATTTTTTGTGAAATCTCTCAATACCCCTTTAAACAAATTATACTGCTAATCAAGAGTGCTTGTCCAGACGACAATCTTAGCCTTGAGCGAGTCTACATGTAGCAAGACCTGTGACTGCGGTATATAGCTTCGAATCTAACTCAGGGTTGCGCGATTCTCCGATTGCCGGAAGTAATGCGTTGATTCTTTGCTAATCTCACTCGCAGTTAAATATAGTTGAAGGATTCACATGGCAGACACATTCTTGGCTAACTCTCGCCTGGTTAGTGCTTCAGGACTAGTAAACCGCTTTTATTTAGGGTTAAAATTCTAACTTTAGACTCCAGATTAGTTATAAACCATGGCACGATTCACACGGCCGGCTTTTGACCGAGAGATTAATCTTGAGACAATTTGATGTTGATGCTAATCTCTAGGTTAGCACCCATGTCCGAACGCTCATATATAGAAAGTAACATAACACAGATGCATGGTAGAAACACATGTGTTTCGTGTTTCTTCATCTATGAACAGACCATTAACATTGGGTAGAAATATGCTGTACGCCCAAAGGCTTATGAGTCTGTAATTCATCTGTCTCTGACCAGCCATGGAAGTACGAGATTTTCCATGGACCAGTATAGCTTTTTAGTCTATGCTGGTCGTGGTCAGAGACAGTTGTGTGTTTGTTACTTGTCTAATACCTTGTTTAAAGGAGTTTGATGCCTTACAAAAGTTGGTAACCATGATCATTCTTCATTTTTTCTAAGTCCCCCTTTGCGAGAATTTTTCATCAGAGATGGCAGTATGTCACTTTTTTTACAAGTCCAAGTCAAGTCACAAATCATTTGGTCCAGTCACAGGTCAATTCAAGTGACAAGTCATTTGTTGCAAGTCCAAGTCAAGTCAATGCTACAGTAGTAGTTACAAGTTAAGTCAAAAATTACGATTCAAATCCAAGGTTGCCTGACTCGAGTCTACAACTGTATATAGGATACCTTTGCTTTGAATGTGTAAATTAACGAAGATTGCATGATGTGGCTGTGTGGCGTGACTAATGCACAAAATGATCGCACACATTTTGCTAGCTTGGATCCCCAGGAGCAAACGGTGAAGCCACATATCACGACTCATGGCGCATTATTTGGAAGATCATGAGATACTGACATAACATCAAAGATAAAGCCCAAACATATACTATAGAGAACTAATATTGCTTGAGCAGTCAAGCTTCAGGGAATATATATTATGACATGAAATGATAATTTTAGTGAATTAGATAACAGATTTTTTTTGACAAAATAGATATTTGGGTAAAGGGAATTCTGATAGTATCAACATTATAGATTTATGACATATGTTCACATCTGGGAATTTATACTTATTGAATTTGAGATGATTTTGACAAATTGCAAATGAGAAATGAAGAATAGATTTCAATGACAATCCCTTTGAACTGATCGATCAGAAGGAATTATTGCTGTGAGACGATTTTGACAAGATGCCAGGGTAATGAGGTATATTTTATAGTGCAAGCAAACTTAAGGTATAGCCTCCGTAAAACTGCCGTTAATGTGCCAAAAAAATGTGATTTTCATGATTTTAGAGGTAACAAATCACTTTTTTGGCACTTTTTGGTCTATAATTCAAAAAATAATGATTTAAAAAAAACCGGTTCCTAGGGAATTGTATTATATAATAAAAACTAGTATGACAAAATTTGACAAAATATATTTTGAGTTATCTTTGCATAACCTAAAATGGGTAAAGAAAAGTGTTTTTTATAATTTTCTCCAAAATGGTCAATTTCATTATCATGGTTGGATTCATTGAACCCTTTTCTGCAAAAAACTGTATACTTACATGTATATAAAGATTAAATAAATATTAAAGAAGTTACAGCAGTTTTACGGAGGCTGTACCTGAGAGTCCACCCCCCTTAAAGGGATCAAGTTTGGATCAAAATAATTCTATACATTTTCTCTATGCAAATACGTTTTCAGTTTGGTACTGCAAATTTTTTGAAGAAAGTTAGAAAGCTTTAAAAAGGTATCGAAACTCTTGGGACACCCTGTAATTGCAGTTTTAAGTCTATCGCAATGTAAAATCACTATGCTTGATTGTGATGTGTCTCTCATTACCTAAGCGTTCCCCTTCTGGTTAACCCCTAGTCATCTTGTGTAACACTGCCTCATTTATACCGATCCATTTACCTTGAAAGCCTCATTAAGGTAGACCTACATATGACATGATTAATCGAAATGAGTCACATGTCGTCAGTTTTCAATTTTGATATTTGTCCATCATTTAAAAGCGGTTGGGAAATGCTACAGTATGATCCAAACCCTACTTAAATTAAACGTCTAGTTTTTAAGTTACACACAATTTACCGATTGAGAAAACAAGGTAAAACATAACAATTTGTCACTTCTTTTTACCTAGAACTCAAAATTAATATTCCCGACATCCGCCTAATTCCGTTTGATCGCCTCACATATTATGTCATGGTGGCTTTTTCAATAATGAAGAAGCACAGCATCTTGTCACGAGAATGCATGATATTTGTTCAAATGTTTCTCTCAAGATGGATTGGTGACATATTGAATGTGACTCTAAAATGTGAAAGAGTCGTGTTAAACAGGCACAGCGGCACGTAATGCCAAATTGGGCATTGATTGAAAGAGGAACCTTTCTTTAAAGGCGATATTGATGGTGGTGTAATCTTAGTACAAAGTACAAAGCCTTTATAGAGACAAGAAGTTTTCAATGTGTAATACTGCCCATCATTGGCATTTCAGGGCACCTGTTGTTCAGATATAAGGCAAAAAAACCTCAGAGGGCCCAAACCAGTTGTAAGATAGCAGTAAGTTATTTAACATCTCTTGAACAAGAAAACGCTTTTAGCCAGTTAGACTTCACACAAGTATTATAAGGGTTACAAGTATCATTGTGGAAAAACCCTAAAAAAGGATTCTTATTTTCTCGGATTACAAATTAAAGGTAGATGTTCCGATTGTTGGCCCGATTTTCAACTTGATGTTTTCTATTTATCATGAAAGGTCATCCTTAAAATTGTCGCATTCCAAAGTTTGAGTTGCATAACTCCAACGGTTCTGTTTTTAGAAGCACAAGGTCGCAAAATATTTGCCTATTGTGTAGTACACAAACTGGTTGGTGGTTAACCACCTTTGGCAGTAATTCACCACATTTTAGCCTATAATTTCTAAATGGAACATTTCTGGCCCCTAAGATTTTACAGACACAATGTGAAAAATATGGGGATTCTTCTGATATCAAAATATCTTGATGTGAATAAACAATAAACAAAATCATAACCCCAAAAAAGTGATCGGAACATACACCTTTAACCCATGCAAAGATTTTGCTCATCCATAAGGCCAAGAAGAAAAAGGCTCTGTCTCACATACCAGCGCGCATAAGTAGGATGTGGAGTCAGTTTTGCCGCATAACCATGGGACGAGTCCAATTTTGTTGTGAATAAAAATTGGCTCGGAAAGGGGGAAGAAGAAAAAATGTGGGCCAAAACCACAATAAAATGTTATAGCTATTTTTACTATAGGTAAATTAATAATTGAACGAACATATTGAAGCAGCGTATTGCGTATATTGCGTGAAGCCCACACAACCATAGGCGTGATAATTTCAGGCGCAATCATCTTTGTACTTCGTTCGTGATGTTCGTTCAATTATTATTTAACTATAATAGACAAAATGAAATCAATAGCTGTTTCCCAAAGGTATGTGAGACCTTCCTTATTTTGTGCCTATTTAGCATACCTCTAGACAGGGATATATACCTGCAAGATGGAGGTTATTTTCCTTCAGAATTGTGGTCCCTTTTAAAGAGAGATACGTATGGGAGTGCGCCCTCAATTTCCTGGAAATCAGTGTTTTTGCACCTACGTAATTCTGGGCACTAACTATCATCTAAACCGTTTACCTTCATTCGCTGTGAATTATGTAAAATGTCACGATTTGGTCATTTCCATGGAGACACATCCAAATAATCAGCACAACTGGCCACATAAATGGCTTCACTCAAAATCTAGCACCGTCATTTATACCTTTTTCCCATAAATGATTACACTTCAGCAGGGTTATAAATTATTACACTTCAGCAGGGTTCTTAGGTACTCTATCCATTGAAACAATTCATTTTTTTCTAAAATTTGTTTTTCTCAACAATCTCTAAATGCATGCCCCTATAACCCTAACTCTATTTCACCACACGGCAACAGAATTTTTTTCCGACACCCAAAATTCACCAGAAAGGTCACCCCGATCCCCCCGGGATTTGAACCACGGACCTCCAGCATGAGGGCCCAGATCCTAGCCACTACACCACGGCTCCCAGTCGACACTCGGCGAGTATATTCGCCTCGTTATATAGCATGGGTCCGTTTTGTGGCCAAAAAACCTGCACGCCGGGTTATAGAAACACTTTTTCCGCACAGTTGCCGTCGGGTGTAGTAGAGTTAGGGTTAAAGGAAATATTGATGATAGTGAAATCTTAGTGGAAAGCCTGCTTAGGTGAGAAGTTTGCAATAGTATGCATTTAGTGTGTCCCATCCGTGGCATTTGGGAATATTGGTTTACTACTCTCAGGAGTTTTGACAGGATTTGAGCATTTGACATGAGTGAGTCAAATAAACAGTTGGTCTGCTAAGACGATGAGAAAAAAACTGTTCTACGGGCAAACGAATCTTTCAGGTAGGGTCGGTTGGGCGTTTTTTGGTTTCTTTTTCTTCAAATATCGTATGAGTGAAATTTGGTGAGTTTTCAAAATCTTCAACAAACTTGTCGGTTGCTTGCTGAGAGGATAGTTAAGAAATGTAAGAATATACGAGGGTCATTCGATAAGTTCTACCTTCTCACTCATAACATCGCTAATATGAATGTCAGCCTCATGACATTTGTCATGATTACAGCTCTGAATCATAGATACACATAATTATATAGTAAATGCTAATTGAATGCTATTTCACTTTTGTCATGATGCAATCAAAGCCAGAGAGAGATTTTGGACAACGGACACAGAAAATTACCCCAAAGATAAATACATGTTTTTTCGTTTTCTCTCCGTAATGTATAATTAGGTATAACCGCCCGATTTAAATACTGAAAATAGAAAACAATGGATGATTTCTGAATATAATGCTATCATACATAAATCAGATTGTAGGCAATTTTAACTTTCGTAGCTTGCAAATAGTTATCAACTCGAATGTATTGACACGCCTTTAGCATACTGGAATACTGATATTCAGTCAAATGTTCATTGTTACAAGTCAAGCCACAGTGATGCCTCGAATGTTAAATATTAACATGATAGTAACTTTCAGTTTTCCTTAAATGCAACATTTAGGATAGTTAATAATGTAGTCAGTGATAGAAAAATATATCTTCGAGAGACTTGAAATATATCCTGTATAATGAAGATCTCTTAATTCCTATGAAAAGCAAATGACTTTTGCAGCGGTTCTCTAGGGTAGGGTTAAAATTTATGGCTGTCCTGGTCTGGTTCTGGCTAATTAGAGGGCATTTTCTGCCAAGAAATCAGTCACTTGTACTGTTTAAAGTCTGTTCAAGAGATGTAACTTAGAACGATTGTAATTGACCGATAAGTACATTTTGTCTCTTAGAATTGGCCAAATGAATAGCACTTAGGAGGCTTTTGGCTGATTTTTACCCGTTTCCGTCGCAAGTTTGGTTTTTACTGCATATCCCGAAAAGTACAATGAGAATTCAGACCAATCTACTATGATTTTGTAGCTAAGATTCCAAGCTTCAATTGTGGAATACATGTATTTCATACGACTGGCTTGTATAATAGCAACGTTATGAGGTAGGAGGTGGAACTTATTGAATGACCCTCATACAAAGAGTTACCACAAATAAGAAAATTAGAAGTAAAATTGATACTTTTCATGATATCAATTGTGGAATACATGTATTTCATACGACTGGCTTGTATAATAGCAACGCTATGAGGTAGGAGGTGGAACTTATTGAATGACCCTCGTACAAAGAGTTCCCACAAATAAGAAAATAAGAAGTAAAATTGATACTTTTCATGATATCAATTGTGGAATACATGTATTTCATACGACCGGCTTGTATAATAGCAACGTTATGAGGTAGGAGGTGGAACTTATTGAATGACCCTCGTACAAAGAGTTCCCACAAATAAGAAAATAAGAAGTAAAAATGATACTTTTCATGATATCTTTAAAAAGTATATCTTTAAATTTAACATGTATGGTCTTGATGTGGAGCCTTTTTGTCTCGCCTGATGTAATCAGAAAGAGACTATGTTATCACTATTTCTGTCCGCCGTATGCCGTATGCCGTATGCCGTCCGCCGTGTGCTAAGAAATACCTTTGTGACGCGATATCTGGAGATCCGTAAGGCCTATCGTGATGGGACTTGGTGGAGGGAAGGGGGGTGGTGCGTTCTGTTGCTGATTGATTTTTCAAGGTCATCGGGGGTCATACAAGGTCATCGGGGTCAAATATGCTTAAAACTTTTGAGACGCGTTGTGACGCGATATCTAGAGATCCGTAAGGCCTATCTTGATGGGACTTGATGTGTCAGAGAAGGGGGTGGGGTGTTCTTTTGCTGATTAGATTTTCAAGGTCATTGGAGGTCATTCAAGGTCATCAGGGTCAAATATGCGGTCAAATAAGATCCGTAAGGCCGATCTTGATGGGATTTGGTGGAGGGAAGGGGGTGGTGTGTTCTTTTTGCTGATTAAATTGTCAAGGTCATCGGAGGTCATTCAAGGTCATCGGGGGTCAAATATGGGGTCAAATAGATCAGTAAGGCCTATCTTGATGGGATTTGGTGGAGGGAAGAGGGATGGTGTGTTCTTTTTGTTGATTAAATTTTTAAGGTCACCAGAGGTCATCGGGGTCAAATATGGGGTCAAATAGATCAGTAAGGCCTATATTGATGAGATTTGGTGGATGGAAGGGGAGTGGTGTGTTCTTTTTGCTGAATAAATTTTCAAGGTCATCAGAGGTCATTCAAGGTCATCGGGGGTCAAATAAGATCCATAAGGCCTATCTTGATTGGATTTGGTGGAGGGAAGGGGGATGGTGTGTTCTTTTTGTTCTTAATTTTTCGGGGTCATCGGGGGTCAAATATGGGGTCAAATAGATCAGTAAGGCCTATCTTGATGGGATTTGGTGGACGGAAGAGGGGTGGTGTGTTCTTTTTGTTGATTAATTTTTCGGGGTCATTGGGGGTCAAATATGGGGTCAAATAGATCAGTAAGGCCTATCTTGATGGGATTTGGTGGAGGAAAGGGGGGTGGTGTGTTCTTTTTGTTGATTAATTTTTCGGGGTCATTGGGGGTCAAATATGGGGTCAAATAGATCAGTAAGGCCTATCTTGATGGGATTTGGTGGAGGGAAGGGGGGTGGTGTGTTCTTTTTGTTGATTAATTTTTCGGGGTCATCGGGGGTCAAATATGGGGTCAAATAGATCAGTAAGGCCTATCTTGATGGGATTTGGTGGACGGAAGAGGGATGGTGTGTTCTTTTTGTTGATTAATTTTTCGGGGTCATCGGGGTCAAATATGGGGTCAAATAGATCAGTAAGGCCTATCTTGATGGGATTTGGTGGACGGAAGAGGGATGGGGTGTTCTTTTTGTTGATTATTTTTTCGGGGTCATCGGGGGTCAAATATGGGGTCAAATAGATCAGTAAGGCCTATCTTGATGGGATTTGGTGGACGGAAGAGGGGTGGTGTGTTCTTTTTGTTGATTAATTTTTCGGGGTCATCGGGGGTCAAATATGGGGTCAAATAGATCAGTAAGGCCTATCTTGATGGGATTTGGAGGAAGAAAGGGGGGTGGTGTGTTCTTTTTGTTGATTAATTTTTCGGGGTCATCGGGGGTCAAATATGGGGTCAAATAGATCAGTAAGGCCTATCTTGATGGGATTTGGTGGACGGAAGAGGGATGGGGTGTTCTTTTTGTTGATTATTTTTTCGGGGTCATCGGGGGTCAAATATGGGGTCAAATAGATCAGTAAGGCCTATCTTGATGGGATTTGGTGGACGGAAGAGGGGTGGTGTGTTCTTTTTGTTGATTAATTTTTCGGGGTCAAATATGGGGTCAAATAGATCAGTAAGGCCTATCTTGATGGGATTTGGTGGACGGAAGAGGGATGGTGTGTTCTTTTTGTTGATTAATTTTTCGGGGTCATCGGGGTCAAATATGGGGTCAAATAGATCAGTAAGGCCTATCTTGATGGGATTTGGTGGAGGGAAGGGGGTGGTGTGTTCTTTTTGTTGATTAATTTTTCGGGGTCATCGGGGGTCAAATATGGGGTCAAATAGATCAGTAAGGCCTATCTTGATGGGATTTGGTGGACGGAAGAGGGATGGTGTGTTCTTTTTGTTGATTAATTTTTCGGGGTCATCGGGGGTCAAATAGATCAGTAAGGCCTATCTTGATGGGATTTGGTGGAGGGAAGGGGGGTGGTGTGTTCTTTTGGTTGATTACTTTTTCGGGGTCATCAGGGGTCAAATAGATCAGTAAGGCCTATCTTGATGGGATTTGGTGGAGGGAAGGGGGGTGGTGTGTTCTTTTTGTTGATTAATTTTTCGGGGTCATCGGGGGTCAAATATGGGGTCAAATAGATCAGTAAGGCCTATCTTGATTGGATTTGGTGGAGGGAAGGGGGGTGGTGTATTCTTTTTGCTGATTAAATTTTCAAGGTCATCGGAGGTCATTCAAGGTCATCTGGGGTCAAATAAGATCCGTAAGGCCTATCTTGATGGGATTTGGTGGACAGAAGAGGGATGGTGTGTTCTTTTTGTTGATTAATTTGTCGAGGTCATCAGAGGTCATCTGGGGTCAAATAAGATCCGTAAGGCCTATCTTGATGTGATTTGGTGGAGGGAAGGGGGTTGGTGTGTTCTTTTTGCTGATTAAATTTTCAAGGTCATCAGAGGTCATCTGGGGTCAAATAAGATCTGTAAGGCCTATCTTGATGTGATTTGGTGTAGGGAAGGGGGTTGGTGTGTTCTTTTTGTTGATTAAATTTTTCAAGGCATTACATCCCTTGCATTAACTACAATGCATACCTCTGTGACAGTGCTACATTGTATCATATGTTTCATCATCATTTCTTTCAAGTCACTTTTGATGAACAGGCGAGACGCGCCGTTCGAGAACCGCCTTGTTTGTCTTTTGGAGCCCCTTTGTCTCAAATGACCCGCACGTATTACCAAAACCATCCGTGGTAACTTTTTCCCCCATTTTTCCCCTTCATTTACTTAAAAATCAGCACATTTTCAGGTCTGAATTGAAGAAGAAAAATAAGGGGGGAAAATCCGCAGACCGCATTAGATTTTCAGTCTCTCATGTCATCTGAGACAAACCTTCTTTTTTTTTGGCCTAAGACAAGGCTGTGTTAAGAAATATTAAACTGAACAATAAAAACATCTTGAGGGCAGAATATATCAGCACCCTGTATTGCAATTAATGAGCCTTGCTTCTGTGAGAAAACTTTAATTAAGCATTTTCCCTGAAGGGCAATACTTCTACTCATACCAAATTAGGGGAGGGAATTGACTTTACGAAGTCTAGATTTTAATGAAATTTGAGGCATAAATGAACCATTTCATAATGGTAAATTTTGTGTGAAGGATTACTGAACCAATACTAGGCATGTTTGTACTGATTTCAATGCATTTCTCATGGGTGACCCAAACATTTACCAATTTTAGGGGGAAAATAGACCCATAATTTTCCTATATATTTGACAGATTTTGCTAACGTTTCTTTGAAAAACAGCAAAATCTACCCAAAATGGTTATTAAAAGGGGTCTTTCATTTACCAGACGGTTGAAAAATGGGACCATATTTGGTGACACATCTCCATAACCTCATATCCACTTCGTACTCCCTGGCCCCGGGGTTCAAGATGCATTGATACCTGTATAAGATATGAAGGAAAGTAATCAGTAATTTTGAAAAGTTTCTAGATACAGTAGTTATCTTAGCAAAGCCCTCTGGCTAAATATCTGTGAATAGAAACATCATCAATTACGCAAGTATCAACTCGGGAGTCTGACGTAACTCAACTCCATACAGACATAGTTTTAGAAATGAAAACAAATTTGAATGTTCTTTTCAAAAATCAGGGATAAAAATGAATTAAGTGTCATTTTTTTGACAAGTTGAATTTTCCCCTGTTTTTCGCACATAAGTTTGTATTCAGAAATAATAAGAGAAACAAGGAAAGTCATAGATTTCTCAAGCCAAAAGCAACATGTTTTGCAATACTTTTATTTCCACTGGTATGGTGGGAGACCACAGCCAGCCTCAATGATCTTCCTGCATTGCATAGCATTTCAGCCTGTAACCATTTTAAACATGGAACCATTTTAAACATGGAACCACCATACAACTGGCGAGCCCCTATCTATCATATATTTGGTAGTTTTATCACATGGGATAAACGCTTAGGCTGCTGTGGTGGGACCGTGGGAGAAGGTGATTCTTTAAGAAATTATATGTAAATGAAACAATGGAAATGCTTTACATGGGATCACTGATCGACAACTCAATAAACTTCAACAAGCTAAGAATGCTGCTGCACGCACAGGTGCTCACAAGGACTCAGAATGCTGCTGCAGGCATGCTCACAAGGACTAGAAATTTGATCATATTCCACCTGTTTTACAACGTCTGCATTGGTAACCAATTCATTATCGCATTGATTTCAAACTCCTTCTTCTCAGCTGGAAAGCCCTCTATGTCATGGCACCTTCTTACATCAGGGTACTTCTCAATCTACAATCTACATATCCAACACGTCACCTCACATCTTCCGATAAACAGCTTCATTTTTCTTCTTCATCTTCTTCTCTTCATATGGCGAACATTTATAAACTCATCTGTTTAAATTATGATAATTGACTAATTTCTATGTAACTGTTTTTATGATTTGATTGTTTATATTTGTTTAAATGTTTGCGCCTCTGAATAGGTTGTCTAGATAGATGGCGCATTATAAATGCATTAATAATATTATTATTGTCAAATTGTTAACAAAAAAGTTGAAACAATCAGTATTTGAACAGATGCACACAGTAAGGTGAGACAAAACTTGTTTTCTTCTTCTTCTTTTTTCTTCTTCTTCTTTTTTCTTCTTTTTCTTTACACCTAAGGTGCATGCTTGAAGATACACTTCAGCTTAAGAGTTTCCGGCAGGCGTAGGATGATGAAAGCCGAGCTTTATTGAGAGTTCACACGAATCTGCAATATAAACTCTCTGAAGTGAAATCTAACAATTTCTATGTTCAGGTTTATAGATGGGCTCCTTAAAGATTGGCAGCGGCAAGATTTTAAATAAATATTGGATCAATCAAGTTTATTTGTCCGTTCTGTAATATTTATTATGCAGAAAGTAGAATTTCATACCTATCCTTATATGAATTCAAATTAATGATTTGCTTTGTAAATTGAAAAGTTTATATTAGTCAAATGAAAGTCAATTACGAGTTTCCTGCGACTTTTTCATTATTCATTATGCATTATTTGATCAGATTTCAATTTTGACATTTAAATGCATGTTTGATCGACCGATTTTGATACGGGGGCTTATTAAATGATATATACTATTCACGAAAGGTAAATTTACTAGCAAAAGCCTAGTTCCCAATTTCATATTTTGCAAAGTGAAAAATATTTTGGATATTGGCTACAAAACTGGCTACAATAATGTTTGAAAGTAAATAATGATTTTTTTTTTGGTAATCTTGTAGTTTTGACGTGGGTGAAAAAAGTGACGACTTTCAGAGTCCCAAGAATCTGTTCAGATTCTAGCACTTTCATTGACGAAAATCTTAGCGAGCAGTGGCGTAGCCACGAGGGGGCGATCGCCCCTCCCCCCTATATTCGAGTTGTGTTTGCTTGAGATTGGCACTGTCGGTTAGCCCCAGCCCCCATATTCGAGTATTGTTGGTTTAGATGGCAATGTCGGTTAATTCATGTCGGTTTTGGGGACTGGTCCCTCGCCCCGCTCTCAAATATCCGACTGGACCCCCCCCCCCCCCCCCCCTCCATCTAAACTCCCTGTATGGAACATTAAGGTTACGGCCAGATGGAGTTTACTTGTTACACTTTATCTGGATTTAGGGAAGAGCTCACAATGCTCTCCATGTCCTTGTGTGGCTGGTGCCTTTCTCCTTTCTAACCATGAAGGCAGCAGCCTCTCAAACGTTCTTCTTTTAATGGTGCGTTTTATGTATGGTAGGAAAATCAAGACTTGCAGGTTTTATCCCTGCAATCTTGATTCAAGGTTAAATCTTCTATAGGGGTGTATGGATTTGAACTTGAATAGCCCAATGTATAAACATTTGGGTGTTGATCATGATGGACACTCAGATTGTTCACTTCCTTAAATGATCCCTTGATGCATTGTTATTTTAACACTGTCAACTTTGATGGCATGCATATTGCCTTTACAATGTTTGCCTACATCAGTTGGCATTGAAGTTAAAGGGGCACTGAGAGATTGCAGAGAAAAATGAAATTTAGAAAAAATGACTTGTTTTAATAGATACATTACGTAGGAACCTTGAAGTGTAATCATTTTTGGGGAAATGGTTGAATGGATCGTGCTAGATATGATTTAGTTGAAGCAATTTACGTGGCTAGTGGTACTGATAATTTGGAAGTGATCTACAACGAAATGACCAAATTGTGAATTTTTTCACGATAGACGACGAATTCAGTTAAACGGTTTCAGATGGTAGTTAGCATACGCAAAAGTAGTTGTAGGTGCAAAAAAACGGATTTCTAGGAAAATTGAGGGCACACTCCATTACGTACGTATCTCATAGAGCGTGTTTCTACAGAGAGTCATTAGCCGGTTGATCACGGGGGGTAGACGTCTAACAGCTCTGTAGAAACAGGTCCTAACGCCGTTAGCCGGCTAATCTACCACGGGCAAATTATTCTAGAAAATCAAGGATAGCGGTGGTAGGTTAGCCTACTAATTGCTCGCCAGAGCTCTGTAGAAACAGACCGCCGCCCGATTAGCCGTCTAACCGGAAATTGGTTTGTTTGTTTATTGCCAAGATATTTGTTTGTTGTGTTGTTATATAATTAATCCGTGTCATTTCGAAATCAGCCGTTCCTCTACGCACACACCCCCACAAAGTGATTAGTCGTCTTTTACGTCGTCTGTAGAAACAGCCCAGTACTTCTACCACCTTTTTAGCAGGCTAAGTTACCACCGGCAAAAGGCGGAGGCTCTGTAGAAACACACTCTTAGTGTATCTTTAAACATTGGCAACAGTGTTCTTTGACATATTGTAGGTGATGATGTGAACATATTGGAAAAAAGAAGAAAAAAAGGGAATAATTATGAATCCCCTCGCACCTTTATCTCTCCGTGCCCATGCACTTTGTTCTGTTTACGGGAATGAAGTGTAATGGTGAGTGATAGGTGCGAGACTGATTGTTAGGGCGCCATCTATTGTCGAAATTGTGTCTGACGTCATCCGACGTGTTTCAACTTAATCCAAGATGGCGAGCATAAGTGTAAGAAAATGCACAGATTTGACTAAATAAACCCAGTTCCAGTGAATCGCCACTATAAATTTGCATTAATTAAGAGTGAGGTAGCTGACAATTTGTTTTCTTCTAACTTTTGTCAAACTTTTATTTTTCGGATTTCGGGAACTTGCACGTCCAACTGGACGCAAAATACACATGCCTTGAGTTTCAAATGGCGTTACAATTTTCAAAATCGCGTCATTCAGCGCTTACGGGAAGCCTGGTGTGAGGGGTTGTCTATAGTTATGCCAAAAATAGAAAGAGTGTAGTTTCATTTTATTTGTTTGAGGACGGACATGAAGTTGTTATCTCCCCTGTACCTTTAAAGTACAGTAGCGATTTGAGTTAAACAACGCTGCTATGGGCAACCATCGCGCCGATATCCGCGCCACGCGGATAATGTTTTCACGCGATACGTGATCGCAGTGGCAATGGGTGTTGTTTTTGGAATGACCATGCCAACTGTTTTCATCGAGTTCTGAAACTTACAGGAACATAATTATAGATTAGTTTGGTCATTTTAGTTTTTTCGAAAATTGAATGAAATTGTTAATAATGAAGTACCGTAGGCATTAAAATATGTTCTTATTTGCATTGTCTGTTTATGAAATGGCGTTCAAATCCCTAGTCGTTGTTGAACGGGATTAAATCATGTTTCAGCGTTGTGCATCCAATCGACAACTTGCGTTGCCCTCGTGAAATAAACCACGCAGACACGCGAACACTGTTGTCGATTGGTGATGCACAACGCTGAAACATGATTTAATCCCTTATTATCATTGAAAACATTTGTTTTAACACTTTTATAAAACAGGATGAAAAAGTGAGTCAAAAGCTATTTGTGTTAAAATGTTCCCCATTTCTTTTGAGACTTACTCGGTCTAATACTGTAACACACATTCTTATCAAGGAATCAAATTATCCAGATGATGTTAGAAGAAGATGTTTTGATTGCAAATACTTTTAAGAAAGAAAATTTCCTTTGGGAAATAGTCCTTGATGGGATTGGTTGAACATTTTTTTAATAATTAGATTTTGTCTTGATATAGTTACGCCATGTTGCGTAGGTGATGTATAAAATGTCCATATGAAAATATTGGGCTAAATGTTCAACAAATAGGATGTTAAAACAAAATGTAATTTGATTTGATTTCCATCATATTCGGTTCTGTAAAAGTTATATACAAAATCTTTGTAGGAGATGGATTTTTGCCATGAAATTCAAGATGATTGCAGCTTTTGACGAACATGGGTTGGAAGCAGAGTAGAGTGTATTCGAGGGGAGGAATAGAGGAATAATTACTTTTAAAAACCCTGTTGTACGTGCAAATGGACCTCTGAGGTAGGGTGGTCTGTCAGTCTGGCGGGGTTTTATGTGTGATTTTTCAAAAATATATTGTGTGTTTTTTATTTTTTTTAAAATTAAACCAATCCCTAAGATTTTTCTTAAAAATATATTTTTAAAAAAATTGAAAATTCGATAGAACAGGAGTGTTTTTTTCTTCCCCTATAGAGACAACAAAACAAAACCCTGTTCTACAGGCAAACAGACCTCTCATCAGCATGGGTCGTTCGGTTGAGTTTTTTCTCTTTTTTTTCTCTTTTTTTTCAACTTTTCTCCCTTGAAAATGACCGTAAAAATCAAACAAATCTGTCAAAATCTTGCCGTATTTGACAAGCCAAACAAATTATTTTGGTCGGGCCCGTAGAACAGGGTTTTTTTCTTCACCTAATGGAAAAATATTCTGCATATTTAATTTTGTTTGTAACATGAAGGCGTTTGTAACATGAAAGCTGTGTTGATTAAGCTTCAGCTTATGTTGTTTGAGGTTTGGGGCTTGAATATATTAATTGGAAAAGATTCTCAGAAAAATCACATTAGATTTGACAAGGATTAGGGCTTGGCGCCCAGGATTAGGCAACAAACAAAAAAAGTTGACTTGCTCTTTCAGGGCCAGAGTAAGGGTCGGACGGTTGGATTATTTTATTTATTTTTGTGTGTGTAAAATTTAAACAGGGAAATACTACGCAAAAACACGTTTTAAAGATTTTTTTGTTTGATTTTTTGATTTTTTGATTTTTAAACAAGCAGATACTACTCAAAAACACGTTTTCATCTTTCTTTATTGTTACGTGCTTCTTTCAATTTTTTTTTTTTTTTAAACTTTTTGAAGAAAAGAAAAAAAATAGCGACCCTAGATTTCCGAAAATTAGGGTCGGTCGGAAAGGGCAAGTCAACTCTTTTTTTTTGCCTTATCCCAGCCGGCAACGTTATAGGTTTAACATCAGCTCAATGCCATTTGGTTGGATATGAAAGTTTTAATGTTACAGAAACATTTTTATCGATGTAATATGTTTGACGTTATTGCAACGTTAAACCAACCCCGACATCAAAGAAACTTTTGTATGCACCCATGTGACAACCAATAGAATGTTCCGACTTTGTATTAATGGCAGATGTACAACGTGCTTGCTGGGATTGTTCAATAATGCATCAACTAAAGCCATATACACTTGTCTAGTTACACTTTACTGCAATATTAAAGGTATAGCACACAAAAATCATGTTTTAAATCTATGGAACTCTTCAAAGAGGTGCAAATATATTAATCAATATTAATCATTAAATTGATTGATTGGTTATCAAACTGATATTGATTGAATATTTATAATTAATCAATAGTATTTAATCAAAGCCTATGATCGGCAGTGTGGTCCAATATATGTGACAAAAACATCTGTGTGTATTTTACAGCTAGCAGACAGTCCTTTTTTCTTGATGGTAAATTACTTGGGCCAGGCTTTTACAAGGCCTATGTAAGCATGATGGCTGAAAGAGTTATTCCACTACATTTAAGTGAAGACTTGCTGACAGTCTAATAACATGAGAAAAGCCAGTCTTGATTGCGAAATCTTTGATTGAATTTAAGTTAATAGTACCCTTAACCCTAACTCTGCCCCCTACTTTTTTCAGATTTTTTTTCTTCCGCAAGGTGAAAAGCGACCCAAATATCGCCACGACCCCCCCCCCCCCCACCCTGGATTTGAACCACTGGCACACAGGACTTGGGATTATCCATTACACCACGAGTGTAGGCTCGCCGGGGGATACCAACAAACTCTGTCGTGGTATATTGTGGTATATGGTAGGGTAAGGGTTATATAAACCAAACTAAGAAAATGTTTGAAAAGAGAAAAAAAAGAAGAACAAATTGCTTCTTAACTCCTACTACCCCCACTTTTTTCAGACAATTTCTCGCAATGTTAATGCCTAACTAAAAAGGCTGTGATGTTGTGGGAGTCTACGTCTTGCTCCGGTAATAGCTATGATAAGCATTCCAATGTGTCCATATCTCTGTATGTTAAAACGCCTCGTCCTCTTTGTATTCTTTCTTAAAAAGTAACAGCGTTCAGAGACAGAATGAACCTATGGAACATATTCTCCTGGCCACTGTCCTACATACGCGGTCACACTTCGATCAACTTATGGTCCATTCATTCTCGCGTTGATGCACATAGGCCGACGTCCCCGGATAAACGTTGACATTGGTTCAACTCGTGCGTCGATATCCATCTACGTCGAGTGAAGCGCAATGACAGGTCGATGAACGGACCTTTACTGTGCATGCTTGAAAACTTACAAAATGCCGAATACCAATGGAGCTTACGTATTGCGCACCACAGATGTCCGTTGGACCGTTTTGGGGGTGCGGTCAAGTTACCTCATGTGACGTGTGTGACCCAAGTTTATTTCTTAATGAAGATCATCACAAGTGATTATAAGAACCATTCTTAACTCTATTGGCCAAACTTAACCCTGTCCTTTGTATTTTTGTCTTATCATTATACAGGAAGTAACAGCATACAGAGACAGAATAGACAAAGTTTGTTTTCTCATGAAGATCAATACATCAGTGACGGTGCCACCCAAGAACTTACTGGACTTTATCGTACGATACAGGGTAAGAATAATTCTTGAAGAGTGTCTAGAAATCATAATTCCAGTGTTTCTTTTTTAGCGTGGGATAAACTGTATGGATCAAGCTTTACTACGTCACAGGTGTCACTCCCAACTCAGTATGGGTCAGAGTCTCGGCAGGGAGAGTATATAATGGGAGGGGAAATTCGAATCGCAAAACAAGCGCCTCTCATATGGGCATATTGGCGTGGATACGAGCGATGTGACTCGTAAAAGGAGGGCGCTATCTTGACAACGCCATGATTGACAGCAAGAAAGTCCTTATAAGGCACATGAGACATGCGATGTGACTCGAAAATCGAGGGCGCTATCACACTAGAGGCTTCAATCTCGGCAATGGGAAACTGTGTACAGTGGCACCGGCCTGGTCTCGGTTGATAGGTCTGAACAAACAAAAGTCATCAGTAGATGCTTGGGCCAAATAAAAATAATTATTTGTTTCCGGTAACATGCTGAAAAAAATTTGGGTCGGTAGGTAGAAAAAATATTTTATTTTTGAATTTCGATATCGGTTTGTATCTGGTATCATTCTGAAGAAAAAGACAGATACCTAAATGTGCCATATTTCACTTCTATAAAAATAAGGAAACCTACATGTACATTAGTGAAACAGACGCAATAACAGCGGTACCGGTCATTATTAAATTTTGTATCGGTATGTCGTCAAGAAATACCTTCGAAGGTCGACATTGATAAAATATAACTTGGGTTTCTGAATTCTGCAACTATTATTAGTCTATCGGTACTGATCAAAAACGTCACATAAAGCCTGATCAGATCGGGGGAGGGGGTCGAAATATACCCCAACCGTACGTAACTTAAATGGCGATCTTGAGAGGCAGGATTTTTTTTTTAAAGTACAAAATAAAGTTTCGCCATTTATTGCGTACGTAACTCGAGGGGGTGAGGGGGGTAAAAAGTTACGTACGCTCTGTACGTAAGTGAAAATGGCGATAATTTTGGACGACCCCTTATTGGTGGGGTACATCATTGATAGGATATTTCCCCCGATCCCCCTCTTACGTACGCTTTGTACGTAACTGAAAATGGCGAAATTATGGACGACCCCTAAATAACTTGGAAAATTAGCCGAAAAAGTCATTTAAAAACAAATTCCATAGTCGCTGCGGCCAATGATCGTATCAATAGTCCGAGAAATATGTGTAAGTTAAATGTCATGTTAAATCATTTGATCGTACATGTGGCCTTTGCAAAATGGGGAAATACCTTTTTATTTATGTAAACAAAACTTGTAGTGCTAGTCTTTTCGATAATCTGCTTTGAGCACGGTATAGTGCGCTTTGCTTCTTAACTCGTGTGCGAGAGTCTATGAATCACAATTGCTAGACCCCAATTGCGAGACAATTGACCATGTTGAATGGTTCCCGGTATGTTTTACCATGCGGTATAATGCGCGTCGGTTTAGGACCACCAAAAGATCACGATTGCATGAGCAATAATGGCGGCGAACAGCATGAATGTAAACAATTTGTGTGGCGTAAAGAAAAGAGATATAACAGCTGAAATCTGAAATTCATTGAAACATTGGATATTTTTCGTAGTTCCTAGTCGAAATATGGCATCGCAAAATGTAGCTCTTTACAGTTGCGACGCAAAATATTTTAGGCATTCTCTTGTTTCCTTAAATACTTGAAAAAACAGTGGGTCGGTCTTTAAGAAATAAATTTTATTTTGTTGAATTTGGGATAAAATTTGATTGGGTCGGCAGGTTTTGAGTGGGTCGGTCAGGAAACCGGAAACAACATTTTATTTTCGTATGGCCTTATGCTATCGACCTATTGAGGTTCTGTGTGCGAGTCTGGGTTACAACTGTGACGGATACAGGGTAGTAAACTGCCATCGTCAATATATAAAATGATAAAAAAGTATACATGCTTATAAACTCTATATTTTTTTTTTTTTCCTGAATTCTTTTGTATTTTTTTTTACAATATCCTCCATCGAATAAAACATACTTGAATCACCATTTTGCTTTTGTTACATTTTATATTAGTCCATCTTGTACTGTGTCAAGTGTAACATAAGTTGAAGCGAGCTGCTACACCAAATGGATTGAATTTTCTTTCGCTATGAAAGAATAAATATTCTTGCTTGTTAATGCGCTTGGGAAAATCCCTGGCTTTTATCCAAAAATATCTTAGAGGTTCAAACTTGTGTTGCATTGTACTCCTTGTTCGTCTAACATCGTACGCGTTTCAATACAAGTAAGTAGAAATCAGCAGTTACCCCAAGAGAATTGAATGTTCCTTTCGATGGGAATGAATATGCAATCTTTTGTTGTGAAGGCGCAAGGGAAATCCCCGGCTTTTATCTGAACATTTCCTAGTTGTGCAAACTAATAGATAGAAACATTTTTGAACAGTGGTTGTTATGCCTTCTTGGACTTGTGTGATATCTAACAAAAGGTTTGAATGTAAATTATACAGTCATAATGTGCTTGGGAAATCCCCGGCTTTTATCCGAACATTTCTATGATGCATAAACTAGTCATTCATTTTCTGACTTGTGTGATAAGGTTTGAATGTAAATTATACAGTCATAATGTGCTTGGGAAATCCCCGGCATTTATCCGAGCATTTCTATGATGCACAAACTGGTCATTCATTTGATTCCCTGTTTTTATATGTGATGTCTATCATCATTACCATCCATACCGTGTCCCCGTCCCCCTCCCCCCTCCCCCCCCCCCCCCCCCCCCCCCCCCCGTCGTCCCCCCCCCCCCCCCCCAGGAGTCCAAATGTTAACAAATGTAGCTAACAAATGTGATGCGGTCTGTGAAAACCCGTCGGATGTCGCAAAATGTGAACATGGGATTATGGTTAAAATGTTTAAAAAATAAATTAAAAAAAGTTGTTTGGTTTTTTTTAAAGATTTTTTTAGAAAATTAATGTCCAATCTTTTATGAAATTTCACCTTCAAAAACTTACTTAAGTCACTTTTCTTATTAACCCTATAATTTTATTATATTGTATATGTATATTTTTGGCCTGTTTTTATGATTTCTTGTTTTGTAGCTTTTTATGACATCACAATCATCATTCACTCATAACCTTTTTTGTGATCGCAGAAAAATGATCGAAATAGTTCTATTATAAGCACAGTATCAGCTTTCTTAAATATCTCCAATATGAAAAATCCCACCATGTGGCGGGTTTTCACAGATCGCATCACAAATTTATATAGATAGTATAATGATACAATGATTAGATTCAGTGTTTACTTGTGTCATGTGTCCATCATGCAGAAACAAATGCAAGACAATATTGCCAAACAATGTGGTCAGTGATAATCTGACATTTCAAATACTACTTAAAATCAGCACAAACAACATCGAATTTGAGCGTAAACTGCACTTTAATTTTCTTGTTCTTCACGCGTCATGCATTGCCGCATGCGACGCTATAGTGCTGTGCAAACACTTCAAAACGTTTTCAAGTGGATAGTGTTTTCAATGGAACTTTTTGACAAAATTCTCTGAGTGGGTTAACAGTCTTAGAATTGTGGCAAGAAATTAAGAATCCATTAGAATTTAAAATGCGCTAAGTCATTTCAAACGGGGGCTTTGGTCTGCAGTATGCGTTTTAAGATATCGAGTTATAGTGAAGTATGAAATAACAAAAGATATAAAAAGGCGTTTCCCCTAATATGTCGCATAAAATCTGAATGCACTGACCATACGTATCAAGTGAGGTGTCATTTTAAAGATTAGGCGAGGGAAAAACACACTCTGTTTTACGGGCCTGACCAACCTACTTTTTGCGTGTTTCAAGAATTGTTATTTTTTATTTGTTGAAACTTTTTTCTTGAATCAAGTAAAATCAGCCGTTTTTTGGCCGAAAAATAATAATTGTTTTCACACATTTTTAAACAATGTCCAGATTTTTGCAGATTTTTTGTGACATTTTTGTTTTGATTTTTTAATTTAAAAAAATTGCCCGACCTTGACAGGCCCATCCACCAATAAAACAGGGTGGGTTTTTTTTCGTTGCCTTACACTATACTCTTTTAGGCCAAATTAATTGTTTGTCTCAAAGCTCCCGTGCGCGTTAGTTTATTGATGCGCATTAGAAAAACAAAAATCTGAAAAAACTTTCTTTTTTTTTCTTTTCTTTTTTTCAAAAAAAACACACACCAAAATTTCACAGATTTGTCCGATTTTCATTGATCACATCATCTTAAATACAAAAGTTCACTTTTACAAGGATTTCAATATTTTATATTTAAAAAAAAAAAAAAACTTGAAAAAAACCCGCATTAGTTTTACAACAGGAGAGGAGCTTTGAGACAAACAATTAATTTAATTTGGCCTTACATAAAATCTCAATTTTCATTTTGAATGATTAAAGCCCCCTCCTATTTTGATGTGACTGGTCACATATGTGGGGATATATGTATGATTAACTCTTGAATTGTTTTCACACTTTATTAAAGGAGCTTCAGACTCCATGCATATGTATCAAATCCATTTTGATTGTCTCAACCTGCGTCAATCGCAGGCTGAGACAATGGGCGGAGAAAGATGCCCGGGGTGGGGGGGGGGGGGTACTCAAATGATTTTTTGATGGAGTGTGCCGCGGGAGATTTTAATTCCTGTCCTATTTTTAGGGGTGGTTTTACCTCCAAAAATGGCTGATTTGACTGTGGTTTTCTTTGCGATTTGGGACCCATGGTTTCCAAATACCCCCCCCCCCCCCCCCCCCACCGGAAATAAATGGCATTGAAGGGCTTGGAGGAAGAACCGAATAGTGTATTCTTAATTGCATCGTATTTTCAATCAAAGTGCTAACCATTTTAAGTCCTATGCAAACCAAACATTTTAGCGAGTAAAGAAGTTTTGTGTCATTTCAGTGGAAGTGATTGTGACAGCTGTGATTTAAAAGCTTTGTTATTTTTTTCTGTTAAGCGAGTTTCTGTGTTCAGAGGTCTGAGTAAGAAGCGCGATGTAACGGCATCTCTTTTTTTGTCGTCAATTTCTGTGTGTCCGTAAATTGCGATGGCTTCATGTTTTCAATTAAACTTTGTATACTTAAATGTGCATAATCAGACTGTTTTGACAGCTTTTAACAACGGTGGCCATTCAGCGATTTAAGGGTCTTCTGGACAAATTGAAAATACAGTGATATGACATGACATGGTAACTGTCATTAAGGTGTTTGCTTCATGTGTACTAATAGTAATACATGCTCTCTGTGAGCTAACTATCGCAACATTCTCATTGATACATGCACGTACAACTAACAAGAACATGGTCTGCGAGTCAATCACAGATATTTAATTTACTACGTTGAAGCCAAGAAACTCTTGAACAGATGTTGAAGAAGCCAATATAATTCGCTGGTATAATTGGGATAAATGTGCCATCAAAATGCAGAATGATTTACATTCTGCATTTTAAATATTTTTCTCTGATCTATGAAATATTGTTTAGAATATGTATTCCAAGAGTGTATGATATACTGATTGCTATCTACTGAAGATAGCAATTAGAGTATAGACTGCAAATTTTAGACTCAATTGTAAAGTGGTGCAAGCACTTTTAAGTTGGAAAAATAGTTATACACCCTTCTAATCAAATCTGAACCCTGCTATACTTGCTTTCTGTATGGAAGAAAATGTTGAATTTTAACCAAATCTAATTCTGACCAAATTTGACCGTGTGAATCATCTAAAAATAGTTCATTTTGAAGGCAATATGCCTTTAAACCCAATATGCCTTTAAACCCAGCGTGTGTTATTATATTTTCAATTAATTTTTACAGTGTTTTTAATCAACTAATCCATTGGTTTTTTAATGGCAAATCGGAGGGGCGCCCCATAGAAAGCACACATAAAATTCTGTGTATACCCATATTTAACATTTCTGTTTTCTCACAACTTTATATTTTTAAACTCACATATTTGCAGGCATGAAAATTTTCAGCGTTTCCGCGGATTTCAGCGTTTTTTATTTTGCTGAGAAACTTCTTCTTTTTTTTTTCTTTTTTTCCTTCTTTTTAATTGAATTAACTAGAGGTGATTGTAAAGATAGTCTTATTTCTTGTAAAATTGGTGTTCCAGGAGGGCTTCCAAATGGTTTTTAAACCATAAAAACCAAAAAAAATTAAAGGGAGCGCTGCCCCCTTGACTCCCGTCGGGCCCTGGACCCCGGCCATAATTTTCAGTGTTTTTTATAAAGCCCAGTTTTCATGCCTGTATTTGGTGTCTTTCCTCAGGAAGGTGTCTTTCCTCAGGAATTCTCTCCGAAGTCATCAGCTCCGATTTTTCTTTTGTGACGAGTATACTTTTTAATAGCCCTACTTAACTTCACATCCAGTGTTAATTTGCAAACGTTTTTTGAGTAGAGTCAAGCCCGGTCAAATCCAGAATGGAATTTGCAATGTTTTCACAACTGAAATTCTGAGCGCACAAAGACGTTTTGACAGACGTCATCGAGAAGCAATTCTTATCACTTGGACTTAATTGGATTTATATTAAAGGTTCATTCAGTGATTCTGAAACAAGATTTTTATTTTCATATTTCCTTAAAAAAACATAAATACATTAAGAGAATGACGGTGATCTAGGATTTTCTTACCAAAAACATCCTAAATAGGGGAAATCACCTAAATCTGACCAAATTCTAAACATAATTCTAAAAAATTTAAAAAAATTTAAAAATACAGGGTAATCCATAAAAGTTGACCAAACTGGTATCTACAAGCCAGTGTGAAGTATATTTGTGCATTTGAGTTAGATAGCTAATGGTATGGCCACTGAAAATGGTCTAGGCCTAAATGTATAGTCTGTTCAACGTAAGATGGAACATCACTGCAAAAGATATGATGCAAAATTAATGGCATAAACAAAGATCATGCTCTATCATGGTAAATAAACTATAGTCTGTTCAGTGTAACATGGACAGGATTATGATGACCTTTTACATTGCAAAATAAATATATATCATAAAAGGTCATGTTCCATCTTATGTTGGATAAACTATAGCCACATATTGGAAGTCTGCTGGTATTGCGCAATAATAAAAGTCTCGCTCGATTTTATTAACAAAATCATCTATTTGCGAAAGCAGCAAAATGACTCAACATTGGTCTCTTTCTTTCTGGCTGCGAGTTATTACATAGGAAAGCATTACAGAAAGCACAAAACCGCAGTTTTTTTAGGAAAATGAGGGCGCTTTTCTGTACCAAATGACCAAGTGTGGCTTCAAGGATCCCATGTTCATTTATAACCTGAATACTGTGTGCAACCTAGAGGTGACGTTGGCGTTTGCATCCTCGCGATCAAAAGAAACAGACTCAGCCGTTGCCCAGAAGTGCTGCGCCTATCACCAGATTATGTGCTGACGTCAACTTGACCTATGAAAACCAGCAGTGTCTTTTCTTCCAGAAAACCTTATTCCCCAGTGCTACCATCGTCTCACCAAATCCAGTAGTGTGTTGTACCATCCATGAGGCTAGGTTGATCTGCTAAGCACCGATGTTCGTAAATGGCACCTAAAGGGTTCAACAAAAGAAAGTATACCACTTTGTTTATGTCATTTTGAGTAGGCCTAACTTTCAATTTGTTTTTGACCAAACAGGCTAGATATGCATTTAGATAAACCTTTTAGGCATAATTTGATACCAAATTTGCCCCCTAACAACAAAGATAAACCATGATTAGCACCATTTAAAGGAAAATATCCCATTTTCAAAAGTCGCATTTCCAATACACAGCACGAGAAGATTTGGTTAATCTGTCCATGTTCTCCCCATCCATAACATTCCTTTACATTCAAATCCTTCACCCATGCATCAGTTTACATTTGAATTAGCCCGCGCATTGAGGGATATGCGCGGTGATCAGTACGGGATAAATACGGCATTGTGTGTGTTAACAATTGGCCTATTCTTCTCGTGCTGGTGGAAATGCGACTTTTGAAAATGGGATATTTTCCTTTAAATGATGCTAATCATGGTTTATCTTTGTTTTTAGGGGGCAAATTTGGTATCAAATTATGCCTAAAAGATTCATTTAAATGCCTATCTAGCCTGTTTAGACAAAAACATATTGAAAATTAATCAAAATGACATAAATAAAGTTGTATACTTTCTTTTGTTGAACCCTTTATAATAAAATGTGTGAATGTGTGTCTTTAAAAAGTCTGTATTGAAATGCGAAGGACTGTTTCTTCAAAATAAATCTTCAAATTTTCATTTGAATCCAAAAGACGGGACAAAACACATAAGCAGCTATATGTAATAGTTATTCAGGTTAATATAACAGTGACATGCATAGATTTCACACTCCCATTATCTCCTATGTACTTGCAA
The DNA here is from genome assembly GCA_035610835.1 of Ophiura sarsii. Classification (NCBI taxonomy): domain Eukaryota; kingdom Metazoa; phylum Echinodermata; class Ophiuroidea; order Amphilepidida; family Ophiuridae; genus Ophiura; species Ophiura sarsii. Next base: position 21,930,014 of record CM069454.1, read on the forward strand.
GTTAAAGTAGTTCTACATCTTTTGTTTTCTCACTTCAAAACCCACTCCATTTTTCAACATGTACTATAAAACCTTTTGTAAACCATTATTAAATTACAAGTCCCCCAAATACTTGATCTCTATGCATAAAATTGCACATTACATCCCAAATATACCCCAAACAGGTGGGGAAGACTTGAAAAGGGAATAATTTAGAAAGGTGATATATCTAATGGAAAGGAAGAACAAAATCAAATTAGACTTGTGCAAGTCTTTCCTGGATTCATTCCCCTCCGTTTCTTTCATTTTGTTCCCTTTCTGAAATGTACCCATTATGAATGCTGCTACTGGTGTCCTTAATCCTTTCCACGCGGCTATTAGTTTACCATTATATGACACAAATTGTTCAAAACCTTTCCCATCTTTCGAAATTTTATCTCTATGATTACTAAACAAATACTATGTGTGTTTGTATTATTTTAATGCATTTCTCATGGTGATTCCAAATATGGTGATGAAATTCAATAATTTGGAAATTTCTGAAACATTTTGTGAAATTTCTGAACTGACGACTGTTGCGTGGAAAGTGTTAAAATGGGGTGACCCGCCATTGCCATGCCTGTCAACTTGTCAAGACATAAGGCCAATTTTTTTTTGTTATGTTGTCCTCGACAGCTTTCAGAGAGGAGGGGCGGGCGGGCGGATTTTTTTAATTTTTTTAAATTTTTTTAAACATTTTCTTTTACCAGCAGAAGCTCAAAGTTTAGCCAACAAGAAGTTAAAATCACTCTAAGAGCCGCACATATATGTTATAAACACTTAATTTAATATTAAATGCCATTTAAACTGTTTTTAAAAAAAATCTAAAAAAAATCTGGAAAAAAAAACTGAAAAAAAAAAAAAATCTGAAAAAAACCCCAAAATCTGAAAAGAAAAAAATCCGATTTGTTTCATTTAAAAATTAAAAAAATCTGAAAAAAAAAAAAATTGGAGCGGCCCTAAAATGACGAGCGGGCGGTCGAGGACAACATAACAATTTTTTTTTTTTGCCTAAGTGCAACATTACAGATCAGGTAAATACCCCGGCCCTCAACTCTTCTAAAAATCACGGAAAAGGGTTATATTTTCGATTGTCAGCGCGGACAGCAACATCATGAAAAGAGTGGGTGTTTCATGAATAAGTCTCCATGAAATAAAAAAGGGGTATTTTACGAAGAGGAAAAAACAAAAAACATCACAGTATGGATTTAATCATTTGATTAGAACATGGTAACGACCCAAATACACCATTTAGGGCACACCAGTTAGTTTATAACACAGGACCATAAATGCCTGTTACTGTTGGGAGCAACAAGTTTTTATTTAATGTATGTATAAAGTGTCTTTGAAAAGGGTTTTTTGAAATTTTAAAATTGTTGAAAGATCCTTGCAAAGGGGAACTTTGAAAAAATGAAGAACAGTCATGGTAATACCAACTTTTGTGTTGAGATGGGGGGCGGGTTAAATACCTGCTTCATTTTGCAATTTATTTTCAGGGTTGTTATACCAGCATGAAAAGATGGTATTATCTATCACTGGATGGTGCACAGCAGCCTCGATGATCTTCCCGCAATATCCTCTTTTTCCCCTTTTTTTTCTTAGATCTTTGAAAATGGTGGTCTGAGCCAATTTGTGACTGTAAGGAGTGTGGGTGGCTTTTTTTAATATTAAAACAGTATTTGAACTGAAGAAAAACAACTGACTCCAGTGATTTATTGGACTATGCTTCTTCAAATTTGAATTTTACATTGTGAAGTACCATAATCATATTCATTTTCTTGCTTCACAGAGCCTGTCTCATGTTTAAAAAAAAGAGAGACCGCATTTCGCATAGCATTTAGAACATTTTAAGCATTTCAAAGCATGGGAAATGTAAATTGATTATTTTATTTCCCATGAAAACAAGAAAGGATGCATTATCCATCCATGCATTTGCGTGTTTATCCTCTTCCTTTGTTGTTTCCTGTCTTTTCCCTCTCACGCATATATGTGTACATGTATGGACGACCTGATCATAGGTTGCGAGATAGCGAGTCGAAATTTATGAGACCATTTGGTCGTGTCCATCTTTCTCATGTGTCCTGATGCTCGACCCACTATTTTAGCGACCTTTTTATATATATTGTTTGTGTTTATTGTGTTATATGCTATCATATTATGTTGTTAAGCGCCTTGAGGCCCCTTTGGGCTAAGGGCGCTATATAAGCACTTGGTATTATTATTATTATTAAATTCCAATTACGTCACAAATTTACTCAAATTTTCATATTGAAATGAGAGTTGCATTTTGCAATCTTACGCATGTTTCGGGTGTCTCGTGGACAAGCATATGAAATGGGTGCGTGGGTAAAAATGTTCACAAAAGGCAAACGATTGACTTTATTTTTTCACATGAAATTGGTAACAAATATGTTATTCTTAACCCTTTGAACCTGGAGTTATTATAAGGGTTCAGTACACCCACCCTGACTTCTCCGGGGGTAAAATGCTAAATATAGTACACCTATATCATCCGTAATAAATGTTACCGATGATAGAGGGCAGTATGCCATTGTACTACACGTATAACATAACCTATTTATAACATAAAAACGTCCGTTTTATCGCCAAAATTGCCAATCATGACCGTAAAACAATGCATCCCTGTCTACCTGAGAATCATCTGCGCCATATTGTGTTGCATATTCATCCAATTTTGCGCTATTTTTGACTGTTTTCTTCAGCTAAATGACATCAAATCACAACGAAAACCTTGCGAAACAATGTATTTCACATCGGGTGAACATCACATGACTTTCAAGTCACATGACCACTCAGTCATATGATCAATGTGTCATCTGTTCCCTATCGGGTTTATACGACGTTCTCCGATAGGTCGACCTATCGGGTTCAAAGGGTTAAAACATTAAAACAAAGTCAAATATCAACTTGGTTTTGAAAACAAGATGGCTTCTTTCCACTATTGCATTTTTTTGACTCACCCTGTATATCAGGAAACAGTGTAGAACGTTGGGTTTTGGTCATTTGGTGGGGGCCATTTTCAAAGTTTGGCGGCCATCTTGAATATTTTAAAAGCTTCATGCCATGTTTTGAAACCAACCATTTATACATCCAAAAGTATCTAACTCTGCCTCAATATGCTAATAAGTTGGATGTTGGTAGCCATTTTGAAAACACTTCTGTGAAGAGTAACTGAGGGCCATTTTCAAAAATTGGCGGCCGTCTTGAATATTTTAAAAGCTTCATGGTGTGTTTTGAAACCAACCATTTATACATCCAAAAGCTAGTATCTAACTCTGTCTCAACAGTAAGCCTTTTCAAGCCTCAATAGGCTAATAAGTTGGATTTTGGCAGCCATTTTGAAAACACTTCTGTAAAGAGTAACTGAGGGCCTCTCTTATGCACACGGGACCCCCTCAGACAATGCATTATATGTATTTCTTTATTTGGAAAAGCAAAATTTCCAGTTTCCTGGGAATGAGATTCCCCAGTTCCCCATTTTTCCAGGCCTGCTGGTGTGTATTTAGGGTAATTTAAGAATTTCTATAAAAGGGCCAGTTGGGCAAGTAGTGCAATTAAGATTTATATTAACCATGTGAATGGGTTTTGGTGTATTTGTACTTGTAGCGAGCGCCCTTTAGAAGCCTGGAATCCAGGCTAAATCAAATCACTCCTACAATATGGACGGACGATTCAATGCAGGCTGCCAATGAAATATTCATAAACATGTAAGAATCTCACGCATATATGCGAGGCAGGGTTCCCGTTAGTGCGCGTCATTGCGTCCAGACACGATTTTGAAAATTCTGACGCCTTTTCAAACTCTAGGCTTGTGTATTTTGCGTCCATTTGGATGCGCAAGTTCCCGAAACTCAAAAATAAAAGTTCGACAAAATATATAATAAACTTATTAGAAAAAACTAATTGTCAGCTATCACTCTTAAAGGAAGATGTTCCGATTTTCAACTTGAAGTTTTCTATTCTACATGAAAGGTCATCCTTAAAAAAGTCGTGTTCCAAAGTTTGAGTTGCATAGCTCTAATGGTTCTTATTTTAGACGCACAAGATGCTGTGAACTGTACCCATTGAGTAGTACACAAACTATATCGGTGGTTACCACCATTCGCGGTAATTCGACGTTATTTCATCGATTTCTCCGTAATTATACCGATTTAGGCCGTCAAATTTCAGTATGATGATGAGAAAAATATGAGCTTTCATATGATATGAAAATCTCCGTATGTTTGAAATAATTCTGTGTTACGAAAATGTGATCGGGTCATCTACCTTTAATTCATGAATTTTATAGTTGCACATTTATATTTGAGATTCACTAGAAATGGGTTTATTTAATCAAATCTGTGCATTTTCTTACACTTATGCTCGCTAAAATGTGATATTTCGCCGTCGATTTTCATTTCCGGGTTAATCAGCTGGCGATATGCCATTTTGGATTTAAGAATTTTAAGTTTGACAATAGATGGCGCCCTAACAATCGGCCCATAGACACACACGTTTCCCTTTGGATACGATATGTTGCCACCTCGTCAGCAAACTTGCGTCTACACGGACGCGCATTTTTCAAACCTTAACGGGAACCCTGATGCGAGGCACGGCGTAAGATAAGACCTTCGCCTTGCGTGTGAGATGAGAAGGTGTATTTGTAATTTAAGCGCCCTTTAGAAGCCTGGAATCCAGGCTAAATCAAATCACTCCTACAATAGGGACGGACGATTCAATGCAGGCTGCCAATGAAATATTCATAAACATGTAAGAATCTCACGCATATGCGAGGCACGGCGTAAGATAAGACCTTCGCCTTGCGTGTAAGATGAGATGGTGTAAAGAGAGCTTAATAGACTTATAGTGGAATTGCGTTAATGATAACAATATCACATGTCTAAGGGGACCAAAACACAATCCTGCTCTTTGTCTTTGACCTCTGAAAGTAGGTCAATCTGTTGCTTATGTTTGTTTGGTTATTTCTCTGTTCGTTTTAGGGGGGTGATTATAATGTGTGTGTGTTGTTTAATCACAAAGATGTGATTTGCGTTCTAAAGCCTTTACCTTCAAATTTGTCGAAGGTACAGAGAAAGATGAGACTTGCGCCTGTGAGATGGCATTGTGTCAGGAGAGATTTAGAGAATTAGTTGAATTGCGTAAACAATAACATGTATCAAATGTCTCGAAAGTGATCAAAACAAAACACATAATCCTGTTCTTTGAACCTCTGAAGTAGGATGTTCCAGGGTTTTTTTCTTTTCGTTTTTTTCTTCTGTTTGTTTTTAGGGGGGGGGGGGGGGTTATGATTTTGTTTGGGGGAGGGGATTTTGTTTTGTTATTGTTTAGGAGTTTTGTTTTGTCTTGTAATATTGTTTCGCTTTATTTTGTTTTAGTTTTGTTTGCATCGCAAAGACGTGATTTGTGTTGTAAAGCCTTCACCTTCAATTTTTCCCAATATGGTTGATATGTATTATTCATGTAAGAATATTGCTTAAAATATGCAAGTACAGAGAAAGATGAGACTTGCGCCCTTGCCTGTGAGATGGCATTGTGTCAGGAGAGATTTAGAGAATTAGTTGAATTGCGTATACAATAACATGTATCAAATGTCTCGAAGGTGATCAAAACAAAACACATAATCCAGTTATTTGAACCTCTTTTAGTTGTTTTTGTGTGTTTGAGGGTTGAAGGGGGGGTGGGGGTTATGATTTTTGTTTTTTGGGGGATATTTGTTTTGTTATTTTTTAGGAGATTTGTTTTGTCTTGTAATGTTGTTTCACTTTATTTTGTTTGGGTTTTTGTTTTTTTGCATGATTTGTATTCTAAAGTTTTAACCTTCTATTTTTTTCCAATATTATTATAGTGAATTCATCGAAGAGCGATCTTTGGTGCTTGGATGGGTAGGTAATGAGCAAAAATAAGATGTACCATCTTCTGGCGTATATTTGCTATTTGTCGAAGGATCCTATTTTATTCTAACCTCCGGTCGAACCTCATCTATAATGTGAATTCAAACAATTAAGCTGCCTTATGCAATATACACAATACATGCGTATTGTTCTCATCACACACATAGCAGCTATGTCTAGTGTACCATTCTAAGAGAGACAAGCCTCTGTGGCAATGAGATTGGATCAAGACTATTCTTTTCTCATGTCCGAAGGCTCACAGCAAAATTGTTAACTTTATTTGTTGGGAGTGGCTCTTTTAACTTCATTCTTTTCTTCCATCTTTTCTTACTTTCATTTCATTTAGCCACAGGCCCGTAGCCAGGGGGGGTTCGAGGGGTTCGATCGAACCCCCTAAATTTTTCAAAGGTAAAAAAAAAAGGGGGGTAAGAGAAGAGAAGAGAAGAGAAGAGAAGAGAAGAGAAGAGAAGAGAAGAGAAGAGAAGAGAAGAGAAGAGAAGAGAAGAGAAGAGAAGAGAAGAGAAGAGAAGAGAAGAGAAGAGAAGAGAAGAGAAGGGGAGAGGTATGTGCCTTACTTGTATCTATTCACTTAAGAATCTCATATACATGCAGGCCCTATATATCGTCGCTGTTCTGACATACCGGCACATCACAACAGAATTAAGTAAAGTGATGTGCCGGTATGTCAGAACAGCGACGATATGTTTGAATGAGGCTGACGTGGGACATGAGTCCAGGACCTCGAAGTGAGAGTAGTTTGGACTCACTTTCCAAAAATAAATAATGCCTGATTGTGAAAAGCAGTGGCGTCGCCAGAGGGGAGGGGGGCGATCCCCCCCCCCCCCCCAATATTGACGTCGTGTCGGTTGAGATTGGCACTGTCGGTTCATTTGACCACAGGAATCATGGAATTATGATGGTCAAAAGTACACATATGAAAAGAAATTGTGCGCTATGCGCGCATGTGTCCCCAAAATGCAACATTCTTTGCTACAAGCTTGTTTAGAGCCAAAATGTACCTCGAACGTGCCAAAAATAGGTGTCAAGTCGAAAATTTTGCGCGCTACGCACACATTTCTTGATTGACAAAAGTCTTGTCGGTTCATTTTAATTTCTCGCCCCCCCAAATATGAATAACCTAGCTACGCCACTGGTGAAAAGCATGCCTATTTCAACAGGTTTATCAAGACACGAAACGATTCGCATTAAATTACATTAGACCAGAACACGGTATTTCTGAATTTCACATTTATTTGCGCTTAGGCAGAAAATAATTGAGTTTTCAAGGCCTATCAACAAATTTTGCAATTCAAAATAGTGCACCAAATGCTTTCAATTCAGGCTCTATTTTAGAATTGGTAAAAAGAAAATTATTGATATTAAAAAAAAACTGCACAAATTTGCCTATTTGCAATACATATATTGAACACAAAAAAAAAAAATCGTAATTATATGAAAAAATGGTGCACCAAATGCCTTCGTTAAAGGTTGTATTTTTAAAGGAAGGGTCCCGCAAGCACAACATTGAGCAATATTTGTTAGAAAAATAATTATCGAGCCGAAATTACGTAATTATATAGGACAAAACACCATAATAGTCACAAAAATGATTAAAAACTGCCATCACTCAACATGCAATTTTTAAAATTCGCGGCGATCGAAAGTCCAGGTGTCGATGACGTCATGGGTATCGGTGCTCAAATTTGCTCATGTGTATTGTATAACTATGACATCATCGACACCGGGGCATTCGATCGCCGCGAAATGTTAAAAAGTGCATGTTGAAAGATTGCGGTTTTTATTTGTTTTTGTCATAAGTGTGGTGTTTTGTTCTATATAATTACATAAGTTAGGCTCAATAGTTATTTAATGCACACTTTTATGCTTGCGGGATACCTCCTTTAACATTTCTTCAACTTTTGAGGGGGGCACATCCCCCCTCAAACACCCCCCTGCGCCGCTTTACGCGGCGCGATGGTCGCTGCGCGACCATTGAGTCTTTAATTGCATTCAGTAAATCGAACCCCCTAACTGAAAAGGCTGGTTACGGGCCTGAGCCAGCATACTTATATAGGCTTTTTAATCCTGGCCCGAGCATTTTGCTTGAGCCTGGTCCCTTCAGGACCCAAGCGTGTGTCCGTACGGACCAACCGTGTAAACAAACAAACAAATATCGAACAATTTGCGAATTATTAGGCCATAGAGCAGACTTTCTCAACTAAATATAAGGTGATGAGCCACAATTTGTAAGATATCCTATTGTCCTGGCAAATATGGATGGGTCAAAAGGCCCATCTTTGGTGTCCTTAGGGACGCACCATTAGATACTCGGGGGGGGGGGGGGGGCATGGAAGTTTTCTAAAAAAAAGTTTGCCCACTATCCAGGAGAAGAAAAAAATCTTCGCCCACCAACCAGGAAAGAAAAAAAAGTTTACCCACTGCGGAGTTTTAAAAAAAATCTGACTCACCCAACTCAATGTAAAGAAAAACATTAAAACCTAAAAAAAAACCACTTTGCCGCCTTTGCCCCCCCCCCCCAAAAAAAAAACCCACCCACAGCAACTTGAAAACAAATTTCGGT
>CM069454.1:21938624-22192392 GCA_035610835.1 Ophiura sarsii
TGTTACTTATTGAACCATCCAGAAGAGAACGCCAATTCGCCAACTGGTTTTTGTGGCATTACCAAAGTCAAAGTGGCGCACCATTTACAAGGCCAAAAAAAAAAAAAAGTAGTTTCTCTTCCCCGCGCGTGCGCATCCATTTTGGCCGCCGCGTCAAAAAATAGGTTTTTTTCTTCAATTTTTTAATTTTTTTAATTTTTCTTTTTTTAATGTTCTCAAGATCACACTGATGTTGTAAATGGAGAATGTGTCAATATTTTAAAAAAACCTGTTAAAATCAAAGAACAACATAACAGGCAAACTGTTAATTATCAAAACATGATAAAAATTAAACTGTATCATCAGATGATATAAATAAACCGTGGGTAGAACTGGTGTTTTAAAATACCAGTGTGGTCTTCGGGACATTTGTTTGTCGTTTTTGGCTGGAACTGATTTATTTATCAAGATATTCCCGAGATCACACTGATAGTTTGTAAATCTAGAATACACATCTTTTCTTGTTTAGCTTTGTATTCCTGAAAGAGAAAAAATAGAGAATAAATCCTTGAGTTATATTAAAATAAACATGCAAAATATCGCGAGCAGTTTCCAGTATGTATCCATTTTAAGGTTATAAAGCTAGTCTTAGAAAAGTGGCGGCCATTTTGAAGCAAAAACATTTCCACCATGTTGGAAAAAGCGAAACCAGTTTTCGAAAAAGGGGCATTCGCCATTTTGGGAAGAAGAAAAAAAATGCCCTCATCTTCCTTTTTTCAAAAAGTTAGCACGAGAAACTAGTTTTATTTTTACTTGGCCTAAGATCCAGGGGCCATGGGAGTTTGGTGACCTGTACACATATTATTATTTTCATTAAATGATGCATATTTTCATAAAATAGGTGATGTATTTTGCCATTGTTATGTACCCAAGTTATTCATCTCTGTACATATTATTTATTGAACCTTCACACATTACAAAAGAGAACAATCATCTACCATTAGGTCGCACCATTTAATATCCAAGGTGTTTGGCAATATTTTGTTTTAATACCAGAAAGAGACTATTTCTTGATCTTATGAAATCTCAACCGAAGCATATAGAAGGGCAAATGTGCTTACACGGTGAACGGTGAATGCATAATAATATATATATATAATTCTTGTTTCATGTAAGGTATAATATGTATTCGAGCTTTGCATCATTTGTTATATGCTGGACAGATTATAGTGGTTTATATATAGACATGTGTTATGAGTTATGAATTTTCGCAAATTCTCAGCTGTAGTGAGCTTCTGCATCATTGATGCTCTCGTTTATATATATATATATTTATTTATTTTTAATTTTAAATTTGATTCCACAAAATCAACTACCTTGAGGTATTATCCCTACAGATTTGCATCAATGAAGTCCACTACCGCGAGTGGCTTTATTACTTTTATTCTTCTTCTTTTCTTATTCTATTTTTTTTTTTTCCCATTTTTTTTTTTTTTTTCCATTCTTTATCCTTCCTTTTACTCTTCTATCTTCATTAACTTGATTTCCACGAAATCCACTACCACGAGTGGTTTATTCTTTTACTGATTTCCACGACATCCACTACCGTGAGTGGTTTTGTTCTTTTACGGGTTCATTTCAACGAAGTCCACTACCACGAGTGGTTTTATTCTTTTCCGGATTTTACTTCCACGAAATCCAACCTCGAGTGACATTTATTTATTCTTTCTAATTTGACATATCAATAACCTGCAGTTTTACTGATTTATAATCTGATTTCAATGAACTCTACTACCATGATTGGTTGTATTCTTACAATATTACATAAACGACAACCCATAAGTTATAGCAAAACACAACATTCTTACATTGGTCTACATTGAGACACCGATAACCAACTTAACTACATGGGTGGGAAGGGTGGGTTTTATTTACAGCAACCTGACCCGCTGCAACCAAAATGCAGAATGACTGGAAATACGAAAACAAGACCAACGCCAAACCGCGCGAAAGATTAAAGCTGAACGCTGATTGGCCAATCGGACCTCAAAGGTCACACAAGGTCTCAACCCCTGACCGTTAGCAAATTAGTTTCCATTACAGTCGTCTCAGGAAACTTTAATATTTATACATGGTGCATATGTTGCAAATTTTCAGATTGACTTGCCAACATGGGTGATATCAGGAGTGCGCTGCTGTTTGCCAAAAAGTTCCTTAAAGCATCCCTACTAACCCTGCTAAATCCAACACAAAATGCAATAGAAGCACTGCGCTGGTCCCCAGTCATCTTATTGGGTAATCATGCAAAAGGTACAAACAATTTAATTTTGGGAGTGCGACCACCGTAGCATGATGCACGATCCCCTTTAAGAACTTAAACGTAGCAAAAACTTAACCTAACAGCCTATTTTACAACTAGACCTAAGATGACCTTTGAAGATGATATGTGACCTATGACATTATTAAAATATAAAGGGACCATGGTTACAAGTTTGGTTCAAATTGTAATTCAAGTTTCAAATGAGACTTAAATGGGCCAATTGTACATGTTCAGCCTAATTTACAACTTAATCTGAGATGACCTTTAACCACCTTGGTATATGACCTTTGACCTCATTAACATGTAGAAAATGTTCAATTTAAAGCTTGATTTTGGCATGTTTTGATGATGTTAAAATCAGGCATTGGATAAAAAAGACCCCAAGATGTATGTTTGATGTGACGGGTCACATATGTTATAAGGTCAGAGGTCACACACCAATGTCAAAGGTCATCTCAGGTGAAGTTCTAAAATAGGCTGAACAAACAAAAATTGCCTGTGTTTTTGATTAGGTTGCAGATAAACTGAGGACCATCACGTTCGACCTCATGACACCAACCCTAAACGGAAGTCTTATGCATCATTGATGCTCTTGTTTCTACCCAAATTGGATTTGTTCTGGTTTCACTAAAATCACCCCTCGCTAACTTTAAAAGTTGTGTATGTACATGTACCAAGCCAATTATTGATTTTGATAATAAAAACAGACAAGACAAATCGCTATGACTTGTCCAGCGATCATTGACATTCATTTATAATTCAACGAATACTAGTTGTGAATAAATACAACAATGCACGTATGTGATCTTTACATTGCATTGTAATCAGTCTATTAAGATATTAATGGATTATGTATGTAAAGGTTCGCAGACATCAGGCAAAATATTGCAGGGAGGACAGGGGGGGGGGGGGGGGTCACAGAAACCATTGGCTATCATTGTTAGATTATAGGTTCCAGTGGGGAAGGCATGTCCCTTATGACAGGGGGAGGCATATGTAAGGCTGTTACTGTTTAGGGGGACTTAAGGAAGTTTTTTGTTGAATCTTGTGAGTGCTGTAATTATTGAACTATAATGACTCAAATGTATATAAAATTATACTTTTTTGGAAAGGAAATGGATCAGAGAATCCAAATTTGGCATCAATTTTCAAATTCCACACAAAATAAATAATCTTCTTTTTTTAACATTCTAAACATTGTACATATTTTGGGTTTTTTGCTCGTAATTGTTCATTAACAATTCATTTGACAGTTCATTAAAAGATTTTAAAAGCCACGTCCTCTCTCCTAATATTCCTCACAATGACAACCAAATAATTTACTTTTCAGGCTTTAGCCGCAAATTGCAACCAAAAGCAAACAGACAAAAATCATGTACAGGGAATACATTGACCCTCTCTATGTACCCATCTATATTTCTCCTTGTTATTATCCATTTGTACTTGTTATCGCTCAGGGAAACAGCACTTTATACAATAATCACCAAAGAGGATATGTTAGCAATTACAATTTTGATTGAGTGTATGATACTACTACAGTGATTCAAACTCGCTAATAAACAACTATGACGTGTGTGAAACGTTTTCGCAATTATCGGCAGTCGACGAACCTGTTAACTAGTTGAATTGAAGGTGCACCATTGATATCGGTGGGGCGGGGGGAGGGGGGCTACTATGACATGTATAAAACATTTGTTGTTCTTATTGTCCATTACAAAACCTGTCATGTCCAGGTAAGTTGAAAACCATTGATGTAATGTTAGCAAATAATGTTGAATCCCACAATCTGTCCACCATTAGCACATGGCTTTGCAACATTGATCGATGGGGAAGGGGGAAGGGGATTCTTCAAGCTACCTTTAACAAGTTTCTATTTTCATGTGACTCAAATAGTGTGCATGTTTTGGTACAAACAGCGTGTCAATTAGTGTCAGTATTCGCAGACGACGATGGCCACGCGATTTCATCGTTCCAATATGGCAACGGAAGTGCGCCATTTTGAAATAATTTTTAACAGTCATCGCCCGGTTAACGATGAAAATAATTTTAAAAATAGCATTACAATGGTTAGCCAACTCCAACGGTTTTGGATTTGAAAAAAAATTATTCTAATTATGATGAATTTTTCAAAATGATAAAATTAACATTAATAATAATAAAAATAAAAGGGCATTTATAATGCGCCTCACATTGTGAACACAACCCCGAGGCGCATAACATACATGTATGAAAAAATATAAGAACATTACATCATAGATTACACATCAGAAATAACTTAAAGTACAAATACAACAACAACAATTTATAATGATAGTACAAACACAGTCTACTATGCACAAATCATAAGTTTCCGATTCCCGATTACATGTTATTCCAATACGAATTCAACATTTAGGATTCGCGTGCCCACCGTCGTCTGAGTGTTCGAACACATTTTTATCTAAGATTTGAGTTGAATTGAAGATACACCATTTGATATAGAGGAAGAGGAGGGTGGGCTGAATGACATGTGTAAAACATTTTACAATCATTGCCAGTCACAAAAGTTGTCATCCGGGTGAATTGCAGATGCACCGTTATATACTGTAAACCAGAAATGCTCGCGAGTTTGAAAATTTCACGAATCGGCAATACTTGCCTAATTCACGGCATGAAAATTTCGCGAATGTAAACTTTAGCGTTACATTGTTTAACTTTGCATTGCACTGCTACAAGGTAGATTTGAAATGCTCCTCGCGAAATTAGCGAAATTGAAATGCACACGAACATTTCTGGTCTTGCAGAATCCAGGTCAGGGAGGGGACTACTGTGATGATTATAAAAAATTGTTCCCTGTGAAGGGGGGGGGGGCAGTCAATCATCATGCTGTATGCATGCGTGACCATTAAAGGTATATTATGTGATCTTTCCAGGGAACGCCCTCAACATCAAAAAAAAAATTGAAAGAAGATTTTCTTGCAGATTTACATTTCTGATCATAAATCTAAAGGCCCTGTCACACCATAACGTATCGCCTCAACGTATGCCAACTTATGCGAAATATCGAAAAATATGTTGGTGTACGTTGGCGTACGCTGATATAAGTTAGGGGTACGTTGGGGATACGTCGTTTACGTTAAGAGCAGGCTGTGATACACTGACAATTTGGACCACGAACAAATATTGAGCATGCTCAAAATATCTCGACGTACTCAACGTGGGCTTAATACGTTCTGCATAAGTTCCCGGTAAGTTTGTGGTACGTTAAATATACGTTGAAATACGCTGACATACGTTAGTGGTACGTTACTCGTAAGTTGGTATACGTTGATGAACGTAGGCTGGGGGAAACGTACAGCCAACGTAGTAATAACGAGTTGATAACGTATATGTGCCGTATGTCTAACGTATGCCTGACGTATTTCCAACGAGTTTCGACGTATTCTCACGTATTCACCTTATGCCGGGCGATCGTGTAAGGCCCTGTCACGTATCCATAGCGTATCCATAGCGTATTGAACGTATACATAGCGTATGACTAACGTATTGATAGCGTATCACTAACTGATAACATACTTATGACAGCGTATCACAGCGTATGCGAGCGTATGCAGAACATGCTAACGTATGCTTAAAGGATACTTAACGTATTTGTAGCGTATGTCTGCCGTGTTCGACGTATCGTCAGCGTATCCTCAACGTACAACGAACATGTGGCTTATTATGCCGCTGTAGCACGCCGATCTCACATTACATAATTCCCGCCGATGTCATAATGCCTCCCAAGAAAAAGCAAGCAACCAGGGGCCGAGGCCGAGGAGGAGGAAAAAGCAAGAAGGCCAAGACAGACCATAAAGAAGTGAGGATGAGATACTCAAGAGACCCATTTATATACTCAAACCCTCCATAAGTTCCCAAAACGCCGAATGCGCGCTAGCTGTACGGTAGCTCTGTCACACCATGGCGTATCGCCTGAACGTATAACAACGTATGCGAAATATCGAAAAATACGTTGGCGTACGTTGGTGTACGCTGATACAAGTTAGGGGTAAGTTTGGGATACGTCGCATACGTTAAGAGCACGCTGTGGTACGTTGTGAAAATTTGGAACACGTCGAGCCCGCGAAAAATTATTGAGCATGTTCAAAATTTCTCGACGTACTCAACGTGTGCTTAACTTACGTTCTGCATAAGTTCCTGATAGGTTCGTGGTACGTTAGACATACGTTTACAAACGCTGACATACGTTAGACATACGCTGACATACGTTAGAGGTACGTTAATCGTCTTAAGTTGTAGGTTGGACATATAGATTTACCCTTCTAGATATTTTAATAGTTATCATCTAGGCTGCGTTTAATTGAACTGGCAACACTTGTCCCGCCGTGTACGAAACTCAGTTTCTGCAACGGCATAAGCACGTGTTCGTTGTACGCCGAGGATACGCTGAGGATACGTCGAGCACGGCAGACATACGCTACGAATACGTTGGTCATACGCTCGCCGATCGCATATGCTGTGATACGCTGTCATAAGTTTGTTATAAGTTAGTGATACGCTATCAATACGTTAGTCATACGCTATGTATGCGTTTAATACGCTATGGATACGTCCATTCCATCACCGATGTTGACGCAATTCGTTGGGAAGTTGGACGTTCTTGGACTCTGACAATTTTCAAGCTATTTTTTGAATACGTCGGCATACGTTCAGGCCACGTTCAGGCCATACGCTATGGTGTGACAGGGCCTTTACATACATTCCAAGTTACAGGGCGATATGATTCTTAATTACTTCAAAATCATGATTTTAGAGTGAAAATAAACTGTCGGATTATCCGACAGTTTATATTTTCACTCTAAAGTTCACTCTAAAACCATGATTTTGAGGTAATTAGGAATCGTATCGCTCTGTAACTTGGAATGTATGTATGATTTATGATCAGAAATGTAAATCTGCAAGAAAATCTACTTTCTAAAAGAAATAATGAATAGAGGGCGCTCTCTGGAAAAGATCACATAATATGCCTTTAATTTAATTTTTGTTTGTTTTATTTTTGGAACACTATTTCTGTCTGTCCTGAGTATTGTGTATGCCGTGTGCAGCTTAGAAATGTTGTGAAAGCTGCCGGTTAAGAATCGTAACAGTTATGAATGTGTTCATTAGTGCAAAATAAAGAGGATGTTACTGTTCATGATCTGATGTCGATTTGGGCCCAAAATATGCGAAGGAAAAGGCCCCAGTCATTTGCATATTTTTTTTGCGAAAATTGCAGAAACCTTGGTTACAGGTTAAAAGCAAAAACCATAAGGTTTACAGCACCAAATTGTAAGGAATGTCGGATAGGGGGCCTCTTGTCAGCTGATTAAATTAAGGGCATACAATATGCATAATTAGTGATTTCAGGAAATGTGCCTCTGAGTCAAAGATTTGAGAGGGGGTTACTTAAGAAGAAGAAAAAATTGTGATTATATTTTTTATTTTGGTTAATTTTCAGGCAATTTTCAAAATATATCACAAATTTTAAACAATATCAACATTTTCTTTTAAAAAAAACCATATGGGGGGGGGGGGGGGGGTGGGATTCTAAAAAAATGGGTTGGTCAGGCCTGTAGGTGGGTTTGCGTGGCCTTATTGCATATCCTTTTACTGCTCTCAACTCGGAGCCTGAATCTCAATCCAATCTAGCCATCATCTGTGCCAATCCCCTATCACAGCTTCACACACCCGTCACGTACGCTTACGATTTAAATTAGTCAAAATGCACTTCTTGTTATTATAGAGTGAAACTGTTGAGAGGATAGGAACCAACCTACTTTAATGTTGCCAATAGCAAGCCTGATCAATTATTAATTCTTGTCACTTTCTCTGACCATCCTTCACTGATAGTGTTAAAAGTATACTATGTGCACAAAAAGAAAGATCCCAGCAACAAAAGCAAGTCTAATCAATTATTATTTCTTGTCACTTTTTCGGTTCCTCGCCCTGATAGTGTTAAAAGTATACATGTACCATGTGCACTAATAGCAAGTCTGATCAATTATTAATTCTTGTCACTTTTTCGGTCCCTCCCTTCCTGATAGTGTTAAAGGTATACATGTGCACAAAAAGAAAGATCCCAGCAACATTAGCAAGTCTAATCAATTATTAATTCTTGTCACTTTTTTCGGTCCCCCTCTCCCTGATAGTGTTTAAAGTATACTATGTGCACAAAAAGAAAGATCCCAGTAATAAAGCAACAGCAGCTGAATAGTACAAGAACAAACATTTTGTCATTTTCATGTTAGACAGTTCTTATATTGACACAAAACATCAGTTTCAACATCATTTTAGACTAGCAACTGTGTATTCTCTAGTAAAGGCCCTAGGTCATTACATTTTTCAAAAGGTCAAAAGGGGGGCACTTCCGGTTTAGAGATGTGTCGAAATTCAAGATGGAAGCTGCCATATACGATAACTATCGCTATGAATATTATAATTACCCTGGCAACACTGTGTGTACAAATTCTACAGGACATGAGTCTGTAAGAATTCTTTTTGTATACAACGTATACACTAGATGATACTAAAACTGTCATAAGCGTGTCAAAGCATACTGACAGCTAGCACCAATTTTTGAAAAGATTTACGCTTTAGAAATACCATTAATCATGATTTCCCAGAGGTTTTATTATGAGAGATATTGAATAGCGCCCATGGAAACATATGTCCTGTTTTCTGCCAATAAGGTGTATCTCATACTTGGTCCCCTGATAGTATAGTTCTTTTTGTCATAGTATATGTGTATGCCTATATAGGTTATCTTTTTATGATCTCCCCCCCCCCCCCCCCCATGGAAAAGAAGTGAAACACTTTTCAAAGAAATGAAGTCAAGTTTGAAAAGCGTTGGTGCAACTACTCAATTCAGCATTAAAGATGCATGTTCCGATCAATTTATAATTTTTTTCACATCATCATATTTTGATATAAAAAAAAACCTCTTTTATCATTATTTCTGTAAAATCTTAGGTGCAAGATCTGTTCAATTTGGACGTTATAGACCAAAATGCAGTGAATAACCCCCAAAGGTGGATAACCACCCGACTAGTTTGTGCACTACTCAATGGGCAAATTTCATGTCACCTTGTGCTTCTAAAATAAGAACATTGGAGTTAAGCAACTCAAACTTTTGAATATGACTATTTTAAGGGTGACGTTTCATGTAGAATAGTAAACATCAAGTTGAAAATCGGGCCAGGATTCGGAACACCTACCTTTAAATCTTAGTCTAGTTTTGTTACAAATGTTGCTCGAACACAGTGTTTTGTTTTATTCCGTTTTGTACTTGTTTCAAGTCTTAACAAGGATGTAAGTCTCAGCCCCGTAGTGCAAAATTGCAAGCAGAGCTATTTCCGTTTTTTATTATTGATAAATGTTGATGATCGAAATATCATCCGTGTTCACAGAACTTTATGACATTGTGTATTTATTTTACTGCATCCTCCGAAATTTCAGAGGCGTGATAATGTTTTCATTAAGTATTCATGGGCGGGAACTCCTACTTGAACTGTTTTCATTTTGTGACACAGATTTCACTGTTGGTAGATTGATTGCAAGATTTGAAAGAAAGAAGACGGGAAAAAAGAAAGAAACGATTTTGAAGTATTTGCTGTCAAGCTTATTTAACCCTGAACATATTTTGACCTAAATTTGCTGCATCCTGAAATGTATGTTGTACAGGGTGTCCCAAAGTTTCTTTACAGCGTCATATCTGCAGTAAAAAAGAAAGAAAGTTGTAGTGTTTTAAAGGTGTATGTTCCGATCACTTTTTTTGGGGGGTGGTATGATTTTTTTTTTCACATCAAGATGTTTTCATATCAGGAGAATCCCCGTATTTTTCTCATTATGTCTGTAAAATCTTAGAGGCAGAAATGTTCTATTTATAAATTATAGGCTAACATGTGGTGAATTACTGCCAAGGTAGTTAACCACCAGCCAGTGTGTGTACTACTCAATGGGCAAATGTATAGTGACCTTGTGCTTCTAAAATAAGAACCATTGGAGTTATGCAACTCAAACTTTAGAATGTGACAATTTTAAGTATGACTTTTCATGTAAAATAGAAAACATCAAGTTGAAAATCAGGCCAGCAATCAGAATTTATACCTTTAAGTGTGATTATGAGTTAGCTTCTAAAAGAAAAGGTTGATGAAAATGTCCATACCATAAATATCATGATTTGTCCTTCCTCTCCCCATTTTGATAATTGTCACTTTCACACTCTCACCAATGATAGGTGTATTTATATGCAGCGATGGAAATACCCACATGACTTTCCACCCGGGGTTGACTAGGTACTACACACTTTGTGGAAGAATATTTCTAGCATAGACGGTTACCGTCTATGTTCTAACCCAACCTTTATAAAAAGAAATAAATCAGTTGAAAAAGTGGTCCTAGTGGGAATCGAACCATGAACCTCTGCATGGTAAAGCATGTATAAAGTCAACCACTATACTAGCCAGGGGTGAACCGGCCAAGACATGATTTTAATCGCTCTTATTATTACGGAATAAAGCTATACTACTGTTATCATCAGTACATACAATATTATTAATAGAGCTGCGACACACATGATTGACAACCCCGGGTGGAAAGTCATGTGGGTATTTCCACTACTGCATATTTGTATGCAACAATGGAAATACCCACATGACTGTCTACCCGGGTTGTTTAGGTAGGATCTACACACTATGCAGCAATGGAAATACCAACATGATTATCTACCCGGCGAGGTTGTCTAGGTAGGAACAGGGAAGAATGAGACACTTCTGTACTTACATGGTAGGAACTACACACTTTGTGGACTTATACTATTTTTCTATATTCCTAA
Organism: Ophiura sarsii; assembly: GCA_035610835.1. Taxonomy (NCBI): domain Eukaryota; kingdom Metazoa; phylum Echinodermata; class Ophiuroidea; order Amphilepidida; family Ophiuridae; genus Ophiura; species Ophiura sarsii. Next base: position 21,949,775 of record CM069454.1, read on the forward strand.
CTTTTACAAAATGAAATAAGTCTGTTGAAAAAGTCGTCTTAGTGCCATTGGGAATCGAACCATGGACCTCTGCATTGCAAAGCGTGTGTCTCAACCGCTAGACTTAAGCTTACAAAGTTGGTGAAATATTAGAAACAAAATAAGAAAATCATCTTCTTGAGTTTATATCTTGGTCCAAAAGTCTTATTTCCTTCAGCAAGGCATCAGTTTTAAACTTACAATGTTATCTTTCAAATGATATCTTAATATCAGCTAGGAGTCTCACCCACCACCAACTAGTCTTTTTCTATGTGGCATTTATTTATATATATAAACCGTGCAAGAAGCACTGCCGAAAACATGCAACTGCCCGAAAAGCAAGTGGAAGATTGTCCACTACAAGGAAATTGCTTAGCTTCCAGCATCATCTACAGCGCCGAGATCACATCCACCAACAACAATGTCACCAAGGAACACATCGGACTCACGGAACTTCCCTTCAAGCTGAGATACTGCAACCACATGCAGTCCATAAGAAAGGAAAAAACCCACCAACACAGCACTGAACTCTCAAGACACACCTGGCAGCTAAAGAAGAAGAACCAACCATTCACCATCAAATGGTCTATCATCACCAGAGCTTGTGCATACGTCAACGGATCCAAGCGGTGCGATCCTTTGCCTCATGGAGAAGCTGCACATCATCAACGGCGGCAAAAGTAGACTCCTCAACAAAAGATCTGAGCTTGTTTCAAAGTGCCGCCATGAAAACAAGTTCTACTTTACAAATTGTTCCAGAGGCAAACCTAATTACAATAAGTTCGCAATAACTGGCATCTACAACCACGTCCGCAATACCCAACGACTTTCCAACAACACAGCATTGAACTCTCAAGACACACCTGGCAGCTAAAGAAGAAGAACCAACCATTCACCATCAAATGGTCTATCATCACCAGAGCTTGTGCATACGTCAACGGATCCAAGCGGTGCAACCTTTGCCTCACGGAGAAGCTGCACATCATCAACGGCGACAAAAGTAAACTCCTCAACAAAAGATCTGAGCTTGTTTCCAAGTGTCGCCATGAAAACAAGTTCTACCTTACGAATTGTTCCAGATGGATGACCTAATTACAATCAAGTTCGCAATAACTGGCATCTACAACCAGGTCCGCAATAACCAACCAACGACTTTCCCGGTGTACACAGAATAGCAACCAGTTGTCTGATGATCGCATAAGCGTGAAACTCAGAGTAGCAGCTACCGTTCCAAATGGTTTAACTTATATATAAAAATAAATTTATCAGCTTCACTATAGATATATGATTATTTTATTTTATTTTACTTTTTGTTACATTTATGCTTTAATAATGAACATTGAGGACTGCATGAACTTGATATTTCAAAAAAACCAGACTTGAATGTTTAATTTTGTATGGCTTTTTCATGCATGGATGTTTTCCTACCCGACTGCGTGGGATTTTAATCATGCTCCGGTTTTCTCCCATAATTATGATCCACCGCCACAAAATCCAAAAATAGTCACATTTAGTAATTTTTAGATGAGGTTGATTGAAGTAACACTGACTTGAAAACACCATGCATGTCACATGGGTATTACATGCATATCACATGGGTACCACATGGGTTTCACATAGGTGTCACATGGGTGTTGTATGTTTGTAACTCTTGGAAATTGGTTGATTGCATTTTAACACTTTTCATGAAATCATAAACTCAAGTCTGTACTCCTTTCAAGATACAGGGCATAGCAACACAATTGTTGTGTTGCCCTCAAGTGCCAAAAATGTTGAGTCAGGTTTTGTGTGGTGGGTGTTTTTATTGGGGGGGGGGGGGGTGGGGGGCGGGTGGTTGAGGTGGGGTATCAGAGATTTAACACTTCCGGCCATGAAGATAAATCTGGATATTTCTCCCTTTCCCCCCAGAATTGATGATATTTCAGTATGAAAAGAGGAACAAACTAAACGTTTGGGGGTTATACCCTGTAGCCTATCCTCTGAAAAAGGGGCTCAAATTAGTCAAATTGTTCTTGAAACGCTGTCAAATACAAGGGTATTTCAACCTCCTGGAACGATCATTTGTTACCCCTCTGAATACAAAGAGAAAACACTGGGGGGAAGTAAAGGTGTAGAGATTCCCACGCAGCAATATGTGACGTGTTCTACCGAAACCAGACGGAATTGGGCAGAGCTCCAAACTGAGAAATAGCCCAAAACATGATTGGGGGTGATTTTTTGGGGAATTTGAGTTTCTGGTAAATAATTAATCTTCAGAGTGTTTATAACAATATTGTGAAAGATTCAGATTAAAAAATCATCCTAAATGTATGTTTCAGTGATTTAAAAAAATCCTAGTTCTATTAAAAAGCCTAGTTCTAGTTACTTTAAAGGGCGATATCTCAGTTTGGAGTTTTCATAAAGACCGTAAAAGACGAACTTGAAAATGATGTAACTCCGCTTTGGGAAGTCCGATTAACAAGAGAGAGGTACCACTGTAAAGCTGAAGATCTCTAGTTTAATAACCAATTACTAACTCAATTTTGATATCTTGCCCAATTGTGTCTGGTTTTGGTAGAACATGTCACATATTATAGGAGTTAGTCTGGCCCGGTCGATCACTTCGAAAGAGAGATGAACACTTCAGTGAACTCAGGACCGACCGTCTTTCTATGTCGAATTATTTTCAGGACACAATGTATTTTGCCTAGACACAAGCTCATGTTTTGACGGTCATCATGTTTGTAAATGGAACAGGGCAATTTACTCTGTGTTTGTGTAATTACCGATCGGTGTTGCAATCATGTCATGTAAATAGCCTCATATGCTGTACAACCATCTTAACGATAATTGAGAACCTGAGCTCAAAAAGTGCTTAAGTCTTAGCTTGAGTTACTGTCATTCTCTTGTTCGGAGTTGTTCCATCAACTGAACTTGCTCATTCCAAATCTCTGTCAAAGGGGACGTCATCATTTTACTATAGATCTTTTGCTATAGATGTGAGAGATGATCATATTTTACAAATGTTTTAAAATTCGAGCAAATTTCATGGCCCATTTTGACCTTTCCCCCAGTGACCTCTACTGTGACCTTTCCCCTTTGTAGTTCGATGGAAGTTCATTGGATCAATCAGGTGCGTGTAAATGCAATTTGTGACATCATACTGATTGTGAAAATGTGCCAACTTGAAAATATTGAAATATGGAATATGGAACTGAAATTAAAGGGGCATTAAGAGATGTGGTGGAGGCAGCGCCCTCAATTACAAAAATATATGATCAAAACTGGGATTTGTTTATCTTTACAATTGTATTACATGTATGAACTAATTACACCTATAAGAATTAAGAAAAATCAGCCCTCTTTGTACAACAAAACTTCGATTCAAAAATGCTGGTAGAGCCACAACCAGCATTTTACATGGTAAAGGGTGGTATTCCAACATATTTAAAACATTGTTTTAATCAAGTTTTGCTGGTGTGTTTTTTAGTAGAAACAACAATAATGGCAATTTTTAATGTTCATCTTGAATTCTGAAGTAAATTAATTAAAATTAAAAAAATTCAACATGACATTGTGTCCCTTTAAGCAAATTTAAAGGAAAGGTTTAAAAATGATCCAAGACTAATATTAGAGGAACCACCAGGATCATTTTCTAAACTAGAACATCTTCAAAACTGTAATTTCACCAAAAATGTACTTTGGTACATGTTGCGCTCAGGTTTACAAATGTGCAATGATTGCCTAGTTGGCACAGTAATGATGATACTTACAATTGATGGCAAGGTATGATCAATCAATCGTACTAAGCTAGGCACACAAACATTGAATGCCCAGACTTGTATGGGCTACTGTAACAGTGGACATTTTGATGCTACATTTATTTCCTGATTTTCGCGCTCGAACCAGCTACGGGGAAAAAATAACACATCAATTTACTTTTTTTCGGTATAGGTCTATGTGAGGAAGCTACAAATCGTAAATTTTAAAACATGCAGAACATTGACAAATCGGCAAAGAGCGAAAAATTACCACTTTAACAGTATATTGTAAATCAGACCATCCTTTAATGATGTATATAGCCGTTTTTAACCATTATTGACCTCCAAACTGCAAGGCAAAGAATCCTTTCAAAAACGACTGCAAGTAAAGACTATTATCCACCCGACAACGTTTCTAGAAAGTAAATATATTCCCGGTATGTTATGTTACGCTATTGTGGTATATTACAATTTTGGTACCACCCAAAAATCGCACATGGTAATTGCGCAATTACTATAGACTGAGACTGTGCCGCCCTCATACATCGCTCTATTAATAGTACAGTGGGAATGTACGGTAATCTTGATGACTGGTGGATGTACACTTATGATGAATTAAAATGGCGGCGCACAGTGATGAATGAAAACAAACTTTCTTCGGCGAAAAAAGTCAAAATACGCCAGAAAGTAATTGGAATAATGAAAATTATGAAACTTCTTTGCCAGGAATAACTTGCGAATTTAATATGTTGTCTTGTAGGGAAGAAAATCGTACTAAAAGTAAGCTTATTTGAAAATACGGGTTTTCAATGAAAAATACAGGTTTGGGGGTTTCAGAATACAGTTTTCTGATCCCAGAGGTTGGCATGTCTGATATAGTTCGTTTAATTAAGAATTTTGCTAACTACATTTGATCCCCCATTGTTACTAAAGACCAGCGTTCAAAATAGCGAGAATCCATGCACCTGAAATGACCCAGTACCTGGCGAATACTGAAAAAGTGGACATTTGCACGCTTCATTTATTTTCGCGTTAAGATCAGCAAGCGCAAAAATAAAAATGTGCGAATATTTTCCTTTTAAAAATAGGTCTATGTAAGGAAGCTCAAAATCGTGAAAATAAAAAATCAAACTTGTTCAAATATGTGTGAAGCGTGAAAATTTACACTTTTACCGAAACCACTTTTTTCTTGCTGAATATCTGACCAATAACGAAGATTTTGACACCAAAACAACCGAAACAATTGCTGATAACAATAAATCTTGGCAGATAACCAAAATTTTCTGCTGGGATAACCAGTTTATTTTACTTATTTCTAACGCCGCTAAAGACTAGCATGTAAGTCATCCATGTTTGACAAGAATTTTGTTGATGTCAAGTCACATCTATATTTGATTGAAATCCAATTTTTAAAAATAATAATTTATCAACAGTTCTTATATAGCCTGGAAAGTAGTTCATGCACATTGTATGGCACTATATTGTAAAATGTTTCTTTTATTTTATGGATTTGATTTTGAAATAAAATAAAATACACCAACCAACATCTATTTGTTGTATCTGTTCAATAACAACAAACAATAATTTTATTTAGTCTGGCCGGGCATTGGTGTGGAAGATAAAATTTAGTGTGATTTGACAGCGCATTTATAAAAAGGGAATATGATGCAGTAATGAGATGATCGTATTCCAATATCCGTTTCATCATCATTTTGATATGATTTGCTGGACGATTTTGGAGCGTATTTTATATAATGCCTGTTCAGACAGTCACCCGGGGGGCACTGATATTGGAAAATGGTATAGGTATGTGCTGCGCTGAACCCCCGCCCCCCCTTTCACCCTCTGCTGCTGCTAGCTCTTATGACCCCCCTTTTGAGCCTGCATCAGTTTTTAAGACCCCAATTTTATTGAAAATTCAAAAATCTTTTTTGCGTTCCAAAGCCCTAATACTCAAATTTTGCGTTCTAAAACAAAAATACAACCAAAAAACAAACAAAAAAATCGAAAATCAAAATTGAACTATAGACCAGTTCTCAAGACCTACTTTTTTGAAAAAATCAGTTCCTATTTTTCGTCATAAAATCCACTCAGTTCAGTTCTGTAGCCCCCTTTTTGAGACCCTGGGCGGCACACCCCTACCCCAAAAAAGTTGAGTGCCCCCCCCCCCCCCCCCCCCCGGGACCGTCACTAGTCGAATTGAGCTTAAACAAATTATACCGCTAATCCAGAGTGCCTGCCCAGACGACAATCTTAGCCTCGAGCGAGTCTACATGTAGCGATACCACTGCGGTAGCTTCGAGACTAACTCAAGGTTGCGCAATTCTCCTATTGCAGGTAGTAATGCGTTGATTCTTTGCTAATCTCACTCGCAGTTAAATATAGTTGAAGGATTCACATGGCAGACACATTCTTGGCTAACTCTCGCCCGGTTAGTGCTTCAGGACTAGTAAACCGCTTTTATTTAGGGTTAAAATTCTAACTTTAGACTCCAGATTAGTTATAAACCATGGCACGATTCACACGGCCGGCTTTTGACCGAGAGATTAATCTTGAGACAATTTGATGTTGATGCTAATCTCTAGGTTAGCACCCATGTCCGAACGCTCATATATAGAAAGTAACATAACACAGATGCATGGTAGAAACACATGTGTTTCGTGTTTCTTCCATCTATGAACAGACCATTAACATTGGGTAGAAATATGCTGTACGCCCAAAGGCTTATGAGTCTGTAATTTATCTGTCTCTGACCAGCCATGGAAGTACGAGATTGTCCATGGACCAGTATAGCTTTTTAGTCTATGCTGGTCGTGGTCAGAGACAGTGTTGTGTTTGTTACTTGTCTAATACCTTGTTTAAAGGAGTTTGATGCCTTACAAAAGTTGGTAACCATGATCATTCTTCATTTTTTCTAAGTCCCCCTTTGCGAGAATTTTTCATCAGAGATGGCAGTATGTCACTTTTTTTACAAGTCCAAGTCAAGTCACAAATCATTTGGTCCAGTCACAGGTCAATTCAAGTGACAAGTCATTTGTTGCAAGTCCAAGTCAAGTCAATGCTACAGTAGTAGTTACAAGTTAAGTCAAAAATTACGATTCAAATCCAAGGTTGCCTGACTCGAGTCTACAACTGTATATAGGATACCTTTGCTTTGAATGTTCAAATTAACGAAGATTGCATGATGTGGCTGTGTGGCGTGACTAATGCACAAATGATTGCACACATTTTGCTAGCTTGGATCCCCAGGAGCAAACGGTGAAGCCACATATCACGACTCATGGCGCATTATTTGGAAGATCATGAGATACTGACATAACATCAAAGATAAAGCCCAAACATATACTATAGAGAACTAATATTGCTTGAGCAGTCAAGCTTCAGGGAATATACACTGAGCCAAAAAAGAAACTTATAAAATTTTAACAGATCACCAAATAAAATTCTGTGCATGAAAATGTACCAAATTTGGATGCAATAATTTACTGCAATGTATTGCCTCAAATGGCAGTCAATAACCAATTGTTTGCTTCAATGACACGAGAGAAATCTGCACTGACTCAGACAACGTCTTGCATCACAGGTCACAGCAAACAATTTTAGCAACATAAAGTTAAAAACATTTTATAGAGTCAAAACAAACTGGGGAACATTGTTCCATTCTTCCATTGACGTTTTACTATGGTGTGCCGTTCGCCAGACCTTTCCCCAATCGAACATCTCTGGGATGAGCTTGGACGACGTGTATCAAGAAGCAGTGGCGTGGGGGCGAGGCGATCACCGCCCCCCCCCCCCAATATTGACGTCGTGTCGGTTGAGATTGGCACTGTCGGTTCATTCGACCACAGGAATCATGGAATTATGATGGTCAAAAGTACACAGGTGAATAATTTGCGCGCATGTGTCCCCAAAATGCAACATTCTTTGCTACAAGCATGTTTAGAGCCAAAATGTACTCGATCGTGTCAAAAATAGGTGTTAAGTCGAAAAATTTCCCGCGCTACATGCGCATTTCTTGACTCACAAAGGTCTTGTCGGTTCATTTTCATTTCTCGACCCCCCAAAAAAATGAATAACCTAGCTACGCCACTGTCAAGAAGAGACAATCTACCTGTCAATAGACAAACACTTATTCATTGGAACAATGTTCCCCAGGCTACCATCAGGAACTTGAATGGAAGCATGAGAAGGAGATGCACAGCTTGCCTGCAAGCTGGAGGTGGACATACCCGTTATTAATGACTTCATTGTTTTTTTGGATATGAGTTTGTTTTGACTCTATGAAATGTTTTTTAACTTTATGTTGTTGAAATTGTTTGCTGTGACCTGTGATGCAAGACGTTGTCTGAGTCAGTGCAGATTTCTCTTGTGTCATTGAAGCAAACAGTTGGTTATGACTGCCATTTGAAGCAATACATTGTAGAAGTATTGTATCCAAATTTGGTACATTTGCATGCACAGAATTTTATTTGGTGATCGGTTAAAATTGTATAAGTTTCTTTTTTGGCTCAGTGTATATTATGACATGAAATGATAATTTTAGTGAATTAGATAACAGATTTTTTTTGACAAAATAGATATTTGGGTAAAGGGAATTCTGATAGTATCAACATTATAGATTTATGACATATGTTCACATCTGGGAATTTATACTTATTGAATTTGAGATGATTTTGACAAATTGCAAATGAGAAATGAAGAATAGATTTCAATGACAATCCCTTTGAACTGATCGATCAGAAGGAATTATTGCTGTGAGACGATTTTGACAAGATGCCAGGGTAATGAGGTATATTTTATAGTGCAAGCAAACTTAAGGTATAGCCTCCGTAAAACTGCCGTTAATGTGCCAAAAAAATGTGATTTTCATGATTTTAGAGGTAACAAATCACTTTTTTGGCCCCTTTTTGGTCTATAATTCAAAAAATAATGATTTTAAAAAAAACGGTTCCTAGGGAATTGTATTATATAATAAAAACTAGTATGACAAAATTTGACAAAATATATTTTGAGTTATCTTTGCATAACCTAAAATGGGTAAAGAAAAGTGTTTTTTATAATTTTCTCCAAAATGGTCAATTTCATTATCATGGTTGGATTCATTGAACCCTTTTCTGCAAAAAACTGTATACTTACATGTATATAAAGATTAAATAAATATTAAAGAAGTTACAGCAGTTTTACGGAGGCTGTACCTGCGAGTCCACCCCCCTTAAAGGGATCAAGTTTGGATCAAAATAATTCTATACATTTTCTCTATGCTAATACGTTTTCAGTTTGGTACTGCAAATTTTTTGAAGAAAGTTAGAAAGCTTTAAAAAGGTATCGAAACTCTTGGGACACCCTGTAATTGCAGTTTTAAGTCTATCGCAATGTAAAATCACTATGCTTGATTGTGATGTGTCTCTCATTACCTAAGCGTTCCCCTTCTGGTTAACCCCTAGTCATCTTGTGTAACACTGCCTCATTTATACCGATCCATTTACCTTGAAAGCCTCATTAAGGTAGACCTACATATGACATGATTAATCGAAATGAGTCACATGTCGTCAGTTTTCAATTTTGATATTTGTCCATCATTTAAAAGCGGTTGGGAAATGCTACAGTATGATCCAAACCCTACTTAAATTAAACGTCTAGTTTTTAAGTTACACACAATTTACCGATTGAGAAAACAAGGTAAAACATAACAATTTGTCACTTCTTTTTACCTATAACTCAAAATAAATATTCCCAACATCCGCCTAATTCCGCTTTTGATCGCCTCACATATTATGTCATGGAGGCTTTTCAATAATGTAGAAGCACAGCATCTTGTCACGAGAATGCATGATATTTGTTCAAATGTTTCTCTCATAATGGATTAGTGACATATTGAATGTGACACTAAAATGTGAAAGAGTCGTGTTAAACAGGCACAGCGACACGTAATGCCAAATTGGGCATTGATTGAAAGAGGAACCTTTCTTTAAAGGCGATATTGATGGTGGTATAATCTTAGTACAAAGTACAAAGCCTTTAGAGGCAAGAAGTTTTCAATGTGTAATACTGCCCATCATTGGCATTTCAGGGCACCTGTTGTTCAGAGATAAGGCAAAAAACGCAAGAGTGCCCAAACCAGTTGTGAGATAGCAGTAAGTTATTGAACATCTCTTGAACAAGAAAACGATTTTTTAGCTCGTTAGACTTCGCACAAGTATTACAAGTATCAGTGTGGAAAAACCCTTATAATGGATTCTTATTTTCTCGGATTACAAGTTATCCAATGCAAAGATTTTGCTCATATAAGGCTAAATTTAAAATAATAATTTGTCTCAAAGCTCCCGCATGCGTTAGTTTATTGATGCGCATTAGAAAAACAAAAATCTTATTTTAAAAATTAAAAAAACCCAAAAAATCCCAAAATTTCAGCGATTTTCAGATTTTCATTGATCACATCATTTTAAATACAAAAAGTCACTTTTACAAGGATTTCAATATTTTATATTAAAAAAAAAAAATGCATTCCGCATTAGGTTTTGAAAAACTGAAGAGCGTTGAGACAAAAGATTTTTTTGATATAGCCTAAGGCCAAGAAAATATAAGGATCTGTCTCACATACCCGCGCGCATAAATAAGTATGTGGAGTCACTTTTGTCGCATAATACTATGGGATGAGCCCAATTTTGTTGTGAATAAAAATTGGCTCGGAAAGGGGGAAGAAGAAAAAATGTGGGCCAAAACAACAATAAAATATATATATAGGAGTGGGCGGCAACAGGAAACTCAAAATCAAATGTGGCGGGCCTAAATTGCTTCAACTAAAATCTAACACTATCATTCAACCCTTTTCCCATAAATTATTACACTTCAGCAGGGTTCTTAGGTACTCTATCCATTGAAACAATTCATTTTTTTCTAAAATTCGTTTTTCTCAACTATCTCTCAATGCCCCTTTAAAGGAAATATTGATGATAGTGAAATCTTAGTGTAAAGCCTGCTTAGGTGAGAAGTTTGCAATAGTATGCGTTTAGTGTGTCCCATCCATGGCATTTGGGAATATTGGTTTACTACTCTCAGGAGTTTTGGCAGGATTTGAGCATTTGACAAGAGTGAGTCAAATAAACTGTTGGTCTGCTAAGACGATGAGAAAAAACTGTTCTACGGGCAAACGAATCTTTCAGGTAGGGTCGGTTGGGTGTTTTTTGGTTTTTTTCTTCAAATATCGTATGAGTGAAATTTTGGTGAATTTTCAAAATCTTCAACAAATCTCAACAAATTTTGTACTACAAAAGAAAAGTTTGAACATTTTAAAAAAGGAGTCCGTCGGGCCCATAGAACAGGTGTTTTTAGCTTACTACAAGTAAGCTAAAGAGACTCGAAGCGAAAGGTCACGGTATAGGTCAAGGGGAAAGTGCGACTATGAAATATGGTTTTATCTTGGTCACACAAGTGGTATTTGTCGGGAAATGTACTTGAGATAGTGAAACAATATGATCGCATAAATATGTTATAAAATGGGCTTGATTGCCATTCGACAAAATAGGTAATTTTGCGTTATTTTCTTTATTGTCAAAATTGTATTGAAAATGCATGTGAAAACGCTATGATAGAAAAGTTGATTAACAATGACACGCGTGTTCATGACGTACAAGCGTGATTGTCTTATTGTGATTGGTTTAACTACGAGAGATCATTATTATTCATGATACGAAATCAGCGGCAAAAATGGGTGGGGAGGTCGTTTTTCGTTAATTGATGTTAATCGCTTCTGTATATATTCTTCAAACTATATCTCCGATTTCAGCGGCCAAAATTAATGGAAAATAATGTTTTCAAAGGTTTTTCATCATGAGGTGCTGTTAAAAATTCGCGAAAAAGAGTAAAACTTGCAAATATTGCCTTGCCAAAATGCTGAATTTGCGTGCATTATCGTGCGTAATATTTTGTATTACCCCCACCAGTTTGGTATCGTCTGCCATTGATAAAACTTGTGGACGAATGACATAAACTCAATGGGTAAAACACTTCCGGGTTTGGAGCTCGGGTCTTCGGAGGAAAATTTGCGGGGTTTTGATTGGTCATTTGGCACTGCCGAATGAATCTTCGGAAAAACGATAGATGACCCAACCAGGGAGAGTATATTGACCCAACTTCATCTTTTCTCGCTTCAAAATCGATCAAGTGGTTCAAAAGTTACGACGATGTGAAGAGTTCATCTTCAAATTTCCACCTGAAGATTTCGTCCGATAATGTAGCGAGTAGGTATGGTAGTAAATAATATTATATAGATTAATAATAATTAATAATATCGTAGACTTTAATTCATTTTCACCCGCAACTTTCATGATGAAATGTTCTTGTTCTGAGTACCCTATATACTTCGTATTGACAGCTTGGCCCATTACATGAGTGTGGCAGGCAACTCTGATGTCGTTTATGCACGTACGCCACTGCAGTGAGCATACAACATGCGGTTCATTTTCATTACGACATGATTTTGCCGTGAAATCGTGCACTTGGTAGAGGACTGATATGTATTTCACTTGAAAATGCAGTAGTTGTAATGTTTTGATGTAAATACTTGCTTAAAATCATCACTGAAACCAGACGATCGTCGCAATAATTTTTCTGTCGAACCGCCATCTTGTTTATAGTAACCGCCCACAACCTTCCCGATGCGCCCTATTTGGGCGCTTGTTCAAAGTTCGCCATTCATAAAATCATCGAAACCGTGCAATTAGACATGATGCGCCCAAAACAAATCTTTCTTTGCACATACGTTGGGCGTAAACTGGCTTAGGTTATTTTTAATTGCGATTGAGTTTTGTTATGATTCAATATTTTAGACAGAAATTATAATAAAATGCGTTGAGTTAATGAATTTCTTGGATAAGTTTCTTTAATTTACCATCCATACTGCATAATATAGGCACGTGCCTAATTAATTATTACTAGGCCTAAATTATAGCACTGCACTGGTCGTAAATGTAAACATTTTTTATGGGGAAAAGTAAAAATATTCCAATACAAATTAATTCGAACTTACTACTTCATGACTTACTTGTCCTTTTATTATGCCTTTAGTTTTGGTTCTAAATTTGTATTTATTATAGTGAAAACAAATAGTAATAGTTTTCATAATTTTTTGGGAGGGGGGTAGGGTTCTTTGTAATGACTTAATCCAAATTTCAAAATTGAATTTGCATAAAAATTAAAATCTTAATTGTTTAGGTAGGTAGGGGAACTTTATGTTACGGAACTTGCTTTTATTACTTCTTTAAACGTTACATTACTTTACGTTACATTACGTTTAATACTTTACGTTACTTTACGTTATGTTACTTTACGTTAGTTTACCTTAGGTTAATTTACTTTACGTTACGTTACGTTACTTTGCGTTACGTTACTTTACATTAGTTTACCTTAATTTACGTCACTTTACGTTACTTTACGTTACGTTACTTTACATTAGTTTACCTTAGGATAATTTACGTTACGTTACTTTACGTTACGTTACGTTACATTAGTTAACGTTACGTTACTTTAAGTTACGTTACTTTAGCCTAGGTTACTTTACGTTACGTTAGGTTACTTTGCGTTATGTTACATTACTTTACTTAGGCCTACACACACATCATTTCATTGGTGGGAGGGCACCAGTGGAGGCAAGCCTTCTGGCAGGGGATGCCGCCACCTAAATTACATCCCTGTGCTGGGATTTTTATAGGTAAATTGTATTTTTATCTCAATTTTTCTAATTGACTTTTCAAACTAATTATTTTATAATAATTATTAGGTTCCGATGAAGACATCGATGAGTCCATGGTTCCGGTGATTTAGCCTCTTTCTGAAGCAATACCTGGTATTCGTTCCTATATACCGCTCCCAGCCTCCCACCATCAAGAAGAAGAAGTCAATGTTTCCCTTTCTGGCCCATCAACATCAGTCTCACTGGATATGGCTTCAGAGTCATCAAATCAAGCTGGTATGTATTTGGTAGAATTTTATAACACAATCATTCATAATACTAAATAAATTATGTCCCATGAATTATATAAATACTACGGTAATAAGTTGGGGGATTGAATGTTGTTGGATTTTTATTAAATAAATTGTATTTCTATCTCAATTTTTCGAATTGACTTTTCAAACTGATTCTTTTAGGTTCCGATGAGGAGTCCATGGTTCCGGTGACTGAGCCTCTGTCTGAAGCAAGACCTCGTATTCCTTCCTCTTTACCGCTCCCACCATCAAGCTCAAGAAGATTGAAATTGCAAAGTAACTAGAAGGACAGAGAATAAAACGAGCGGTACAAAACTCCAAGAAGTACTTAGACGGATTCTTAGAGTCACCCCGATTATTGGTTGACAAGCGTGTACGCCACAAGTGCATAAATCCAGCAGGAATACCGCAGTGGTATAATGGGAAAATAATCTCACTTCAAGAGGCAACAATTGATGGTGATAAAACTATATTTACAATCAAATATGATGAAGAAGCCTTATCTTCTGACGAACCTATAACAGAAGAGTTTCCCATACTAAAGGATCTCCGCAAAAAGGATCTAATAATTGTCGATTAAATTTGAGCCCCTCTCAAATATTTCTGATCAATCAATTTGAGCGACTTTCCTGATCAATTTGGTTACAGAAAATTATCCGCATTCTGTACATGCAACAATTATATGCCAAATATGATGCTAATTGATCAATGCGTTTAGTTCTGAAGATGAAAATAATATCAATTTAAGCAATTTTCTTATTAAAATAGCTTAGAATTAATATGCGAATTATACCAATTTATTGAAAGGACTTATGTAGATTTGTGCCAAATTTGATGGATATTGGTAAATGCATTTTAATGAATTGTATTGATGAGTAAACTTTAAATATATTCTTGTTAAAATGGCTAATTAGTATGCAAATTAGATCAACAATTGAATTCATACACTATGTTTATAGAGATTTATTGAAAGGGCTTGTGTTGATAATTATGTGTGACAGATATGAGGCCAATTATTCAAAGCATTTGGATCTGATGATGAAAATAATTATATTAGCCATTTTCTTGTTGAAATAGCCAATTAATATGCAAATTTGATTAATTATTCAAGCCACATTCACATGTTATACCAATTTATTAAGGATGTAGATATTGCTATCCTAATTTTGTGGATATTGGTATATTCTCATTTTTAACGCAATCATTAATGCATCTTAACGTATTGATTAAAATCGTTAAAATGGCTAATTGATATGCAAATTAGATCAATTAATCAATTCATATACAGTTATTTATTTTATAGAGATTTATTGAAAGGGCTTGTTTTGATAATTATGTGTGCCAAATATGGGGCCAATTCATCAAAGCGTTTGGATCTGACGATGAAAATAATGATATTAGCCATTTTCTTGTTAATATAGCTAATTAATTATGCAAATTTGATTAAATATTCAAGTGACATGATTATTTTATAGCAATTTATTGAAAGGACTAATATGTAGATAATTATCTGTGCCAATTTTGATGGACATTGGTATGTATTTTAATCTATTGATGTATAATACTTCGTTTTAGTCATTTTCTCGTTAAAATGGCTAATTAATATGCAAATTAGATCAAATATTCAACTCATACATTATTTTATAGAGATTTATTGAAAGGGCTTGTGTTGATAATCATGTGTGCCAAATATGAGGCCCATTGATCGAAGCGTTTAGATCCGACAACAAAAATTATATCTTAAAACATTTTATCAGTAGGCTAAGTAAAATACAATTATTTAAATATTTCTGGTCAAAATGCTTTTTGCCCCTTTGTTTACACAGTATTTTAAGTAATAATTTTGTACACGAAACACAACTTTTTAAATGGCCATACATTTTTAAAATAATTTTTAATTAATTATGCAAAAACAGGTTCTGATATTGAAATTAATCAACAGGAATTCATGATAAGACATTGTAATTTAAGTAATAATTCTGTACAAGAAACACCATTTTTTTCTTTTATGGCCATACATTTGTTAGTTAATTATTCAAAAACTGAAGCTCTGATATTGAAATTAAATAGGAAGTCATGATAAGACATTGTACCAAATTTTAAGTTGATATCATTTTTCTTTGATGTATTCTCGCTCTAGAATCAATGCAAAACCCTGCAACTATAATTAACACACAGTTTTGTGTGGCTTTTCAAATAATCCAAATAATTGATAGTATATACTGACTCATATCACCTGTACAGCATAAAACAAATATGCCACTATTATAGTATGTTCAGTCAAAGATGACACAATTACCTTTATTTTATGTAATCTCAACTGAAGCATATATAGAAGGGCAAATTTGCTTACACTGTGAATGCATAATATATATATACATGTATGTTTCATGTAAGGTATAATGTGGATTTGAGCTTTACATAATTTGTCATATGCTGGACAGATTAAAGTGGTTTATATATTATAGACATGTTTTATGAATCAGAATTGTAGTGAGCTTCTGCATCATTGATGCTCTCGTTTTATAATGCTATACAACATAGCATTCACCCGATTTCTAACAAGAACATTTATCATACAAATCATGAATAATTTAGAATTCTGATTACTAATTTAAGACGATTATGTAATAAAGACAAATTTTGTCTAGTGCCTGTTTGTTATCATAAAGCTTGTCAGTTGCATGCTGCCCCACTTTAGTGGTATAGCATCATTTAGTCAACACCGACTGGCAACCCACATTACACGCACGCACGTGTGGATCAGGGACATTGGAGTAAATGCCGGACTGAAGATGTAGCAATAAATAGAGCGAAGTAAATCTCATTTGTACGTGTCTTTTATTAATCGTAGAACTATCAGTTATTTCATGAGAGGATAGTTAAGAAATGTAAGAATATAAACAAAGAGTTCTCACAAATAAGAAAATAAGGCCAAATAAAAAATAATTCATGTTTAGCGTACCCGCCCGCTTCCTTTTTAGGTGCCGCATCCTTTTTTCTTTTTTCTTCTTTTTTGAAATTTTTTAAAAATAAAAATAAAAAATGAAAAAGAAGTTTTTTTAACTTTAGCACACCTTGTATAAAGCTGTTTGCCCTCGAAAAAACAACTAGTTCTCTACTTCTCAGAACTCAGGACAAGACATCATTTTGGTCTCATTTTCTGTTTCATCTTGCCCATAAGAAGCCAATATGTAATTTCTTGAGTCCAAGTGGCTGTCATTTTGAAAAAAGCAGACAACCATCTTGAAATGGCCCGGCCAGCTATCTTGACAAAATGTGTCGGGCGGCCATTTTGGAAAAGAAAAAGAAAAGGGCCTTCTCCTTCCTCTTTTTCAAAAAAGGCAGGACACTAAACAAGTTTTATTTTTTATTTTGCCTAATTAGAAAATAAATGATACTTTTCATGATATCTTTAAAAAGTATATCTTTAAATTTAACATGTATGGTCTTGATGTGGAGCTTTTTTGTCTAATGGGCTAAGGCAAAAAAAAAGAGGTTTGTCTCAAATGACCTGTGCGCATTACCAAAACCATCCGTGGTCACTTTTTTTCCCATGTTTTTTCATTTTTTCATTTTGTCCCCCTTTATTTACTTAAAAATCAGCCAATTTTCAGGTCTGAATTGAAGATTTTTTTTAAAAATCTGGAGACCGCATTAGATTTTCAGTCTCTCATGTCATCTGAGACAAACCTTCTTTTTTGTTGTTGGCCTAAGACAAGGCTACGTAAAGAAATATTAAACTGAACAATAAAAACATCTTAGGGCAGAATATTTCAGCAACCTGTAATGCAATTAATGAGCCTTGCTTCTGTGAGAAAACTTTAATTAAGCATTTTCCCTGAAGGGCAATACTTCTACTCATACCAAATTAGGGGAGGGAATTGACTTTACGAAGTCAAGATTTTAATGACAATTGAGGTATAAATTAACCTTATTTCATAATGGTAACTTGTGTGGAATGATTCTTTTGAGGTTAATCTCAAAGATTACTGAACCAATACTAGGCATGTTTGTACTGATTTAAATGCATTTCTCATGGTGACCCAAACATTTACCAATTTAAGGGGGAAAATAGACCCATAATTTTCCTATATATTTGACAGATTTTGCTAACGTTTCTTTGAAAAACAGCAAAATCTACCCAAAATGGTTATTAAAAGGGGTCTTTCATTTACCAGACAGGTGAAAAATCCACTTCGTACCCCCTGGCCCCGGGGTTCAAGATGCATTGATACCTGTATAAGATATGAAGAAAAGTAATCAGAGTAATTTTGAAAAGTTTCTAGATACAGTAGTTATCTTAGCAAAGCCCTCTGGCTAAATATTTGTGAATAGAAATATCATCAATTACGCAAGTATCAACTCGGGAGTCTGACGTAACTCAACTCCATACAGACATAGTGTTAGAAATGAAAACAAATTTGAATGTTCTTTTCAAAAATCAGGGATAAAAATGAATTAAGTGTCATTTTTTGAAAGTTGAATTTTCCCCTGTTTTTCGCACATAAGTTTGTATTCAGAAATAATAAGAGAAACAAGGAAAGTCATAGATTTCTCAAGCCAAAAGCAACATGTTTTGCAATACTTTTTATTTCCACTGGTATGGTGGGAGACCACAGCAGCCTTGATGATCTTCCCGCATGGCATAGCATTTCGGCCTGTAACCATTTTAGACATGGAACCACCATACAACTGGCGACATTTGCGCTCAATTCTCACAGCCCTAGTGATGTAATAATGGAGCGGATTATAGATTGAACATCACCCACACGAAGCTGGTGTCCTATAATGAACAAAAAATTGCCATTGTTTAAACAGCTAATCGCCCCATTATTTTAATTTTGAAATAAGTATGGGGATCAGCAACGTGTAAGAAATGTGATGCTTGAATGACTCCATACTAATAATATATCTTTCTCAATGACTTTGCGAAAACAGTTAATCTAGTGAAGCACACTCATCTCTACAGCAGCGACTGCTCCCAAGCATGAATTTGGGTTCAATTCCTCAACAACCAACCTATATCATTATATGGCTGTTTTTTTTGTAATGTACACACGTTCCTGCAGCATTCATAGTTTACCTCACCGGATCTTAACAAAAGAAAAGCCCCTATCTATCATGTATTTGGTAGTATTATGGGATAAACGCTTAGGCTGCTGTGGTGGGAGAATGTGATTTTTTAAGAAATTATATGTAAATCAACTCAAAATTGTATTCACATCATGTCTTGACAATGGAAATGCTTTACATGGGATCACTGATCGACAACTCAATAAACTTCAACAAGCTCAGAATACTGCTGCACGCATTGCTCACAAGGACTCAGAATGCTGCTGCACGCACGCTCACAAGGACTAGAACATTTGATCATATTCCACCTGTTTAACAACGTCAGCATTGGTAACTAATTTGTTATCGCATTGATTTCAAACTCCTTTTCAGCTGGAAAGCCCTCTATGACATGGCACCTTCTTACATCAGCGAACTTCTCAATCTACAATCTACATATCCAACACGTACGTCACCTCAGATCTTACGATAAACAGCTTCATTTTTCTTCTTCAGACTTTCTCTTCATATGGCGAACATATATAAACTCATCTGTTTAAATTATGATAATTGACTAATTTCTATGTAACTGTTTTTATGATTTGATTGTTAATATTTGTTTTAATGTTTGCGCCTCGGAATAGGTTGTCTAGATAGATGGCGCATTATAAATGCATTAATATTATTATATTATTAATTGTCACATTTTTGACAAAAAGGTGAAACAATCAGTATTTGAACAGATGCACACAGTAAGGTGAGACTAAACTTATTTTCTTCTCCTTCTTTTTCTTCTTCTTCTTTACACCTAAGGCGCATGCTGGAGGATACACTTTAGCTTAAGAGTTTCCGGCAGGCGTAGGATGATGAAAGCCGAGCTTTATTGAGAGCTCACCCGAATCTGCAATATAAACTCTCTGAAGTGAAATCTAACAATTTCTATGTTCAGGTGTATAGATGGGCTCCTTAAAGATTGCCAGCGCCAAGATTTTAAATAAATATCGGATCAATCAAGTTTATTTGTCCGTTCTGTATTATTATGTAGGAAATACAATTTCATACCTATCCTTATATGAATTCAAATTAATGATTTGCTTTGTAAATTGAAAAGTTTATATTAGGCAAATGAGAGTCAATTACGAGTTTCCTGCGACTTTTTCATTATTCATTATGCATTATTTGATCAGATTTCAATTTTGACATTTAAATGCATGTTTGATCGACCGATTTTGATACGGGGGCTTATTAAATTATATATACTATTCACGAAAGGTAAGATTTACTAGCAAAAGCCTAGTTCCCAATTCATATTTTGCAAAGTGAAAAATATTTTTTGATATTGCTAAAACAATGATGTTTGAAAGTAAATAATGTTTGTTTTTTCGGTAATCTTGAAATTTTGACGTACGTGAAAAAAGTGACGACTTTCAGACGCCCAAGAATCTGTTCAGATTCTAGCGACGAAAATCTTAGTGAGAAGGCGTAGCCGATCGCCTCTCCCAAATATTCGAGTTGTGTTGGTTGAAATTGCCGAGAAAAATATTTTTTTGAAAAAATGATTTTTTTTTCAACAGATATATTACGTAGGTTCACCTTGAAGTGTAATAATTTATGGGAAAATGGTTGAATGGATGGTGCTATATAGAAATTTGTTTTGAAGCAATTTATGTGGCTAGTGGTACTGAGGCTGATCGGTTAAAGGTTAACATGGTTATGAAAAAATAAATTTCTGATTTTGATATTGATAGGTACCTCACAATGTTGGACAATATCTAGGCTATCTGAAACTGCATTTAAAAAAATTCAAAATGCGGTACGTTCGCGGAACAGTCCATTATTGTCCAAGGGGTGAAAACAAGATGCGTCACGGACGGACATTTTAGTTCAAGTTCATCATGCTATATTTTTATGTTAATGTAACATTTTCAGAGTTTTGGGATGTAATATTGATAGCTGACACACTTTTCCATCAAATAAGATAAATATTTGGGAAAAAAGTTGTGGGGAAGTTATATCGCTAGACTTGCGTTAACATTTTGATGTTTTGCTGTCCGTCCGTGACACAAAAAAAGTTGAAAAGTTTTTGAACTAATTTCAAGGACAAAGTAAAAAAATAAAAACATTGTGAAGTATCTCCCTTATATGTATTCTATCCCATGCAGGAGTATTAATTAATTAGGGCAGGCATAAATTAGTTAAATCTTTAATTAAAAGTTGTCACGGACGGACACAAATTTTGTCACGGACGGACACTGTTAGCTACTGTTCAGTTCTGAGCACACAAGCAAAGCTGAATACCACCCCTCTTACCATTAAATGAACTAGTCCATACAGGTATGCCCTTTATGCAAATGATTAGGTTTGCTACAGCAGTGAGCACATGTTATGATGCTCACCAGGTGCACTGTAAAATTACTTGAAGTCAAATGAAGTCATTTGCTTATTTGCGCATTTGTGAACCCTCAGCAGATCTTCTTTGGTGAATCTGTAGTATAGCTTGCGCTTGTTAACCTTACTGTCTGTACATGCTGAAATAATGCTTGCAAATAAAAGGGTAGCATGAGATCAGTTAAAAGACACTGTTTAAAATTGCCCCATATAATAAGTGTATGTAAAATAAAAGCAAGTAACAGCATTGAGATCAGAAAGTATCATTGGAGATGTTAGCACAAATTTAATTTTAAGTTGCAGGCTTTTTCTTCATGAAACTTTGAAAAACTCAAAACACGGTTGGATGCCTACATGTATCCATTATCACTAACCTTTAATTACACAATTAATTGAACAAAAACTTATCAAAGAAGGGTCAAAATTGTTTTAAAAAGTTGTATCACAGCATACAGTCTTTTACACAATTAATCGGACAAAATTTATCAAAGAAGGGTCAAAATTGTTTTACAAAGTTGTATCACAGCATACAGTCTATTTATATGATGCAGCAGGTCTATCTCTTGCCATTTATGGTAAGAGGGGCAGGATTCAGTTTGGCATTTGTACTCAGAACTGAATAATGTCCGTCTGTGACAAAATTTGTGTCCGTCCGTGACAACTTTTAATCACTGATTTAACTTATTTATTGACGCCATTGTTAAGTTTCATTTCTACATGAGAAAGGGGTATATAGGGGAGATAGCTCACTATGTTTTATTCTTTCTCTCTTTCCTTGAAAAAAGTTGTAAAACTTTAAAACTTTTTTGCGTCACGGACGGACAGCTCTGCATCAAAAAGTTATCACAAGGGCAGGGTAATTACTTCCCAGAACTTTTTTTCTAAAATATATTTCTTATTTAATGGATAAATGTGCCATGTATCAATTTTTAATTTAAAAAATGAAAATGTTTCATTAACATAAAATATGGCAAGGTCAACTTCTACTAAGAATGTCCGTCCATGACGCATCTGGTTTCTACCCCTTTGGCAATAATGGACTGTTCCGAAAACTTTTCCGCATTTTTTCTTCTTTTCAAATGCAGTTTCAGTTAGCCAAGATGTTGTCCAATATTGTGAGGTACATTTCAATATCAATATCAAAAAGTAATTTTTTCACACCAATGTGAACCTTGAACCGATCACCCTCTGCTATCAAAGTGCCAAAAAAGACTAATATCTTGATTGCTTTTTATTACTAAGACTGAAAATTCATGACTTAACATTTTTCTTACTATTTTGTAAGTATTTGATACCATTTTTTCATACTAAAGTGTAAATAAGTGGCAATTTCAAAGTTTGTTATGTAGTTAACATTTGCGTCCGTCCGTGACGCTCAAAAATGTCCGTCCGTGACAAAGTTTGTTACCCTACCCCTGTGAAAAATAAGAAATATTTTCAAATGCTGTGTATCAGATATTCAAACCATGTATCTTACTTGCTATTTGACCTGGAAAGCATTGGGGAATATGGAGTTGACTAGATAGAAATTAAAAAGAAGCACTAAAAGGTAGAGAACCCTATTTCTATCTAGTCCATCCGTGACACAAACATTTCCGTCGTTCTATTTTTAGTAACAAACCACACCTTAATTTTTATTTTGTATTTCAATAAAGTTGATGATTCTCTATAACATTAAACATAAAACGTTGAATAAATGTCAGTAGTTACTTTTTACAAACTGTTTTTCGCTCATGTTTTGCACAAACGTCCGTCCGTGACAAACCGATCAGCCTCTACTGATAATTTTGAAGTGATCTACAACGAAATGACCAAATTGTGAATTTTTTCACGATAGACGACGAATTCAGTTAAACGGTTTCAGATGGTAGTTAGCATACGCCAAAGTAGTATGTAGGTGCAAAAAAACGGATTTCTAGGAAAATTGAGGGCACACTCCATTTCGTACGCAGGCCCGGAAAATTTGACCAAAAACAGAGAAAATCCCCCCTCCCCAAAAAAAATCCCCCTCAAAAATATCTCCAAAAACTACTTCCGGTATTTCTGTGCGTCGACCAACAAGAAAGGTAAACTATGACACCATAATGGAACAGAAAAATTAGAAAATCAGCGTGTCTCCGACGGAAAAAAACTAGCTCTATCACTTCCGGTGATTTTTTTTTGAAAACGCCCCCCTTTGAAAAAAGTGTCTTACGGGCCTGGTACGTATCTCTTAGTTTACCTTTAAACATTGGCAACAGTGTTCTTTGGCATATTGTAGGTGATGATGTGAACATATTGGGAAAAAAGGAATAAGTATGAATCCCCTCGCACCTATCTCTCTCTGTGCCCATGCACTTTGTTCTGTTTACGGGAATGAAGTGTAATGGTGAGTGATAGGTGCGAGACTGATTGTTAGGGCGCCATCTATTGTCGAAATTGTGTCTGACGTCATCCGACGTGTTTCAACTTAATCCAAGATGGCGAGCATAAGTGTAAGAAAATGCACAGATTTGGCTAAATAAACCCAGTTCCAGTGAATCGCCACTATAAATTTGCATTAATTAAGAGTGAGGTAGCTGACAATTTGTTTTCTTCTAACTTTTGTCAAACTTTTATTTTTCGGATTTCGGGAACTTGCACGTCCAACTGGACGCAAAATACACATGCCTTGAGTTTCAAATGGCGTTACAATTTTCAAAATCGCGTCATTCAGCGCTTACGGGAAGCCTGGTGTGAGGGGTTGTCTATAGTTATGCCAAAAATAGAAAGAGTGTAGTTTCATTTTATTTGTTTGAGGACGGACATGAAGTTGTTATCTCCCCTGTACCTTTAAAGTACAGTAGCGATTTGAGTTAAACAACGCTGCTATGGGCAACCATCGCGCCGATATCCGCGCCACGCGGATAATGTTTTCACGCGATACGTGATCGCAGTGGCAATGGGTGTTGTTTTTGGAATGACCATGCCAACTGTTTTCATCGAGTTCTGAAACTTACAGGAACATAATTATAGATTAGTTTGGTCATTTTAGTTTTTTCGAAAATTGAATGAAATTGTTAATAATGAAGTACCGTAGGCATTAAAATATGTTCTTATTTGCATTGTCTGTTTATGAAATGGCGTTCAAATCCCTAGTCGTTGTTGAACGGGATTAAATCATGTTTCAGCGTTGTGCATCCAATCGACAACTTGCGTTGCCCTCGTGAAATAAACCACGCAGACACGCGAACACTGTTGTCGATTGGTGATGCACAACGCTGAAACATGATTTAATCCCTTATTATCATTGAAAACATTTGTTTTAACACTTTTATAAAACAGGATGAAAAAGTGAGTCAAAAGCTATTTGTGTTAAAATGTTCCCCATTTCTTTTGAGACTTACTCGGTCTAATACTGTAACACACATTCTTATCAAGGAATCAAATTATCGAGATGATGTTAGAAGAAGATGTTTTGATTGCAAATACTTTTAAGAAAGAAAATTTCCTTTGGGAAATAGTCCTTGATGGGATTGGTTGAACATTTTTTTAATAATTAGATTTTGTCTTGATATAGTTACGCCATGTTGCGTAGGTGATGTATAAAATGTCCATATGAAAATATTGGGCTAAATGTTCAACAAATAGGATGTTAAAACAAAATGTAATTTGATTTGATTTCCATCATATTCGGTTCTGTAAAAGTTATATACAAAATCTTTGTAGGAGATGGATTTTTGCCATGAAATTCAAGATGATTGCAGCTTTTGACGAACATGGGTTGGAAGCAGAGTAGAGTGTATTCGAGGGGAGGAATAGAGGAATAATTACTTTTAAAACCCCTGTTGTACGTGCAAATGGACCTCTGAGGTAGGGTGGTCTGTCAGTCTGGCGGGGTTTTATGTGTGATTTTTCAAAAATATATTGTGTGTTTTTTATTTTTTTAAAAATTAAACCAATCCCTAAGATTTTTCTTAAAAATATATTTTTAAAAAAATTGAAAATTCGATAGAACAGGAGTGTTTTTTTCTTCCCTTATAGAGACAACAAAACAAAACCCTGTTCTACAGGCAAACAGACCTCTCATCAGCATGGGTCGTTCGGTTGAGTTTTTTCTCTTTTTTTCTCTTTTTTTTCAACTTTTCTCCCTTGAAAATGACCGTAAAAATCAAACAAATCTGTCAAAATCTTGCCGTATTTGACAAGCCAAACAAATTATTTTGGTCGGGCCCGTAGAACAGGGTTTTTTTCTTCACCTAATGGAAAAATATTCTGCATATTTAATTTTGTTTGTAACATGAAGGCGTTATACTCTGCATAAGCTGTGTTGATTAAGCTTTGAATATATTAATTGGAAAAGATTCTCAGAAAAATCACCTCAGATTTGGCAAGGATTAGGGCTTGGCGCTAATTATTAGGCCAGGATTAGGCAACAAACAAAAAATTGACTTGCTCTTTCAGGGCCAGAGTAAGGGTCGGACGGTTGGATTATTTTATTAATTTTTGTGTGTGTAAAATTTAAACAGGGAAATACTACGCAAAAACACGTTTTAAAGATTTTTTTGTTTGATTTTTTGATTTTTAAACAAGCAGATACTACTCAAAAACACGTTTTCATCTTTCTTTATTGTTACGTGCTTCTTTCAATTTGTTTTTTTTTTAAAACTTTTTGAAGAAAAGAAAAAAATAGCGACCCTAGATTTCCGAAAATTAGGGTTGGTCGGAAAGGGCAAGTCAACTCTTTTTTTTGTGCCTTATCCCAGCCGGCAACGTTATAGGTTTAACAACAGCTCAATGCCATTTGGTTGGATATGAAAGTTTTAATGTTTCAGAAACATTTTTATCAATGTAATATGTTTGACTTTATTGCAACGTTTAACCAACCCCGACATCAAAGAAACTTTTGTATGCACCAATGTGACAACCAATATAGAATGTTCTGACCTTGTATTAATGGCAGATGTACAACGTGCATGCTGGGATTGATCAATAATGCTTCAACTAAAGCCAATATACACTTGTCTAGTTACACTTGACTGCAAGATGAAAGGTAAATAGGCACACAAAAATCGTGTTTTTATTTAAATCTATGGAACTCTTGAAAGAGGTGCAAATATATTAATCAATATTAATCATTAAATTGATTGATTGGTTATCAAACTGATATTGATTGAATATTTATAATTAATCAATAGTATTTAATCAAAGCCTATGGTCGGCAGTGTGGTCCAATATATGTGACAAAAACATCTGTGTGTATTTTACAGCTAGCAGACAGTCCTTTTTTCTTGATGGTAAATTACTTGGGCCAGGCTTTTACAAGGCCTATGTAATTTATGAATTTAACACTCTCCACGTCTGCAGACGACATTTCAAAATTTCACAAAATGTTTAAAAAATGTCTCAATTATTGAATTTTATTACATTATTTGGAATCACCACAAGAAATGCATTGCGATAAGTACAAACATGCCTAGTATTGGTTCAGAAATCCTTGAGATAGATCTTGAGATTTGGGAAATGTTTCTCAAAAATCTGTTTTGTATTTGGCAAAATAGCCGCGTGGAAAGTGTTTAAAGTTAATGGTGCCCTTAACCCTAACACTCCCGGTGGATTTTACAACGAAATTTTTTTCAAGCGAAAAAAGCACACACAACAAGAGGTGCCACGACCCGGGGTTTGAACCCACGACCTCTTGGTTGACGGGCGAACGCTCTACCAACTTCGCCACGGGGGAAGCTGTGCTGGGCGAGTGTATTCGCCCAGCTATATAGCCCGGGGCCATTATTTCACCCAAAAACCTCAGCGCCAGGTGGAACCGACGGGCTGGGAAATGAGATTTCATGGGATACGGGGCTGTAAGGGTTAATGCCTAGTTAAATAGGCTGTAATGTTGTGGAATCTATGTCTTGCTCCGGTAATATCTATGAAAAGCATTCCAATGTGTCCATATTTCCGTATTTTAAAACGCCTCGTCCTCTTTGTATTCTTTCTTAAAAAGTAACAGCATTCAGAGACAGAATTGACCTATGGCACATATTCTCCTGGCCACAGTCCGACATACGCGGTCGCACTTCAATCAACTTATGGTCTGTTCATACTCGCATTGATGCGCATCGGCCGACGTTGCCGGATAAAAGTTGACATTGGTTCAACTTATGCGTCAATATCCGTCTATGTCGAGCGATGCGCAACGACAGGACGATGAACGGACCTTTATTGTGCATACTTGAAAACTTGCAAAATGCTGCTAACCAATCGAGCTTATGTATTGTGCACCGCAGATGTCGGTTGGACCGTTTTTGGGGTACGGTCAGCCTCATGTGACGTGTGTCCATAGACCCAAGTTTGTTTCTTACTAAAGATCATCACATAAGTGATATTGTACCCAAGAACCTCTCTTAACTCTATTGGCCAAACTTAACCCTGTCCTTTGTATTTTTGTCTTATCATTATACAGGAAGTAACAGCATACAGAGACAGAATAGACAAAGTTTGTTTCCTCATGAAGATCAATACATCAGTGACGGTGCCACCCAAAAACTTACTGGACTTTATCGTGCGATACAGGGTAAGAATAATTCTTGAAGAGTGTCCAGAAATCATAATTCCAGTGTTTCTTTTTTAGCGTGGGATAAACTGTATGGATCACGCTTTACTACGTCACAGGTGTCACTCCCAACTCGGTATCGGTCAGTGTCTCGGTAGGGAGAGTATATAATGGGAGGGGAAATTCGAATTGCAAAACAAGAGCCTTTCATAATGAGCATATGGACGTGGGTACGCGTGATGTGACTCGTAAAAGGAGGGCGCTGTCATGACAACGCCATGATTGACAGCACGAAAGTCCTTATAAGGCACATGAGACATGCGATGTGACTCGAAAATCGAGGGCGCTATCACACTAGAGGCTTCAATCTCGGCAATGGGAAACTGTACAGTGGCACCGGCATGGTCTCGGTTGATAGGTCTGAACAAACAAAAGTCATCAGTAGATACTTGGGCCAAATAAAAATAATTATTTGTTTCCAGTAACATGCTGAAAAAAATGTGGGTCGGTAGGTAGGAAAAATATTTTATTTTGGAAAAATATTTTATTTTTGAATTTCGATATCGGTTTGTATCTGGTATCATTCTGAAGAAAATATTTTAGGCATTCTCTTGTTTCCGTAAATACTTAAAAAAACGTGGGTCGGTCATTAAGAAATAAATTGTATTTTGTTGAATTTGGGATAAAATTTGATTGGGTCGGCAGGTTTTGAGTGGGTCGGTCAGGAAACCGGAAACAACATTTTATTTTTGTATGGCCTTATGCTATCGACCTATTGAGGTTCTGTGTGCGAGTCTGGTTACAACTGTGACGGATACAGGGTAGTAAACTGCCATCGTCAATATAAAATGATAAAAAAGTATACATGCTTATAAACTCTATATTTTTTTTATTTCCTAAATTCTTTTTTTCTTCTTTTTTTTTTACAATATCCTCCATCGAATAAAACATACTTGAATCACCATTTTGCTTTTGTTACATTTTAGTCCATCTTGTACTGTGTCAAGTGTAACATAAGTTGAAGTGAGCTGCTGCCCCAAATGGATTGGATTTTTCTTTCGCTGTGAAAGAATAAATATTCTTGCTTGTTAATGTGCTTGGGAAAATCCCTGGCTTTTATCCAAAAATATCCTAGAGGTTCAAACTAGTGTTACATTGTACTCATTGTTCGTCTAACATCGTACGCGTTTCAATACAAGTAAGTAGAAATCAGCAGTTACCCCAAGAGAACTGAATGTTCCTTTCGATGGGAATCAATATGCAATCTTTTGTTGTGAAGGCGCAAGGGAAATCCCCGGCTTTTATCTGAATATTTCCTAGTTGTGCAAACTAATAGATACAACCATTTTTGAACAGTGGTTGTTATGCCTTCTTGGACTTGTGTGATATCTAACAGAAGGTTTGAATGTAAATTATACAGTCATAATTATGTGCTTGGGAAATCCCCGGCTTTTATCCGAACATTTCTATGATGCATAAACTAGTCATTCATTTTCTGACTTGTGTGATATCTAACGAAAGGTTTGAATGTAAATTATACAGTCATAATGTGCTTGGGAAATCCCCGGCTTTTATCCGAACATTTCTATGATGCATAAACTAGTCATTCATTTTCTGACTTGTGTGGTATCTACAAAAGGTTTGAATGTAAATTATACAGTCATAATGTGCTTGGGAAATCCCCGGCATTTATCCGAACATTTCTATGATGCACAAACTAGTGATTCATTTTCTGACTTGTGTGATATCTACAAAAGGTTTGAATGTAAATTATACAGTCATAATGTGCTTGGGAAATCCCCGGCATTTATCCGAACATTTCTATGATGCATAAACTAGTCATTCATTTTATTCCCTGTTTTTATATGTGATGTCTATCATCATTACCATCCATACCGTGTGCAACGAGTAGAGGCACCCCCCCCCCCCCCCCCCAGGAGTCCAAATGTTAACAAATGTAGCTAACAAATGTGATGCGATCTGTGAAAACCCGTCGGATGTCGCAAAATGTGAACTAGGGATTATGGTTAAAATATTAAAAAATAAATTAAAAATAGTTTTGTTTTTGTTTTTAAAGATTTTTTTAGAAAATTAATGTCCAATCTTTTATGAAATTTCACCTTCAAAAACTAACTTAAGTCACTTTTCTTATTAACCTTATAATGTTATTCTATTGAAATATGGTGTGTTTTTTTGGCCTGTTTTCATGATTTCTTGTTTTGAAGCTTTTGTATGACATCACAATCATCATTCACCTTTTTTGTGATCGTAGAAAAATGATCGCAACAGTTCTATTATCAGCACAGTATCAGCTTTCTTAAATATCTCCAATATGAAAAATCCCACCATGTGGCGGGTTTTCACAGATCGCGTCACAAATTTATATTTATATTTATAAATAGTATATAATGATACAATGATTAGATTCAGTGTTTACTTGTGTCATGTTTTCATCATGCAGGACAATATTGCCAAACAATGTGGTCCGTGATAATCTGACATTTCAAATACTACTTAAAATCAGCACAAACATCGAATTTTAACGTAAGCTGCACTATAATTTTCTTGTTCTTCACGCGTCATGCATTGCCGCATGCGACGCTATAGTGCTGTGCAAACACTTCAAAACATTTTCAAGTGGATAGTGTTTTTAAGAACTTTTTGAGAAAATTCTCTGAGTGGGTTGACAGTCTTAGAATTGTGGCAAGAAATTAAGAATCCATTCAAATTTAACACTTTTCACGCGGTAGGCGGCTGCAGACGACATTCCATAATTTCACAAAATGTTTAAAAAATATCAAAATTATGGAATGTCATTTCCATATTTGGAATCACCATGAGAAATGCATTGACATAAGTACAAACATGCCTAGTATCGGGTCAGTAATCCTTGAGATAGACTTTGAAAATTGTGAAAGGTTTCTGAAAAATCTGTTTTGTGTATGGTAAAATAATAGCCGCGTGGAAAGTGTTATAATGCGCTAAGTCATATCAAATGGGGGCTTGGTCAGCAGTATGCGTTTTAAAATATCGAGTTATAGTGAAGTATGAAAAAACAAAAAATATAAAAAGGTGTTTCCCCTAATATTTCGCATAAAATCTGAATGCACTGACCATATGTATCAAGCGAGGTGTCATTTTAAAGATTAGGCGAGGGAAAAACACACCCTGTTTTACGGGCCCGACCGACCCACCTTTTGTGGTTTTTGTTGTTGTTTTTTCTCGAATCATGTAAAATCAGCTGATTTTTGGCTGAAAATATGTCAGAAACTTTGTTCACACATTTTTACAAAATGTCCTGATTTGTGCAGATTTTGGTGACATTTTAGGTTTTTTTGTGTTTTTTTAAATTTAAAAGAATTGACCAACCGACCCTTCTTGACAGGTCCGTCCACCAATAAAACAGGGTGGTGTTTTTTTGTCGCCTTACAAGATCCTCTTTTTCATAAAATCTTATTTGGAATGATAAAAGCCCCCATTTGATGTGACTGGTCACAAATTTAAGGAAATATATGATTAACTCTTGAATTGTTTTCACACTTTATTAAAGGAGCTTCAGACTCCATGCATATTTATCAAATCCATTTTGATTTTCTCAACCTGCATCAATCGCAGGCTGAGACAATGGGAGGAGAAAGATGCCCGGGGGTGGGGGGGTACTCAAATGATTTTTTGATGGGGTGTGCCGCAGGAGGTTTTAATTCCTGTCCTGTTTTTAGGGGTGTTTTTACCTCCAAAAATGGCGGATTTGACTGTGGTTTTCTTTGCGATTTGGGACACATGGTCTCCCCGCCCCCCACCCCCCGGAAATAAATGTCATTGAAGCGCTTGGAGGAAGAACCGAATAGTGTATTCTTAATTGCATCGTATTTTCAATCAAAGTGCTAACCATTTATCCACTTAAGTCCTATGCAAACCAAACATTTTAGCGAGTAAAGAAGTTTTGTGTCATTTCAGTGGAAGTGATTGTGACAGCTGTGTTTTAAAATCTTTGTTATTTTTTTCTGTTAAGCGAATTTCTGTGTTCAGAGGTCTGAGTAAGAAGCGCGATGTAACAGCATCTCTTTTTTTGTCTTCAATTTCTGTGTGTCCGTACATTGTGATGGCTTCATGTTTTCAAGTAAACTTTGTATACCTGAATGTGCATAATCAGACTGTTTTGACAGCTTTAAACAACGGTGGCCATTCAGCGATTTAAACATCTCCCGGACAAATTGAAAATAGTGATATGACATGGTAACGGTCATTAAGGTATTTGCTTCATGTGTACTAATAGTAATACATGCTCTATGTGAGCTAACTATGGCAACATTCTCATTGATACATGCACGTACAACTAACAAGAACATGGTCTGCGAGTCAATCGCAGATATTAATTTTACTATGCTGAAGCCAAGAAACTATTGAAAAGATGTTGAAGAAACCGTTATAATTCACTGGTATAATTGAGATAAATTTGTCATCAAAATGCAGAATGATTTACATTCTGCATTTTAAATATTTTTCTCTGATCTATGAAATATTGTTTAGAAGTTGTATTCCAAGAGTGTATGATATACTGATTGCTATCTACTGAAGATAGCAAGTAGAGTATAGACTGCACATCTTAGACTCAATTGTAAAGTGGTGCAAGCACTTTTAAGTTGGAAAAATAGTTATACACCCTTCTAATCAAATCTGAACCCTGCTATACTTGCTTTCTGTATGGAAGAAAATGTTGAATTTTAACCAAATCTAATTCTGACCAAATTTGACCGTGTGAATCATCTAAAAATAGTTCATTTTGAAGGCAATATGCCTTTAAACCCAATATGCCTTTAAACCCAGCGTGTGTTATTATATTTTCAATTAATTTTTACAGTGTTTTTAATCAACTAATCCATTGGTTTTTTAATAGCAAATCGGAGGGGCGCCTCATAGAAAGCACACATAAAATTCTGTGTATACCCATATTTAACATTTCTGTTTTCTCACAACTTTATATTTTTAAACTCACATATTTGCAGGCATGAAAATTTTCAGCGTTTCCGCGGATTTCAGCGTTTTTTATTTTGCTTCTTTTTTTTCTTTTCTTTTTTTTTAATCTTTTTTTTCCTTCTTCTTTTTACTTGAATTAACTAGAGGTGATTGTAAATATAGTCTTAGTTGTTGTAAAATTGGTGTTCCAGGAGGGCTTCCAAATGGTTTTAAACCATAAAAACCAAAAAAGATTAAAGGGAGCGCTGCCCCCTTGACTCCCGCCGGGCCCTAAGTCGGGCCCTGGACCCCGGCCATAATTGTCAGTGTTTTTTATAAAGCCCAGTTTTCATGCCTGTATTTGGTGTCTTTCCTCAGGAATTCTCTCCGAAGTCATCAGCTCCGATTTTTCTTTTGTGACGAGTATACTTTTTAATAGCCCTACTTAACTTCACATCCAGTGTTAATTTGCAAAGGTTTTTTGAGTAGAGTCAAGCCCGGTCAAATCCAGAATGGAAAGTTTGCAATGTTTTCACAACTGAAATTCTGAGCGCACAAAGACGTTTTGACAGACGTCATCGAGAAGCAATTCTTATCACTTGGACTTAATTGGATTTATATTAAAGGTTCATTCAGTGATTCTGAAACAAGATTTTTATTTTCATATTTCCTTAAAAAAACATAAATACATTAAGAGAATGACGGTGATCTAGGATTTTCTTACCAAAAACATCCTAAATAGGGGAAATCACCTAAATCTGACCAAATTCTAAACATAATTCTAAAAAATTCAAGAAATTTAAAAAATACAGGGAAATCCATAAAAGTTGACCAAACTGGTGTCTACAAGCCAGTGTGAAGTATATTTGTGCATTTGAGTTAGATAGCTAATAGTATGACCACTGAAAATGGTCTAGGCCTAAATGTATAGTCTGTTCAACGTAAGATGGAACATCACTGCAAAAGATATGATGCAAAATTAATGGCACAAACAAAGATCATGCTCTATCATGGTGAATAAACTATAGTCTGTTCAGTGTAACATGGACAGGATTATGATGACCTTTCACGTTGCAAAATAAATATATATCATAAAAGGTCATGTTCCATCTTATGTTGGATAAACTATAGCCACATATTGGAAGTCTGCTGGTATTGCGCAATAATAAAAGTCTCGCTCGATTTTATTAACAAAATCATCTATTTGCGAAAGCAGCAAAATGACTCAACATTGGTCTCTTTCATTACATAGGAAAGCATTACAGAAAGCACAAAACCGCAGTTTTTTTAGGAAAATTAGGGCGCTTTTCTGTACCAAATGACCAAGTGTGGCTTCAAGGATCCCATGTTCATTTATAACCTGAATACTGTGTGCAACCTAGAGGTGACGTTGGCGTTTGCATCCTCGCGATCAAAAGAAACAGACTCAGCCGTTGCACAGAAGTGCTGCGCCTATCACCAGATTATGTGCTGACGTCAACTTGACCTATGAAAACCAGCAGTGTCTTTTCTTCCAGAAAACCTTATTCCCCAGTGCTACCATCTTCTCACCAAATCCAGTAGTGTGTTGTACCATCCATGAGGCTAGGTTGATCTGCTAAGGACCGATGTTCGTAAATGGCACCTATAAATAAAATGTGTGAATGTGTGTCTTTAAAAAGTCTGTATTGAAATGCGAAGGACTGTTTCTTCAAAATAAATCTTTAAATTTTCATTTGAATCCAAAAGACGGGACAAAACACATAAGCAGCTATATGTAATAGTTATTCAGGTTAATATAACAGTGACATGCATAGATTTCACACTCCCATTATCTCCTATGTACTTGCAAGTTAAAGTAGTTCTACATCTTTTGTTTTCTCACTTCAAAACCCACTCCATTTTTCAACATGTACTATAAAACCTTTTGTAAACCATTATTAAATTACAAGTCCCCCAAATACTTGATCTCTATGCATAAAATTGCACATTACATCCCAAATATACCCCAAACAGGTGGGGAAGACTTGAAAAGGGAATAATTTAGAAAGGTGATATATCTAATGGAAAGGAAGAACAAAATCCAATTATACTTGTGCAAGTCTTTCCTGGATTCATTCCCTCCGTTTCTTTCATTTTGTTCCCTTTCTGAAATGTACCCATTATGAATGCTGTTACTGGTGTCCTTAATCCTTTCCACGCGGCTATTAGTTTACCATTATATGACACAAATTGTTCAAAACCTTTCCCATCTTTCGAAATTTTATCTCTATGATTACTAAACAAATACTATGTGTGTTTGTATTATTTTAATGCATTTCTCATGGTGATTCCAAATATGGTGATGAAATTCAATAATTTGGACATTTCTGAAACATTTTGTGAAATTTCTGAACTGACGACTGTTGCGTGGAAAGTGTTAAAATGGGGTGACCCGCCATTGCCATGCCTGTCAACTTGTCAAGACATAAGGCCAAATTTTGTTTGTTTGTTATGTTGTCCTCGACAGCTTTCAGAGAGGAGGGGCGGGCGGGCGGGCGGATTTTTTTTCTTTTTTCTTTTTTCTTTTTTCTTTTACCAGCAGAAGCTCAAAGTTTAGCCAACAAGAAGTTAAAATCACTCTAAGAGCCACACATATATGTTATAAACACTTAATTTAATATTCAATGCCATTTAAACTGTTTTTAAAAAAAATCTTAAAAAAATCTGGAAAAAAAAACTGAAAAAAAAAAAAATCTGAAAAAGAAAAAAAAATCTGAAAAAAAAAAAAATCCGATTTGTTTCATTTAAAAATTAAAAAAATCTGAAGAAAAAAAAATCGGAGCGGCCCTAAAATGACGAGCGGGCGGTCGAGGACAACATAACAAATTTTGTTTGTTGCCTAAGTGCAACATTACAGATCAGGTAAATACCCCGGCCCTCAACTCAACACAAAAGTTGGTAACCATAACTGTTCTAAAAATCACGGAAAAGGGTTATATTTTCGATTGTCAGCGCGGACAGCAACATCATGAAAAGAGTGGGTGTTTCATGAATAAGTCTCCATGAAATAAAAAAGGGGTATTTTACGAAGAGGACAAAACAAAAAACATCACAGTATGGATTTAATCATTTGATTAGAACATGGTAACGACCCAAATACACCATTTAGGGCACACCAGTTAGTTTATAACACAGGACCATAAATGCCTGTTACTGTTGGGAGCAACAAGTTTTTATTTATTTAATGTATGTATAAAGTGTCTT
The DNA here is from genome assembly GCA_035610835.1 of Ophiura sarsii. Taxonomy (NCBI): domain Eukaryota; kingdom Metazoa; phylum Echinodermata; class Ophiuroidea; order Amphilepidida; family Ophiuridae; genus Ophiura; species Ophiura sarsii. The sequence continues at coordinate 21,985,652 of CM069454.1, forward strand.
TGAAAAGGGTTTTTTGAAATTATAGTCATTGAAAAAAAAAAAAAGGGGGGTATTTTTCACCCCAATTTTGTCCTCGTTTTTGTCAAAAAAATTGGGGTAAAATTGTTGAAAGATCCTTGCAAAGAGGAACTTGCAAAAATGAAGAACAGTCATGGTAATACCAACTTTTGTGTTGAGATGGGGGGCGGGTTAAATTCCTGCTTCATTTTGCAATTTTTTTTCAGGGTTGTTATACCAGCATGAAAAGATGGTATTATCTATCACTGGATGGTGCACAGCAGCCTCGATGATCTTCCAGCAATATCCTCTTTTTTTCCCTTTTTTCTCTTAGATCTTTGAAAATGGTGGTCTGAGCCAATTTGTGACTGTAAGGAGTGTGGGGTGGCTTATTTTTTTAATATTAAAACAGTATTTGAACTGAAGAAAAACAACTGACTCCAGTGATTTATTGGACTATGCTTCTTCAAATTTGAATTTTACATTGTGAAGTACCATAATCATATTCATTTTCTTGCTTCACAGCGCCTGTCTCATGTTTAGAAAAAGAGAGACCGCATTTCGCATAGCATTTAGAACATTTTAAGCATTTCATAGCATGGGAAATGTAAATTGATTATTTTATTTCCCATGAAAACAAGAAAGGATGCATTAAATTCCAATTACGTCACAAATTTATTCGAATTTTCATATTGAAATGAGAGTTGCATTTTGCAATCTTACGCATGTTTAGGGTGTCTCTTGGACAAGCATATGAAATGGGTGCGTGGGTAAAAATGTTCACAAAAGGCAAACGATTGACTTTATTTTTTCACTTATAACATTAAAACAAAGTCAAATATCAACTTGGTTTTGAAAACAAGATGGTTTCTTTCCACTATTGCAGTTTTTTGACTCACCCTGTATATCAGGAAACAGTGTAGAATTATGGGTTTTGGTCATTTGGTGGGGGCCATTTTCAAAGTTTGGCGGCCATCTTGAATATTTTAAAAGCGTCATGCCGTGTTTTGAAACCAACCATTTATACATCCAAAAGTATCTAACTCTGCCTCAATAGGCTAATAAGTTGGATGTTGGTAGCCATTTTGAAGACACTTCTGTGAAGAGTAACTGAGGGCCATTTTCAAAAATTGGTGGCCATCTTGAATATTTTAAAAGCTTCATGGCGTGTTTTGAAACCAACCATTTATACATCCAAAAGCTAGTATCTAACTCTGTCTCAACAGTAAGCCTTTTCAAGCCTCAATAGGCTAATAAGTTGGATTTTGGCAGCCATTTTGAAAACACTTCTGTGAAGAGTAACTGAGGGCCTCTCTTATGCACACGGGACCCCCTCAGACAATGCATTATATGTATTTCTTTATTTGGAAAAGCAAAATTTCCAGTTTCCTGGGAATGAGATTCCCCAGTTCCCCATTTTTTCCAGGCCTGCTGGTGTGTATTTAGGGTAATTTAAGAATTCCTATAAAAGGGCCAGTTGGACAAGTAGTGCAATTAAGATTCATATCAACCATGTGAATGGGTTTTGGTGTATTTGTACTTGTAGCGAGCACCCTTTAGAAGCCTGGAATCCAGGCTAAATCAAATCACTCCTACAATAGGGACGGACGATTCAATGCAGGCTGCCAATGAAATATTCATAAACATGTAAGAATCTGACGCATATATGCGAGGCAGGGTTCCCGTTAGTGCGCGTCATTGCGTCCAGACACGATTTTGAAAATTCTGACGCCTTTTCAAACTCTAGGCTTGTGTATTTTGCGTCCATTTGGATGCGCAAGTTCCCGAAACTCAAAAATAAAAGTTCAACAAAATATATAATAAGCTTATTAGAAAAAACTAATTGTCAGCTAAATCACTCTTAATTCATGAATTTTATAGTTGCACATTTATATTTGAGATTCACTAGAAATGGGTTTATTTAATCAAATCTGTGCATTTTCTTACACTTATGCTCGCTAAAATGTGATATTTCGCCGTTGATTTTCATTTCCGGGTTAATCACTCTTACTTCATGAATTTTATAGTTGCATATTTATATTTGAGATTCACTAGAAATGGGTTTATTTAATCAAATCTGTGCATTTTCTTACACTTATGCTCGCTAAAATGTGATATTTCGCCGTCGATTTTCATTTCCGGGTTAATCAGCTGGCGATATGCCATTTGGGATGAATTTTAAGTTTGACAATAGATGGCGCCCTAACAATCGGCCCATAGACACACATATTTCCCTTTGGATGCGATTTGTTGCCACCTCGTCAGCAAACTTGCGTCTACGCGGACGCGCATTTTTCAAACCTTAACGGGAACCCTGATGCGAGGCAGGGCGTAAGATAAGACCTTCGCCTTGCGTGTGAGATGAGAAGGTGTATTTGTAATTTTAAGCACCCTTTAGAAGCCTGGAATCCAGGCTAAATCAAATCACTCCTACAATAGGGACGGACGATTCAGTGCAGGCTGCCAATGAAATATTCATAAACATGTAAGAATCTCACGCATATGCGAGGCACGGCATAAGATAAGACCTTCGCCTTGCGTGTAAGATGAGATGGTGTAAGGAGAGCTTAATAGACTTATAGTGGAATTGCGTTAATGATAACAATATGTCTAAGGGGACCAAAACACAATCCTGCTCTTTGTCTTTGACCTCTAAAAGTAGGTCGATCTGTTGCTTATGTTTGTTTGGTTATTTCTCTGTTCGTTTTAGGGGGGTGATTATAATGTGTGTGGGTTGTTTAATCACAAAGATGTGATTTGCGTTCTAAAGCCTTTACCTTCAAATTTGTCGAAGGTACAGAGAAAGATGAGACTTGCGCCCTTGCCTGTGAGATGGCATTGTGTCAGGAGAGATTTAGAGAATTAGTTGAATTGCGTAAACAATAACATGTATCAAATGTCTCGAAAGTGATCAAAACAAAACAATCCTGTTCTTTGAACCTCTGAAGTAGGATGATCCAGGGTTTTTTTCTTTTCGTTTTTTTCTTCTATTTGTTTTTAGGGGGGGGGGGGGGGGGGGTTATGATTTTGTTTGGGGGAGGGATTTTGTTTTGTTATTGTTTAGGAGTTTTGTTTTGTCTTGTAATGTTGTTTCACTTTATTTTGTTTTAGTTTTGTTTGCATCGCAAAGACGTGATTTGTGTTGTAAAGCCTTCACCTTCAATTTTTCCCAATATGGTTGATATGTATTATTCATAGAGAGAGAGAGAGATTCATGTAAGAATATTGCTTAAAATATGCAAGTACAGAGAAAGATGAGACTTGCGCCCTTGCCTGTGAGATGGCATTGTGTCAGGAGAGATTTAGAGAATTAGTTGAATTGCGTATACAATAACATGTATCAAATGTCTCGAAGGTGATCAAAACAAAACACATAATCCAGTTCTTTGAACCTCTTTTAGTTGTTTTTGTGTGTTTGAGGGTTGAAGGGGGGTGGGGGTTATGATTTTGTTTTTGTTTTTGGATATTTGTTTTGTTATTTCTTAGGAGATTTGTTTTGTCTTGTAATGTTGTTTCACTTTATTTTGTTTTGGTTTTGGTTTTTTGCATGATTTGTATTCTAAAGTTTTAACCTTCTATTTTTTTCCAATATTATTATAGTGAATTCATCGAAGAGCGATCTTTGGTGCTTGGATGGGTAGGGTAATGAGCAAAAATAAAATGTACCATCTTCTGGCGTATATTTGCTATTTGTCGAAGGATCCTATTTTATTCGAACCTCCGGTCGAACCTCATCTATAATGTGAATTCAAACAATTAAGCTGCCTTATGCAATATACACAATACATGCGTATTGTTCTCATTGCACACACATAGCAGCTATGTCTAGTGTACCATTCTAAGAGAGACAAATATCGAACAATTTACGTATTATTAGGCCATAGACCATTTCAAATTGAGATCGGAAATCTTCGGAAAAACAGGTCACGTGGAGTAGGTGCGTTGCGCGTTCTTCGCAACAGTTGATCGCATTCACAGCATTGTCCTAGTTGGTTTTCTGCCTAGTTATTTACTATGTTTACATACACGTGTGCACACATGAGAAGTAAAACGTGGAACGAGACTATTTTGGTTTTTTATCAACAAAGGCGTTGACCGGCAAATGCCAAATGTATCGAGCAGACGGTAAAAAGTGAAAATATTACCCCAAATCTCTTTCATCTCACCGTTTTTTGTTACTGAAATGCCGCAACATCAACTTTGTGAGGGATACAATCTATCACCAACACCAGCGCAATCTATCACACGGGCAGACGGGTGAAAAACACGTTTGTTTTTCTCCGGCACATGGCCATGACCTGGGAGCTGACAGGTCATGTAACCGAGCGTCAAATCACTCGGCTAATCGGAAGCATTCGGAACCGATCGTATATTTTCGGATTTGAAATGGTCTATAGAGCAGACTTTCTCAACTAAATATAAGGTGATGGGTGATTTGTAAGATATCAAACCACCAAGTGCCACTATCCTATTGTCCTGGCAAATATAGGTTGGTCAAAAGGCCTGTCTTTGGTGTCCTTAGGGACGCACCATTAGATACTCGGGGGTGGGGGGGGGGGGGGGGGGGGGGGGGGGCATGGAAGTTTTCTATAAAAAAAACTTTGCCCACTATCCAGGAAAAAACCAAAAAAAAATTGCCCACCAACCAGGAAAAGAAAAGAAAAAAAGAGTTGACCCACCGCGGAGTAAAAAGAAATCTGACTCACCCAACTCAATGTAAAGAAAAACATTAAAACCTAAAAAAAACAACTTTGCCGCCTTTGAGCAAAAAAAAAAAAAACTTGAAAAAAAATCTTGCCGACTTCAGTGGCGAAAAAAAGAAATTCTGCCCGACCCCAACTTCCATGCCCCCCCCCCCCCCCCCGAAAATCAAATGGTGCGTCCCTTACATGGGTCAAAAGGGGACTCGATCCCGCTAAAGCTATTGAATTTGCAGCCTTTTTAAAGATGTAGATAAGGCAGGCTTTTCTGTCACTCACTTATAATTATGGATATATAAACTTGCAGGATAGGGCGACAAAATACCCATATTGTTCTACGGGCAAACGGACCTCTCAGTTTGGGTCGGTTGGTCAAGCTTTTTTTATTCAAACATTTTGGGAATTTCTGGTGAATTTTCTACAATTTTTGAAATCTTTTTAAAAAAAATTTTTAAGAAATTAAAAAAAATTAAAACAGAATTTCCCAAAATCTTTCTTTCAAAAAATATAAAATTCTAAACAAAAATATAAAATTCTAAACAAACTAGAGGCCCGTGGAACAGGGTGCTGTTTTTTGTCGCCTAAAATAGTTGATTTTTTTACTGACTTAAGGCCGTGCACCAGTTGCAAATCCCTGAGCTGGCATAGAGCTTTATATAAATGATAAGACGATAAAATATCAGGTGTCACCGACCCAACCTGTAAGACGTGATATGTGTTCTAATCCTTTCAAAAGTCCCTCACCTTTCACAAATTTGTCAATTGTTAAATCATGGAATAATTTGATAGCCAAAAGTAGGGCGATGTAACTTGTATTATCTAAGTTGTATTATCTAAGTAAAATATTTTTATTTTTTTAAATGAATGTTACTGTTTTAATAAGAATTAATTTAATATACAGGGTGTTCCAAAAAAAAAGGATAATGTAACTTCTATTTTCTAAGTACAATCTGTATTTCCTTAAAAAATATAACTTCTTGAATATCCAAAATACATGAAATTGGGGATAATACTATCAGGGTGGAGGGGGATAAATGGTTGAAATAATGATGGAAACCCACTATCATGGAAAAAAAGGTTGGCACACTGTCAGAATTAAGGGAAAAAGAGCCCCCCCCCCCCCCCCCCTTCTCCTCGAGACAATGTTGATCCGAGTCATTTTTCATAAGCCTTGGCATTTCCCCTACCATTGATTGATGGGGGAGGAGGATATTAAAAAGAGGGAGACTTCTGCTTTCTATTAAACAGTGCTATGTCCCAAATCGTATATCATGCATTATTAACAAGTGTTATATTATTTGATTACCGGTAGCACCTGATTGTGCCCTATATAAATTCATGTTACACAATTTTTGTATCAGCGTTACAGATTGGATTGATTTACATACCATCTTTAACTTCATGTTAGACTTAAATGCATGGTTCATCTTACATTAAAGAACTATGTAGTGTGATTAATTAGGGATTATTTAGGTGTATCGCAGAACGCATGTTGTAGATTGGTTATACACATACGCTGAAACATGATTTAATCCCTTTCAACAACGATCAAGGATTTGAACGCCACTCATAAATAGACAATGCAAATAAGAACATAATTTAAGTGTACTTCATTTTTAACAATTTCACTCAAACTATTTTCAAAAACCTTAACACTAAAATTATAAAATTAATATAATAGTGAAGTTCCTTTTAGCTTCAAAAGTTGATGTAAACAGCGTGTGCCAATCATTCCAAAACCACACACACCTGCGGTTGAGTCCGCATCACGCTTAAACACATAATATCTGCATGGTGAGGTTCGATCGTGCTGGAGGGTCCCGGGTTCGATCCCTGATTTATTAGTTGATTTCTCTTCCAAAATTGTGATCCTGGTTAAAAACCTGGTTTTGGGGTTAGGGTAATATACCTAATACCATAATACATATATTCATGTTTGGCTATGTATTTATGTATATGCAGGAGCCATGTTCCAGTGTATCAGATTAGATGAATATACTCCAGACTGTATACCTAAATGTATTGTATATCATACATTATTTAGACCTCTTATATGCTGAAGTATAACTTATATCCAATAAATAAGTCAAAAGTGGAAAATGTCGTGATTAGGCCAAAAAAAAAAAATGTTTGGTTGCCCTTTCCGACCGACCGTAAATATTGAAAAATCTCAGTCGCGTTTTTTTTTTTTTTTTTTTTTTTCAAAAAAAAAATTTAAAAAAAATAGATTTAAAAAATTTTTAAAAAAAATAAAATTGATTTCATGAATATAAATGCTTACGAGATGGTGAATTACGGTTGCTGTTCATTTAAAATGTATTGCAGACACATATTCTTAGGCCATACATATTTTATTCCTCTCTAGGAGCTTCTAGGCTGATGCTGAAAGAGCAGGTACCACCCCGGGCAGGTACACGACAATCGTAAACATAACACCTCACCTCACATGTTTCGCTCGATCACCTTGGTGTGTTCCTATGCTATTGTGCATGAACGTTTCCAAGAAAATATTGAATAAAATATTAACATTAAAACTTATACTTTGGTTTTATTGCATCATAGAAATATTAATATATTTATTTAAATGGAATGCGAACATAGAAAGTGCAATTGATTCCCCTATTTGGAAGCAGATATTTTTCAAATTAAATATTGCATATATTTCAAAACACCATATGCACTACAACATCAAGTTTATAGATATCTGATTTGTCTGAGTGTGAATTGTTTGAGTAAGAAAAGATTGGTAATGTATGTAAAAATCATGTAAAATCCCTTTCATCTTCCATTTTACATTTGTAAAAACACTTATATTTCGAAATAAAAACATCAAATTCACTTGAAAGTGTATTTTTGTCATTCTTTGACATCTAAAAAAAAAAATTAAAAACAAAAAAAAAAACGACCTACCGACCCAAAAAAAAATTGAGGTGAAAGGGCAACCAAACATTTTTTTTTTTTGGCCTTATATCTAACACAAGCCTATATTATACAGAATTTTGGAGACCTGACACCCAGGTATTACATAAATCGTGTTTAGATTCTTTCTCACAGTATTTCAGATTATACAGTTGTTGCTTCACTGCGGCACGTTGAATAAACAGCATGCTTAGAAACTGATCTTCGGCAAACGATGCATCTTCATTAGAATTCTAATGTCGCACTTATGGTATCCGAGGTTAATCACGTTTGAACTACAAACACTCCATCTTAACACTTCCATGTGGCTATTAGTTTTACCAAATACAAAACAGATTTGTCAGAAACCTTTCCCAACTTTCAAGGTCTATCTCAAGGATCACTGAACCAATACTAGGCATGTTTAAACCTATTTAAATGCATTTCTCATGGTGATTCCAAAAATAATTTTGACCATTTTGAAACATTTTGTGAAATTTTGGAATGTCGTCTGCAGACGCCTGCCGCGTGGAAAGTGTTAAAGATAGGTGACCCGGTTTCAGGCCAAATTTCCACTTTAGGTTTGCAACAATATTGTGACTTGATCAAGCGAAATTGAGTCACATGTCTGCAGTTTTCAATTTTGATTTTCTTTAAATTACTCAAACGCGAATAAAGCATTTATAATTCCGCATCCGCCTTTTGATGTCAAGAAGCTGAAATGCACCTATCTTTAAATAAAGTCAATCCTGGCATTAAGGGAAGTCTCAACCCAAAATATACGAAATGTATCAAGCACTGTAACTCTTTAAACTAATAATGTAATGTACATAAAAGTATACAATCTTTCAATGAAATGAGTCTGAGAATCCATTTTTGTATTAAATTTCACACAAAATAGTGATTTCTACATTTTCGCCCAAAAATCACTTTTTTGGCACCAACAATTTTCAGACAACCTTAGACAACAAAATCAGTTTTTGATTACAAATTTCAAAATTTCACCAAAATCATCTTAAGTCAATTATATAGTTTTAGTTTTTTTTGGCTTAACAATTTTTAGTATTGAAAATATTGACCAAAAAGTGCCAAAAAAAAAAAAATCACATTTTTGGCACTTTTTGGTCAATATTTTCAAATTGAACTGTAATACAGACTCGTTGTGCGGTAGGAGTGGCGAACCCCCCCCCCCCCCCCCCCCCCACCCCCCACAGCAAAAATTACAAAAAGAGGAGTCTGGCCTAAACGCCAAAGAAAGAGAGATAGGCACTCCGCGCGCTAGCTTCGCTCGGCACGTCACTTTATACTTTTACATTAAAGGTAGATGACCCGATCACATTTTCGTAACACAGAATTATTTGAAACATACAGAGATTTTTATATCATATGAAAGCTCGTATTTTTCTCATCATCATACTGAAATTTGACGGCCTAATTCGGTATAATGACAGAGAAATCGACGAAATAGTGTTGAATTACCGCGAATGGTGGTTACCACCGATATAGTTTGTGTACTACTCAATGGGTGTACAGTTCACAGCATCTTGTGCGTCTAAAAAAAGAACCATAATAGCTATGCATCTCAAATTTTGGGACACAACGTTTTTAAGGATGACCTTTCATGTAGAATAGAAAACTTCAAGTTGAAAATCGGAACATCTACCTTTAAGTCATGATCAAGGCATAAAACTCCTTGTGGTACACCATAATAGCCAAGGAAAAAAACATCATTTCTATCCTTTGTTTGGTCATATCTCAAAATCAGAATTTCCTTATTCCGACTCATTTTGTTTTGTGTGATTAACTAGAAAGAATTGACGACAATACGGAACTATATATCCGGGAAACTTACGGTACAGGAACTTTGGCTGATTACTTGTACAGATATCTGGAGCCAAGAGATGTCTGGTGGATAGAGTTGGATGGTATAGCCCATATTCCTTTTGGTCGGTGATCTTTGATACGATCAGAAATTGATTGCCAAAGATAATTTTTATATTGCTCTTTTAAATTGAATTCAAAGTAATTTCAAAATAGTACAGATTTGTTGGTTGGCGCTCACTATATATTGAGGCTACCTGGTTTTGTGAAAAATGTACGCACATACCAGAGATGTAGTACTCGAGTGTGGACTTGAGTTCCTATTTTAAAGGACTCTGACTCGGAGGTGAAGGACTCGGTCTCTGGTACTAGGGACTCGGTGACTGTGCCCGAGTCCGAGTCCAGTTAATATTGGCTTAAATTGTTTGCAGTAATTAAATACTTATTTAGTCATCCAATCTTCAACAGTTTAGAAACATTGTCATAAATCATCATAAATACATCTGAAAAGTTAAAAATATGCTGTCGAAATTACCTATTGATAACTATTACAAGCATTCAAACACAATTTGCGGGAATGTATAAATAATTAAAGTGATAATAATCATGTGCAATTGAAGGCTGTTTGTTCGATGTAAATCGTCTTTATGTGTTTTTGTGTCGGTGTTTATACTGTATTATTTATACTGTAAGGATATAGCAATGAGGAAAAATATAATAAGGGCCTTCTCGTTTTCATGATATGACGACAAAGCTTCAACAATGGGAATTGATCACAAATATGAATAACAAATGTCTTTAAAGTAACAAATAATAAGGACTTCTCACCGATTTTTAAAAAAAGTCCGGATGAGCAACATTTTATTTTATTTACTTGGCCTAAGAACAAATCAAAGATATGACCTAAATCAAAGATATAACCTATCAATTATGCATACTGGTAATTTTACGATTTTCAATCTTGATTTATGCATGGCACATAACATTTTGATTTATGTGTGGTACATGATGTAGCGAAGACTCAATTGAGCAAAACACCTAGCCATTCATCAAGGCATAGTGGTGTTGTGTGTGAGTACCTTTAAAAAAGGTGTGAGTGCCAGGGGCGTACCGTGGCATGTGAGCCAGGGGGGGCAGAAGTATGTCGTCCCGGCGAAAATTTTCGTAAGAGGTTGCCCCAAATTTTTTCAGTCACCTCGTGAATTTCACGTAAGTGGGGGGGGGGGGGGTAGGTTCAAAAAAAATTGCACGGTCACAAAATTTCGCACGGTCACACAATTTCGCAAGGTCACAAAATTTCGCAGCCCAAAAAGCACAACAATCAACAAATCATGCCCAATCCTCAGTGTTTTCGGCCTTGGTCCTATTTTTTTTCCTTATGCGAATTTTTAGCATCCCGGTGTGCGAATTTAGCGTCCCGGTATTTGGAGCCAGGGGGGGGGGCAACTTGCCCCCCCCCCCCCCTGGTCGGTACGCCACTGGTGAGTGCCGTCTGTAAACAGTCCAATACAACGCATTTCTGCAAACAAATTATTGTGTCATGATTTGTGTCGTTTTACGTAAGATTTGTCCAGGAAAAGTTGCGCTTGCTAATTGGTTGATCATCCAATTAGGTTGAAGTCATCGATATCAAGTGCTATCTTTAAACATTGTCATCAATACAATTAGGCGGAGCTAATCAAGTATTACGATGACAACATTGTTTGATCGACACATGGTTACGCAATAGCTATTTGCCCAAAGTTGCCTCGCTTCATTCGGTGCTCGACTGGTAATTGTGCAAGGTGTCTTTGACAGAACACCATAAGGCAACAAAAAAAATGTTGTGTTGCCCTCAAGTGCCAAAAATTTAAATTCAATTTAATTTTTTTTCAATATCTTTTTTTCTTCAATTTTTATTCTTTTCTTTTTGGCTGAAATTTATAGGGTTTATGTCAAGACAAAATTGGTATATGCCCATATGTCAATTTAACTAATGTTTCTAGTGTGACAATAGTCTAAAAAACATTTATTTAGGCTTATTTATTCATTTCAAGCAAGAAATAGTAACATTTAGACACTTTTAATCAAATTTAAATCTAAAAAAAAAAATATTAAAAAAATAAGAAAATGCGACCTTAGTTTTTATGATTTTAGGGTCGGTCGCTGAGGGCAACACAACTAATTTTTTGGCCAAAGAGAGATCATATCAAAGACCATTACACAAATTCAAATCTATTTTCGACTGTCAATAATTATCAATTACAAATGCAATCCGTGTGCAATATCAAATGGCACGTTCTCGTTCATTTGAACTGCACTCATCCCCCGCAAATGAAACGGGATACAGGTGTTGTATAACTTGATTAGCGCTTTCATCAGAATTGCCTTGCGTAGATATTGAAATTAATTGGTATTTTTATAATGTAGAATTAAAGGTAGATGATCCGATTGCTGGCCTGATTTTGAACTCGATGTTTTCTATTTTACATGAAAGGTCATCCTTAAAATTGTCGCATTCCAAAGTTTTAGTTGCATAACTCCAACGGATCTATTTTTAGAAGCACAAGGTCACAAAATATTGGCCCATTGAGTAGTACACAGACCGGTTGGTGGTTAACCTTGGCAGTAATTCACCACATTTGAGCCTATAATTTCTAAATGGAACATTTCTGGCCCCTAAGATTTTACAGACATAATGAGAAAAATATGGGGATTCTTCTGATATCAAAATATCTTGATGTGAAAAAATAATCATAGCCCCAAAAAAGTGATCAGAACATACACCTTTAATTGAAAATTTAACAATGCGGGATTGAGAGATGTGCTTCTTTTCCAATAGGCAATACTAATTTATATTGAAAATATGATATCTGTTGGGGGGTGTCGTTATGTGTATACTGATTATCACTAAGACCCCCGTACACACTACAAAAATTGCCTCATTCAATAAAGATTAGTTGATCTTCATTAGTTAATTCAGAGAGCGTACCATGAACTAACGAAGATCGAGAAGCGCACACATTACTATATAAATATTAACGACGATCGAATTACGGTTGGTTACCACATGATACCGGAAATTGCCTCCTTGCCTGCCATTGGTTCCGCATGACTTCCTTCATTTGATGAAGCGAGCGTACACATTACACATTTGCTTCATTAAATTAACAGTTATCTTCGTGGAAAGAACCTCCAGAGGTTCATTGAATGAATCTGATTTAATCTTCATTTAATGTAGGGCGGAGCGTACACACTATGCAGCTTCATTAGTTAATCTTCATTCGCTATATTGAACTACGGGATTTTTGCTAGTGTGTACGGGGTCTATGTCACTACTGTATGAGGCAAAAATTTCAACTTTTACAGTTGTCAGCTGATAAGGTATGATTTTTTCTGAGACACCTTGTTTGTAGTGCATGAATGACATGGATAATGGGAGAAAACCAAAGAAGATTCTAAGGTCTTCCCACAATGCATTGTGCAAAGTCCAGCCAACTAAAGGTTTTTATCACACGATGCATTTGTCGAGCTCTTTAGTTTTAGAAATAAGAAAAAGGAACACTGATAACTATGTAAACCTAAGAGCTCCAACGATGAACGCGCTATGAAGCCATGATTGTGTGCATATGTCTATGGGAACAGAGACAAAATGGAGACCAGAATTAGGGCATTTTGCAAAAACGCAATGCATTGTGGTGGTGTCTTTAAAATCTTCTTTGGGAGAAAACAAGATCCTCATATTTCCCTTTTATTCGATACTTATCCGGCAAAAGAGAAGTTGATATTCAAATATTCAGTCGGGCCTCGGGGGCACTTTCAGAATTTAACAAAATGTGAGGAGAAGTATCATTTTATACGCGGCTCATAATGGATCGGTATCGTGAATGAAAGCCCTGAGTACATTATACATAGGTATAGGTTTAATGTAACTTTAATGAGACGAGCATATTCTAATGTTATCATTTAATGCGTGAAGAAAAAGTATGATATCGTCACAGTTCTGTCATAACCTTGTATCTCCGTCCAGCCCATCAGCATGTATAAAGTACAGTAAAAGCTGAAATATCCGCGGTGGTTATATTTTCGTGCTTTTCGCGCAAACAAAATTTTCGCGAAAAATTATAACACACAAGAAATATTGTTTTCAACATTCATGCAGTGCACCCAGAAGGTCGCCCGCAAAAAAAACAATTCACAAAATGTCTATGATATCAAAATGCGCGAAAATATCTTTACGCAAAAATATTGGCTTTTACAGTAATACTTCCTAAGCCTTTGGGCAGAGTGTTCTAAACATGCTCAAGGGCCAAAACACATCTATAAAAAAAAACCAAGTGCACTAGCCCCTGAATATGTACATGTACATATAAAGCAACACTTCCATGCATAACCGTTGGGCAGTTTTACTTTATACATGCTGAATGGTTGGGAAACATACAAAGTTTTGACAGAACAGCTACAATATATGGATATTTAATGAGTTTATCACATTGAATGATGCTTATATACCTCATATGTATTGTAGGGGAAATTATTGATACATAAAGCAAAGTACCACTACCCATGCTTACCAGTTGTCTATTTAATAAATGCATTTTGTATTGTTCTGTCATCTTTAGCGCTGTGATCTTTATGAAATGGCACTTTATAAAAGCCTTGTATGCATGTACGTGGACGCGTGGGGTGTATGTATGTATGTAATAGACCAGGTAAAGCCTAATGTAACTGTCACCATGGAATTACTAAATGATGTTGGAAATCAATCTAATAAGAGTGGAAATCAATCTAAAAAGAGTATAAATCAATCTAAAAAGAGTATAAATCAATCTGAAAAGAGTGGAAATAAATCTAAAAAGGGTGGGCAATCATTCTAAAAAGAGCAAGTCACTCGTAAAACAAGCCGTCCCTCCTAGAGCTCTCAAAAGAGTGATCCGAGTTTGAGCTCTTACATTTAGAAAATGTGATCCTCTCACTATATATATGGGACACCATAACATGTGCATTTAACTGCCACAATCCCCCTTACTGAACAATATGTGGCACTAGAAATGAAAAAGGGGAAACCATGAGAAGGGAAACATGACACATGGGCAGTGCCATTGGGAATATAACATATTGAACAAGATGAAAAATCTTATGACCAGTTGGGATTAGGAATTAAATTGACAAAAACAAGACAAGACAAGACGAGACAAGGCATGATGAATCGAAACATGTTTCATGCCTTGCTGTCAATGACATATGATATTTAGCATCTCGCAGTATACATAGAGGGTTGAGTGCCAGAAGGCCGTAACTCAACTTTTAGGCAAAATGAGATTTTGGTACCAAAATAATCCATATAACCTAGATTTTCAGAACCATAAAGAGATAACTCATAAACACTCTTAATTTGATGTAAACTAGAGTTATAAGTTGGGTGCTACAGTGTATTGTAAAGAGTCCCGAATATTTGCAAGTTGATTATCTCAGAATAGCATTTTTTGAGTTACGGCCTTCTGGCGCTCAACCCTCGACAAGAAACTATTAATGTGATTGAAGAAGTTCGATAACTATGGCAGCTATAATACGCACTCCAGGGCAGCGAAAAAATATTTTATTTCTGGGAACTATTGTGATAAGTGAATAATTTTCTACAAGATTATTCTATATACTACAACTTGCCATGTGTTGTTAATCCGGGTCTCCTTCCCCAATCGAGGGTACCTTAAGGGGGGGGGGGGGGGGGGGAGCATAGCCTCCGTAAAACTGCTGTAACTTATTATTCTTTTAATCTATATAAAAATATACATTTTTTTGCAGAAAAGGGTTCAATGAATCCAACCATGATAATGAAATTGACCATTTTGGAAAAAATTATAAAAAACATGTTTTTTGACCCATTTTAGGTTTGGAAAAGATAACTCAAAATATATTTTGTTAAATGTTGTCATAGTGGTTTTATGATAATCCTGATAACATTCCCCAGGAGCGTTTTTTTTTTTTAATATCTTATTTTTTATTTTTTGAGTTACAGACCAAAAGGTGCCAAAAAAAATGTTGGCACCTTTTGGTCTGTAACTCAAAAAATAAAAAATAAGATATTAAAAAAAAAAAACTCTCCTGGGGAATGTTATCAGGATTATCATAAAACTAGTATGACAAAATTTAACAAAATATATTTTGAGTTATCTTTTCCAAACCTAAAATGGGTCAAAAAAGGTGTTTTTTATAAAAAAATTCCAAAATGTTCAATTTCATTATCATGGTTGGATTCATTGAACCCTTTTCTGCAAAAAACTGTATACATTTATAAAGATTAAATGAATATTGAAGAAGTTACGGCAGTTTTACGGAGGCTGTACCTGTGAGTCCACACCCCCCTTAACAGTGGCGGCACCAGTATCAAAATTAGAGTGGAGGCAAGAAAGATGAAAAAATCTTGGATGAAAGAGAAAAACTTTGGGGTACAACTCGACACGCGCAAACAAAATAGGTTGTAACTTGTAATATCAAAATTGCTTGAAATTAGCATAATTTGGTCTAAAAATAGTTTCAGCTAATTGGAAGTAATTTTGAGATTACTCTTAAAATCTTAGAAACTCTATATTTTGTTTCCGGTACAATATTAAAGGGTATTTCTTTATGTATTTTCTTTATTACGATATCCTCCATAGAATAGAAAACAAAACTTGAATCACCGTTTTGGCTGACCTTTAAAAGGTATAGATGTTCTGATTGCTGGCCCGATTTTAAACTTGATGTTTTCTATTTTACATGAAAGGTCATCCTTAAAATTGTTGAATGCCAAAGTTTGAGTTTCATATCTCCAATGGTTCTTATTTTAGAAGCACAAGGTCATAAGCAATTTGCCCATTGAGTAGTACACAAACTGGCAGGTGGTTAACCACCGTTGGCAGTAATTAACCACATTTTAGCCTATAATTTCTAAATGGAAAATTTCTGGCTCTAAGAATTTACAGACATAATGAGAAAAATGTAGGGATTCTGATATCAAAATATCTTGATGTGAAGAAAAATCATAGCCAAAAAATGAGAGGATTTATGTCACAAGATAATAAGTGTCATGGACCTGATGGGCCGTGGGGGGGGGGGCACTGACATTGGAAAAGGGTATAGGTATGTGCCGTGCTGAAGACCCCCTTTTTCACCCTCTGCTGCTAGCTCTCATGACCCCCCTTTTGAGCCTGCATCAGTTCTTAAGACCCCAATTTTATTGAAAATTCCAAAAAAATTGCGTTCCAAAGCCCCAATTCTTCGAAAATTAAAAAAAATTAAAAACAAAAAAGTGCGTTCTTGCTAATCAAAATTGAACTATAGGCCAGTTCTCATCAAGTTCACTTTTTTGAAAAAAAATCAGTTCCTAAGACCCTATTTTTTCGTCATAAAATCCACTCAGTTCAGTTCTGTAGCCCCCCTTTTTGAGACCCTGGGCGGCACACCCCTACCCAAAAAAAAAGTTGAGTGCCCCCCCCCCCCCCACCCCCACCCCCCGGGCTGATGGGGGGACTCTTTGTTATCTATCTGTAGCCTACACCAGGGCACTCAACTTTTAAGTGGAAAGTCCTGGGTTCAAATCCCGGCTGGTGCTCCGAAGAGTCACTGGTATATCTCGGTGAGCGTTATATTCATTGGTGGTACATGACAGTATGATATGGTGATTAAATGGGGGGTTGTGTGGCTGTAGCCTGAAGTTGAGTCATTAAAGTCATATGATGCTAAATCAGCACCCATTTAGTTAGCTTATTTGCCCTGAATCTTTACCCTTTAATATCTTAAAGGAAGGGTCCCGCAAGCACAACAGTGAGCATTATTTGTTAGAAAAAATAATTATCGAGCCGAAATAACGTAATTATATAGAACAAAACATCATAGTCACAAAAATAAATAAAAACTGCCATCACACAACATGCAATTTTTAAAATTCGCGGCGATCGAAAGTCCCGGTGTCGATGACGTCATGGGTATTGGTGCTAAAATTTGCGTATGTGCATTGTTTAACTATGACTTCATCGACACTGAGACTTTCGATTGCCGCGAATTTTAAAAAGTGCATGTTGAGAGATTGTAGTTTTTATTTGTTCATGTCATAAGTGTGGTGTTTTGTTCTATATAATTACAAAAGTTGGGCTCGATAATTATGTTTCTAACATATAATGCACAATTGTATGCTTGCGGGACACCTCCTTTAAGCAGGTAGGGGACCTCAATTATTTGGGTTAATTTTCTATTCGGGACCCACAATATAAAACTTTGTTTACCGACAAATGTGCTGATGTCATTTTAATCGCACCATCCCAGAGCAAAGAAGATCTTCAAGACAGCACCCCAACGCATTGCAATTTTGCAAAACATTGTAAATCTAGTCCCCGATGCATATCGGTTCCAATAGACATATGCACAAAATCATGGGTTCATAGCACCAACATCTTACAAGCTCTTAAATTCTTGTTTACATCAATAAAAAAATTAGTTCTCAGTGTTCATTTTTCGTATTTCTAAAACCTAAGAGCTCGACTAGTAAACGACTAACTCACATTTATTGGAAAACCAAAAAGATACGGGAACCATCAATTTTCCGATACGTGTCATGTGTGACAGAAAGCCATGATATCGATATCTTGTGGTACAAAGGTCACTGTTATATCGATCGTATTGATACGAGTATAGATAAGGGGAAATCCAAATGCTTCGTGGGAAGAAATCTTTAGTTGGCCGGCACAATGCATTGTGGCTGTGACGTCCAGAGGATGATTTAACCGAAACAGCTTCCGTCAAAGGATTTTTGTTGCCAAAAGCTACCTGTACATTTTGTAGTCATCCCCCCTCCCTCGGTTGCTTGATAAACACCATTTATTTTTTTGGAATCATCGGAGATGTATAATGACCAGAATTTACTCCCGGGGGGCACTGACATTGGAAAAGGGTATAGGTATGTGCCGCGCTGAAGACCCCCTTTTTCACCCTCTGCTGCTAGCTCTTATGACCCCCCTTTTGAGCCTGGATCAGTTCTTAAGACCCCCATTTTATTGAAAATTCAAAAATCGCAAAATGTTGTGTTCTAAAACCAAAAAAAATCAAAAATGTGCGTTCTTGCTAATCAAAATTGAACTACAGGCCAGTTCTCAAGACTTTCTTTTTTGAAAAAATCAGTTCCTAAGACCCTATTTTTCGTCATAAAATCCACTCAGTTCAGTTCCCTTTTTGAGACCCTGTGCGGCACACCCCTACCCAAAAAAAGTTGAGTGCCCCCCCCCCCCCCGGAATTTACTTCCTGTGCATATCATAAAGCAAGCACGCAGAAGAGCGATCATCATCAAATTTGCATCCGTTTATCGAGCAATTTCAAAGCAATGTACGGCAAACGCTAATATTGATTTAACCCATTATGCCAAGTATATGGGTCGTGATGAGGGTTGATTTACACGGACGACTAAATAAAAACATGTTTGTTAATGTCTGGCTTATATCCCACCGACGACGCAGATAATTTGATTTGTTTTTATTCTTTTTATTTGAGATCTGTCAACAATTGTGAGATTTATGTTGATTTTTTTGCACATATTTTTGTTGCTGACATTGTTAAGGCCACTTAAAATTAATTATTAGATTCTCGTAGCACAGACCTTTAAAAAGTGAAGAGGGAGGGCGGTTTTTATTTTTATATTTTACTAAATTGACACATAAATATGGCTGTTTTCATGCCAAATTCATATTACCAGCATCTTTCAGCAGCATAACGTCGCTATTCTTTCAAAACCTTGTATCTACATCCAGCCCTTTAGCATGTATAAAGTAATACTTCCTATGTATGACCTTTAGGCGTCTGCTCTATTTTTAAGTGACAAAATCACATTTATAAAAACCTCGTAAGTTCTCTTGTCCCGGAACATGTATACTCTTCCTATGCATGTATTCTCTTCCTATGCATACTCTTCCTATGTAAAACCGTTGGCAGTTTTACTTTATACATGCTGAAGGGCCAGAAAAATGTACAAGGTTTTGAAAAAATAGCGACGATAAGGAAAACGGTGAGGCTCTTTTTTATGTTAAGTTTTATGTGGGTTAGACCCCTAGAGTTTTATGAAAACACTTGAAAGTGACTTAGTTGATTAACACATAATTAGGCCTATCAGCCATTGCCATTTCAGTATTAGAAACTCAA
The DNA here is from genome assembly GCA_035610835.1 of Ophiura sarsii. Lineage (NCBI taxonomy): Eukaryota > Metazoa > Echinodermata > Ophiuroidea > Amphilepidida > Ophiuridae > Ophiura > Ophiura sarsii. The sequence continues at coordinate 22,005,215 of CM069454.1, forward strand.
TAATCTATGAAAATTGATATTAAAAAAATATTTTGACCATATCACAGAAAGTGAGGAGGGAGGGCTTCAAGAATCGAATAAAAAAATTTAAGTGGCCTAACGGTTGCTTTTTTTCTATCGGGTGCATTAACGGTCAAATCTATCAATTTTGGCGGTTTGAAACCCTTGGATTTGGGGACGTTTGATGCAATGGATGTCACTTAGTGGCAGGCATTGGCATGCTATGGTTAGTTTGTTTGGGTAGCTGGAGCAACAAGCGTAAATATATCTAATACCTACATGTACAGATAGAGGCCAACAGTGTTTCGCCATCTTTCAGGACATCAACTACCAGGTGCTTCAAAAAAAAGTTGACCTAAGTTGAAGGTAATCTCTCAACCACATTTATAGTTTCAGAGAATTTGTGTTTACTTAGTCTTGATCAGCAGTAAGTTCTGAAATTATCCTCTAAAAATAGTACGTTTAGCTTGGTTAGTTCTTCAGATATGGTTCATAACAGAAAGCATGCACAAAACTGACTTGCCCACGGGACTAGCAGTACATTGTGAACAATTGTGTGTATTTACGATATACAGCTCCCATGGACAATTCACTTTTGTGCATTCCATCTCTACTAAAAGGACGCTGCCGTTGACAAGACAGTTTTGTGCGTGCTTTCTGTAATGAATCATATCTAAAAAACGAAACAAGCTAAACATACCATTTTTTGAGGACAATTTTATAACTTACTGCTGATCAAGACTAAGTAGACACAAATTGTCTGAAATTATAAATGTGTTTGAAAAGTTACCTTAAACTTGGGTCAACTTTTTTTTGAACCACCCGGTATAGTCTATTTGGCCATCAAGAGACACACAAATGCGTATTCTACTAATTGCAGCACATGACGTGCGCGCCTTCTTGAGGTACTGGCGTATACACACAAGCATTGAAAGTCGGAAGATACATACACATGCATAAAAGCTGCGCCTGATAAGTTACGTCACTGTTCAGAGGAAGCGAAATAGAGTATAGTGCCCTCTTGTGGTATACACTCTTACAAAATGGGGTCAGATTAACAAAGGATGGCGTCAAATATGCACTCTGTTTTTCAGGTGTGTGCATTTACCATATTGTTTTAAGAGTGTATTGGCTCCAACAATATACATGATTCAAACATAACTTACAAAAACTATTGTTATGAGTTCAATATGAAAAAGCGCAACAATGTCTATTTAGAATCGTGGTTCATTTGCCACCTAACTTGACACACTCTTAAAAACGTTGAGTATCAAATTTGGGATTCCAAACCAACACAACAAATTGGTGCATTCTCAAGATATGTGACGCGATCAAGAGGAATGAGTCGGATGTCGACCCTGGTCGAAAATGAGTTTTTAATGCAGTTTTAAAGAAGACACCTAGAGCTTTCAGAAACTGAAAACCCCATGTCGATACGACGTTTTGTTCCAAAGTTATGTTAAATTGTATACATGAATTTCCATCAAAACTTATGTAAGCCGCCATTTTGAATTGGCCATATCTCAATTTGGGATTCCCCGACATCCGACTCATTCCTCTTGATCGCGTCACATATATAATTGTGAAATTACCTATATCTACAAATTAGGTTTTTGGCACTCCTCATCCCCAGATATTCAGCTATTTTGGTAAATGGATTTGATGTTCATTCTTCTACATTTTTGTCGCGAGTTCTCCGATTACGGCAAATCACAAATCACTCTGAAATTTATATATTCTGTTAGGTGTACTTATTGGCTATCACATAGTCAAATTACAGCGATATCGATTATTGATTCGCTGAGATATCAACGATACACGTAGACAAGTGCAAAACACGTTTTACATCGTTTATCCTGTATGCCTGATTTTCTTGTCAGGTGAATATTAGCAAGACACTTTAATAACTCATTATACTTAAATAATTGGAATCAAACTCATCATTCTGAGAAGAAAATGTTATGTTAAAGGTATCAATTTTCTGGCTATTACAGTATCATATCAATATTAATTAAATCTGGCAATAAATTAGTTGATAGTTAATGACACAACTTGAAAATCCAGATTACAAAGTCTGTTTGCAAATCCTCTCTCATTTTCTCTCGTTAATGTCATAAATAAAACAGTATGGCACATTATTCAAAAGATTAACAAATGGAATAGTCCAGTGAAGGTAGTAATTGTCTTGTATGAATCAGTCATTGTTAGTCTGTTGTGAATGGGAATGGGACATTATGGTGCTCCTCGACCCTCAAAATGCTGTCCTTGTTTTAAGATGCATCGATTATGAACTTTAATTTATGAAAGAACGTACCATAGACATGTAGCAATCGGTGGTTCAGAACTTAAAAAGGGTGATTGACGTATTCAAATGGTCGAATGATTATCAGATTACACGATTCAATGATTTTATGTACCACCTTACTGAAACAAAGGAAATTAAGATAAACCATTCCAGACATTAAGGTTACATAGTTATTAAACTGTTTACCCATAACACTAATCGGACAGGAAAATCCAAGTTTTTAGAACGAACGATGTAAAACGTGTTTTGCACTTCTTTACTTATGCCTTTAATATCTCAGCGAATAAATATTCGATATCGTTGTAATTTAACTATGTGATAGCCAATAAGTAGACCTAACAGAATATATAAGGTTTAGAGTGATTTGTCGTTTACGGTGACCGTACAGTTCTCGACAAAAAGTGTTGCGTTCTTTTTGATACATGCTATATACTGAGCGTTTGTAAAGCAAAACGTGTCTATGTATACAATCTTGTTATTTCCTTAGAGATACGCTGAATTTTGAAACCACAATTTTGAGAAAATTGTGACTTGAGATGTTTTATTACTCGGATGATTAGGCCAAATTAAATTAATTGTTTGTCTCAAAGCTCCTCTCCTGTTGTAAAACTAATGCGGAATGCGGTTTTTTTTCCAATTTATTTTTTTTTTTTTTTTAAATATAAAATATTGAAATCCTTGTTAAAGTGAACTTTTGTATTTAAGATGATCTGATCAATGAAAATCTGAAAAATCTGTGAAATTTTAGAAGAAAAAAAAGGTTTTTTCAGATTTTTGTTTTTCTAATGCGCACCAATAAACGAACGCGCGCGGGAGCTTTGAGACAAACAATTATTTTAATTTGGCCTTACTTGGATTAGTATTCAATGTAACAAAATCTGCCTTCACAGCAAAAAAACGCTATTTGGGTTTCTAAAACAGGATTGTGTATCGTCTGCAGTCCACTTTTAACATGATGACAGAAAACGATATTTAACGCCAGCCAGTTAACTGGCTCAGCCTGTTTTGCCGCTGGTCTACTTATACGATTGAGAAAATGATTCCCCTCAGCACGCAGACAAGCACGCTTGGGAAAACCGGGTTAATGAACTTAACAAGATATACAATTACCGACGATGGGTTTGAGGCGCGACAACAATACACGGGCGCTGATGCGGGGCTAGTCCCGAGAGATGATCAGGTTACAGATTTTTATGAAAGATACGATTACAATTTGAAGAGAGACAGAGATATTGATAGGTTTTTTGGATTATAATAGTGTGATGTGAAGGGAGGTCAAAAGAAAGTATAATAGTTGTGTTGTCTGTGACACACCACTTTATTGTACTATTTTGTACATCTCCTTTTATGAAAGGGGCACTGAGAGATACAAATAAGGGTGCGTCCTCAATTTTTCCTGGAAATCAATTTTTGGGCACCTCCCTAATACTTAGGCATACACTAACTACCATCTGAAACCATTTACCTTAATGCCATCTAACGGTAAAATGTCACGATTTGGTAATTTGGATGTAGATTACCTCCAAAAGTCAGCATCACTTAAAACAAATTTCTATCTAGCAGTGGCGTAGCAGGATGCAATGGGCCATTGCCCCCCCCCCCCCCTTTCCATAATTACTCTGTTGGTATACAAGGCATGCCGTCGGTACATTCATGATTTTTACCATGCAATTTGTTTGCCGGTTTTGAAGACAACCACATCGAGGGCCCTCCCCCCAAGGAAATTATGGCTCTAAATCTTGTATTACTTGGAGTATTACTTGAATAAGTAATAGTAACAAATTCTAACTTCACAGCAATTTAACAAAATGCTATTAGGGTTTCTAAAGCAGGGTTTGTGTATCGCCTTTAGTTTACTTTCAACATGATGACATAAACGATATGTAATGCCAGCCAGTTAACTGTCTAAACCTATTTTGCAACTGGTCTTCCTATACGATTGAGGTAATGATTCCCCTCTCAACGCGCAGACAAAGACGCTTATGTGCTGCACACCATTCCCACTTGTGTTTGAAACTCCCGGGCTTTAATCTCATTTGAATATGAATGCCTGTGTGTAAATTTTTCTGCCCACTTAGAGTGGTTAGATTTCAAGAAGATTAAGCGTTCCGTGAACAGCTAAAAAAAGGTCTCATTTATTAAAACAGGCATAGTTCCTGATATAATTGATCGATTTTAATGATTCTTTTTGTCATATAAGCGGAATAAATTGTTCTTTGAAAAAGTGCCTCATTTGTTTGTCAAATTTGTTTGGTATATTTTTAAACAAATATTCATTCTCGTTCAACTTCTTTTTGACTCACCCTGTATAGTGTTTTGAAGCGAGGTGTTTGCTTTGTGATCAAAGAGAAAATATAATTGTTGTGTTGTCTATGGTGCATCACCTTATTTTATTGTACATCACCTTTTATTAAAGGGGCATAGAGAGATTTCACAAAAAATGCAATTCCATATTTTCACATTGTTAAGATAGTTGATATACATAGAAACCCTGTAAGATTCCTTCAAAAAAAATCAGTAAAAATGAAAAATAAAGACATTTTCTCAGCATTTCCGAAGGTATATTAGTTTTTTTAATTTTTATTTTGGTTGACGTCACAAGCTGTCAGTCATGACATGAACCAACGAAACCACCAAAACATACTGGCCCGATTTTGGTGCTCCAATTATTGGACTGTAATTACATACCCATCCTTTCTATTTGTTCCCACTTGTTGTACCATATCTTCTGATATTGTAATAACGTTATCTGTAAATAACATGGTGACATTACTGTGTTACCCTAGAAATCAAGATTTTTTTTTATGTCTTTGCGTAATTTTATTTTTGCCTTTGTACTCTGGATAAGTTTTGTTGTTCAGATATATAGGGCTTAATACTTTTTTCCAATAAGATGTGTGCTCATCATTTTTATCAGGTAATCTGTGACTCACATCATAATACCAAGAACCTGATACCGTTGTGATGATCTCATTATTTTTGGATGTCATCATGTCACTCAGTATTCTTGACAACTTCAAGAGCTACCAAACTTGTCATTATTTTGCTTCACATTTGTGTTGAGTTTGAATTCCTACATGTTTACAAAATGTGCCTCAGTGGCATAGTCAGTGGGACTAGGCCAAAAAAAAAATCTTTTTTTTCTTCAATTTTTTAAAAAAAGATTTTTTTTCAGATTTTTTTTTAAACAGTTTAAATGGCATTGAATATTAAATTAAGTGTTTATAACATATATGTGCGACTCTCAGAGTGATTTCAACTTCTTGTTGGCTGAACTTTGAGCTTCCGCTGGTAAAAGAAAATTTTAATTAAAAAAAAGAAAAAAAGAAAGCTGTGGAGGACAACATAACTTCTTTTTTTTGGCCCTAGCTCGCAGCGTTAAGCCAGCAAGTTCGGGTCCAATCAGCAAATCAGTGTACAAATAAAGAGGCAAAAGGGTGGAAAAAGGCAAATTCTTTTTTTAAAAAATCCAATTATATATTTCTGTGCAGTTCACATTTCCTCATTTGGTGTAACATTTCAGGCTATAAATGTAGTTAGAAATGACGTAAAAGATTCACACACTTTTCATCATTCCCTTTCTTTACAAATTGCCAATTATCAATTCCCCATCCATCATTTCTACGTCACTGATGTGCCTTTACTTTTTGATTGCTCAGATAAGAGGAAAGACCTTATACAGTGTAGTTCAATAAATCATTGACAGGGTTTTGAAGCCATTCTTTTTCAATGTTCATCAACTACACCTAGCAACAAAAGTCTCGGACCAGGTGCTTTGAGGTTATCTAATTCAAAATAGATATTCAGTACCAAAAATCTGAGATATACATTAAATGAGCAAATTTCTTCTCCACAGTTTGATACCTCATTCAACAAAATCGAATGGATACCTTTTAAGTTAAGGCGGTTTCCATGACCGCGCATAACAACAGCAAAGTTGCACTAGGTATAGGAAATCATTGATTTGTGTGTGATTACGCACTGAAAATGTGTGTGTAAAGATAGCAAAGACTTTCATTCTTCACAGCTAGTCACACCCTTTGTCCCGCAAATTGCGGTCATCACTCCAGACCCATTCATCCAGATACCTACAATCAAGGAAAATAATAGTCGGCACACTTGACGCAACTTATTACAACTATCCTTGTGCTCGCAATTAAGATCAGAATTGGGAGGGGTCCCGCAACCACAACATTGGTAAACATAATTTGTTAAAATCATAATTATCGAGCCCAAATTGCGTAATCATATAGAACAAAACATCATACTTATCACAAAAACGAATAAAAACTGCCATCTCTCAACATGCAATATTTAAAATTTGCAGCGATCAAAAGTCCTGGTGTCGATGACATCCTGGTTATGGTGCTAAAATTTGCACATGTGCATTGTATAATTATGACTTCACCGACACCGAACTTTTGATTGCTGCGAATTTTAAAAATTGCATGTTGAGTGATGGCAGTTTTTATTGGGTTTTGTCATAAGTATGGTATTTTGTTGGGCTCGATAGTTATTTTTCTAACAAATAAAGCACAGTGTTGTTCTTGCAGGACCCCTCCTTTAACAACATTTCAATAGAGATAATCATCCCTGTACTATAGTAGAATTTCTTTGGTTCAAGCCCTAACAATGTTTAAATTGAGGTGACTGCAGACCATCCGGGATGAAACAGATTCGGATTTCGTCAATCACCTAAGAGGTTCACCTGATAGGAGGCAAGTGTGTGACAGCTTCTATTGAAAACAAAATGTAGACAATGTTGAAGGTGTATGTTCTGATCAATTTTGTTTGGCTATGATTTTTTTTCTATTGAAAACAAAATGTAGACAATGTTGAAGGTGTATGTTCTGATCAATTTTGTTTGGCTATGATTTTTTTTCACATCAAGATGTTTTGATATTAGAAGAATCCCCCATATTTTTCTCATTTTGTCTGTAAAATCTTAGGGGCCAGAAATGTTCCCTTTAGAAATTATAGGCGAAAATGTGGTGAATTACTGCCAAGGTGGTTAACCACCTGCCAGTTGTGTATGTGTACTACTGCACATTTCTTATGACTTTGTGCTTATGAAATAAGAACCATTGGAGTTATGCAACTCAAACAAAATTGGGCCAGCAATCAGAACATCTACCTTTAAGTCAGTTTATGAAGGTGAAATTTCATGAGAGATGATGACACTAATAAGTATTGAAAATTAAAAAAAGGATTTTTTGTTTTTAGAGTTTTTAAAATTAATTTTACCCATAATCCCTAGTTCACATCTGGCAACATCCGACGGGTTTTCACAGATCGCATCACAAATGTAGACAATGTTAATATATTTTGTTCTGTTCTGTTTGTTATTTTAGCGTGGAGACTATACTCCCAGAGCAGAGGTGATACATGAAACGATGAAGGTTATCCAGCCCCCAGTGGATGATTTTGATGGACTCGGACAACTCATAGAATACCTGTGTCATGATATCCCAACCTATTGGCTTGTTAATGTTAACTCGGACCGACATGGTAAATATAGACTGAATCTTATAGTCCCTCTATTTCAATTCCCCTCCAATCCCCCACCCTTTATTATCCGACCTCCTGAGGGTATCATAAAATACCTGTGTCATGATATCCAAACCTACTGGCTTGTTAGTGCTAACTCGGACCAACATGGTAAGATATAGACTGAATCTTATAGTCCCTCTACTTGATTATCCATCCAATCCCCCAACCTTTATTATCTAGCCTCCTGAGGGTATCATATATAGATACCTGTGTAATGATATCCCAACCTACTGGCTTGTTAGTGTTAACTCGGACCAACATGGTAAGATATAGACTGTATCCTATAATCCCTCTATTTCAATTCCCATACCAATCCCCCACCCTATATCCAGCCTCCTGAGGATAAATCTGATGGACTCGTTTTACTTATAGAATACTTGTGTCTTGATAGCTCCACTTATAACCTGTTACTATAATCCCATTCGTCAGTGGATAAAAGTAGACATTGCTTTATCTCGCTCACAAATATTCATCAGCGACGTCAGCTGATAGGCAATGACATGAGTATGAAAAGACCTATAGACTGGGTCTTGAAGTCTCACTTTTTCAATTCCCCTCTCCTACCCTTATCAAGCATCCTGTGGATGATTCTGATGGATCCAGTCTACTTATGTCATGAAAACCTATGTCATGATATAGACTGGGTCCCACAGTCACTCAATTTATATCGCCCCCGGTTTTCAGCCTCAGCACAAAAACTCATTTTTATCGCAAAAGTCTCGGGGTAATCAAGTCAGTCAGTCAGTCAGTAGAATGCAGAAGCATCACGGATGTACCTTTGAATGACATAATTGAAGCTAGGCTCAGTCAGGCAGATGATTGCAGTATTGACATTCCTGTTCAAGCTCAAATTGTATGAAGATAAGGCAAAAAAAAAAAAAAAATTGATTGTCCTCGTCCGCCCGACCCTATTAATCATTCCGACTCAAAAACCTTTTTTTTAATTTTTTTAAAATTTTTTTGTCTTCTAAAAATGTCAATTTTGTTGTTGAAAATTTCATTTTTTTGCAAATATTAGTCGAAAATTAAAAATAAAAAAATTCTATTTTTTTTTAAGTGTTGAGAAAAATAAAAATACTCATCAAAATATTTAAAAAAAATTGTTCCCCGTTTTGGTTACCACAAGTACATCTCATTTTACTTTTGGTACCTGAAAAAAGGGCAAGTGAGAAAAAGAAAGAAAAAAATTCCCGACCGACCTACCCAACTTTTAAAAGTGATCTATGGACAATCAAACAATTTATTTTTTTTGGCCTAAGGTGAACGGACAGGCAGACATGTATAGAGCCTTCAATTTTAATTGAAGTCGTGAAACTTATCAATTTGAAGGTGGATTACCCAATGTTTTCACCCAGTGTTTTCAATTATATGTGAAGATGCAAAATTACTCCAGTGGTTCTAATGATAGAACGAAAAATTCACTTGAGATTTGCCCATAGAATAGTACACATGTAACAAACTTCAGGTGTGGTAAACCAAAAAAGAAAGTTTGTCTCAGAAGCCCACGCGTATTGGAATGTGAAATGAGCTTCGGCGCAAAGTTCTACGCGATTAGGCCCCCCCCCCCCCCCCCCATTTTGTTTCTTGTTTTGGATTTTGGAATTTTTTAAAAATAAAAAAAGTTCTCTGTAAGCTTTGATCAACAACAACAACAACAACAACAAAAAATGCATACCGCATAGGGTTTTTCCTAAATATAAAAAATAAAAATCGCACAGCACTTAGCTTTTTTGCAAAAAGTTTCTGAGACAAACCTTTAATTTTGTTTGACCTAATTCACTACTTTTTTCTCACTTATATAGCATCTCAAGGCAACATCTATCTCTCGGGCATAAAAATATGTAGTGTCAATAATGGGTAAATATTGGCTTTACACTGATATCAAAATCTTAATATTGATGCTATTGGTACTGGTACTAATGCCAACAAGAAACTGTTGTGTTGCCCTCAAGTGCCAAAAATCTTGAAGTCAAGTTCGGTCAAAAAATTGATTGCCGACAAATATTACTGACAGACCGTGATTCATGACAAGACAAAATTGGCAAATGTCAATTTGACTAATGTTTCTAGCGTGATAATAATTTAAATGCAATCTATTTAAGCAAACTTATTCATTTCAAGCAGAAAATAGTCATATTTTGACAAATTGGATAACATTTAAATCTTTAAAAAAAAAAGGGGAAACAAATTGTGACCCTGGTTTTTGAGATTTTAGGGTTGGTTGCTAAGAGCAACACAACTAAAAATTGTTTGGCCTAATGCAAGACGCATGCATAGATGGCGATATTGTTTGCCCACGCTTCTGACGATAGAGAATAGGGAAAAATCATAATTTAGTTTTGGCATCGTTTGACGATAGCAAACAAAACTCAAATTATAAGGTGATGCTTTCTACTGAAGATAGCATTAATAATAAAATAAAATAATAAAATGTATTTATATAGCATTAGAATGATCAAAGCACATTTGAAACTGTAAGATTGCAATCTGCTGAAGAAAGAGAGCAATTTGTAAACGTAATTTAGTTCTGTTATCTACTGATGATAACAATTCATAAGGCATTTAACACTCTCCACGCGGCAGGCGACATTCCAAAATTTCACAAAATGTTTCAAAAATCTCAACATTATTGAATTTCATTACTATATCTGGAAATGCATTGAAATAAGTACAAACATGCCTTGTATTGGTTCAGTAATCCTTGAGATAGACCTTGAAAGTTGGGAAAGATTTCTAAAAATCTGTTTTGTATAATGGTAAAAACAATAGCCGCATGGAAAGTGTTAAGGGTTGCTATCTACTGAAAATAGTTATTGACATGCCATTGTTCAGTATTGCTATCTACTGAAGACAGCAACAGTCACCAACATAATAAAGAGCTAAACAAAAGAAAGTCGTACACTTTGTTTAGGTCAATTAAAGAAACTTTTGATTGTTTTTTTACCAAACGGGCTAGACAGACATTTGGATGAATCTTTTAGGCACATTTTGATACCAAACATAACACCTAGCAACAAAGATAAACCATGATTAGCGCCATTTAAAGAAAATTAGTCACTTTTCAAAAGTCACATTTTCAATTACTACGGGAGGAAAATGTGTGTGTGCGAGGTTCACCCCATGCGTGACACTGTTATTAACCAGGATTGACCGGCGGGCAATCGATCACCCAGTGCAGCCTTGTACACTACCTTGCGCTGGGCGTACACTTAGTGAGCGGGATATTTGATTCCGAACATAAAGGGCATTATGTGCTTGTTAACAATTGGTGTTTTCTTCCGCGTAGTGTATTGGAAATGTGACTTTTGAAAAGTGACTAATTTTCTATAAATGGTGCTAATCATGGTTTATCTTTGTTGTTAGGTGTTATGTTTGGTATCAAAATGTGCCTAAAAGATTCATCCACATGTCTATCTAGCCTGTTTGGTAAAAGAATAGTAGAACGTTACTTTAAATGACCTAAACAAAGTGTACGACTTTCTTTTGTTGAGCACTTTATATGGTTTATTTCATCTACTGAGGAAAGTAATGAGAGAAAAACAATGGCATAATGTAGTGTTGATATCTACTAAATATAGTAGTTAATCAATATGATTATTGGTTAGGCGACAAGATGCCCCTGCTTTTCTACACACAGACTCAGTTATACGGGCAAATTATTGATGAAAGTTTTAAAGAATTTTCAAAAAACTTGTGAAAACAAATCTCAGAATTTCACATTACGGGTCAGGGTTATAGAACTTGTTGGTTTTGTCATTGCCTACAATCAATTTGTATGCACATTGGCAATCAATGACAAGAAGTTTAAAACAACAAAACAAAATGGCCATCAAAACCTTTACTGAGTCATTGACAATTCCCTCCACCCTCATACCTCCACCCCACCTCTCCCTTGTTTCCTAGACAAGACTTGAAAACAATTTCCTCCACCCTCATACCCACCGCACCTTTGTTTCCCAGGCAAGACTTGAACATGGTAATTCCCTCCACCCTCATACCCCACCCCACCTCTCCCCTGTTTCCTAGATTAGGCAAGACTTGAAAACAATTGATATTTGTATGCACATTGGCAATCAATGACAAGCAGTTGGAACAACAAAACAAAATTATCGTCAACATTTACTGAATCCTTGACAATTTCATACCCATACTCTTACCCCTACCCCTACCCCTCCCGTTTCCTAGGCAAGACTCTGCATTGCACACAAGAATATCAACCTACAGAGTCTTTGACAATTCCCTCCACCCTCATACACCCATCCCCCTCCCCGTTTCCTATAGGCAAGAATCCGCATTGCACCACACCCAACCACCACCACCACTTCCCCTGTTTCCCACTTGGCATACAATTGATATTTGTAAGCACAAAGGCATTCAATTACGAGTTGTTACAACAACTCAGCAATCGTATCTTGTTAACCTTTACTGAATCCTTCACAATTCCCTCCACCCTCATTCACCACTCCTCCCCCATTTCCTATACTCTCTGCATTGCACACAATTGATATCTGTATGCACAAAAGCATTCAGTGACAAGTTGTAATAGCATAGCAAACTTATCCTCTAACACTTACAGAGTTCTTGACAATTCCCTTGACTGTTTGTCTGTCATGTATGGCAATCGATTCTAGGGCAAAGAAAAACACCTAGACGGTTTACTTTTGATTATACAACCTCTGCGTGATTTAAATGCATTGATTTTAATCAAAGTTGTTCTTGTGAAGTTAAAATTCCTTCTTTTTATTCAAAAGACAAAACAAAATGTAACCAATCATATCAACAGTAGGCCTTTGTTAGCAGTATGCATTATAACACTTTCCTTGCGGCAGGCAGCTGCAGACGACATTCCAAAAATTGCACAAAATGTTTCAAACATGTCAAAATTGTTAAATTTCAAAACCATATTTGGGATCACCATGTAATATTCATTGAAATAAGTATAAAACATGCTTAGTATTGGGTAAAACTGGCCCCGGGGCTCGAACCCCAGACCTCTGGGTTCAGAGGCAGACGATCTACCGCTAGGCCACGGGGGTGGGGAACCATACATGGTGGAGTATATTCCGCCATTTATATACCCTGGGGCCATTATTTCGTCAAAAAACTGCCGAGCCGGGTGACACAAGCACACCGCATCGTAGTAATTCGTAGTATCAACAGTGTTAGGGTTAATGAGACCAAAATTAGAAAAAAAATGAAAAAAGAAAAATAGTGAAAACAGTCTCTCCTTAAAAGACGATGTTTCATCTTGCTGTTATGCTATTGGAGGTGGGTGTACACTCTTAAAAATGCCTAAATAAGATCTGGCAAGATTTTCTAGTAAAAAAATACCTCTAAAAAATTTGAGGTAATTTTTGACTAGAAAATCTAGGGAGATCTGATTTAACTTGGAATCTAGTCAAAAATGACTACAATTCAGGAAATAACTGTTGGAACACTTTGAGGACTTTGTTGAAATCAACCCCCAGTTCCCCCATTAATGTTGCTCGGAACTGTTTCATCTCCACGGTCGTTGGGACCCTCAACATTGATTGGCGGGGAGGGATATGAGTTAGCAGATAGCTTAAGCTCTACATACAAGTTTGTTGCAAAATCAGCGCTTGAAAATTGTCCCTCAATGTGTGATAGCGAGGAAATGGACTCAGTGTTCCAACACCAAATTTCCTTGATTGCAAGCATTTTAAGAGTGTACCTTTGTAATGGTTAAGATGCGGGAAATACAAAGAATGTACAGTTGGGATGTGCAGAGTTCGACAAACCTTTAGAAGGTGTATGTTTTTTTACCTCATCATATCTCACCCAATCTGTCATCATGTTGAGAGAAATCATGTATGTATAGGATCAGGTTATCATATCTAATGTTTATTCTCCCATCATGGCAACGCACTAACCATTCTCCATGGTGAATACCAAACATCCCTGTCTGATCCAAGCTGTGAAATTCAGTAGACATTTTCATTCCTGTTTGTGATAACAGACGATTCCCTCAGAATCCAATTTTGAGCGGCTTTGTTGACATCAACTCAATTTCAGTTTATAATCTTGTCAATTTCAGTTTATAATCTTGTCATGTGAACCGGGCGATATTTGTAGCCTGGGTAAAAATGTAGCATGATGGTGCTTGTAGTTACACAGACTTTTATTTAAAATTGCTTATTTTGTCATGGTTTCACTTCGATAGTAAAATGCACCTTACAATTGTTGTGTACTTTAGACATCGTACAACAATCTGAAAAGCAGTGGCGTAGCCCGAGGGGGGGAGGAGCAGGGGTGTGATCGCCTTGCCCCCCCCCCCCCCAATATTTGAGTAGTTTCTGTCAAAATTGGCACTGTTGGTTGAGATTGGCACTGTCGGTTATCGAAGGCTCATTGTTCTAGTAAAGAAAGCCCTTATGAAAATGAAACAAACCTAGCTACGCCAATGCTGAAAACAGAGTGGTCCGTGCTTCCTACAGACATCATACAAACATAAACATATCAGGGACAGCGAAAGGAAGTTTCAAACAGAGGCTGTTGTTTCACAATATTGCTACAAGAGGGAACTGGGTGGAAAAGAGGGCTTTAAAATTTACAAAATGCGAGCCAGTCTTTTGCAGTGATGTCAGCCCTAGGCAATCCGAGTCAAAGGCATCGGCAACCTATGTAAGGATGTTTTCTGAAGTTGTTTTGTTTGCACTAAGTGTAAGAAACACTATACTGTAAAACGCTTTTATTTTGTGGATACTTTATTTCGTAATTTTGAAATTACTGCTATTTTAGCGGGCATTTAATTTTTGCGAATCTGGAAATGTTACTGTTACTTTCAATGCAGAATTGTCAGTTTCGTGGGTATTTGATTTCATGAATCCACATCCCTCGCCAAATTAAATCCCTCACAGAATTAAGAGGTTTTACAGTATTTGGGAACTTGTGTCAGCACAATAACCCTCTATAACTTGACAAAAATGGGCCAAATTTGGCTTGTGCGTCAATGCTCATGGTTTATCTAGCTTCAATGGTTGTTAACCCCCTGGGGTCTACCTGTCTATCTTACAGTGGTTCTGATTGGTTTATTACAAGATGTACTCATATGAATAGCCAATTCAAATGCAGCTTGTAAAATGTTTCACTCCCATCTTTATCAGGGATACAATTATTCTAACAATGTCTCTCATTGGTGCAATAAATGATGTATCCATCTTTTTAACCAATCGGCCGGTAGTTCTCAGGGGTTTAAAACGTATAATACCAGGTGATAATTCAAAAACAGATCCAATTTATTTGTTATACTGAAATGAAACAAACCTAACCATAACTGTTACTACCACTCTAATCTAATGTATGGATGATGAAGCCATCCCAGGGGTGCTACTTCTATTAAAATCTGGGTATCATTCTTGGCTAAAAACATATCAAAAGGGTAAGATTTTCAGTGGAAAGGCAATTTATGGGTGACACTGTGCGTTGGGTTCCAAAGCAGCAACATTCGGAAAAGGGATATGTTTTAGAGCATGAACTTGGACGCCCTTGTATAGGGGAAAAGATGAAAAACCTATTAAACTACAGGGGATCTGTGGAGCTTAATTTAAAATCCTTCTTGGTTCCGTTTTGAATTTACATACCCAAGTGTCATGTCTACTTTTAACATACAGTACTTCCCAACCACCCTCTCCTACCCACCCTCCCCTCACCCACTGCCACCCTCATCCCCGGATTGTAATATATAGCGAGTAAAGATTACTTTCTTTATATAATACCGTAAGATGCGACCTAGATTTGCCTGCTTGATCTCTCCTAAATCTGCGGAAATCCAGTCGTTAGGTAGGATAAAGCGCTCTGGATACTCACTGAGATTATGGTATCATCTATGCAGTGTTGACAAAGCCATGGTTAAGTAGCCCAATCGGGTGCCAAGCTTATTTGATAAGCTCATATTGTTTTTTATTTAACTAGATACCCCAATTTGCCTATCAAAATTACCATATCTCCCACTTTGACTTGTCATCTATAGTTTGATCAGTTCCAAATTGGTGAGAAATATTAGATTTTATCTCTCTGCGTGCAAAAGTATTCCAAGCATACTTGCGCGATAATGGCCACATGCACGCCGTCTGGCCACATGCATTCATTCGCTTCTGTAAGGAAGGAGGCTTCGCCAATTGGAACTGATCAAACTAAAGTAGATCAGATAATTTGGTAGCCTGAGCGGGTCTTTACCAAGTGACTCAGTTGGACCTTTTTAGTCCAGTTGAGCTACTTTCAGTGACTTCTTGTCCCAATCTGAAATCACACATCTCTCTATTTCACTAAGCTTTATTCTGTAGAGTGTATCTATCTTCATTTCAACAACTCCCCCATACCTGAAGTACAGTAGCAAAGCATTGTTAATTTGTGATAAACCACGTTGCTATGGAAACCAGCGCGCCGTTCAAACCGCACCACGCAGATAATAATGTGATCGCAGCCGCAGTGCGTATTGTTTGGGAATTATCGCTGATTACATAGACTTTTGAAACTAAAAGGAAATTGATTATTATTTTAATTGGGTCATTTTAATGTTAATGTTTTTAAAATAGTTTGAATGAAATTATTAAAGATTAAGTACTATAATTATGTTCTTATTTGCACTGTCTATTTATGAAATGACAATCAAATCCTTGGTCGTTGTTGAAGGGATTCAATCATGTTTCTGCGTAAATGCAGTGACAGTTAAGAAACAACTAGTGTTCTCTGCATGTTTATTTCGAACCACGCAGGCGACACAAACACTGTTAAACTCTGAAACATAATTTAATCCTATGAGACCATTAAACCAAAGCCACTTATGGACCCACATGTGATGCGATCTGTGAAAACCCGTTGGATGTGGCAAAATGTGTACTAGGGATTATGGGTAATGTAAAAAAATTAAAAAAATTAAAGGTTCTTCTACATAGAAAATTAATTTCCAATACTTTGTGTCATCATCTTTTATGAAATTTCACCTTCAAAAACTTACTTTTAAGTAAGTTTTTGAAAATCACTTTTCTAATTAACTAATTCTATTGAACTATGTATCTTGTTTGGCCTGTTTTCATGATTTCTTATTTTGTAGCTTTTTATGACATCACAATCTTCATTCACTCATAACTTTTGTTATAGTGATTGTAGAAAAATGATCGAAACAGTTTTGTAATCAGCACAGGTTTAGCTTATGATATAAATATCTCAAATATGAAAAATCCCACCATGTGGCGGGTTTTCACAGATCGCATCACATATACCACAGATAGGCATAAACAACTGAGAGTATACTTTCTCAATGTAAAACAGCTCAAAAAGAATGGTTTTTCTATGCCTCTTTGGAGCAATATGAGTGACCAATCCTTGTGAGTAGTGTGAAAATCTTTGCACTATTTCGGGAGAGCAATCGTTCACTGTTTTGGCCAAATCGTTTCACTATTCCACATTTAGAAAGTAGTATCAATACTAAGCCTGTTCTTGTACAATGCTTGGGCTACTCTTTTCAATAAATTGGGCTCATTTAAAAAAAATTGTGGTAACCTTTTATAAGATACAGAATTGAACTCTATCGCTGTTTTTATTTAAAACATTTATCAGATTGTGTAAGTTGCATTAAGCAAATTGTGACAAGACTGTAGAACTTAAATGAATTGATTCTCTAAGGGCGATCTATTAAGTCAACAGATTTGATTCAAGTTTTACAATAGAGCCATATAACATCAAAATCGATGATTGGGGCTGATTGTTTTGAGTTCTCCAAAATCCACCAACGATAACAAATTCGCAAATAACTGATTAAGCAATTCAATTGGGATGGTTGTTTTGAGTTTGCTCAAATCTACCAATGAAATATATTGATAACAATAATATATCGATAATGTCTTATTCAACAAAGTGACTTCAAAGTACTTTAATTATGTACACTTACACTTTCCACACGGCAGGTGTATGCAGACGACATTCCAAAATTTCACAAAATGTTTCAAAAATGTCAACATTATTGAATTGAATTACCATATTTATAATCAACATGAGAATCGCAATACAATAAGTACAAACATGCCTAGTATTGGTTCAGTAAATCTTGAGATAGACTTTGAAAGTTGAGAAAAGTTTCTGAAAAATCGGTTTGGTAGGGGTAAAACTAATTGCCGTGCGGAAAGTGTATAGTAGAAAGATTTTTTTTGAAATACAACAAAACATCCATTACAATCTGTAACGTTATACACCTCATATAACAAAAATAGAAAAGTACTTCATAATGTGAAATTAAAATTTGAAGGAGCATCATTTTCAAAAGTTCAAGAAAAAAAAATTGGGGGGGGGGGGGAGAATTATGCGCTGAAACAAATTTGTTTTTTTATTTGGCCTTGATGTTTAGGTCGGCCGCAAAAGGCAAGTCAGCTCTTTTTTTCCCCAGTCTAATGCGAAAACACCTAACATTAACAACATAACAACATCGCACGAGCCCATTGATCATTTTAGACAATATATTGTTTTGACAGTTTTTCACAGAAAGCCCAAGGTTGCTTCTACTTCTACATTCTTTATTGCACAATCATCATAAATTGACAGTTTACATTTAAGATTTACTTTACATTTTTTCAAACTCCACAGTTTTAGAGTGACATTTTTATTTAACATGGCATAATTATGCTATTTGAATTATATTTGATGGAAGGGGTGTATATCTTCAAGATTTTAGAGCCTTTGAGTGGTGTTCAGCTAGGAATACATCAACATTCTAACCAGCCAGCTAGTTACCACCGCCCGACACAAAATGTGCCGATTTTTGGTGCCAAAATTGATGTTTTGTATAATATCTTGTCAGAGTGTGCTACTTATTTGGCCATTTTCAATTTAGGTTTGCGCCCTCTGTCGTAAAACTTCAGACAGCAAAATGGTGAATTTCAACTGAGGACACTACAACTTCTTCAACCATTGAAAAACTATTGTAATTCGCTAATTTAACAGTTTTATATATCATAAGAAGACTTCAAGGTACCAACGAGATTGTTTTAAATAGTTCTCTACGACAAACTATAAGGCGTTGTGCATTGTAAGTGTTCTCTAAGGAGTGTTTTCAACTAGTTCTTCGATGCGTTTGCAAGTCAGACCCGGTTGTTATTCAAGTAAGGGAATTGCTGTCTCACCTCAGAAACACTTTAAGTTAAGAAATCGACCCTACACCCATCTCTGGCGTGCGGGTCTGCCTCTGTAATAGAGCCCTGTTTGATGGATATAATGTGTTAAACCAATGTGAGACACAGATTTAGATGTCATTGTCGTCTGCTACTGTACTTATAGCAGTTTGCAATGTGAGACACAGATTTAGATGTCATTGTCGTCTGCTACTGTACTTATAGCAGTTTGCAATGTGAGACACAGATTTAGATGTCATTGTCGTCTGCTACTGTACTTATAGCAGTTTGCAATGTGAGACACAGATTTAGATGTCATTGTCGTCTGCTACTGTACTTATAGCAGTTTGCAATGTGAGACACAGATTTAGATGTCATTGTCGTCTGCTACTGTACTTATAGCAGTTTGCAATGTGAGACACAGATTTAGATGTCATTGTCGTCTGCTACTGTACTTATAGCAGTTTGCAATGTGAGACACAGATTTAGATGTCATTGTCGTCTGCTACTGTACTTATAGCAGTTTGCAATGTGAGACACAGATTTAGATGTCATTGTCGTCTGCTACTGTACTTATAGCAGTTTGCAATGTGAGACACAGATTTAGATGTCATTGTCGTCTGCTACTGTACTTATAGCAGTTTGCAATGTGAGACACAGATTTAGATGTCATTGTCGTCTGCTACTGTACTTATAGCAGTTTGCAATGTGAGACACAGATTTAGATGTCATTGTCGTCTGCTACTGTACTTATAGCAGTTTGCAATGTGAGACACAGATTTAGATGTCATTGTCGTCTGCTACTGTACTTATAGCAGTTTGCAATGTGAGACACAGATTTAGATGTCATTGTCGTCTGCTACTGTACTTATAGCAGTTTGCAATGTGAGACACAGATTTAGATGTCATTGTCGTCTGCTACTGTACTTATAGCAGTTTGCAATGTGAGACACAGATTTAGATGTCATTGTCGTCTGCTACTGTACTTATAGCAGTTTGCAATGTGAGACACAGATTTAGATGTCATTGTCGTCTGCTACTTATAGCAGTTTGCAATGTGAGACACAGATTTAGATGTCATTGTCGTCTGCTACTGTACTTATAGCAGTTTGCAATGTGAGACACAGATTTAGATGTCATTGTCGTCTGCTACTGTACTTATAGCAGTTTGCAATGTGAGACACAGATTTAGATGTCATTGTCGTCTGCTACTTATAGCAGTTTGCAATGTGAGACACAGATTTAGATGTCATTGTCGTCTGCTACTTATAGCAGTTTGCAATGTGAAGTGGGTCAGGTTTTACTCGTTCAATTGTTAACTCACTGATCCCGACACAAGCAAATCTAGAAACACAATCTCATGCAATGCTAATTGAAAAGGATTTGAAGCAACAAAGAATGAAAATAAGCAGGACAATTTATTTTCACTCTATTTTTTACTCTAAGAACCATGATTTTGAAGAAACGTAAATCTGATAGAAAATCTACTTTCTAAAACAAATCATGAATAGAGGGCGCCCCCTGGAAAAGATCACATAATATGCCTTTAAGTATTTAACTAGCATAACTCCCGAGATACAATCAATTCAGTAAAAAGATAGTTTGAATCATGCAATCCTATTGAAAAAGGATTTACGGCGACAAGATCGGTTTGAGGGCGTTTGCATAAACATTACCAAACTGGACAAAATGACAAATGTTGATCTATGCAATCTGAACCATGACCATTATAAACATCAAAAGAAGATGCCTAAATTGGTTAAGCTATGCAGACTACTAGAAAAAAAAACCAGCCACGTCAAGCTGATTCAACAGACAAACAAAATGACGACCAAAACCAACCTGGACAGTGCAAATAAAAAAGGATGTTGACCTGGAACTTGTGACACAGACCAATGATCGTACCAACGCTTGTATAAAGACCTGGAAAGCAATAGTTGTGTGTGCAATGGCAACACAGCCGCAAAGCATATACGACAAATGTAAAATCTAATCAGATACAGTGGCGTAGCTACCGGGGTGGGGGGGGGGGGGTCAAATGTCCCCCTGAGCGCAAAAGCCCTTTGTGCCCCAGCCCTATTTATGTGCCACCCCAGTCTCTGGATGTAGTGTGTATAGGCATTATGACAATTTACAAGGACCATTTTTCACAGGCGTTCGGTGTACAACATGCCCCCCTCCCCCCCCCCCCCCCCCCCCCCACTATCAAGTTTTCCAAGCTGACTGAAAACATATTTGGGCACCGCCCCCTGAACAAATCCTAGCTACGCCACTGATCAGATACCAATTTCAATGATTCACGATGGTCACTTTTAAAGGACACTTTTTATTTATATTATTAGGTGCCTGTTTTCAACATTTCAAGACTGCCAAAAAAATCATAATTGATTTTCAAAACATCATTGTAGCAATTTCAAACATATTTTTCACTTTGTAAAATATGAAACTGGGACGCAAAGCTTGTTATCGTAAAGCTACCTTTCGTGAGTATCATATATCATTTAATAAGCCCCCGCATCAATACGGGTTGATCAAACATGCATTCACATGTCAATAATAAAATCTGATTGAATAATGAATAAAGGAAAAAATTGCCTCATCAATCAGCAAAAATAAAGGAACAGGAAACTTGTAATTGATTTTCAGTAGCCTTATGGCTGACTGACCATTATTATTAAGGATACTTATAAAGCGTATTTCCCATGGACCAATGCGCTGTACATTAAAACACAATCTAAAATACAATATAGTTACAGCATGCAACAAAATAATGACACATGATAAAATACATGACCTACTTATTACATCAGCAATTATGATAAAAACAGATATATATAAATATACAATTAAGAAACCAAAAAATATGCACAATGATCGACTAGCAATTAATTTGGGAAAAGGTAGGTTTTTAAGAGCTTTTTAAAAGCTTTCACATTGGGAGCAACGCGTACATTATTTGGTAAGCTGTTCCACAACTTAGGACCATAAGCCGAAAATGATCTATCCCCATAAGCTCTTTTTGTTTTGGGGATTTCTAGTCGGGAAAGATCCTTCATGGACCTAAGGCCAGTATGGTTACACCTGTATTTGTGCAGCCGATCCTGTAAATATGAAGGAGATGAGTCATGAAGACAGTTGTACACATGCACCAAGATCTTGAAATCTATCCTCTGCTGGACAGGCAACCAATGCAACTCGCGCAAGAGCGGCGCGGCACTAGTACGCTTACTAACTTGAAAAATTAGACGCGCCGCGCGATTTTGAAGCTTTTGGAGACGTTGCACTGCCTGTTTTGGAAGACCGCATAAAAGCGAGTTGCCATAGTCCAGTCGAGATAGGATCAGAGATCTTGCTGCATGTGCACAAGTAGTTTGGTCAATGAAACGACGTATTCTTGCAATGTTACGAATATGGAAATTTACACTCCGACATAAGGAACTTACATGGCTATTCATGGTGAGGCTATTGTCAAATACAATACCAAGGTTCTTAATTGAAGCAGAAGGCCTGACTACGGATCCACCAATCTCCAAGGTAAGATGGGATATACCAGCTGCACAACGAGGAGAGGAAATCAAGAAAAGCTCAGTTTTTGAGTCGTTCAGTTTTAACTTGTTCTTAAACATCCATGACCGAATCTCAGCGATGCATCTGTTGAGCCTCAGCTGTGCAGCAGCCATATCCTCATCAGACTTAGGATTAAAGCTAACGTAAAGCTGAGTATCATCAGCATATACATGATACGGAACCTGATGACGCCTGATGATTTCCGCAACTGGCTGAGCGTATGCCGTGAAAATTGGTGGACCAGCAACAGAACCCTGTGGAACACCATATTGCATTACACGATTATTTGAATACTCACCAAGGACACATACTTTACTAGAACGATTCCTTAAATAGCTTTCAAACCACCCTGAGCTAACCCTGTGATACCAAACTCCCTCTGCATTCGCTGAACAAGGATGTCATGGTCAATTGTATCAAATGCGGAGGAAAGGTCTAAAAGCACCAACATGATTGCATTACCTCTGTCCAGCTCATTCAGCATGTCATCTTTCACTCTGAGGAGGGCAGTCTCTGTGCTGTGATGTGATTTATAAGCACTCTGAAAGGTCTCCGTGAGGCTGTTCTCAAGCATGTGTTCGTTGAACCTCGACACTGCAGGATACTCTAAGATCTTACCAAGGGTGGGCAGGTTAGACACAGGACGGTAATTTTTAAGCAAGTCCGGGTCAAGAGTGGGCTTCTTGAGCAGGGGCGAGATAACAGCCTCACGGAGAACAGGTGGGAAAATCCCAGTTCTAAATGAATTATTGACAATGGACATTATGATGGGTAAAAATACATTTATACACTGTTTTAACAACCATGTTGGAATTGGATCTAGAGGAGATGTTTTATTAGGAAGTTTTGAAATCACTCTACGTATCTCCTCCTCACCAACACCAACAAACTTGTCAAGAGAGGGAACATGATATTGCACTTCATTAATATGATCAGCGTCATTACAACATGAACTAATACAGTTATCGTGGATATTCACAGAACCAGCCTGGTTATCCATGTCAGATCTTATTTTACACACCTTATCACAAAAATATTTCGAAAATTGTTCTCTAAGAGCGGAATGTGAGCCACAGGCAGGCATCTTACGGACAGATGCATTCAAAAGAGAATTAATAGTACTGTACATTGATTTAGAATTGGCTTTAGCTAACGTGCTTTGAAAGTGTTCAGTCTTATTCATAAGAATCAAATGGTTTACTTTTGCATTTTGGGCAACATATATATCACGATCTTCAACAGAATGAGTCTTTCGCCATTTGCGTTCAAGTTTTCTACGTTCTCGACGCGCAACCCTTACCTCTTTAGAATACCACTTAGGGCTACGGATAAGTTTTTGTGATCGCGTGTGTTCAGAGCAATGCTTATCCAATACTTCGCGAACACTCTTATTGTATAATTCTGTCTGCAGAGAAGGGTCGCTAGTCGCAAGAACACACTGCGTTGCTTCACGAAGATCCGACGTAAACGTCGCCATGTCCAAATTCTTAAAAGATCTTGTTGTAATTGTCCTTCTGTCCGGAGGCGGCTTCAGCTTGTTCACTGAGCACTGAATCATGTAATGATCTGAACCGAATCTAAATGGTGACACAGTACAGCTAACCAACAGATCATCTTCAGGGCGACAAACTACGTGGTCAAGGATATTACCAAGTTTATGTGTTGGACGTGTAACAAACTGATGTAAGCCATGCTCAGAAAGAGATGTTAGATATTGAATGACGTCAGATTTGAACGGCTTATTTACGTGCACATTCAGATCACCGAGAAGAAGGAGCTTACCAGGCAACGTAGAAATTACACTCAGAAAGTCGTCGAATTCTTCAAGGAATTGAGGATGTGAAAAGCCATTCACAGTGGAGGGCGGAGGACGATAAATTGCAATCAAACGAAATGTCTTGGCTTGATCACTAACGCATGCATATTGAAAAGTATCAGCATCAAAATTAATTTTGGAGATCGACAATTTCAAATTGGATTTACTGATAATAGCGATGCCTCCATGAGCTCTTCCATATCTATCTACACCAGTCCTATAGAAATTCAGAAATGAGTACCCTGATGGAGTGCATTCACCAATAATGACAGGATCATCCATCCTAAGCCAACTTTCTGTGATGACCAAAATGTCAATGTCTTTGTCGAGGATATAATCATAAACAGTGGTGGACTTGTTTCCTACAGACTGAGCATTCCAGCAATGAATGTCTAAGTTATGTTTGGGTGTAAATGATAAATGCTTTAGATTGTCATGATTAACACCACCATGTGTATTATGAATAGCGACACTTCTATCAACGGCATGAGTGCGAATCAGTCTAGTTCTGGTATTTGTAATAGCGGGAATATTGCGTACACAAGGTCTACGGATACCTCTTTTCCCTCTTTTCCTCCATCGTTTGCTTTTTTTGGTTGGTGTTGATGAATGGAAGGGGCAGGGATGTTGGAGCAAATTTAGAGACTCTAAACGCCTACATAATTGTACGGATATACCACAGTCTATTGTACTTTTCAAGCCGGGCGGTCTCAAATCAAGTGAATGAAGAAAATCAGGTGAGTAACACAAACGATCAATATTGTTATGATTGCTTGCCGAGTCATCCATGATGGTGATGATAATACCAGAGATATTGATTGAATATCCAATGGTGTAGTATAGCAAATACGTGTAGTGTACAGTACATACCGAATCAACGACGAAAGTCAGCATTAAAATCCACGATATTGCACGAAATGCATACATAAAATTCACAAATTGAGGAACCATTTGTGGGGAAAATGAATCTAATGGCCAACGTTTTTCATGCGCCAATTTAACCTTGAGATTAATTAAAAGTTAATTGATCTTAATTTATCTTTATTTATAAAGAACAGCCCTCTGTTCAGTTCAGTGAGATTGAAAAACGATGGTTAGAAATTCAACTTGAAAAGAGTGTAAATGTGTATGCCTTTGATGATTGTCTTATCTGAGAGAGCACAAAAAAAAGGAATATCGAAACTGTTTCTTGGCCACTTGCTCATGGGCCCGGTCGGTCGGTCAATTTTCTTATGATTTTTTTTCCTGACATTAAGGAACGATTTTTTTTCTTCTTTTAATTTTCACTTTTTTTCTCTAATTTCACCTTGATTAACCCTTACAGCCCCGGATCCCATGAAATCCCATTTCCCAGCCTCCTGGTTCCACCTGGCGCTGAGGTTTTTGTGTGAAATAATGGCCCCGGGCTATATAGCTGGGCGAATACACTCGCCCAGCACAGCTTCCCCCGTGGCGCAGTTGGTAGAGCGTTCGCCCGCCAACCGAGAGGTCGTGGGTTCAAACCCCGGGGCGTGGCACCTCTTGTTGTGTGTGCTTTTTTCGCTTGAAAAAAATTTCGTTGGAAAATCCACCGGGTGGGTTAGGGTTAAGAGGTGGTTCATGTCAAGACAACATTGGTTAATGTTTCTAGTGTGATAAGCAAACCTATTTATTTTAAGCAGAAAATGGGAATATTTGACAATTTGGGTAAAATTTAAATCCTAAAAGAAAAATGTCTATTTTTCTCACTACGGGCCAATGAAATCAGGTTTAAGTACGACAATCAGTCTACATTCTAAGAAAAGTATGTTTAGCTTTAACTGAGTGGAAACGGTGAAATCATGAAAAGTAATACCAGTCAAGAAAAAAAATAGAGATGTTTTACCTCCAAAATCATGAAAATCACATTTTGGTACAAAATCACATTGTTTTGGCACTTTTTGGTCTATAATTTAAAAAATAATAAGATAGTAAAATATTAAAAAAAACTTCAAGGGAATTTTATTAGGATTATAATAAAACTAGTATGACAACATTTGACCAAATATATTTTTAGTTATCTTTTTGAAACGTGATATGGGTAAAAAACATGTTTTTTTATAATTTTCTCCAAAATGGTCAATTTTATGATGATGGTTGGATTCATTGAACCCTTTTCTGCAAGAAAATGTATAATTTTATATAGATTAAATGAATAATGAAGGAGTTACAGCAGTTTTGCAGAGGCTATGCTGAGGGTTCCCACGTGTGACCTGTTTTCATCATATTACCCTATATGCATTATGTATGGTGACACTCTGTATGTGGGTTTTGAATTATTTACAAGAATCAATTTGAATCCGCACAAATCTGATTGTGGAAATCTTTGCACAGATCATTCTCTGTATTTCCAACTGATGCATCTACGAATGCGTGAAAGAAACAAATCATATGGCGTCGTTTCTGCTTAAAGCAATATTATGTGATCTTTTTCAAACTTGTTCACATATTTTTTTTCATATAAGGGAGTTTGACTATCAGGAAAGACATTCCTGGACTCATAAATCATTCTTGTATTTTCCATAATTTTTTTTTATAAATTAACTAAATCACAATGGAAATTGGCTCCAATTATTAAGGAATTTTCAACATATTAAAAAAAAAATCATCATAAGCATTCCATACGATTGTGTTCACTTGTGTACTGTACAGTTGCAATCGTAGCCAGAAAAAACTGTAAACATTGGCACAGTGTCAAACCATGGAATTCTATTTTCGAACTAAAAAACACTCAGAAATAAGTTGTCAGGGTTAACCCGACACTTTCTTTTAACCCAGTCAAACCATGATTTTGAAGGAATTAGGAAGTAAATTATTAAACTAGTGAAACTTGGTTTACATTACATTACAATACAGGCTTGTTTCGTATGGATGGAACTCCCCATCCACACTCATCAGTTGTAAATTGTACACTGAGAAATTCAGCACAAGGAAATCAATAGCACAATACATAGATGACTAGTGCTGCACAGGATATAAACAACAATAAAGGAATCACCAAAAGTTACTTAAAGTTACATAATAAGTGCTTTCTTCTATGTCTACACCCACTCACAAGTTCATTTAGGAAGTATATTGCTTTGTAACTTACAAGATATTTTAGTGTGTTTCATGTTTATAAATGTAATTTGACCAAGCAATAAAAAGTATGATTATTTTTACCCGAAAAATCACCTAGCACCCACCGGGACCATCCGCACCAAAGTCTGTGCCCCTACCGACTGAGCTAATACTCCCAGCGCATATGCGGGCAGCAACTTCCTGCCAACATATGTCTGCGGTAGATGACGTAATTGAGTCAATGCAGCAGCACGCGTTTGGAGATAGTGTCTGGCTGTATGATTTTGTATGGTCTAGTAGGGTAAGGGTTATATTACATGAACAATTGGCTGTTTTAACCCTAACTCCCGCGGCTATGTTTTGTGTGTATCGGGGGAGCGGTGAAAAAGTATGATTTTTTACCCGAAAAATCACCGAGCACCCACCACGATATGGTCCATCCGCACTAAAGTCTGTGCCCCTACCGACTATGGTAAGCACCTAGCAGCTAAGCTCCAAGCGCATATGCAGGCAGCAACTTCCTGCCCACATATGCCTGTGGTAGGTGACATAATCGAGTCAATGCAGCACCTCGCATGTGGAGATAGTTTCTGGCTGTATGATTTTGTATGGTCTAGTACGGTAAGGGTTATGGGATCGTTGAATGTGTTTGATAGCAGTTCAGATTTGAGAGCCAATGATGGTCACATTCTCAAAATGGTGCTGCCATTGTATAACATTTGGTTGGCAGCTATTTGAAAGCGAATACAACCAGTGACATCGAAAGGGGGCTTATGTCAGGGGTGTGCCACTGAGCTTGCCGATCGGAGGCCACTTTTGAATTAAAATTTGGTCGGCATAGAACTGGTGGCGTAATACCGATCAGGCGTGATTGTAGCAGACGACACGACGCTGGCCATGCGTCTCTCAGACGACCCAATATGGCAACGGGAGTGCACTATTTTGAATTATTTTTAACAGTCATCGCCCGGTTAACGATGAAAATTCTTCTAATTATGATGAATTTGTCAAAATGATCAGATTAACATTCGCGATTACGTGTTATTCATTACGAATCTGTGTAAATCCACAGCGCCTCCAAACCTATGCCGACCAAATATTACGTTAAACCTGGTTAAAAATTGTTAAACGCATTAAACGCCGGTCACCGACACATTCCGATGATTACCATATAATTTATGTAAATATGCAAAAGGGACCGTTTTCGCTACGTACGTTAGTATAGATGGTGTGACCGGTGACGTCGTGTATTTACAAATGGGACACCCTCTGTTGATTCCCTCCAGGCAGAATATACAGTAAAGTTAATGAAGACAACATAAATTTCTTTCTAATGAATTGTAAAATTCATTTTTTTATTTTTTTTGTGAAATGCGATAGCTTATAGCATTCCTAAGCAAGTTTAAAGACAGTTTTGATAACAATTTGCTGTGACACCACAATCTAGTTAGAAACCTGATCTGGCCTATGTAAACTATAGGAACTCTTACCCGGTGTGTTTTGTCTCAAATCAACAGAGGGCGTCCTAAATGTAAACAACGGTCACCTCATCTATAGGACTTTCCTATCCCAAAATTAATAGTATCCCTGCTTACGTCTTTAAAAATTACAATTGAGGTTTTATTGTCATGCAAAGGTCTGTTTACCTTGTGATCTTCAAATTGATAGCTTTCTCATGTGAATTGTTCAAGGCATTCAGATTTTTATGTGAAATATGCATGAGATAGAAATCTTTTCTTACTATCTTTGGTTTTTCACGCTTAATTTCATGAATATCTTCAAAAATATGCTACCGACATAAGCCTCATTTGGATATAACTGGTCACAAATGACTTTAATTGGATAGTATCTGTTACAATAATTGAATTTGTGTGTCTTTATAGATAATAATAAGCAGTCAGGACACGTCGATCTTATTGTGTACCCGCCGATCTTATTGTGTACCCGCCAATATATATAGCATCTCCTCGACCTCTAGTAATGGCCGATACTTTATTAGTGTTGGGCAATACGTGTATGATATAAGCCACACGCAACATCCTTTTCTTTAAGGACGAAAAGCAAATGATGTTATATTTGATAGAGTTCTGTAACAGTCTTTTTATATATTTAATTCATTCCAGTAATGTTGTCAATCTCGGGTGTTAGGGTTATGTATGCAAAACAGTCAATTTGTTGAATGGTACACCAGCTTAGGTAATACATTGTAGTCCAATTTGAAGACGTCAAGATGATATTTAGTAGTAGTTTCTCCACTGGAAACAGTCAAAAGTTTCTCCATCGGAAAACACTCAGGATATTAAAAATATGAGTTTCTCCACTGGAAACAGTCATAAATTTCTCCATCAGAAACAATCCGGATTAAAACAGTTTCTCCGTTTGAAAACAGTCATGTTTCTCTGTGAGTAAATGTGCAACAGTATCCACACACCTCATGGCAGACATTTGAGCTGCACGTATTTGGGCGATTGAAACAATAACTCAGCGGTGCTATACATTATGCTAGGTGTATTTCTGATAAAGCGTGGAGAAAAAACCCTGTTTTACGGGCCCGACCGACCTACTGTTTGCTCTTCTTTCTTTTTGTGAATTTTTTTTCTCAAATCATGTAAAAATCAGTTGTTTTTTGGCCGAAAATCTGCCCATTTTTTTCTTTTTCATAATTTTTTTTTTAAATCCTGATTTTTGCAAATTTTGGTGACATTTTAGGTAAAAAATTAAAAATTAAATTAAAAAAAACAAAACGACCGACCAACCCTACTTGACAGGTCCTTCCGCCCGTAAAACAGCGGTGTTTTTGCATCGCCTAAGATCAACATCTTTAGTTACCAAAATCCCCTCCATGATTCTCTGTTTGTATTTTAAAATAGCGAGCAATTTAGCGGGCAAATTTGTGTTGTTTCACTAAATATTTGTATGACCTGATGAATCGAAATACAATACGTGAATGTTGATTATTTTTTCCAATACCATAAGGCCAAGTTTAAAAAGGAGAACAAATTGTTAATTGTCCGGATGTTTTGCTTTCGATTTGAGGAGTAAACAAACTATTTCCTCAACATTTGAAGCTTTACATATTTTAAACATTTGTGGTGGTTTAGATGCTTGTATAGTCACCCTAAATGGATCACGGAGATCACTGTGTAAACCAAAAATACACAAATATTTGATTAACTCTAGATACAAGACAGCTCTATATTTGTCACGTGGAATCCCTACACTTGTCAGCGCTACAAATCACCATAGCAACTCTTCGCTGATAGCCCCCTATACTTCAACAGTCATCTGACAATTGTGACCAGTCTCATCATACAGGGGCTTTTGTTGGTATGGTAGTATGCTTTTTAAGATATTAAGAAAGTAATTAAAGCGTGAAAAAATAAGGAAATAAAATGGAATGTCCACCTTAAATTTCACACATAAATTTGAATGCATTGACCACGTGTATCAAGCTAGGTATCATTTTAAGATCACAATACATTTTTGCTTAAAAGCAAAATCTCAATTTTTATTTTAAAGGGCAACTGGTCACAATAATCCTCACATGTAAACAATGGGCAAAATTGGTTGTAATTTGGTAAAAATGAATCCAAAACAACCGAGTCATATGTTATTGCATTATGGTAGTGGTTTCGTTAGTTGCATATGAACATCTTTTTAACATTATTAACGTTGTTTGCTATCAATTTAATAAGAAAGTACTGTGAAGATGTTGTAAATATGTAACTTCTCTAAAACTAGAGTGATTTAATAAAGTGATTGTATAACAACTTTAATATCAGACAATAACCTAAACACTTTTGGGATGGTAATGTTGAAAAAACTATCAGGGGATAAAAAAGCTAGGGCAAAATCTATCAGGGAAAACCAGACTTGCCCATGACAGGATTCGAACCCGGGTCTTCCAGCATGGAATACACTGTCTATAGTCCACTCCGCTAGGGGGTCATGCGCCCGTAATCAACAATTCTGTTTGCATTTATCACCTGCCGGGCGGGAGATGACTGAGGCTTGGATTTCATTTTGGCGCGGAGAGATCAAAACCAAATATTTCTCGCCTATTTGGAACTGATTGAACTGGAGGTTGAGGAATAGTTCCAAATTGGCGATAAATGTTTGGATTTTATCTCGCTGCGTGAAAAAATAATCCCAAGTGCACCCCCGCGATTATGGCCACATGCACATGGGGTTGGGCTGTACACACATATCACTCATATGATGCGCAGTGCGCTTGTTACCTTCATTCGCTGCTGTTACGAGACTTCGCCAATTTGGAACTGTGATCTCACTATAGGATTCTCAAGAACCTGTGTTTGATCCTAGGCTCTGACAGGGCTCTGGCAGCATCTCCCTTCTCATTTGGCCCCATTTGTTATCCCTGATATATCTGTTTCCACTCCCCCCCCCCCCCCCCCCCCCCCCCCCCCCCCCCCCCCCTTGCACCCTATGGAGTTGCGTTTAAGAAAGCACTTGTTTATGTTTTGTAAATAATGTTTTTAGGAAAAAATAAAAAAACTTAAATGGGAATTCTAATCGATTATTTGTATTCTCTTTTTCTCTGTTTCAAACCAGATCTTCGTCGGCGCAGAAGAAGCATAGCCTCATCAAAACGAGGAAAGCGAGCTCATCATCTTAACTTCTTCAACGGCAGATACAGACTGGACTGGCAAATTGAGTGGTAATAGAATCTATGCACAACACCATGGCAACAAGAAGTCTTCGGTTGCTACAGGGGCTATCAATTATAGACAGCCCGTGGGCTGATGTTTTTGAACCCCACTTCAGCGCTACAGTAATTGGTAGCCCTTAATAACTATGTGGTCCACTGAGTGCAAGATGGACCTAAGTATGTAATGGAAAGAAAACACTTACATCCTTCTTGCATTCAGTTGTCAAAGAAACTTGTTAACAACAAATAGCACATTCTGTGATGTGAAAGCAAATGTTGACCCATTCAGTTGCAAAACCACATATTATTGTCTTTTATCGGTCTATAAAGAGATTCCGAAAAGGTTATGTCGTATATAATATAAGTACCTACTCTCGTACAACTCGGTATCAGTCACACATCCTGAGTAAATGAATGAATGATGGAAGCTTCAGCTTTCCATTTAATTATGTTTAACACTTTCCACGCGGCTATTGGTTTAACATACAAAACAGATTTTCAGAAACCTTTCCCAACTTTCAAAGTCTTATCTCATGAAGTACTGGACTAATACTAGGCACGTGTGTACTTATTTTAATGCATGTGTCATGGTGATTCCAAATATGGTGATAAAATCCAATAATTTTGACATTTTTGAACATTTTGTGAAATTTTGGAAACGACTGCTGCTTGAAAAGTGTTAAACAGTACATAAATTTCAAAGAATTATCACATTTCAATAAATCTTAGACACACTACAAAGCTATTGATCTCTGCTACTGGCAAAAAAGTCAAATAAATTTGCTGAAAGTTGACTTCGTCCTTGTTTTTTTTTTTATAGAAGCACGGTTGGCTTGTGTTTGCCACAGTAATGCAAGACGTTTACAATCGACCGAAATGTGTCCCCAATTGGGTATCCAATTTCAGACAAAGCAATAAGAGTTCTGATTAACTAGATATGGATGTGTAAGGGACTTCCTGAGTTACACTTGAGAGAAAGAGTTGCTACACCCCTTATAAGGTAGCCCAATTGGGCTTCCTTTGAAGGTGCAAAGATGCTGTTAAAGGAAATCTGAGATCAATTGGGCTACCTATTTTCTCAGTTGGGCTCATCTCACCTCTATTAACCCCATAGAAACCAATAGGGAAGAAAAATTGGATTCCGTTTTACGCACAGTTGCGGCTGCTTTGTCCATACTTATGGCAACACTTGTGACAAGCCTCATAACAAAAAATGATGATTACAAACCGGTGACAGATGAGATAGCATTTGTCAAAATTGTCAATAGGTATAATTCAGCGGGAGTGGATTTTCATATCGAGGGCTGAGCGCCAGAAGACTGTAACTCAAAAAATGCTATTCTGAGATAATCAACTTTCAAATATTCAGGACTTATTACAATACACTGTAGCACCTAACTTATAACTCTAGTTTTAGTCAAATTAAGATTGTTATGAGTTATCTCTTAATGGTTCTGAAAATCTAGGTTATATGGATTATTTTGGTACCAAAATCTCATTTTGCCCAAAAGTTGAGTTACGGCCTTCTGGCGCTCAACCCTCAATATTTGTGTAGGTGGGGATCCACTCTATAGCCGTGTTGTATGAGGCCTTACAGTGTCAACTTTGGTTTATCTATCCATCTGAATGTGACAGCTATCACAAATATAGAATGTCAAAATTGTTCGAATGTGTTTATTTGCAAACTGAGTACAATTTGCTCTCCTGACAGAAGCTATCATAATGTTGTCAGGTGCAGAAATAAATGCAGAAGTAATTTGTTATGAGATATGACTGTTGTAGAGCACTAGATTTGTAATATTGAATGAGAAAAATATCCACATCAGATGAAATGTGTTGATGTGATCAACATTTAAGACTGATACTGTAAAAGTGGACATTTTCGTGCTTTTCGCTGCAGACAGCTACCGCGAAAATAAAAACACACAAATATATTTATTCTGTGTATAAGTCTATGTTATGAACTTTCACATCTCGAATTTAAAAACAAGCGAAACGGATGAAAAATCGGCAAAGCGCGAAAAATGTAAGCGCGCGGAAAATTACCACTTTTACAGTATTCTATATTCTATCAGACAGTGTTTCTATATTCTGTCAGACAGTGTTTCTATATTCTGTCAGACAGTGTTTCTATATTCTGTCAGACAGTGTTTCTATATTCTGTCAGACAGTGTTTCTATATTCTGTCAGACAGTGTTTCTATATTCTGTCAGACAGTGTTTCTATATTCTGTCGGACAGTGTTTCTATATTCTGTCGGACAGTGTTTCTATATTCTGTCAGTACCCAACAAGTGAAAGGGATGATTGGCCCGTATTCACAAAGAATTTTGTCCTGGCTTAGATTTGAGTCCTTGCCTAATTTCTATACTAGGTCATTTTAACTTTGTTTATTATATTTTGAAATAGAATGTGCATACATTTCTAAATTGAACCTTTTTCGTATTGATTTCCAATAGGACACAAACATTTGAAAGTCACAGTAAAAATTCTTAGTCTTGGACTAAAAGCTAAAAGCCCCGACTAAATACTTTTGTGAATACAGCCCAGTGTCTCTAAGATATTGCCACTATTCATATCTTTGGAATGGTTGTTTACTCCTAAATTACGTTAGTATTTCTAATTTGATTTAAGATCCACAATTTGCTTACTTTTAGCATCAAGTAAAGATTATTGAATCAATGTAGCAGTATGTTCATGAATGCTTCTTATCTTCATAGAAAATGTTATTCATGACCAGTTGCTTCAAAAAGGACATGTTATTGGCAAACACAGTTTTGAGATAGAGACCAATATATTGGGTGAAATATAAAGAAAATAATAGAAAAAACATGCTTCTTCAATTTATATCTTGTGTTTACAAAGTCTGATTACCTTCAATATGGTATCATTTTAAAGCTTAAAATGTGCTCTTTTAAGTCATTCCAATAACTCAGATTTGATTCGGGCCACCAACATGTCCATTTTGATGTGACAGGTCACATTTTCACTTCAATATAATTATATGTACTATTTTCTGTTATGCAGTATTTGAAGGTCTGACTTATTGAATTATGCCTAGAAATGTAACATTGTTGTGATATGATTGGTTCCATTCAGACCAAAGTCATAGCTCATTGACATCACATGTATAGTACATTGGCAAATGTGTTGCACATGGGTAGCTAGTGTGTAGCACATGGATGTCACATGGGTAACACATGCAATCCTTTTGGATATCACATGATTATCACAATGGATATCACATGGGTAACACATGCAATCCTATTGGATATCACATAATTATCACATGGGTAACACATACAAAGCACATGGATGATCCAGGGATACTTTCTTTACTAGCTTTTCGCTTGATTAATGTTGTTTAAATTACTAAAGTGAGGAAATAATCAAAGCGATGAAATATTTAAAGCAAAGGCGCTTTTGGGTCAAAATTTAACAAAATATTTGATCAGGTTTTAAAAGTAAGTGTCTGTCTATACATCATAATCTAGCAATTTGGGAATTTCGAAACAATGGTGGTTTTTTTTACAATTAAGAATGTTCAATTTTCAAGAGGAAATAAAAACTTTTTGGGGTTGCTATTCTTTTATACAGTAAAAACTTGTCATCAAATTTTCAAAATTGAAGGTGGGTGTATGGAGGACAACCAAACAGCTATTTGTTTAGCCTAAAGCTTTTTGGATGTATCAAGTAATGAGAAGGCTATGTGTAGTGTTAAGAGTAAATAAGGGCGCAGATGGAATTAGTTTTCCAAGAAATACCTACAATCAACAGATCAACAGCAGATCTGATGACTTCCTCAGTGGATTTTGAACTATTAATGTGATCATTGTGATGTATATAAAAGTATACATTTATGGAAAGGAAATGAGTCGGAGAATCTATTTTGGTATCAAATTTCACTAAAAATGCTGATTTTTAAAAATTTGATGAGGAAAAGTGAATTTGATCGGGTCACCTACCTGTCATCAAACTTATTTTTAAAAAGAGAAATTTAACCAAGTTTATAAAGTGCCCTAGTTGCACTAGTAATTTTGGTTACAAGTCAAGTCTTTTGTCAACTAGTCTTCACACTGCACTTGCTATATATGTGACTAGCACACATAATGTTATGTAAATCTGGTGAAGTATTCCCACGCGCTAATTCACTTGCTGATTTTTCCGTGAACCGGAACCTTGTGGATTTCTCAGTCAGCATATTAAAATCCAATTAGTAGTACTAAAAGTATCTTGCTGCATATGCGGTAATCCGGTAATATGCGGTCTTTCTGGTTGTCAAATCTCGATATTAAGATTTTGGGGGTGACTGCTAAATTTAACATACATGAATGGAAATTATGCTAAATGTAAAATAAGCAGGCTTGGAAATAGTACCTGCCCACCTGCCCATAGCGGGTAACTTTTGTGTCGGGCGGGTGAAAATGCAATAGTACCCGCATGACTGGCAGGTAAAAACTTTCGCAGTGTAAGTGGGTTATACTGACTGGTAAAATTTCTGTTGGGCATGTATTTTTTGTGAGTTATCTGCCAGACTGGCTGGTTGAAAAAAATCTGAAGTTCCAGCCCTGAAAATGAGTTCTTAATTAAATTAAGTGTAACCACACTGTTTAAGCAAGAATTTGTATCTAGCCTAAAGTGTATGTTACATTCTGAAGTTGAGCCAGATTTTTGAAAATTGAATCTATATCTAAAAATATATCTTGAAAAATACAGGGTGTCCCAGAATGATTAATACCGGGAAAAGGTCCATTGGTTTAGCTATGAATGCCATTGCTATTGGTCAAAGTGCTTAATGATTCTAACATCTACATATGTGATGCGATCTGTGAAAACCCGTCGGATGTCGCAAAATGTGAACTAGGGATTATGGGTAAAATTTAAATTTAAACAAATTTAAAAAAACTTTATTTGTATTTTTTAGATTTCTTTAAAGAAAATTAGTTTCCAATACTTTATATCATCATCTTTCATGAAATGTCACCTTCAAAAACCTACTTAAGTCACTTTTATTATTAACCTCATAACGTTATTCTATTGAATTATGTATCTTTGTTGGCCTGTTTTCATGATTTCTTGTTTTGTAGCTTTTTATGACATCACAATCATCATTCACTCATAACTTTTTTTGTAGTGATCGTAGAAAAATGATCGAAACAGTTCTGTAATCAGCACGGTTTTAGCTTTCTTATGACATAAAAAACCCAGTATGAAAAATGCCACCATGTGGCGGGTTTTCACAGATCGCATCACATATATTTAGCTTTCTTAGGATATTTGAATTGTTCTGCTTGAGTGATTTACATCATACTTGTTAAGCGGCAGTTTCGAAGTTTGGTGCGAGTTTGTCAAATGAAATAAGCTGAAAGTGAAAACAGGTTTCACATATTTTCAATATTATGTCATGCCATATCAGAACGGATAAAGATATGTTGATGAAATTAACAGTATGTAGGAAATATGAACCCCATTATACTGCAGGCATTGGACTTGGATTGCAATGTTTTTAAAATAGTTTTATTATTTTTTTAAACATGGTATAAATCATTCTTGGACACCCTGTATTCCATTCGAAATTACACACCACTTTCCGTACATATTGCAAAAGGTGCCCCCACTCCCCATGGTGTGGATTGGGTAGATAAGAACTCAGATACACAAAGCCATTTGAACCTGTTTCAATTTAAGAAGTTGAAGATGAAGCCGAGGCCTTATGATACTGGCTTCATTTATGATGTTACAAGATGTTTGTAAATGCCCACAACCATGGAGGTACATATTGTATACACCTTATAAATTAGCAGAGTTGCTGATAACTGGGGAAGAGCGCCCCCAATTTAAAATGATTAAATTGCAGTGAAAATGAGGTGTTTGGCCTATAGAGGGGGTATAACACCTTCCATCTTGTATTTAGAGCAACTCCCCAGTAAGGCGGATATGTACTGATCTGCTCCGCATTTAGAATGTGTGTATATGAAACTCCCCTGTTGGATATCGCCACAGTGTGTCGATATTGGCTCTGTTGAATGGTCTTCAAATGACGAAAATGTCAAAGGTCATATTTTAGGGTCATCTTGGGTGCCTCTCCAATTGACAATGTATATATGTATAGTTGCAGCAAAAGGATGCAGTTGTGTCTCAAAGAAAAAGTTGAGATCTGATTACCAACAAAAGGAGCTTTTTGAATGCTTTAAACTACATCCATTTGTGTTTAAGATTGCATGGATACTGTTTTATGACTTTATGAAGAAAAATGACTGTAAAATTGTCTTTATTTTCTTTGTTTTTCCATGCCCAATACCATCAATATCTCAAAATGCACTTTACGGACAACTGCACCATTTAGCAATGACAGTACACATATTGTGGGTAAAGAGCGCTCCCCTATTGCACCAATACAAAACATTCTGGTTTGCTATTCTATATGGCACTAATTACACACAGATGTTACCATGTCATTGTTTTAAATTTTAAAGTACAAATAAATAGCAGGATCAAATTATCACTGTTCAAAGGGTTATTGATTTCAAAATAATTCTTTTTTACGCACAAGATTGTGGTTTATATTGTACCATATTTTAGTTGGTGTGAAATTAACTTTGTATTTAGTTAGTAGTAGCAGATGGACCTTAGACGGGGAAAAAAAACAAGTTTGTCTCATAAAAACCTGCCTGAAAAAAAGGTTATGCAAAATGGGATTTTATAGTAAAAAATGTTGTATCTTTTCTTTCTTTTTTACCTGAGATGGGCTCTGTGAATGAAAATGACGCTAATATGGTAGTTCACCATGTGAGATTGAAATTTGAAGAAGCTATGCCAATAAATTACTGGAGTCGGTTGTTTTTTCTTAATTTTTAATCCTGTTTTAATTTTGGAAATAAATTGTTTTCAAAAGTTTAACAACAATAATGGGTGGGGGAGTTATGCGGGGAAATGTGAATTTTAAAAGCTACGCTTGCAGTCGTCTGAGACAAACTTGTATTTTTATTTGGCCTTATCTTATTTTATTTTAAAATATTGATGGGGTGTGAGGTCCATGGTTAATTAATGTTTGTCTTTTGCCAATTATATGTATGAGGTTCGTACATAACAAGAAAAGAATATTACATATTAAGTATTTTTAAACTATTTTGTGATATTTTTAAAAATCAAGGAAGAATTCTCTCTTTTTGAAGTGAAATTGATCATGTGTTGGAGATGTGATTGGATGATTGGAAATGGAGACAAAAATGGCACTATAAAACTAATAATAAGGATTTTTCTTTAAATGTTTGGCCAAGGGCTTGAATTGAGATTTGTCTTCTTCCTTTTTCTTCTTTTTGAAAAAAAAAATCAATATTTTACTTTTGTTAGGATATTTTTTTAAAATTCCAAAATTGTGGAATATTGTCAATATTTGAAGAAAAAAATGAACAGGTTGCTGTTGTATTTTGTCACCTTAGGATCAATACAGAAATAATGAATTTTATGTAAATAAATGTATATAGCTTTGTTCTTAACAGAAGAATTGGTAAATGGCTCATATTATGTTGAATGGTAGATATACCAGATCAGACGATACAGATGCGATCCATGAAATAGTCAAAAAGATACAGCAGAGAAATGGAAAACATCAAAAACACCACAATCACAATCACTGAGCTTTCGCTTTAAATACACAGCTTCGTCTGGGTGAAACATGAACATTTGAGAATAGCTTAATTGTACACAACATTTATGTAAAGTCAATGGTGTTTTTGAGCCATAAAATTTATTGTAAATGAGCACATTCATAAAAGATAAAGAACACATACAAGAAAGAGGGCACAAATCATTTTTCTCTTATATTGAGCCCATTGTATATAGCTTGTTAAGGATGTTTAAGCAGGTTGAATGTCAAAGGTCAATTGTATACAAATTGGACCAAATGAACAAAAGTTATTTCTTGAAGACTGCATGAATTTAATTATTTTCAATGAGAGGGATGTACCATATTTCAATTTTTTTTAGATAAATAATTCTTTTCTGTTGGGAAATATCCGGAGATAAGTATTTGAAATACTTCACATCAGTCCAAATTAAACAAACATGAACAAAAGCTTATTTTCAAAGATAACGCTAAGAATCACGATGTGGAATTTGATATAACAAGAATTAAGTAAACAAATAGTTTCAAAGCATTTTGATTTCTAAAGTGCCAACTTAAGAGAAACTTTATATAACCAGATTTTATGATATTTATTTTCATTCTATGGTGGTTGGAAGTTTTTAATTCTCTTTTTTTATATAACACATTATATTGTAATAAATGCACCAGTGTATCATTGCAGATGATCCAAATTCTTTTTAGCGTAAACACTTTATGCTCTGCTTGCTTTCGCTCTTGCCTGATCAGTTCCCAATTGGTGAGCCTTCTTACAGCAGCGAATTAATACAGAAGGGTGTAGGCGTACATGAACGCAACAAACGCAACAAATGCATAGTGCATTGAGTGTGCGTTCAGCCAAAGTCATATGCGTATGGCCAAAATTGGATTACGCATGTGCACGGAGAGTTTAAACCCTAATATTTCTCGGCCATTGCATGCTTGGGCTGAATAAATAAAAGCTACTAGCAATTACTAGCTAGCAGAAGTTTAGGCAAAAGCAAGAGATAAACTAGTAACATGTCTAGCACAATTGTGTACAAATCAAAAAGAAGTGAAAGATGTTACTCACTGTGATTCCTGCTCACTGAGTTTTTATAGCTACTGTTACCCGTCATAGAGGGCGTGGGCAGGATGAGTGAATCATTGGTGTTATGCAGTTTGTAGGCAAGGATGAGGGCTGTATTATAGCTATAGTAGACATTTCAGCATGAAATCAAGATGAAATCAAAACATGGTCAAATTACACCAATTTGAAGGGCAGATAAGGACGGCAGAAAGAATAGCTTTTATTTCACCAAAAATATTTCAAAGTTCTTTTTGATTGCAGTTTAAATGCCATCGGTAACAAATAGTAATGGCAGTACTCCACTTTTATGTCCTGTCTATATCTGCAGTGTTCTGTTAAAATTCTTGGGCACAATCTGCCAGTGTTGCTGATTGGTTAATTACATGATATGCTGAATTGAGTAACCAATTACAATGCATCGTCTGAATGTTTTAGTCAATTCATCATCAGGGATACAATCCATTCTTATAATGTATCTGATTTGATGGTTCCAATAAATGATGTATCCATCTTGTTAATAACCAATCTGCTCAATTTTGAGGTGTAACTAACTTGTACAAATGATGCACAACAAATTTTATTAATAGTATATATTGGTATTATATTAAATCTAACAT
This sequence comes from Ophiura sarsii, assembly GCA_035610835.1. Lineage (NCBI taxonomy): Eukaryota > Metazoa > Echinodermata > Ophiuroidea > Amphilepidida > Ophiuridae > Ophiura > Ophiura sarsii. Next base: position 22,046,631 of record CM069454.1, read on the forward strand.
AGGTATCACATGGTGGTCACATAGAACCTAATATAGATATCGCATTGGGATCACATGGATATCATGCCGGTGTCACATATGATCACATGACTTTCAAATGGATACCACTTTGAGTATCATGTGACAGTCATGTGGATACCACATTGATATCACATGCGCTCATATGGATTCTTTATTTATTACGATTCTTAAACAGCCAAAGAAGATTAAGCATTTCTTATTAGTTCTCAGAAAAAGCGGCGACATTTACGTGAAACAATATAACACAGCGTACATTAATTAACATGCCAACCCCACACAGTGCGTGGTAACTATAGTTTTGTTCCATGACGCTCTGCATTTGCAGTGCGTCTTACTTGTGCTTTTCCTGCTTGCTTATGTGGAGTAATATTCCAACGCATGGTGTACTCGCCGCACAGGATTGGATGGAATTCTTGTGGATTATTTGATACTAACAGGGGCGAAAGTTGACAAATGTGGGCAATCAAAGGTACTAATTTTGGAAAAAGTGTACTTAAGGTCCCAGATACTGGTACGATTTTACTATTCCAGTATCAGTCGATACTAGAACACCAAATTGTGTTCCAGTATCGAGCGATACTAACTGGAACGTTTTTATGTTACAGTATCGGGCGATACTGGTACACACATGATACCAGTGATATTTGTCCCAGTATTGAACAATACTGGTACACAATTATGTTCCAGTATCGGCCGATACTGGAACGTTTTATATGTGCCAGTATCGGCCGATTGGGTGTTCCAGTATCGGCCGATACTAGTACAGTCCAGAATCTGAGACCTAAATTACACTTTTTCCCTAATTTTATTAAATAAATGTCTGAAGTATGGCTGTTAAAGGTAGATGACCCGATCACATTTTCGTAACACAGAATTATTTCAAACATACGGAGATTTTCATATCATATGAAAGCTCGTATTTTTCTCATCATCATACTGAAATTTGACGGCCTAAATCGGTATAATTACAGAGAAATCGATGAAATAACGTCGAATTACCGCGAATGGTGGTAACCACCGATATAGTTTGTGTACTACTCAATGGGTACAGTTCACAGCATCTTGTGCGTCTAAAATAAGAACCATTAGAGCTATGCAACTCAAACTTTGGAACACGACTTTTTTAAGGATGACCTTTCATGTAGAATAGAAAACTTCAAGTTGAAAATCGGAAATGTGATCGGGTCATCTACCTTTAAAGAATGAGAATAAAAGTATTGTTTTTAGACCGTACCTGTGTTATATTGTCTGACATAAAATGTGGAGGGTAGTAGTATTTTTGCACAGAACAACTTCGCCTATGGCATCAGTGTTCTACTTAAAATAATACTACCGCCCACATTTATGTCAGACAACATAACACGGGTACGTTCTAAAGACGATCATTCTATTTTCTATGTATTGCATGGGGTACCATCACAACAAAACGCTAAAAAATGTATATGTTTTTCATAGATTGCTTATAGATTGAAATGAACAATAAAGAAGATATTTTGATATGCTACACAAAATGGGAGTATACCGGTGTGGTCTGTTTATTTTAAAGGCATATTATGCCATCTTTTTCATGGAGTGCCCTCTATCTGTGATTTTTTCCTAGAAATGCATTAGTTGTCAAATAACATTTCTAACCATGACACTGAAATATTGTATAACTTACAGAGCAATATGTTTCATAATTACATGAAAGTTTCATTATAGGAGAGAGGAAAATATGTGTAGAAATTTGAAAAAGATCACATAATATTGCATCAAAGAGTTATCGTTTCATTATAGGATTGTTGAAAATTCCTTATAATTATGGGATATTTTCAAGGATATTTTATTCATAGCGTCATGGGAATGCAAAAATGCCATAAGTGACATTTTTGGCCAAAGTAGTTTATAGATATATAGTTAGTTATGAAAATGCAATTGACTAACCATTACACCACAGTATCATGTTCTCAATCGCAGATGTTACAACGGTATACATCCGTTAAGATTGTCTCGGATACTGCTAAATCGAGGGTTAAAATGTGATATTTAAACTACATTGTCCATTAAAGCACCATTTTATTTACGGTAATAGACACATTTAATATAAAATATCATTAAAATACTAATTTCGCACTGAAAATCTGAATTTGGCGATATTTTCGCATTTTATACCAAACACTACTGCCGACTGTATTAAAGACCTCAAATTGCCTGAAACCACAGATAAGGTTCGTTTTCCTATCACTAGCTAATTGAAACACTAAGGCATAGTAAAAAAAATTACATGTTTCCCGTCCGAATTTTTTAAAATAAGGAGGAGGGAGGGTCTTACTATTTACTATTTTCCCATTTTTTGCTATTTTTTTCAAGATGGCCGCCAAGTCGAAAGTGACCAACTGACTGTGTTGCAGACACTCCTAAACAGGATTTTCCACTCTAATTGCCAGAGGAATACAAATATGAAAGGTTTACCTAATATATAGAGCCAAGTACACATTGTTTCTTTATGTTTTCTTCATTTTTCAGGTTGAATGAGGAACAAAACATCATTGATCGAAAGGATGTAGGCCTACATGTATCGGTCCCCTAATTGCAAGCAATTGCTACGTGAAGTTATATATCGGTCCCCATGGTACTATTTGAGAAGCCATGTCAATAATTCTGTGTCATGTATGGCATGAACATGCTATGAAATGATACAGCATTTCTATTACACCTACCATTCCTATGGGCAAAGGATCAACAATTTGAAATTTAAAAAAAAAAAAAAAAAAAATTACAGAATTTTCGGAAATAGTAAATAGTAAAAAATAGGAGGCGGCGGCCAAAAAGGAGGCGGGCGGGGACGGGAAACATGTTTATTTTTTTACTAGGCCTAATAATGACCATGTGACCTTTCATTTGAAAACTAAGGGGTCCGAGTTAACTCGTCCCCAAAAAATCTAAGATATACACTAAACGAGCAAATTTCCCCTCCACAAATCATGACAATATGTTATTAACACATTTAGTGTCAGTAAAATAAACTTAGTGATACTTAAACTGTAAGTATTACTCTTTTCTCACAGAAAATTTCGAACACGTATAAGGTCATTTTTATCATTTCATTTCAGCACTGTGAATACCGTGATCTCAGGGCACTAGTTAGGGAATTAAATGTTACAATGGCGGGAAATTTGAAAGACAAGTTTATGGTATGCATTAAGATACATGCGTTAACAATGTTAATATTGGCGCTTGATTCTGGTCAATTTTCAGTGCCCAGAGACCATGGTGTTTATTTATAGTACTGAAATTACATGATAAAAATGACCCACATGTTTGAAATTGTCCGTGAGAAAGGGGTAAGATTACATAAGTTTATTTTATTGACACATGCCACGGTTCATAGATTTTCAAAGGTTGCAGGTATTTATTGAATGCCCCTCGTATACAGGCGAGTCAAAATATTCAGGTCCCGCTTTAAACTGATTTTTTAAACAGTGTAAATACAGAAATGAACACATTGATAGCTATAACCTAAATTGTATTTCATTTAAAATGGTTATTCCAACCGAGAGATATGCGCTTTTCCCCGAATTCCGTGAAATCTATTCCAACATTGTCCAAGGGACCACTATGAAAGCAAGAGGTTTTACTGAAAAATTAAACATATTGAACATGTTGAAGGAAGAACTGGACATATTGAATATAGTTCCAGAATATCAAACAAACACATGACACATGTGACAAACATCCTCCATTTATTGGGATAGTACGATCAAAAAGATATGAAAACATTATTTTATTTTATTACGAGGGTCATTCAATAAGTTCTACCTCCTATCTCATAACTTTGCTACTGTATAAGCCATGTGAAATATTCCACAATTGTAGCTTTGAATATCAGTTACAAATTCATAGTAAATTGGTCTGAGTACTGGATGTACTTTTCTGGAGATGCAGTGAAAACCAAAGATTCATTTCGTGCGATGGAAATGGATAAAAAACAGCCAAATGTCTCCTGAGTGCTAATCATTTGGCCAATTCTAAGAGACAAAACATACCTATAGGTCAATTAAAACCGTTCTAAATTACAGATATCTCTTGAACAGACTATACACAATAAAAGTGATTGATTTCTTGGGGGAAATGCCCTCTAATTAGCCAGAACCAGACCAGGACAGCCATTAGTTTTAACCCAAACCCCAGAGAACCGCTGCAAAAGTCATATTTGCTTTTAAAAGAACTAAGAGATCTTCGATATACTGTATAGGACTAAATGGATATATTTCAAGTCTCTCGAAGATCATTTTCTACCACTGACTTTACTGATCGACTATTATAAAGGTAACGTATAAGGAAAACTCATAAAGTGACTATAATGTTAAGATTTAACATTCGAGGCATCACTGTAGTGGCTTGACTACTTGTAACAACAAACATCTGACTGAATAGCGATATTCCAGCAGTATTCCGGTGTACATTCAAGTTGATATTATACTATTTGCAAGCCTACTTGATATTGCCTATAATCTGATTAATACATGATATCATAGTATTATTAATCATCCATTGTTTCTATTTTCCGTATTTAAATCGGGCTTTTATATCTAATCATACAATACTTAAAGAAAACGAAAACACATATATTTATCTTTAGGGAAATTTTCAATGTCCGTTGTCCAAAATCTCTCCCTGGCTTTGATTGCATCATAACAAAAGTGAAACGGATATAAATTATCATTTACTATAAATGTGTAGCTATAATCAGAGCTATAACCATGACAAATGCAGGGGCGGACTGGGACCTGAAAGCGGCCGTGGCAAAATTATTAAAGCGGCCCTTTTTGACCATGTCAGGCAGAAGTATGTCGTCCCGGTAGTGGGGGGGGGGGGGGGGGGGGGGGGGGGGGGGGGTAGGGTCAAAAAAATTCGCACGGCCACAAAATTTGAGTAACCGGCCCTGAGAGGCCCAAAACCAAGCGGCCCATGTGGCAATCGCCACAACGCCACAGTGGCCAGTCCGCCCCTGGACAAATGTCATGATGAGGCTGACATTCATATTAGCGATGTTATTGGAGGTAGAACTTATTGAATGACCCTCGTAGATAAGAGAAAAGACCGTCTTTAGTAAAAGGGTGCCTGTTGCACACACAACATTCACATTGCTTCATTACCATGAATTCGTTTGATGTGTAATGCTAAGTTATATGCGTCTGCATGCTAATTTGACTAAAACATCGCTTGTCACTGAAACAAAACAATGGTCCCTACCCAGAGTGTATCGGTGCAATCCGCGTTCTCTAAACAACAAATTTGATAAATTTGAGATTACAATCAAAGATCTTGATGTGGATATAGTTGGTATCTCCGAGTCATGGTTCTCTGAAGATAAGTCTATCGATCATTTTGAAATAGACAATTTTACACTCATTACCAAGTCACGCATCAAGAAGCGCGGAGGTTTGTGTGGCAATATATGCACGTGAAGACTTTAGGGTTCAGAGAGCTGATATTGTTGTCCCTGAATACCTTGAAGTAGTCTGGGTAAGTGAAAATTAGACCCCAGAGACTTCGAGAGCAGTATCTGTACTCTTTTATGCATTTGTGTACTTCCCACCTAACAGTAAGGTGGAAGTTGAACAGTCACTCACTGATCATATTTTAGAAAGTTACGACTACATTCGCACCAAATACCCGGATGCTTGAGTTACTGTCATTGGCGATATTAATCGCTTGGATGATAGTCACCTGTGTGTTGGCAATAATCTATCTCAAGTAGAAGTAGTAAACAAACCAACTCGCAAGGATGCAATTTTGGACAAGATTATCACCAATGTTACTGCGTACTATCGTGTCCCAGAAATACTATCTCCAATTGGTACCAGTGACCACTTTTCAGTTCTATGGTTGCCAAAGTCTGATTCCTCTGTTCGTGCAAATGCACCGCGTAAACGCGTCGTGCGACCAATGACGGACTCATCCATTAGAGACTTTGGACAATGGATTCAGAAACACGATTGGGGAGAAGTCTATAACCATGATAACGAAAAGAACACGAATGCTAAATGTGATGCATTTTATCGCACTTTGAATGACGCAATTGACAAGTTTATTCCCTGTAAGACCGTGAAACTTCACAATGAGGACAAACCTTGGATGTCCAATTACATTAAGAGTCTTATCCAAGAGCGTCAACAGGTCTTTAGTAAGGAACACAGTTCGCGAAAATGGAAACGACTCCGCAATAAAGTCAGATATGTAATAGTAAAGGCAAAGAGAGACTACTACCGCAATAGGGTTCAACGCCACAAGAAAGCTAACCCTGCCGAATGGTATAAACAAATCAATTAAGGTTATGGCCAATTTGAACAAAGCGAAGACTGCCATTCAGCCGCCATCTCATAGCAATGACTTTAAAGCAGTCGCGGATAGCATTAATGACCACTTTGTGTGTCAATATCTAGTGATCTTCGTCCACTTAGCTTGTCTGATATGCCATCTTACAGACCTGATCCAGAGCCTAGTCCTTCTGTACAAGAATTTGAGGCCCGCAAAAGCCGGTGGTCCTGATGGTATTTCTTCACGAATCATGTACGGGAATTTGCCTATGAACTGAGCAAGCCCCTCGCAGACATTTTGAATTATTCATACATGGAGGGAGTTGTCCCACTGCAGTGGAAGAGAGCACTCGTCGTCCCGATCCCTAAGGTAAAACCTGCTACGTGGGAAAATTAAGACCTATCTCACTGACTGATCATTTCGCGAAGTTGGCTGAAGGTTTTATGGCTAAGTGGCTGTTAGAGGACATTGATAGTAGAATTGATCCCAGCCAATATGGGAATCGCAAAGGCGTATCCACTACTCATTATCTTCTTAAGATGATGGATACATTACATATGAATGCTGATAGACCGGGTCATCTGAGCACTGTAGTAATCACTGATTACAGTAAAACCTTCGACCTGGTAGACCATAACATTCTTATGAGGAAATTCATCTCGATGGAAGTCAGACCATCTGTTGTTACTTGGGTAGCCGGCTTCCTAGATGGAAGGGAGCAATGTGTTTGCTACCGCGGTGTTACTAGTGAATGGAAGCGACTGAATGGTGGTGTGCCACAAGGTACCAATTTGGGACCACTCGGTTTTGTTGTGATAGCAAATGACGCCGCTACAGACACTCCGTTTGTGGCATTAAAATATGTTGATGACCTTACGCTAATAGAACCAAGATCAGTCTCAAAGCCATCTTGTATTCAAGAACATCTCAGCAATTTTGAAGAATGGGCTGCTGCAAATAACATGAAACTTAACCCAAACAGTGTGCCTTAATGAAAGTGTCATTCTTAAAGAAAGATTCTGCGGACCCATCGCTTACAATATCAAACATTCCTCTTCAAGAAGTTCAGGTGGCTAAAAGTCTGGGTGTTAAGATCAGTGCGGACCTGAAATGGAATGTTCATGTGTCTGAAATTCTTAAGAAAGCCAATGGTAGACTATATGCTTACGTTACTAAAACGTTTCAACTTGCCTCATAATGATCTTGTCACAATTTTTTCGGGTTTTGTTAGACCTTTGGCAGAATATGCTGCCCCAATTTGGCACACTGGTCTCACGATCCAAGACTCTGTTGCCTTGGAAAGAATCTAAAGAAGAGCGTGCAAGATCATCATGGGCAAGCATTACACATCTTATGATAATGCTCTCCAAGAGTGTGGTTTAGATTTTCTGAGAGAAAGCAGAGAGCAACTAAGTCTAAACTTCTTGAATTCTCTCATGAAGTCTGAGCAATTTTGTTCCTTGGTCCCACCTACCAGAAGCTCAGTACATCAAAGAACTCTTAGGAACTCTGAAAGATTAAGTATCCCAAAGGTCAACACAATACGATGTAGAAAGAGTCCTCTTTTGCATATGGCCGATCTTTGGAATGAGACTCATTAGTGTTTTCAATATACTGCTCTTTTAGTGCAATGAACTGGCCATTTGTTGGTATTCAACTTTTATCATGTGCATACATTTCTTCCTTTTACCTGTGTGTATAATATCGTGATCATTTAAATGTATTTAATGTGAGTAGTAAGTTTGCTTTGAATGTATGTGGATGTGGTGGGTGAGTGTTGGGCGTAATGTGATTCTGTCTGTGTGGGGTGAGGGGGGGGGGGGTTGAGTATGTAGGTGTGTGTATAAGGTATGCCAGGTGGCTGTGGATTGGTTTGTGAGGTGTGTATGTAATGTATGGTTCATTTATTTGGTTAAATACTGTTCTTGATATTACCTTTTAAATAATTATTAATGGGCTTGTGCAATTGTATTTTGATATTTATACATGTTTTTATATTGTAAAATTGTTGCAATTCAGATGTTATTCTGCTATAACAATTATGTTAATAAACCTTTTATGAATGATGAATGAATGAATATAACCATGGAAGATACGCACGAGACATCGCATCTGCCATGGTTATATTTTAATAGTTCTCGGGCAGTAAAGCGTAAACAAGCATTATTGAGATAATGCTTAACAAATTTGACCAGAATATCTGGACATTATAAATTTAAATTAACTTGATTAAAAGTATAAACAGTTCTTGTGTTAAATAACTTATTAAACAACTTAACAAGTACCTGGGTTAATTATTGTGAACATGTGCGTGCAATCCTCGGATCACTCATTCTTAAAGATGATGGAAACTCTTGAACTTATTGTTTGACAGAACTTGTTACTGGATTGCACACATTGCACATGGATTTGGCAGAACATGCAAAAGTAATTTTTCAATCCACAAAAATAACCAATTGCAAAAAGAGCAATTTGGCCTGATTTGGCAATATGTTTTCAGATTCGGAAACATATTACAGATTGCCAGATTTGGACATTTGCCCTGACATTTGGATTTTGGTATTTCAGAAACCTAGAAAAACTGAAAGGAATTAAATGGTCCCGAAATGATTTGGTAAGTTAAGAAATGGGCAATATTACTAGTCCTAAATTAATAGTGTAAACACAGAAGCCGAACGTCAATTTACTAAACAACTAGATATATGCACTATACGATGATATATTTAAGGATAAGATTGATCGACCTGAGAGGTAATTCCCTGAAGAGAGATGAAGGGCGCCGGGTACTTTTTCAAATATCTCGGCAAAGAAATAAAAAGTGTCGGTCAACGAGGCTTCGACATGCTGCTTAACTCCAAACTTCCTTTTTGACGGGGCAACGCCTGTTGCCCAATATCCTATTACGAATCGGATCCTTTGCTATTGCGGTTAACCTGTCCGGTCTGGTTAGACGTAGATACAGAAAGATCAAGCAGGTTTTCCTTATTGCAAACCTGGCTATCTCGGATATAATGATGGGTTTGTAGACGTGCAAATTGGCTGGTTTTCTCTCAGTGCTGTCAAGTGAAGCCTCTGTGTTTTTTGTGACTCTTATAAGCATAGACATCGGTTCTTGGCCATTGAGAGATTAAATGGAAGTTGGTGCCCTCCTGGCCTGCAAGATATGGCCGCATTTCTCTCGTAGTACTGTGAACAAACTCCTTGCTACAACTATATAGCACTTAAAGTGTATTAAGAGATGTTAATTTTGTTTTTACAAAATTTACTTAATATTAAAGATAATCATTGTTGTTGTTTCTACTCACAAAAAAGCAGCAAAACTTGATTAAAACAATGTTTAAATATGTTGAAATATCATCGCTATTTATTGAAAGCAAACGATGGCGGTCACGAAAAAATCATTGTGGCAAGACCCCTGGTCACGAGCTGGTATCATAAGAACACACCGGCAACACGAAAGAAAAAAAACCCGTCGGGATCCGCCGTAGCTGCGCCGTGCTCCTTGAAAAGCCGTACACTTCTCTTATATTGAATTGCAATTAATTTAAAAGTCATATTTCAGATGGAAAAAAGCATTTGTATAGTATAAATTAAATTTCCAATGTTTAAACTGATAAAACAACGTCATTTGTTACAAACATAATTATAGACAAAAGAAAAAGTGACCCCAGTGAGATTCGAACACACGCGTACAGGTTTTCATAGATAATAGATAATACAAGCCAATAGACCAACGCCTTCGACCACTCGGTCACAGTGACAGTTACCGATTTCGGTGGCGAAGAATTAACAAATACCAAATACTTATTTAAATGTCGTTATTTCCCCAATAATCATAAAGCTATAATATAAGGCCCTAATATCATCAAGTATTATACATTATTGCCTATAACTATCCCTTTTCTACCATTGCGCATCAAAATTGAGGTGTATTATAACATCATGAAATTTTGAGCTAAACACGTGACTAATTTAAAATTACCCGCAATGTTCAAGAACTGTTATTTAACTTGATTTTTAACTAGATTTGGGATGAATTAATTTAGTTGTAGGAATGTAATATTTAGATTTTTTCGATGGGTATTCGCGATTACGTGTTAAACCAATACGAATTGCAAATTTAGGCAAATCGTGACCGGCATCGTTTGATTGAAACCTTTTTTTTTAAACGCCCTCTTTGTAATATCGTATGTAATTTGAATCGAAAAGAAAAATAGCTTAATGCTGTCCGAGCCGGGGATGGAATATTTTGAAACGACATTTTATTGCACAAGGACAAATGATAATCAATAAGCATATCATAATCTTGTTTGTTAATTTTATGGACAAAACCTGCCATACCCAGTGAGATTTAGTGCCACTTTCTTTTCTGTATAAAATTGGTAAATGGCACAATTTCTTATCGTTGCATTGTCAAACAGGCCAACAAATTTGGTATCAAAATGTGCCTAACAATTGGGTGCATCTTTCCAGCTGAAAATTATTTAAATCCATCAAATATTTATGGAAATATTCTAGTATATGCTAGGGGGAACTTACATATTTTGTTGTGTGTATTATAAATGTATATTATGCGAACGGATAACATTCCTACTAATACTATGTTTCAATAACATGACCCCAATAAACAAGTTAGTGCTTTCCAAGTTAATTAGAGGGCATTTTCAGTCCTAATATGTGCTTGGCGGCCATTTTGAAATATCTTGTTCCTCAGAATAATTTAAACACTTTTGATACGTCAACACATCCATGACTTGATTAGTTGGAAGCCGGGCGGGGTTTTTTCGTGAATGATCCTAGGGAAATCAGTTGATTTGTTAAAAAAAAAATCATTTCATTCAGTGAATTTTACTTTATTCCGTATTAAAACGGAATAAAGTGAATTTCACTAGGATCATGTACGGGAAAAAAATGCAACCGGGACACATTATCATTAGTAGGGACTGGGGATACCCATATATAAGCGTATTAAGACCACCCTTTTCCTTTCATTTTCAGCCATACTCTCATATTCTCAACTGATGACAATATTCTTGTTTTGAAATCACTAAAGCCATATTCTTCTTGGAATTTTAACCCCTATCACCCAGAGACCTTATTAGAAGCAGAAGTTTGAAAAGCAGCTCAAAGACCCCTTGTTTTAGGATGTGTTTGCAAAAGTGTCACTCAAAGACCCTCTTTTTCAAAAAAATCTGCCCCCCCCCCCCCCCTCGGAATCAGCACTATTTATACCAGCAATCTGCCAATCTATCTAAAAGTTGTGACGTTAATTTCAATGTATCAGCTTACGGTAATTGACTACACGACCGGAATAAGGGACTGTCATTGTCTTTTAAAGGGACAGGTCACAACATATTGGCTAAACCTTTTTGCGAGCCCCTCCCCCTATCTCACGCCAAATGACTCCTTCCATTCGTCATACAAATTATCGTTTCAAATTCAGACCTTTTGTGTGGTTTTGCACATGTTCTAAGCCTATTTGGTATTAAGGTAGCGGGTAGTCTTACACATTTTTTAATCTAAAAAGGTCAATTCTGAAGAGAGCTCGACAGTTTCAAGCTCGTAGAAGCTCGGCGTGAACGCCTGTCGCACATCTTTGTCATTGAATGATTACATGTCAAATGTTTCCAGCAAAACGTGTGCTAACACTTATGAACTCCTCATGCCTCATTTCATGATCAAAATATGGTGAAACCCTATTATTATGATAACAAATATTGCGACCCTATTTCATGTTAGAACATAATTGACACCTCACCCCTAGTACGGGCCCTATTTATGACTAGCGGTCACCCCTCCAAAAGAAAATGACCGTCCCTAAATTGGACAAGACGTGTACTTAGTGAACGAGGTCATGCGTTTTAATTATGTATTCTTTTATGTCCGCATGCACGTGATCAAAAACTCATTAGTTATTTTGATTAAAATTCCTGTGAACATGTAACAGATTTTTCATAATAACAACGAAAAGTCAAACCTTTTGTTATTCGCGAAATTAATTCGTAAATTGATAAGCGTCAGATGAAGTTGAGATTTTGTAGTGCGACCACCGTATTCTGACCTGGCCTGAAAGGAGGTAAGATTGATTGTAAATATTTGATATCGATAATATAATTTATATGATAAGTTAACCAACTATTGCATGAAATGGAACTCGCACTTAAACTAAGGTAACGCTGTTATATAGGCCTATCTCGGTTTTATAGGGCAACCGCAAGCCTAATATATTTGGGTATAAACTGTGTTTTACGCATAATGGAAGAACAGCGTAATACGCGTGTTACGAAATAATAGTCGAACCTTAATTAATGCGACCCTTCAATAATAAGGCATGATAATAATAAATTTAAACGAAGAAAGAAACATGGAAAACGCTTGAAGAGTGGTCTCTTAAATGATTTTTTTGACGAGTGGTCTCTTAAATGATTTTTTTGACGGGTGTGCTGCAGAAGGTTTTTAAACTAAAATTCTTGAACCATATTTAGGGGATTTCCTACCTCGAACAAACGCGGGCTGATTTGACTGTTGAACGATTTGGGACCTATTTGATTTGGTTGATTTTCCTCTTTTGTTTCTTGATTGTCGCAAAAACTGGCCCATGTTTAGAGATTTTCCAGCGCAGAATCATATTCCATTTTGGGGAGATTTATCGCAAAAAGCGACATAGCGGTACATCCCGGTATACTACCTTATATAAACGTGAGTAACTCTCCCGGGTATAGGCCTATACTACAATGGAGCATTTTTGGTCTATAGTTCTATTACATACCTTCCTTCAAACTGAATCTGAACCCTGCTGGGCCCAGGATTAGTCCGCCGTGGTACCCTCAACGACATTGGTTCGAATCCAGTGAAGCTCAATGATAGATTTTCAACGATGACCTCTCAGGATGAAATGCTAATTTGATCAGAAAAATAATGGAAACAAGGGGGAATCACCATAAAGCATTGAGAAAATATAAAACACTTCGAGATTCTCTGTTGGAGATCTTGTATGCAGATTCAATATCCTTGAGAGTCATGGGTTCTAAACTCACTTTTGAGTCATGGGTTCTAAACTCGTGTTTGAGGTTCTTATATAACCAGAACCAGTAAAGCGTTTCCCAACGACTGGGACCAAAACGTGAGGCGATAACCCCGGGGGTACTCACGTATGTAAGGCATACGGGGACGTGCCGCTCCAGTGGGTCGTTTTTTCATGAGACATCCTTAGCCATGGGTAGGCTTTTCAGTGAAAAATCCTTAGACATAGGTCCTGTTTTCGCGATTTTCGCGAAAATTTGCCAAAATTAGGTCTATTTTCGCGAAAATTTGCCAAAATTAGGTCTATTTTCGCGAAAAATCACCCTTAAAAATGGGTATGGGTTTTGAATCTCCAGCGGCACACCCCCGACCAAACCAAATCCGAGTACCCCCCCCCCCCCGGGGCGATAACCTTGACAACTAAAGCAAATCACCTCTTTCATATTTGAGTACCTGAAAAGAATGTACGCGATGTTGTGTAAGGACCTTGTAGACAATTTCCACCGATCTTACTCAAAATCAGTCATCTATTAACGTCAAAATAAACTATTATAAACTGCTCAAAAATAGTTTGGATTATTTTTTCAAGCACAAGATTTTCAAATATCGCGGGATATGTTCATTAAGTGTAATATATAATTTGAAAGCTGATGTGTTCATCTTTACAATGATATCCAATTTGAAGCAATCCCTTGTTCCAGTGCTCAGCCACATGCTTGAGAACATGGGGAGGTCGCAATCTGAAAGTGCCAAAATCAACACTATTTTGTGCTTAAAATCAATAGATCATCACACTACACTGTAGTGGTCAATGTAACATTTCATTGAACAGACGACAAAGATGTTCTTTTGAGCACGAAATAGTGTTGATTTTGGCACATTCAGATTGTGATCTCCCCATGCATGCCATGTTCTCAAGCAAGTAGCTGAGCACTAGAACAAGGGATTGCTTCAAAGTTGGTTTCATTGTAAAGATGAACACATCAGCTTTACATGGATATATAACACTCAATGAACATATCCCTCGATATTTGAAAATCTTGTGCTTAAAAAAAAATATTCCAAACTTTTTTGAGCAGTTTATATTAAGAGCAAATGTGAACAATACCCCGACATACATTAACGATGCTATTAATGAACAGGGTGATTAGAAATTACACTGATGACCATGCAAAGAACTCTGATTGGCTAATCAGTTGATTCACAGCTACTCATCAATTCATTTTGTTAATTTAGCCAAGAATAGTCAACAAATCTGTTCATAACAAGCTCTCCGTGGATTCAAAAACATTAATAGTTTTATTTAAACCGATTTTCCAAAACCTTTTCCGGTCAAATAAACCTTTTCACATTAAATCAAACCTGATGGTAGCTGGCTCCGATATCCGGGAACTAGAGTGGTGGTGATTCTATTGGTAGTATAACTTTACTAGGATTATCAGCATTATTAGATTCGCTAAACCAAATAAACTTCATGTTTGGAAGTGCGAACATGAAATGCAACGCATGGATGTTTTTGCTCATAAATCGCGGCAAACGGTTTCTAACATTTGTATAACGGTTTCTCACTTCAACCCCGTGTATCTCAAACGGTCAGCGTTGGATTTGTATGAATAAAAATAATCGAAGGGCAAAGATATACGCATTTTTTGTTCAGTAAAATATCCAGAGGTAATTTAGATATTAGCTCTCCTTTCCCCTGTTCGATAACACAGTTTTTGAGACACACTATTCTTTTAGAACATGATCCGGTATCACGGAATTACACGTGAATTGGATTTAACAATTGACATTATAGATGAGGTGACCGTTGTTTACATTTAGGACGCCCTCTGTTGATTTGAGACAAAACACACCGGGCAAGAGTTCCTATAGTTTACATAGGCCAGATCAGGTTTTCTAACTAGATTGTGGTGTCACAGCAAATTGTTATCAAAACTGTCTTTAAACTTGCTTAGGAATGCTATAAGCTATCGCATTTCACACAAAAAACTAAAACAATATATGAGTTTTACAATTCATTAGAAAGACATTTCATGTTGTCTTCATTAACTTTACTGTATATTCTGCCTGGAGGGAAACAACAGAGGGTGTCCCATTTGTAAATACATGACATCATAGGTCACCTCATCTATATTTCAAAACCGTTGGTTTTCTTTAGAGTCAATCCTTTTATTTCATACATCCAGCATGCTTATTAGGTTAATGTTAGCATTTTTCTTCAGTCCGGTCCCACCAAGACCACGAGAGTATCCGCACGGACCAATCGGTCAAACAAACAACCCACATTAAAATAAACCTGATGGTAGTTGGCTCCGATATCTGGGAACCAGTGGTGTGGTGACTCTGTTGTGATATTGGGAGTATGTATACTTTAATTGTTTTGGTTTTTTTTACAATAATATTATGCAGAATTGGTCGTCAAGGAGATTGTTAATAGGATAAAGGCATTGAGGACTCAGTCTCTTATTCTCATAAAAAGCCCGAAACCAGGGGCAGTGCAACAAATTTTCTGGTTCCCAAAGCTAAAGGTCAGCAGTGCAATACATTTTTCTTTACTGGTATTCGGGAATGGAACTTGCTACCAACTCAGGTTAAAACATCCAAAACCCACGGGCAGTTCAAAAAGGCAGTAAAGAGTCACTTTCTATCTTGATTTTTCATCCATTTTTATATGCAGTTGTTTCATAAAAAGTGCAATATTATTTTGTGTGCAAATATATATGATGTTTTTATAATGTGCTGTTTTAATAAGGACCCCAATGGAAATAAGCCCTTTTCAGAGCTTTCTTGGGCTATCCTTGGCATTATATGTTTTCTTGTATTAATATGTTGTGTTAATTTTGTAAGTTTTTAAGATTTGTATATTTGATCTGATGTATTGTATCTCTGTGTCTTGATATGTCAAATAAAACTAAACTAAACTAAAACAACAAAACAATACAAAAATAACCTGAGTACCCCACAATGTATTCTCTTGTAATTCAAGATAAAATTAACTTTCGTATTAAGCGTCTTCATTTTGTGCAAGTTACTACGGGCGGGAGAAGAGGGGCTTTTATCATGTTTATTGCGAGTTCATTGTTTTTAATGTGTTTTTATGGAAATTGCGATCTGATTTTTTACGTCCTCTAACTTAACCTCCTTTCATGTGTTATTATTATAGGCTATCGATCACCATGGCACGATTCTCGCTGATGATCGTGGTCCTTCTTAGCGTTATACCCACTGGATATAGTCGTCAATCAATCGATTCGTTTAAGCACCTGCGTATGAAACGTGATGCTCACAAGGCGACGATAGCATCTGAAAAAACAACCGACAAACATGCTCTTCAAAAACGATTCGACCCTATGGCTGTCTATTTAAACAAACAGAAGAGATTGGCTGACGCCGCCGACGCCAGAAAGCGTGCCAATGGTCACGTGATCGTAAAACGAGCTCACGCGGCTCACAACATCGATGAATTCAGTCGCAGCCTTTCCTCATCACCGTCTAGTTCACTAGCACACTTGATAGAGAAACGGTTCTTTTCGAGCTCGTCAAGGAGACCACTCAACAAACGACGCTTTGTCAGCCAACAGCGAAGCGATCATGGCCCGTCCGGATCTGCCATGAACATACTTACCGGTGTTATCGGGGAAATTGAAGACAAGAAAGAAGAAGACGTTGTAGCAAAACAGGAGCACCAGAATAAGGTGGTACGTGATCAAGAACAACAAAAAGTAGTTGTCGCCACAATTATGCGTTTCTTGCAACTTCTGGGTAGCGGCAACAACAACAAACGTGGAGATGATGACATACTTAATGATGACGACGTAGACGTATCACGAAACCAGATTCGCCGAAAGCGTGGGTTTCCAAATTCGGCAGCCGGTCACCGAGAAGAGCGACATGTCAAGGCTAAACGTTTTGACCCGTCCTTTCTTTTTAAATCGCACGCCCACGCCAAGCACCACGAGCACGCTGACGATCTAGTTAGCAACTTGATGGAAGCGCGCGATAAAAGGTTAGCGGAAGAGGCTGTAGCTGATGAAGTGGAGGAGGCAGTTGCGGTTCATGCATCAGCGCTTCATGATCGAGATGAGGGCACTTCTCGCGCGGATAAACGTAGCGGTCATCATTTCGCGCGAGCGTCTCGCCGTAACGGAGCCCACGGATCAGATGATACACCAGCCCCGATAAAGTTTGATCTCATCCCAAGAAGTCCTTTAACAGTAGGGTCCAAACATCGACGAAGTGGTCCTCGTAGGCGCAAATCACAGATGAAAGGTCCAATGATTCTAGGTCAGAAGCGATCGATTAGTCGATTTTAATAGATAGGCCTATCGATTTATGATCATAGGAGAAGCATTCTTGTAAATGCCACCTATACCAATTACACCCGGGATACTTTTCACTACAGGCAAAGTGCTCTTACTCCTTCAGGATATTTGACAAATTCCACGCGGGTTAGATTCCACATGGAGGTTGATTGACATCTTGGCGACATCACGTCAGCTTCATCATCATTGATTTAACGCTGTTACTGCATCGACATTGCTGTTGGCATTTAAAAAGAAACTCGCACTTTCAATTAATTCTCTATAAATTGAGCTTTGTAATAAACATTAAGATAATTTGCTTGAAACCAAAATAATATATGGATTTTGTTTTCAAATTAACCGAGGGCACCCTAGATGTCACAAATTGTGCCATTATCTATACACTGTTCGCTACGGTGTCTTGAACTCCGACGACGAGCGATAAGAATAGGATGGCATTAGAGTGCTAATCCGATCTCATTGATTAAAGAGCTAGTGTTAAAGGAGGTGTCCCGCAAGCATAAAACTATTCATTATATGTTAGAAAAATAACTATCAAGCCCAACTTTTGTAATTATATTGAACAAAACACCACATTTATTACAAAAACAAATAATAACCGCCATCTCTCAACATGCAATTTTTAAAATTCGCGGCGATCCAAAGTCCCGGTGTCGATGAAGTCATAGTTATACAAAGCACATGCTCAAATTTGAGCACCGATACCTGTGACGTCATCGACACCGGGACTTTCGATCGCCGCGAAATTTAAAAATTGCATGTTGAGTGATGGCAGTTTTTATTCATTTGTGTGACTAGTTTGATGTTTTGTTCTATATAATTATGTAATTTCGGCTCGATAATTATTTTTCTAACAAATAATGCTCAATGTTGTGCTTGCGGGACCATTCCTTTAAGTAATACATCTAGCGTGTAGAAAAAGGCTCCAAAACGAGAGCGCCAATAACTTATGTAATAAACAAAACCACTTATGTAAGATTCTATGTCACTATCATGAAATAAAAGATGTTATCTCACTCGTGACGCTCCGTGCCACTTGTGTAATAACTATACTAAATGTATAAAGATCACATTTTTGTCGATTTGAAATTTTAAAAAGCTGAACAAAACGCCCGACCGACCGACCGACCGATCTTACCTGAGAGGTCCGGTTTTTGCCCGTAGCCTAAATTTGCTCAGTTTTATCACAGATAGTTATCTGTGGTTTTATACAAGGAAACAGCTAGCCCTATCTGTGGTTTTATACAAGGAAACAGCTAGCCCTCCTCGTAGGGCCACTATCCAGGGAAACACTATACTAAGATAGAATATAGGAACACTGAGTCAGCCATCCTCCAGCCGAGTCAAAAGAGTGGACGGGTTCGGTTCTCGGGTTGGTCGGTTCTCGGATGGGGAGCAATTTTTCTAGGATTATAGATAGAGTAGTCCTAAAGGTAGGACTAGGAAACAGCGGACTTGGAAGTCAACTCGTGCAGAGCACAGAGTACTTTGTGGATGTGCAATTTCAGTATACAACGAGGTACTGAAATCAAGTGGCTACAGAGAAAATATCAAGTGCGCCCACAAAAACACAAGAAACGACAAGAAACCAAATTAAGAAGCTTTTTCTTCATGTGCTGTCAACCCTAACCCTCCTGGATATACTACAAAACACGACAGTGCTATAATCTTGTACCGCGCGGCGGCCGGCCCATCAATCTCGTGCCACGCTCAGCGCGTGGGTTCAACTTGTTGAACCAAAAACTTAAGTTTTTTTTAACCTCCCCCGTGTAGCTCAGTCGGTAGAGCATCAAACTTGCACGAACGCGGCCCGGGGTTCGATTCGCGGCGCGTGTGGAGACTGATTTCCCCTCACATTCGACCCGTTTTTCTCACAAAAATACGCCCGGGGAGTTAGGGTTAACGTTGATAGGCCTAATGCAAGAAGTTCAAACAGTCGTAAGTTTTATATATCTATTAATTTTTAGCATGAGGTGTTCAATTACAGAGAAAATATTTGCGCATAAATTACACCGGGGGGGGGGGGGGGGGGGGGGTGGGGGGGGGGGGAGCAGTCAAATATCATGATGTAAGCATGGGTGACCAAACATTTTGTAGACACCCCCTAAACGCGTATTTCCTCTGAAGCCAATATTCACCATAAAATGAGGTTTTCGCGCGTTTTTCTCTCCAATTGACCCAGTAACATTTCATAAAAATACCCCATCTTAAACAAGACCAACCCTTACTCATGTTAATACGCGGATATTTTGGTCACGTATGCTTACAGTATAAGAGTTAACTCCCCCTCCCGGAATTGCAATTCTCCGATTTTTCACTCGGAGTTGGACCTTTATCGTCTCGTGAGGGGGTAAACAGCATTCTTTACAGATCTTTACACATTAATTGAATAGGTACTGCAGGGTCGTATACGGTTTAAATGTTGTCCAATGTGTTCAAAGTTTACTATTTTCTGCTTGAAATGAATAGGTTTGCTTGAATAAATTGCTTTTAAACTATTAGTCAAATTAACATTTGCCATTTTTGTCTTGACATGATGAACCGCGGTCTGTCAGTAATATTTGTCCGAAAATTAAAAAGAAGGAAAAAAGATAATCGATTGACTCACCCGAATTCTAGACATTTGGCACTTGAGGGTAACACAGCAATTTTTTTAATCGACATAACTATTGTTGACTTCTTTTTTTTATTCCTTGTTAATATTTACACCAAATAATTTCCCTAATTGAAATACGTGTAACAGGGCCTCATTTCAAGACACTGTTCTACCCTCCGGTTACATTTATGGCATACTTAAGATCATTAACCATTATCAGTCAAGTATAAACTATAATTAAGTTTTGATTACATAAGGGGTTAACAGATTAGATATTTCGCTACGCATACGCAAACAGCGCCCTCACTTTCCCTTTTACTGGCATTCCTGTTCACCATTGGGTCAGCGCACCCAATAGTTATGTCGATAATTTAAAAAAAATCGTATTCTGTATCAGTGTGGGTACAATGGATAGGTCCCATTCGTTCATTTTTGTAAATACAAAACTACCACTTTCCGGAGAATATAATTACCTGAAAACGTCACTTCAAGCGTAGTCTTCATGCTGGACCGGAGCTATTATTGCTTTGGTAGAGCGCGCACAGCCAGCATTTTCTGAAACTTGTCTGTTACGTAGATCAATGCGTAGATTAAGTTCAATACATAATGTATGAATGGGTTAAACCCGAACCGTTATATTTGAGACAGGTACACCTAAATGTTTCGCGGTGCTTGATTTGATGAACTTATCTTTTTATAAGAATTTTGAAACTTCTCTGAATAACATATACGCGAATATTGTTAAATTAAAGAAATCCGGGGTTTGTGAACAGAAAGGTTAGAAAAACCAGGCTTAAAGATATACCTTTTGTGATCTTTTCCAGGGAACGCCCTCAATCCTCGAAAAAAATTGAAAGCAGATTTTCTTGCAGATTTACATTTATGATCATAAATCGTACATACATTCCAAGTTACAAGGCGATACGATTCTTGATTACTTCAAAATCATGGTTTAAGAGTGAAAATAAACTGTCGGAGTCTGCGCCGACAACTTATTTTTAGCCGCTCACTCTAACACCATGATTTTGAGGTAATTAGGAATCATATCGCTCTGTAACTTGGAATATATTCATGATTTATGATCCGAAATGTAAATCTGCAAGACAATCTACTTTCTAAAAACAATCATGAATAGAGGGCGCTCCCTGGAAAAGATCACATAATATGCCTTTAACCCGTATTGGATAGCCTAGTACTTATACAGGGTGTCCCAAAAGTATATGCACGTTTTTGAAGAGTCATATCTCACAATATATAAAGCATATGGTATAAATTTAACCATATTTTGATAGATGAGATTTGGGAAATTAATTTGATCCCAAACACAACCCTATTGGTCAACCCACAACATTATAAAACTGGTTGACCAACCCATACCAAATACCACACATTGTTGCTAAAGGTGCGCATAAATTAACGGTACTATGAAAGCAACGTTGCGCATTAGTCACAGTTCACTGCTTACCTTGCAACATTAATGTTATTTAATACCAAACTCGGTCACTCACAACATAAATAAGAGCTAATAAGCGTAGTAGACAACATTGCACAGCAAAAGTCTTCATTCAAGATGGTTTACAGCATAGATAAGCGAATACAAATTGTATGGTTCTACGCTGAAACACATTCAGTTCAACGTACTCAACAAAAGTTCAGAAAACATTTCAAAGTGAAACGCGCACCAGGAAGAATATCCATTCTGAAGTTGGTGGAGACATTTTTGAACACAGGAACATATTCTAAATGGGTAAAACAACCTTCGATGAGGCCTTCAAGCAGCATTAAAATAATCCGCTAAGTTTAAATTTTAACATGTTTGACAGCTGTGTGATGTGTGTGTTCACTTTTCTGTTACGTTATTCAATTGTTTAGGTCTGTATTTTTGCATTAGCACACGTCTCTGTATACATGGAAAACATTTAAATTAGATTTCACTATAGAAACGAAAATTATTTGTTATTATGATGATATCACTGTAATGTAAAATTTTAAATATTACAATTGACTGATCACTTTCCGTGTAACCAACTCTACCCGTATTTTTGTTAATCTCAATAGGTATGGATTTATGAACTTTATTCCTTCGAAGTATACAATTATATTTTTGCAGTAATACATATTTTACTTCTAGGGTGGCATTACAAACAGATGTTACTCCAATGTTTGGTATCAAAATTATTTCCCACACCTCCTCTTTCTAAATATGTATTCATATTTTCAATACGACTTATATTTTGTGAAATACAAAGCTTCAAAGTCGTGCATAGACTTTCGGGACACCCTGTACATGTAGAACGAGCGGAAAGGAATAAAGCTAAACAACACCAAAAGTAAGTCCCCCCTAAACAATTCGTCATAACACCGTAAGATAAAACATTTTACCAATAAAACTTAGTTAGAAATAATCCTATGACTGTTTCCTAAGTGGTGTTTGAAAATGAAAGATGTCCATGACTTCATGGCTGAATAAGCTCAAAAATAAGACAAAAACTGCCCTTCTCAAACGTCACAACTCGCTATGCTAAGCTAATATCTGAGCCAAGAATGGGATTTACATGGCTGAATGATCATGAATTGATTACACATTACAGTAAATTTTGCTCAGCCACGGGTACTTTTCCATTAGTGAGAAGCAATAATTCATAAACTTTTGTGACTTTTGAGAAGGGCAGTTTTTGTCTTCAATTTGAGCTCATTCAGCCATGAAGTAATGGAAATCTTTCATTTTCAAACATCACTTAGGAAACAGTCATAGGATTATTTCTAACTAAGTTTTATTGGTAAAATGTTATATCTTACGATGTTATGACGAATTGTTTAGGGGGGACTTACTTTTAGTGTTGTGTTTATATAAGTTAAACCCTTCGGAACGGTAGTTAAACTCGGGAGTTGCAACTACCGTTCCAAAGGGTTTAATTTATATTTCGCTCTGCATCGCATTGAGCACTTAGGCTGCAAGAAGATTGCTTTTTTACCAGTAAAGCTAAATATGTTCCCCTTTATTCCGTAAATTTGGTCCAGGAGCATATAGAGGGCCATGATCTCTTGCGTGCATCTTATCTCACAGAGTGGACTTTGACCGCTGATAAACTAAACTTCCCAATGAAGACGCGATGCAGAATTACCATCACAAATACTTAAAAACACTTTCTCTCGTTTGTTACCATAACCATGATAACTAGTATAGCCTAGTCCGGCGTCCAGAGACATGGACTGAAGCGAGTTGTGCGTATTAACTGCACAGGCCGGACTATAGCCACAGGGGACTGTATCTCATTCTATACCGGTTTGAACAAGTGATGATCATGATGATCGAAGTGGTGATATATCATAATCGGACGATTTACATCAGACTAACAAAACAATACTACACGCAAAAGACAAAATGAATGCGTATCTTCCTATTGAGAGGACAAGTCACAAAGTCCACATTCAAATCGAGACGGGTAATATCACAAAAGAGAAGACCCACGCAGTAGTTGTCTTCAGGAACCACGATGGCACAACTACACGGGATTCTCAGCGTGTGTTGCAGGCGGCAGGTGACGACATAGAAACTGAATATCTGAATGTCAAAGCTAAAGGAGGGCGATATGTATCCAAAGGTGTCACATTGACTGGAGCAGGGAATCTGCGTCATCCGAGACACATCTTTCACCTTAATGTAGATCAGGACATTCATCCATGGAAGTTTGCTGATACGATTACTGCTTGTCTTCGTCTTGCAGATAAGTTGGAGCTGAATTCGATAACATTCCCACCATTGCCTGATGTATTACAATCGGAAGTTCTGATACGACGTATGTTCAAATCGTTTGAGGCGTTTCATGAGGAGTATCGCCCGATTTCCTTACATTTCATTCAGGTTATTATGTCCGTTTCGGATGAAATGAAATCAACACAGTATATGAGTACAGATTATGACGCTCTATGTCAGGTACGCAGATATAAAGCATTCGCTGGAGAAGATATGCAGGAGCTACAGAGTCGTAGCTTGTCGGACATAAAGTCAATCCGGGAGAGTCCTGCTCCATCCTATAATCCTATGGCAACAATGGCGATATTAGCAGGAACACTAGCAGTAGCAGGACTGGTAGCACATCACTATGAACAACGCAATACACGACGCCGCAAGGTCCAACTGAAGAAGGAATCCCGGGTGGAATATTCTAGACATTTTGACTGTAGTAATAAGGGATCTCCCATTCAGAGTGACTTGTCAAACAGGAAGTCAATCCAGGAGAGTCCAGCTCCATCCTATAACCCTATGGCAACAATGGCGATATTAGCAGGAACACTAACAGTAGTAGGACTTGTAGTATACCACTACCGATGAACAACGCAATACACGACGCAAGGCCCAACAGAGGAAAGTAGTACTAAGGGATCTGACTCCCAATCAAAGGTTACTGCATTGGATAATGCCTATTAGGCTTTTCAATCGTTTTGTTCATTTTGGTAATTCTAGTATTGAGTATACTGTATTAATTGGTCTTAGTATCTTGCCTACAACATGTACAAGAAATCAATGAACAAAATCCGCGCTTCATCGGCTCCATTAGAAGGTATTTGCCTGTTTCGAATACATACAATTTTATCACTGTGGGTACAACACTTGCTCATTTTTGTAAATACAAAACTACCATTTCCGGAGAATATAATTGCCCGAAAACTAAAACTACCATTTCCGGAGAATATAATTGCCCGAAAACCTCACATTTTTAAGCTTCATGTTTGACCGGAAGTATTACCATGATTACTGGATGGCATAGATTGCGCATTGGCAGAGCGCGCCATCCTGCATTGTCTGACACTTGTCTGTTACGCAGATCCGATATTTTTTTCAATAAATATGAATAATGGGTTATATAACTGAGATAGGTTGGGTATACCAGGGACAATCGATTGTCCCTGGGTATACCAAATGTTTCGCGGTGGGGTTGAGTTGATGAATTTATCTTTTTATACATTTTGACACCACTCTGAATAACATATTATAAGCCTACGCGAATATTGTTAAATTAAAAGAAATCCGAGGGTTTGTGAACAGGACGGTTAGAAATAACTTAAGCCGTTATTAGATACAGCTTACTAGATTAAACGAGGAGAACGGAATTATCGAGTGGGCCAGTTAATGTAAACATCGGTTTTACTTTAAACAAACATCATTGATGAAAGACACTTAACTTGTATGTGAGATAGTTGCCATGCTTAGTATTTGATGATAAGATTATCTTTCAAAATCACTACAGCTGCATGTTATCAATCAGTTTTACAATGTCTATACAGCAGCTATTAGTATTGAATCCAACACTCGGGAGCAGAGTAATGTGACGTCCCAATTGCTGGCTCCCCTCACAAATAATCATTACATTTACACCCTCTTTTGACTCAAAGACACACCCACCAACCGCCCCCACTCACCGCCCTCCCCAAACTTCAAAACTCACTTAACGAAACACAACCCTCACAAATAATCAATACATTTAATTACACCCTCTTCTAACTCATAGACACACACCGCCTCCCCCCCCCCCCCCCCCCCCCCCCACCCCTTTGCCCCATCCACGGAAAAATTGCACAGTAATGGAGTTTGCCATCGACCATTATCAAGTGATGTGGTAGCAATGAACATAGATGAAGTCATTCCATAATCTTTTCGGCAAATTTCCAGTCAATTAAACAATTAATTAACAGTCAATTAGCATTAAATAATCATAATCAATTTTTGTCTTCAATATAATTTTGAATGAGAGTCTTTCTCTTGATTTTCTACAAACTTTTTATTCCATAAGAAATCGAAAGAATTGAGTTTGTGACGTTTTCAGGTCCAGCCCGCATTGTCTGACACTAGTCTGGTACGTAGATCCGATATTTTTCAATAAATATGAATAATGGATTCAACCGTTGTATATAACTAAGACAAATTATAACTAAGGAGATAAGAAGCGGCCATTCGTCTGGTCGTACCTGCTATGTGTAGGTGAGCTGTGGCATTGTTATGTTTCGAGGTGGTTGAGCTGATGAACTTTTATAAGAATTTTGACACCACTGATTAACATATACGCGAATACTGTTAAGAAATCCGGGTGTTTGTGGACAGGGAGGTTAGAAATCATCTTAATCTGTATTGAATAGCCTACTAGCTTAAATATAGATGTGCGCTTGAGTCAGTAAATCTGGTCCAGTAGCACGAAAGAGGGTCATAATCTCTTGCGTGCATATTTGTGTCTCAGGATATGAGTGGACTTTGCCCGCTAATAAACCTAACACTCCCACCGAATTTGACTGACGGCGCGATGCAGACGGTGTATAATACTATCAAAACACTTAAAACACATTTCTCTCATGGTTTGTTTACTATTATAGTCCGGCGTCCATGGATATACATGGAATGAGGCGTGTTACGTGTATGATACCTATATAAGTGCCATACAGTTAACTGTATAGACCGGACTATAGCTTCAGGCGACTTTATCTAATTTCAAACCGTATTGAACTACTGTAGTGATTAGCATAAATCGGGCCGGCGATTTACATCAGCATGATCAGAAACAGCACAACGCAAATTACAAGAAAAACATGAATGCGTATCTTCCTATTGAGGGGACCAGTCACCAAGTCCACATTCAAATTGAGACGGGTAATATCACAAAAGAGAAGACCCACGCAGTAGTTGTCTTCAGAACCCATGATGGCACAGCTACAGGGGATTCTCAGCGTGTGCTGCAGGCGGCAGGTGACGACATGGAATCTGAATATCGAAATGTTAAAGCTAAAGGAGGGCGATATGTATCCAAAGGTGTCACATTGACTGGAGCAGGGAATCTGCGCCATCCGAAACACGTATTTCACCTTCATGTAGATCAGGACATTCATCCATGGAAGTTTGCTGATACGATAACGGCTAGTCTTCGTCTTGCAGATAAGTTGGAACTGAATTCGATAACATTCCCACCATTACCTGCTCTGATAGGGCGTATGTTTGAATCGTTTGCGGCGTTTACTGAGCAGTATCGCCCCATTTCTTTACATTTCATTCAGGTTATAATGTCAGTTTCGGATGAAATGAAATCAGCGCAATACATCAAGGCAAAACATGAAGCTCTGTGTCAGGTCCGCAAATATAAGGAAGGAGTAGATGCCACCAGTGGCAGCGGCGGGGGCGACAGAGTGACTTCATTTCGGAGTCGGCGTCCTGCTGCATCCTATAATCATGATAATCCGATGGCAAAAGCGAAAGCAAGAACAATAGTAATAATAGAGGAGGACTAGTAGGCCTAGCACATCAATATATCGATGAACAACGCAATACAGGAGGCAAGGTCCAACTCTAGGGAATACTCTAGAAGTGTTGACCGTAACACTATAGGGATTTGACTCACTCCCCATCACAGGTTTCAGTGACAATGGATGCCGTTATAGACTCTTCTATCGTTTTGTTCATTTTGGAAATTCTAGTTGGTTGAGTCTACAGTATGCAAACCTCGGAGGCTCTTAATTGGTGTTCACATCTTGCCCTCAAATAAGCTATGAACGAAAACCCCGCTTTATCTGCTTCGTCTTATTGTCCCGTTTCGAATACAACATACGCATACTTTCTGTGGACTTGGAGGGTGACTTTGTCTTTAGCACTGAACACAACATTGGTGCTGATCGGTCGAGATTTCTCATTGACAGAAGGATTCAAAAAGGTATTCAAATAAAGTATAAGTTAATAGGTCGATCTATTCTGTGTTTATTCACTTCCCCTTTGATTGAACGTCATATCAAAAGATTATTTCAAAAGGGAACATATCTAAAGTGTGTTACGTCAGTCATCTGTAGCGATATATCAAACATGACTGACTGCTGTTCGTCATTTCATTTGTTGGAATGCGACAAACCCAAGTTTGATATTTAGTCAACCACTACCTAAACACTTATGAATGATCTAATTGCGGTTAGCGCGTAGTTGACCCTCATTTAGAGGGTCAAATTGGACTAATCAGAAGTCAAGGTCAGGGGTCAAAATGGACTAATCAGAAGTCAAGATCCGGGGTCAAAATGGACTCACTGAAATCTTAACCCTAATCACGGTGACTAATAAACATTAAGGCCAGCTCCAGTTAAAGGTAGATGTTCCGATTTTCAACTTGAAGTTTTCTATTCTACATGAAAGGTCATCCTTAAAAAAGTCGTGTTCCAAAGTTTGAGTTGCATAGCTCTAATGTTTCTTATTTTAGACGCACAGGATGCTGTGAACTGTACCCATTGAGTAGTACACAAACTATATCGGTGGTTACCACCATTCGCGGTAATTCGACGTTATTTCATCGATTTCGCCGTAAATATACCGAGTTAGGCCGTCAAATTTCAGTATTATGATGAGAAAAATGATTGAAATAATTCTGTGTTACGAAATGTGATCGGGTCATCTACCTTTAAGTGAGTCAATATAACGTTTTACTGACTCCCTTAACCGGGTCATTTTAGACGGTCAGCGTGATTAATGAAGATGAGTCCAGCCTTGACTCACATGGGGGAGTCAAGCTAGCTATGTCTACATTGATCCAGTTAAATGAGTCAGTAAAACCTTGAGTCAGAGTGACTAATAAAGATGAGTCCCGCCTTGACTAACATAGGTGAGTCAATCTATGTCTAAATTGACCCAGTTAAATGACCAGTAAAACCTTCCCCACAAAGATGAGTCCAGCCTTGACTCACATGGGTGAGTCAAGCTTTGTCTAAATTGACCTAGCCAAGCGAGTCAGTCAGACATAGCTTGACTCACCCATGTGAGCCAAAGCTAGACTCATTTTTGCTAGTCATGGTGACTAACAGTTAGCTCTGGTGACTAACAAATGGTGACTAACAAAAACGAGTCCAGCCTCAACTCATATATTATTCACGAAGTAATGAATTTGTGTAGCTTTAAAGTGGCAACCCTCTTGACCCCTGTAGGCCTTTTGATCCACCTGTATCTGTCAGGATTAGGATGATAATGGCGCTTGGTGGTTTGTTTCTTTCAGTTAGAAATATTCCCGGAAATATTCCTATACCGTATACTATCCTAAATATACAGGGTGTCCCAAAAGTCTATGCACGTTTTTGAAGAGTCATATCTCTCAAAATATAAATCATATGGTATAAATTTAACCATATTTTGATAGACGAGACTTAGGAAATTATTTTAATACCAAACACAACCCTATTGGTGAACCCACAACATTATGAAACTGGTTGAAAGTTCTTGGCCATGTGCCAGACCAACCCATACCAAGTACCACACATTGTTGCTAAAATCTGGTGCGCATAAATTAACAGTATGAAAGCAACGTTGCGCATTAGTCCCAGTTCACTGCTTACCTTGCAACATTAATATTATTAACAAACTCGGTCACTCATAACATAAATAGGCGTAGTAGACAACATTGCACAGCAAAAGTCTTCATTCAAGATGGTTAACAGCATAGATAAGCGAATACAAATTGTATGGTTCTACGTTAAATCAAATTCAGTTCAACTTACTCAACAAAAATTCAGAAAATATTTCAAAGTGAAACGCGCACCAGGAAGAATATCCATTCTGAAGTTGGTGGATACATTTTTGAACACAGGAACTGTGCATGATTTGTATCGATGTGGTAGAAAGACTGGTAGATCAAGTCACATTGATGTCATAAGGCATGCAGTAGCCAAAAGTCCAAAGAGATCTATTCGCCGACCTTCAGCAGAAAACAAGATTAAAAGATCAACTGTTCACAGAATTTTGCGTAAGGACTTTAAAAAGTTTCCATACAAGATTCAGATCAAACAAAACATCAAAGCAGCGGATATATAAAGTTTGTTATTATGATAGGATTACTGTAATGTAAAATTATAAATATTACAATTGACGGATCACTTTCCGTGTAACCAACTCTACCCGTTTTTTTGTTAATCTCAATAGGTATGGATTTATAAACTTTATTCCTCCGAAGTATAAAATTACATTTTTGCAGTAATACATATTTTACTTCTAGGGTGGCATTACAAACAAATGTTACTCCAATGTTTGGTATCAACAGTATTTCCCACATCTCCTCTTTCTAAATATGTATTCATATTTTCAATACGACTTATATTTTGTGAAATACAAAGCTTCAAAGTCGTGCATAGACTTTTGGGACACCCTGTACTTTCCATGCTGTTGTTTAAATAATCTAGACGAGTCACATCTGGTTGTCATTGTTGCTTGACTCATATTGATGAGTCCATGGCTCACTTTGACTCACTTAGTCTATTTAATATTCCTTTGACTAACCAAGATGAGTCATGTGATACAAATTGACTAATATAGATGAGTCACATCTAGTTGTCATTGTTGCTGGACTCATTATCATTGTCTTTGATGCATAAATAGCAGTCTGGAGCACTCATATGGCAAATTTTATTGTGTGTTTTGTTAATTTAGCTATAATTTACGAGCAAATTATTACGCGACAGGAATATTTAATATTATTAATTCATGACATTTTATCATTATTTAATTTGTCAAAACAGGTCAATATTATTGGTATTGTGTTATGCAAGGAACTATACCTTTTTACCTTTTACCTAGGCTTCGTCAACCTCTGTAGGCTGAAGCCCTCTTTCAGCATCTTCCATCTGTGTCTGTCTTGTGCTTCTCTTGTCCATGTCGTTCCTCTGTATTCAGTTAGCTCGTCTCTCCATCTTTGTTTCTGCCTGCCTCTTCTTCTTTTGCCTGTACGGGGTTGCCACACGGTTGTTCTTATTGTCCACCGATTATCATTTTGTCTTGAGATATGTCCTGCCCATCTCCATTTCATTTCCTTGATTTTTTTTGATGATGTCTCTTATATACCTTGGTTTTATCACGAATGGTAGTGTTCTTTTGTTTGTCTCGTATTGTTATATTTGACATCCTCCTTTCCATGGCTCGCTGCGCTACTAGAAGTTTCTGCTCAAGGAACTCAAGGAACTATACTAGTTGTCATTTGTTTATATTACATTTAAAAAAATATATATACATTTCCAATTGCAATGTGTGGGCGCGTCTCGTAAGATTTTTAGTATTTATTTGACATAGATATATGTATAAGGCCATGTGTTTTGAACTCACCACTCAAAAAAGGTAGTGGCGTTGCATTTTTGGTGACGAATCATCCATCTCTCTTTATTAACTCAACAACTAAATATGGTACAGCGTGTCCCAAAAGAACTGGATCCAAATCTGCAGAGCTTGTAGCTTAAAAAGTTGAAAACGTAGCTGCTTCATATTTAAGGTACATACAGAGTGACCCAGAAAATGTGGAACCCAAAAATCACAAAATTCAATATTTCTTATTACCATTAAAATAACAAAATATTGCATAACTCGTTCACCAGCTATGTGCACCATACATTTAACTTTCTGAAACATTTTAGATCATAAAAATAGGCCACACGAAACTTAAAATACATGTAATTTTGTAAGAAGTGTTGTTTTGAAGTGTGAGTGAAGTGCAAAAAATGGTTTCATGCTACATGAGAAGAACAAGTGCCTGTTTGAAACCGTGCAATGAACTGTATAAATTATTATGCACAGTATCTCATCAATATTCATTTATTATGTAAATCAATATTATTATTATATAAGAGACTTTGAAAACAAAAACTGAAGTCCCCTTGACTTCATTTGAAAATGTTAATTTGATAAATACAAATCAAACTAGACATGACCTGTGATCGGAGATCACGAATATTAGTCGGGTGTGTTACATGTTAACCCCTTCGAGTGGTAAATGGAGTAAATAAATACAGTTGAACCCCTAGTGACCTTTTCTTGACCTCTGACCCAAAACTTGTAATTGACTTTTTTGCTTGGCTGATCAATGCGCACAAGAAAAAGGTAGTCTGGTCAAAATCGGAGCATGTTTTAAGATTTTCACCTGTAAAGTTCAATGACCTCTAGTGACCCCGTGTGACATGTCACTTTTAGTGGAGAAGGACCCTATATGAACATGGATGAGAGGAATCTTTTGACTAATTCTGACAATCATAGGTCATTTCCTCTCGGACAAGTAGCATTTTGAGTGAATGGAGTGAAAATTTACATTTTGACCCCTAGTGACCCCAAATATTTTTTGATTTTAAAAACCGAACTATTGTACATGCGTACGGTCAAAAGGAATATGTTGACCAATTCTGACGATCCTAGGTCATTTCACTAAATTGCAAATGCGTTTTTAGTGAAAATCACGTTTTGACCCCTAGTGACCTTTTTTTGACATCTGACCCAAAACTTGTAATTGACTTTTTTGCTTGGCTGATCAATGCGCACAAGAAAAAAGTAGTCCCGTCAAAATCTAGGCATGTCTTAAGATTTTCACTTGTATAGTTCAATGACCTCTAGTGACCTCGTGTGACATGTCACTTTTAGTGGAGAAGGACCCTATATGGACATGGATAAGAGGAATCTTTTGACTAATTCTGACAATTATAGGTCATTATCTCTTGGACAAGTAGTATTTTGAGTGCGAGGAGTGAAAATGTACATTTTGACCCCTAGTGACCTTTTTTTGACCTTTGATCTTAACGTAATGATTGACTTTTGTTCTTGTCTCATCAATGCCCACAAAATAAAAGAAACCTGGTCAAAATCAGAGCATGCGTTATATTTTCCCCCTGTAAAGTTCAATGACCCCTAGTGACCCTGTTTGACATGTCACTTTTAGTGTGGAAGGACCCTATATGAACATTGATCCAAGGAATCTTTTGACTAATTCTGAGTATCATCAGTCATTTTCCCTCGGACAAGTAGGGTTTTGAGTGAATGGAGTAAAATTTACATTTTGACCCCTAGTGACCCCAAATGATTTTTAATTTTAAAAACCGTTCTTTTGTACATGCGTACGGTCAAAAGGAATATGTGGACCAATTTTGACGATCCTAGGTCATTTCACTAAATTGGAAATGCGTTTTAAGTGAAAATCACGTTTTGACCCCTAGTGACCCCTGTGTGACCTTTGACCCCTTATGCTTTACAACCTGAGTAGTGGTGCACATAAGGGTTCTTATGACCAAATATGGTCAAAATCGGCTCAATGGTTACGGAGCTATAGGTCTCATGACAGAAGAAAGAAAGATTTCTTGTTTTTGTCAACCAAATACAAAAACATACTAGACATGACCTGTGATCGGAGATCACGAATATTAGTCGGGTGTGTTACATGTTAACCCCTTCGAGTGGTAAATGGAGTAAATAAATACAGTTGAACCCCTAGTGACCTTTTCTTGACCTCTGACCCAAAACTTGTAATTGACTTTTTTGCTTGGCTGATCAATGCGCACAAGAAAAAGGTAGTCCCGTCAAAATCGGAGCATGTTTTAAGATTTTCACTTGTAAAGTTCAATGACCTCTAGTGACCCCGTGTGACATGTCACTTTTAGTGGAGAAGGACCCTATATGAACATGGATGAGAGGAACCTTTTGACTAATTCTGAAAATCATAGGTCATTTCCTCTCGGACAAGTAGCATTTTGAGTGAATGGAGTGAAAATTTACATTTTGACCCCTAGTGACCCCAAATATTTTTTGATTTTAAAAACCGAACTATTGTACATGCGTACGGTCAAAAGGAATATGTTGACCAATTCTGACGATCCTAGGTCATTTCACTAAATTGCAAATACGTTTTTAGTGAAAATCACGTTTTGACCCCTAGTGACCTTTTCTTGACCTCTGACCCAAAACTTGTAATTGACTTTTTTGCTTGGCTGATCAATGCGCACAAGACAAAAGTAGTCTTGTTA
Source organism: Ophiura sarsii (assembly GCA_035610835.1). Lineage (NCBI taxonomy): Eukaryota > Metazoa > Echinodermata > Ophiuroidea > Amphilepidida > Ophiuridae > Ophiura > Ophiura sarsii. The sequence goes on from CM069454.1 coordinate 22,080,675, forward strand.
AAATCGGAGCATGTCTTAAGATTTGCACCTGTATAGTTCAATGACCTCTAGTGACCTCGTGTGACATGTCACTTTTTGTGGAGAAGGACCCTATATGGACATGGATAAGAGGAATCTTTTGACCAATTCTGACAATCATAGGTCATTATCTCTCGGACAAGTAGTATTTTGAGTGCGAGGAGTGAAAATGTACATTTTGACCCCTAGTGACCTTTTCTTGACCTTTGATCTTAACAATATGATTGACTTTTGTTCTTGTCTCATCAATGTTCACAAAATAAAAGAAACCCGGTCAAAATCGGAGCATGCCTTATATTTTCCCTCTGTAAAGTTCAATGACCTCTAGTGACCCCGTTTGACATGTCACTTTTAGTGTGGAAGGACCCTATATGAACATTGATCCAAGGAATCTTTTGACTAATTCTGAGTATCATCAGTCATTTTCCCTCGGACAAGTAGGGTTTTGAGTGAATGGAGTAAAATTTACATTTTGACCCCTAGTGACCCCAAATGATTTTTAATTTTAAAAACCGTTCTTTTGTACATGCGTACGGTCAAAAGGAATATGTGGACCAATTTTGACGATCCTAGGTCATTTCACTAAATTGCAAATGCGTTTTTAGTAAAAATCACGTTTTGACCCCTAGTGACCCCTGTGTGACCTTTGACCCCTTATGCTTTACAACCTGAGTAGTGGTGCACATAAGGGTTCTTATGACCAAATATGGTCAAAATCGGGTCAATGGTTACGGAGCTATAGGTCCCATGACAGGAGAAAGAAGAACTAGACATAAGCTGCGATCGGAGATCGCGGATATTAGTCTAGCGGATTTGGTAGTTAGAGAGCGGGGATGTGCGTATTTTTTGGAACCAATCAGCGTTCAGTTTTGATTTTAAAAACCGAACTATTGTATATGCGTACGGTCAACAGGAATATGTTGGCCAATTCTGACGATCCTATGGTAATTTCACTAAATTGCAACGGCGTTTTAAGTGAAAATCACGTTTTGACCCCTAGTGACCTTTTCTTGACCTCTAACCCAAAACTTGTCATTGACTTTTTTGCTTGGCTGATCAATGCGCATAAGAAAAAAGTAATTCCGTCAAAATCGGAGCATGTCTTAAGATTTTCACTTGTATAGTTCAATGACCTCTAGTGACCTCGTGTGACATGTCACTTTTAGTGGAGAAGGACCCTATATGGACATGGATAAGAGGAATCTTTTGACTAATTCTGACAATCATAGGTCATTATCTCTTGGACAAGTAGTATTTTGAGTGCGAGGAGTAAAAATGTACATTTTGACCCCTAGTGACCTTTTCTTGACCTTTGATCTTAACGGTGTGATTGACTTTTGTTCTTGTCTCATCAATGCCCACAAAATAAAAGAAACCCGGTCAAAATCGGAGCATGCGTTATATTTTCCATCTGTAAAGTTCAATGACCCCTAGTGACCCTGTTTGACATGTCACTTTTAGTGTGGAAGGACCCTATATGAACATTGATCCAAGAAATCTTTTGACCAATTCTGAGTATCATCAGTCATTTTCCCTCGGACAAGTAGGGTTTTGAGTGAATGGAGTAAAATTTACATTTTGACCCCTAGTGACCCCAAATGATTTTTAATTTTAAAAACCGTTCTTTTGTACATGCGTAGGGTCAAAAGGAATATGTGGACCAATTTTGACGATCCTAGGTCATTTCACTAAATTGGAAATGCGTTTTAAGTGAAAATCACGTTTTGACCCCTAGTGACCCCTGTGTGACCTTTGACCCCTTATGCTTTACAACCTGAGTAGTGGTGCACATAAGGGTTCTTATGACCAAATATGGTCAAAATCGGGTCAATGGTTACGGAGCTATAGGTCCCATGATGGAAGAAAGAAGAAGAAGAAGAAGAAACAGGACAAATACAGTATATTAGTCGTTTCTCGACTAATATAAGAAGAAGAAGACGAAGAAGAAAGAAACAGGACGAATACAGTATATTAGTCGTTTCTCGACTAATATAAAGAAAAGATTACTTAACTCACCGTACTTAGAACAGAATTAAGTTTCATATCTGAACCAAGTTACAATTTTTTTCACTTTTACAAAAGAGCGAAAACACCCCCCGTCACACAATCAAGTGTATCTTTAGTTTGGTAAGGCCAATTTACATGATCTAAAGTTCTCCAGAAAGATGAATACAATGTTCACATAACTGATGAAAACAAAATGCCATATTTATTTATTTTCATTTTTCATTTTTTTTTTTTAAGTTTGTGATTTTTAGGTTCAACATTTTCTGGGTCACCCTGTATACCTGATCTTAATTGGGTAAAATGTGAGACTAATCAAATGGCAACTTTCTGAAATACAAAGCTTTCAACAGAGCGTGGTTAGAACCAGTTTCTTTTTTCAATTTACTAATAAACCACCTTATGCCTTACATTTGCGTTGTGTGCAAGTTTTCCCTACATCATGTGCATGGTGTTTATTCTCCGAAATATCTTATGTTTGGTAGAAAAGAGTTAAATGATAGGTATTTTGGATCAATATTCAGCATTATAAATACCCATTGCAGTAACATTGCCGTTGAATATATACAAAAACAGAGCAACTGTTACCCTGATACCATGCCTGGAAATAGCACCCGCCCACCTGCCCATAGCGGGTAAATTTTGTGTCGGGAAAAAGTACCCCGGCAACCGACTGGCGAGTAAACAATTTCAAACTCACGGTGTAAGTGTGAGAGTTACACTGGCTGGTGGAATTTCTGTCGGGCAGGTGTTTTTGTGAGTTACCTGCCCGATCCCGACTGGCTGGTTGAAAAAAATCTGAAGTTTCAGCCCTTCTTCCAATTCCTTTGATGAGATGACTGACTTAAAGGCTGGTTTCCAATTTCGAAGAAATGGTTATTGAACTATTTCAAAGATGGCAGTGTCTCAGAAGGTTATTTATTGATTTTTCTAACGAAAATCATAGGTATTTACACTTTTTATCCCCCTTATGACGAAGATCAAGTCAAAGGCAAAACGTTGATGACGTCAGTACGATGCTCATTGCAACGCATGGACGGTTCATGGGCAAAATCGAAAAAAAACCCGGATCCTGACCACGCTGTATGCAAAGCTTTGTATTTCTAAAACCTTACATCCGATTGGTATTATAATTTCACCAAATAATGTCAGATATATTTACTTTTATATTCCCAAACATGAAGCATCTACGTTTCCCATATTTTAAGTTATAAGCTCTGAAAGTTTTGGGCCCAGTTTTTTGGGACACGCTGTAGAGCTATGTTTAGATGTCATTCGAAAGCTTATTTTTCTAGCTACGTTGTGTGATTACATCGGGTACTTCCATAACTGTTTGGCTGAAATATGATTGATTATATTTCGAAATTCAGGGGTGGCGGTGGCGGCGGCGGCGATGGTGTACAATCTATATGGTAAATATAGAAAATTTTCCCAATTCTACGTCCAATTTACAATAACTCCTCATTCCTGTATGGTACAAACATGATTTTCCTCTCATTTTATAGATTGTTTTATATTCTATAAGTTTCTGTTTCAACAAACGTGGAACTATTATGTAACAATTGTAATCATGAATCGATTGCATATTCCTTGGCTTTCTCCCTAACCACTATTATTATTCGCTACACAGTGAACTTGTCCTAATTCATCGGTTTTACATACATGACTATAACAAACAAAAAAGGATTCAACCGATGATAGCAAATGCATAGATTTTTGGAAAGCCCTCAAATAGGGGAAGTCAAAAATGGCGTTTAAATCAGGATAAGGTGCATACCCCAAAAATATATTTGTAAACTATTATAAATATGAAATTTAAACGTTTGTGCTCATTCACCTCCCGATATAGTATATTTCAACAAGTTACCCTTGACAACCATTATTTTCTGATGGGTAATGGCATGAGGAACTAATATGCACAGTAAAATTATGATTGGGATAGGTATCAAAATATTATACGATATTTTTTAACATTCTTAATCACAACATCTTAGCATTAGGTCCTATCTAAATTCCAAAATCATATTTGGATTTCTTGTGAGATTTCCTTTCAGAAAATATACACTTTTTATGGGTTAGAACAAGTAGTTATTGCGATATGCTAATTCGAATCTCAGATGGTGTAAAATGTAAAAATCTGGACATGCAACGGGAAGGGTGGCGAGTTCAAAACACATGGCCATAAATCAAAATATTGTACGTGCAACTTTCGAATCAGCAATATGATTCAACACATAGCAATGTTCAATCCTTTGTTAAAGGAAGGGTCCCGCAAGCACAACATTGAGCATTATTTGTTAGAAAAATAATTATCGAGCCGAAATTTCGTAATTATAAAGAACAAAATACCATACTAGTCACAAAAATGAATAAAAACTGCCATCACTCAATATTCAATTTTTAAAATTCGCGGCGATCGAAAGTCCCGGTGTCGATGACGTCATGGGTATCGGTGCTAAAATTTGCGCATGTGCATTGTATAACTATGACATCATCGACACTGGGACTTTCGATCGCCGCGAATTTTAAAAAGTGCATGTTGAGAGATTGCGGTTTTTATTTGTTTTTGTCATAAGTGTGGTGTTTTGTGCTATATAATTACAAAAGTTGGGCTCGATAGATATTTTTCTAACATATAATGCACACTTTTATGCTTGCGGGACACCTCCTTTAAGTTAAATAGGGTCATGTGTTTTAAAGGCATATTATGTGATCTTTTCCAGAGAGCGCCCTCTATTCATTTTTTTTTTTAGAAAGTAGATTTTCTTACAGATTTATAGTTCTGATCATAAATCATACATACATTCCAAGTTACAGAGCGATACGATTCCTAATTACCTCAAAATCATGGTTTTAGAGTGAATTTAGAGTAAAAATATAAACTGTCGGAGTTATCCGACAGTTTATTTTCTCTCTAAAATCATTATTTTGAAGTAATTAAGAATCGTATCGCCCTATAACTTGGAATGTATGCATGATTTATGATCAGAAATGTAAATCTGCCAGAAAATCTGCTTTCTATTTTTTTTTCGATGTTGAGGGCGTTCCCTGGAAAGATCACATAATATACCTTTAAGCTCGCCTCTTTTCGCGTTACACACGGATTTTGGCTTTCGCGACATGATTTTAACTTTACACATTTATATTTGCTTGTATACCCCCTGAGGTAGTAAAAGTATACATTTTCTGAAGGGAAATTGCATGAGGAAACCAAATATGCCATTAAGATTATAGTACGACCAAGAACTAAAATGGTATGATCGGAAATGTTCGGAAACATATCAGAGGGTTTTTTTAATTTTAAATTTGAGATCCATATATTTTTTATACCTACCCCTATCATTATTTTTTTTACATATTTGAATTCTTCATGAAATTATCCATTAGATGATATATAATTGTCAAAGTTACTACGTCGGTATGGTAGTTATACCGGCTAGTGAATATCTCCAATTTTTATTTTATATATTTTTAGAATTTTCAGAAATATTTGAAGGATGAACCCTTTCATGATATAAACTGCATTTCTGAATTCCTCTAGTTACAAGCTTTCCAAAAATGTATACTTTTGCTGTCATAGGTTGAAAACTTTTTCTGTTATAGTAATTTTTATAAATCCGGTAAATTGAGGCTGATTATTCATGTTGACTGTGTAGCGAATAGGAAGAAAGCTGATGATCATTGTCTTATCCATAATTAATTAGTTGTTACAAATAGTTGACAAGTCTGTTGAACCACATACTTAAAGACTACTAAATATCCTTTCAAATGGGACCAAAATGGTGTTTGTAACATTAGGAAATGACTATAGATATTGTAAAAAGAACAAAGCATGGGATTATCCCCATTGAGTTTGTACAGTCGGCACCCCTTCCGGCGGTACCCCTTCCAGCACCACCCTGGTCCCCAAACATCAAACAGCTGTATCTCCCTTTCTGTATTAGCTATACCAATGCCATTTGGCAGGCAGATAGCTTGTTATTTAGGGCTCTGCCTTTGATAAAGATTCTGCTAGGATCGAAAGCTCGGATTGCCAGATTGTTATATACATACGCAAAGTGCAGATGGTACAGAACACAGCAGATCGTCTAGTTCTACGCGTTTCGCGACGTGAGCATATTACACCATCGCTCGAAAAGCTCCATTGGCTTCCAATTAAACAAAGAGCTATTTACAAGATCCTTCTGCTAACGTACAAAACCCTGAATGGTATGTCACCTGTGTTTATTTCAAATCTTGTTCAGTTGTAAGTACCTACATGTACCATAAATCTGAGATCTTCATCGGAGTATCGCTTGATTGTACCGTCTTCTGCAACTAAATTCTATGGTGATAGATCATTTGCCTATGCAGTTGCTACATTATGGAACAATCTTCCAATTCGCATTCGACGATCTTCTTCTCTCAGTATTTTCAAATCGCAACTGAAAACGCACCTTTTTATCAAACACTTCAGCCCAATCAGGTCATGATCAAGTTGCCATACAAACTCCGCGGTGCAATATAATATTTCTTCTTTTATAATTATCATATTTTAATGTTGTAAACATAAATAACCTGACTGCAGGGTTACGTTCTGGAACCTCTCCCCACAGTTTAGGCTCTCTCGCCGTCATTGATCATATTGACTTTTTATCGTTTGGAATTGTGCCGATCACAACATATTTTTAATGACATTCTATATTTGTACATTTGTCCTGCTATATAATTGTTCTTTATATTTTACATTTGATATTCATGGTTGAGTTTGCGTGTACTGATTCCGGCATGTAGTCATTGCCCGCTTAATACACTAAATGGCACTGCATGCATAAGAGTATTGCTTAGTATAGACCATAGGTCTCCTAAATGTCACAACAGTAATAGTATCCTCGTCGCATCTGCTTCTATCATTATCACTCAGTTAGTTCAATTTGTCATAACATGGCGACAGTTATACATGTTAAGAGAGAGCAAGATTCATAAGGCTACTTGATTATAAAAAATGTTCTACAAAAACATAAAAAGGCCTACACTGTAAAAACCAGAGAACCATACCAAGTTGTATGTTTTATAACTGATATATTGCCTATACATTCACTCCCCTGTGATTGAACGTCATAACAAAAGAACTCCTGGGTGCCTGTTTATTTGTAACCTTGGTTACATCTGGCATCTGTAGTGATATAATAATCAAACACAAGTGTAGTCGTGTTGCTTGTTCACGCTGCGTACCCTCAAACGTTTTGGTTTTAGCAGCAAGGAGCTCTGTGTAGTATATATAGTGGCTATGTAAGACCGATTCTCGAATACGCTGATGTAGTTTGGCACTCAACTATTTCTGTCAAACAATCAAAGAACTTGGAATCCATCCAAAAAAGGGCTTGTAGAACCATACTTGGGAATAAGTATGAGTCTTATGATGAAGCCTTGGGTAATTGCCATTTTGACACCTTGTCTGGAAGGAGGGAGAAGCATTGTCGAAGATTTGCTAAAGGGCTTCCTAAAAATGAGAGGACAAAATCTCTCCTACCTCCTACCAAACTGGAGTGTCATGACAGATCACTTCGTAATAACTTGACCTAATTTCGTTGTAGGACTCCAAATTGCGTTTCCAAAATAGTCCTGTTCCTTATTTTGTCAATATTTTAAATGATTAGGTACCCATTATCTCTTACGATTAGTCATGCAGTAAAGTTCCTTGAAGTGTGACATTTTGTTTGTTGTTTCGTAATTTGTGTACATTGTATCTTTAATATATCTTTCTTTGTAAATTGTGATTCAATCCTACGAGTGCAATATTTTGATGTTGTTAAAGGTAGATGACCCGATCACATTTTCGTAACACAGAATTATTTCAAACATACAGAGATTTTCATATCATATGAAAGCTCGTATTTTTCTCATCATCATACTGAAATTTGACGGCCTAAATCGGTATAATTACGGAGAAATCGATGAAATAACGTCGAATTACCGCGAATGGTGGTAACCACCGATATAGTTTGTGTACTACTCAATGGGTACAGTTCACAGCATCTTGTGCGTCTAAAATAAGAACCATTAGAGCTATGCAACTCAAACTTTGGAACACAACTTTTTTAAGGATGACCTTTCATGTAGAATAGAAAACTTCAAGTTGAAAATCGGAACATCTACCTTTAATGTGCATTTTTATATCGTAATTTTAATATTGTATACATGTAATTTGGCCTGCGGGCCACGAGATGCTTCTACATACACCAATAATTCAGGCAATACCGACACACTAAAAACATTTAGTCAAAATGACACAATTGCAGTTTGCGCGTAGTAGTCGACCCTTATTCCAACGGTCAAACTTGAATAATCAAGGGTCAAAATGTATGAATAGTATGAAGGGTTATAATTGACTATTAAATAAAGAGTAAAAATTGACTATTAAATAAAGGATAATAATTGACTATTAAATAAAAGATCAGAAATGACTAATTTTGTCCCTTTGTTAGTCAAGTTTTACCATGAAAATGAGGATCAACTATGCACCAACTGTACTTGGGTCATTTTTACTGCATAAGTGTGTATTGGGCCCAGTGCACCCAGAAACTGTGCGAGTATGTTATATTTATGATTATTATGATCATGATTTTGATCAATATTATTCATTGCCAAAAATCAACCAACTTATTAAACTTTTAACATTAAGATAATTTTATGTATTAGAAACTCATATCAAGTAATTTTGCTTTGTTACTACACTTTAAATCCAAGATGGCTGCCAAAAAGGGCAAATTTATTAACATGACATAATTATTTCAACCAACATGTATGATGAAAGTATAGTATTTTAAACAATGGGATATACCCATTAAACCACTATGAACTTATATCCAGTACTTTTGCTTTGTTAAAGGAAATCCTTACCATGGAACTTTAGCGCTCAGATATATAGCATTGTTATTATACAGACCACATCCGTTGGTTAAAGTTTTTAAAAGTGCCGCGTTAAGACATTATTATGCAGTAAGCATCTTCCGTCCTATACTTTCAATGCATTTGTAAAACCTATTATTCTGAACATTATGTCAGCTGGAGCGATATTGGCCAACCAATATTTTTAACACTTGGATCTGGAGGTCTCTTTAAAACATTTAAAGCTTACGCCGCACAAGTCCTCTAATAGCGTGTGTTAATACGCCGGTTGTAGCGATCGTATGTGTAGCGTGCAGAAAATGCAGAAGAGACTAATTTTTCCGAACATTCTGCAGCATTGATGCTGTCGTTTCGGTATTGCGTTATCAGTGGTCAGTGTTAAAAAATGGCGTCTTTGTGAATATGTACTCTTTGCCCTCACTTAAATTTCAAAGGATTTAGCATTCCGTGGATAGTTCCTGAAATTGGTTCTATAAATAAAATAGGCATAACTTTTAAAAGCAATTTTCAATTTCAGTGATTCTTTTTTTGGTATTCACAGCAAAAGAAAATGATCCTTGAATACGGGCTTCTTTGGTTTGTTGAATATGTTATTTTATTTTAACAAATACCTATTCCCGTACAACTTCTTTTTGACTCGCACTGTATATAGTCCAATTATTTCATGAAGCTATAAAAAAGCAATTGCATCAATCCTGCTTGGATTGGTCAAAATAAGAACTTCAAAATCACCTTTTAACAATGGATTCCCTTGTAAATATTATATAATACAGCTAACTATAATAAGCACTAGTAACTAGTATTCCACAATGATGTAAAATCGTTGCATAACATAGCAAATGACCTTTTAGCTATACAAAAGGTCTGTCAAAATGGTCTTATTTCTAAGGGAAAACAAACCATTTTCAAAATGGTTTGCAAGAAAAGCATATCATTATTGCCAAACTTGTATCGTTCCAGTCATCAAGTCCATTAAAACCGTAAGTGTGAAATAATTTTCATTCTTTAGTTATTAAAATACATTTTGTATAGATCTATAAAGCTTTCAAAAATAGCATCATTACCGAGTCTGGACTTGAGCCAGACTTAGTATGTAGTTTTGTAACTCGAACTCCAGTTCAGAATCTGAACCCCAGATTTGGACTAGATAATAGTCTAGACTCAGTCACAAAAGGACTCGAATGCGGATACAAGTCTGCTACAACCAGTGGCGGCGCTAAAAAAAAATCCCCCACTTTGCCCCCCCCCCCCCCTCCCCCCGCCCCCCTAAAAATTGAATTTAGTCAAAATTAGAAGAAAAAAATGATAATTTTAGCATATAAAGGCATTTCAACTAGACCAAAGTTGACCATATTACCATAAACAGCTATATTTTGCGCGCATTTTCATACCAAATTAGTTAAAATTAAACCAAATTTGACTCTGTTAACATTGTTGCTTCTGCAACACACAAATAGAAATTATATCCTTCATCATGGTCATCTATTTTACCAATGTAATATTGTTATAATAATTGGAAACAAATCCAATTATATATATATATAAAAAGTAAAATAACGTCATGTAATATTGTATACAATTACATTCATGAAGCACTATTCCATCTTAATCACAGTGCATAAATCGCCCCAAATAGTTTATAAGGAAACCTCAACCGATGATGCTCTATCCTTATTAAATTCCAATTTTATAGAACCAAAATAAAGACACGGCCAAATGTATTTGTTTTAAGTCTGAATTACTTTTCCATGTAAATACTGAAAATTCTGTGCAATTTGGAAATCTCTATTCTTTGTTACTTTCTAAGCCATAGTTTGTCGATGCAAGAATATCTAATTGTATTTTCTATTTGTTGATTGTTGTTTTTGTTTGTATTTCTTGTTCATGAATTTCATTATGTAATCTGTAACACTTATATTATGTAATTACGAATATGTAAATACGCGTATGTATAATACTTTGTTGAAATTTGAGGAATTAAATAAAGCCTCTTGATTGGAGGAGAACAAAAACATTGTTAGAAGAATGAATTTTAGAACCTATCATTGTATCTATTATATACAGCCCGTAACCAGGCATTACAAAGTGTCCCAAAAGGCCCAAAATGTGCTGTTCGCCAGGATATAGCGAGCGAAAAAAAGGGTTCTGTTGACAAAAAGGTCCCAATTCTGGTAAAAAGATCCAGTTTGGCCCTCTGGTAAAAAGGTCCACATTTACACCCAAAAAAGGTATACTTTTGAAGAAATATGCCCTCCCCCTCCCAGATAAAAATGCTGGTTACGGGCCTGATTATGAAGGCTGGCATGAGTTAGTAATAAAATACAAATAAGATTATTTTAACGTGGGGAAATCGCCGGGAGGCTGAATTACAATACCTGCACATCCTGCATACATAACGCAGTCGGTTATTTTAACATAAGATTTGGTTTTGGTAATAAATAAAATCGAATTTGATTTGTGTTCCAAGATGAATTACCACCTTTCATTGCGTAACCAACCAAGTCACTTCACTATTCATCAATAGTTTCCAGACTTTTGCTTCAATTGAAGCATGGAAGAAGGGGGCACAACACCACTAAATAATTCCTCCAGGCCGTTTTTCAAAGAGCGTTCTTTACCCCATGCAACAATATTTTCAGTTTTGGTTTCACAATAATATCTTAGGTCGGGTTGAATTGTACTTTAAACTTGATCTTTCATGACCAATCAAGATAAAATCAAGATAAACATTGCGCCACCATCATTTTCAGACAATAATATGTAGTTCCTTACCAGTTCCGTTTTGGTTTGGTATCAGTACGACGGTACGACCGTTTTTCGTTTCAAGTTAAACCACAGATCTGTTGCAATGTTCTGATTCGATAGTTTTAATAACATATATTTCGCACTAATCACTACATATAATTAGCTTCTCTTGTCTTAGGATGATCATGGTCAATTTTCGTGTGACACAAGAAACTCAAAGCCATTCAATATCATATAAACAGTTTGGTTTTCTTAAGATCAATGTAAAATAGATATTCAGGTCTAATATAAATCGTGCTATGCCACCAATGGCTACTAAGGGGTGATACCGAGGTCAGAAGGCCAAGTATGAAAAATTGAGAAAAAGTGTCATGAATGTTATGAATCATATTATGCGCCTATATTGGTACCATCAACCTCTGTTCTATTTGTTATTTCTGTCACTTAATGACCCCTTATACTCAAAGTAGTCGCTCAAAACCCCACTTTTTGACATTGTGCCTGTCACCTAAAGACCAATTCGTAGCTTGTCCCATGTTCTCGTTACCAAAATACCCTCTTTGCAAACATGTTAGCGTTTTGGAATACAATAAATAAATCCGCCCACAACAGCAATACTGACCTTAAATAGAAAGTTCGTTAGTCAAAAACATAATCTTATCATGCACTACACAATTAACAAGACATTGTCAATAATAAAATAATAATCATCTAAATATAGGTACATCACAAATCATATTATCATCAAATTCAATATTTGTATACTGAACAATCATATCTATATCAGATACCGTATTATATTGAAGGCCGTATTAACAAACTTTTTGGGCATTTCAATTAAACAAAAACTTGTTCCCTGATTCACTTATATTTGGCAAACTTTCAAAGAACCAAAGTTATTTCTTTAATTTGTTGCAATAGGAGCAACTACTATTAACACGTGCTGATAGGTTGTAAAAACAATTATAGAAAAGTCAGGAGGCCAGGATTTTGACAATAAAGGCACGAATTCATGGTACAAACATGGCAAATAGCGCTTCCCTCAAGTCGTGATATCAGCTTTTTATTCTGCTCCTGACTTTTTACTCCCAATTCTCCTCTAAGGTGACCTTAACTACAGTATTTGAATAGGGCGTCATTGATTTAGGGCGTATAAAATGTTGACACCAGAGAAAAGATATACGTGAATAATGCCGGGGATAGTTGGTCGGGTGAATGGCAAGACAATATGGGTGGCCATAGTACGTATAAACAAAACGTATAAGATAATACGTCTAAGGTAACATGTAGTACGCGTAAGGTAACATGTAGTACGCGTAAGATTACACGTAGAACGTGTAAGGTTAGACGTCTAAGATATATATATCTTAGACGCCTAAGAGAATTTTCTCGCTTTATTCCGATAACAATTGTGACACATTGGATTTAATATTTGCAAACAAGTATTAATCAAACAAACCAGGGGAGTGGAGGGTTAGGGAGGATGGAAAAACAAGGACAAAACCTTATTGGATATCGTACAAGCTTACTCTCTAAATGTAAAAGAGCTGAAACTCACTCTTTTGAGAGCTCTAGGAGGGACGGCTCATTTTCGGAGTGAAGTTCACACTTTTCGGAGTGATTTCCCACTGTTTTTATAGTGATTTTTACTCTGAAAAGAGTGGCAATCACTCTGAAAAGAGTGAACGTCACTCCAGAAACGAGTGAACTTCACTCAAAAAGTCCCTCCGAAAGCTCTCAAAAGAGTGAGTTTTAGCTCTTTTACTTTTAGAGAGTATGCTATTTACCCTATTTTGTTAACTGTATTTGCTCATTTTCGACGTGTAAGATATTATCTTAGACGTCTAACCTTACAAGTTATACGTGTAACCTTAGACGTATTATGTTACACGTTTTGCTTATAATTTACTATGGCCAATCATAAGACAAGGCCAAACTACGGAATAAAGTGAATACATTATGTACAGGGCGTGTGAAGTGTCCCATTATGCATCCCATGTTTTTTATTTAAAAATGGATGAAATTTGGTTAATATGGACGAAAATATGCTTTTATGCTCAGACTGAAGTGAACTTACTATCAACATGTAGTAGGTAGATTATTATTGATTGTATTGATTATATTCAATTACACACTGAATGACGACGATTCTAATAAAAGCGTTCTCATGGCCAAGAAAATCCTGTTTCACGTGGGACACTTTTTTGACACACCCTGTATTTTAGTACCCCTCAAATTTTAACTACGGGAAAAAATTCACGACCAGGAGGATTGCTGCCGTGTAACAACCCCAACCCTAAACTAACCCTGACACTAACCCTAATGTACTGCGCCGGACCCATACCCGATTGTGACGTGAGAGTTTAATCACGTGCTACTACAGTGCAACAGAGCATAAAGTTCCAAATATTGAATTATAAATATAGTGCCTCCTGATTGTTGTACAACAATGAACATTTCAATCCTAAGTATGTGTATCATACATCATTAAAACAGCTTTGTTTTAAAGTGCTATTTCGTGTCCTTGTATGATTATCAGCATTGTTACATTTCTTATTAAACCTGATTTCGGATTGGCCAATACTTGATTATCCATACACGCTAATCCAACCAGCTACTACCTACTTCCTTTCATGGCCTTGACTATTTAAACTTTTTATTATTATTTAGACTTAGTGCAGGCCTTTAACACGATACCTGTTTGTACACCCATGCATGTCAGCACACGGTCACCTGAAGTAACATACATGCATTATACTCTTGACTGCACACTGGCAAATTTCTTTCAGCGCGAATTTTAAACCATTGATCCCTTAGCGTTGTCATGTCCTTGAATATTCCTTCCATTGTTTGCGTGCATGGCTGCACAAGTATTAATAGACTGTTGCCAAGTATGTGTACAGTTGTATGAAATAGTGGTTACATGTGGTTTTTTCTCTTTTTAAACATACTAAATGTTTGGAGGACGATGTTTTAAATACTAAAGGGATATTGAATTATCTGCTCAGACCATTCTTTTAAGCACATCTTTACCTTTAATTTGATACCATGCAAGTCTGGTTTGGATACACAGTATTACTTAATAATTTCATCGAGTTTGGTCATTAATTAAGCTTAATTAAGACAGATTTTGGGTTTTTGTTAATAGTAAAGATAAATGTGAACTTTTTCTCAGACAGTATTGTTGGCAATGATGGGAACTTCATTTCCTGTAACTTTGGTGTTTTTAAATAGCATTTATATTTATTGCTGGAAATTCCAAAAAGCAAATTTGTAATGTATGCTAATTATATGCAAATAAGGTCAAACCATTTTTTTCTATGATATTAAATCACCAAGCTGTATTCTATAATATGATATAGTCTCTTTGTCTTACATATGTTACTTTTTGAATTAGATCGTAATTTCAATAACATGCACTTTTGGAACTTTATGCTCTGCTGCACTGTACGCGATACGAGGAGCATTCAATAAATACCTGCAGCCATTGAAAATCTCTGAACCGTGACACGTGTCAGAAAATCTCGAACACGTAGGTCATTTATATCATTACATTTCAGCACTGTGAAAACCGTGATCTGAGGTCACTGGTTAGGGAATTAAATGTCACAATGGCGGGAAATTTAAAAGACAAGTTTATGGCATGCATTAAAGGGGCATTGAGAGATACGTATGGGAGTGCGCCCTCAATTATCCTCGAAATCAGTTTGTTTGCATCAAAGTAATACTTAGACATATACGTACTACCATCTGAAACAGTTTACCAACATTCGCCGTTGATCATATAAAATTTCATGATTTTCTTAGTTTCGATATGATCATATCGAAACTAAGGTGCTGAATTCAGAAGTTATGCTAATCTCAACCCGGAAGTGCCGTTATTTGCTTTAGTTTGGCATGAAGGCGATGTCGGAAATGTATGATATTTTGGATTTGGGCTATGTTGATGATTATCTTTACGTTATTTGCTCATTTAATAAATCGATACATCTCTCAATGCCCCTTTAAGTGCAACCTTAGAAACTGCATCATTTGTTATTCAAATGGCCACTGCTTCATCAATATTGGTGCTATTGTGACAAATGAGGTGTCAAAATGCGCAAGAAGAAAAAAAACCGGTTTTGTCCCATATTTCGAATTTATTAAGGGTCTTAGGAATTAAACACAGGGTATCTCGAAAAAAGTGGTTACTATATATTTGTGCAGTGTTTATATGTGTTAACATTGTTAATATTGGCGCTTGATTTATTATGCTGATTCTTGTCAATTTTCAGTGCCCAGAGACCATGATGTTTATAGTACTGAAATTACATGATAAAAATGACCCACATGTTTGAATTTTTCCGTGAGAAATAGGTAAGGCTTACAGTTTAAGTATCATAAGTTTATTTTATTGACACATGGTTGCAGGTAGTTATTGAATACCCCTCGTACATCACGTGAAACCACCGGACAGTGTGGCGAGGTTGTCCAAGTCATGTTACATATTTTTGTCCACATTAAGGTCAATACCATTAATATTTTTGTCACATATGGTATGGAAATAAAATACAATTATCATTTAATCAGATCAATTTATTCATTAACGAAAACGTCAACAAGCCAATTAAATCCGGTGATTACATTTAGTGTCAAAAAACCCATAACATTTTTATTTCCACATACGGTGCATACGTCCAAGGCCTCACGAGCTGTGCTCTTACTTGGTCAGCCCACCATTTACCTTGTATCATTTATTGCTCGATTATATGTTTGGTGAATAAAAACTCTGAACTCTGAACTCTGATAGGTGAGTACAAATTCTGATATTGTTTTAGAATCATCTTTTATTTATCTTTAGTGAGCTTTGACCGTAACTATGGTACGTTCACCTTATAGTTTCAATCGTAAGGCGACAAGATTAAGAGTACAAATGAAGTTACAACTGCTCTGATATTAGTTATATAACGACTTTACTTACTTCGAGTTTTTTTTGTTGCTGCCTACAGAAATGGGACAAATTTAACATAAAATAAAGTTGACGTTTTTGATGATACATGTATAAATTAGTTAGTAGCAACATAGGCTTTTATACTCTATTTCTCTTCCGCTACTGTGACGTAACTTTACGGGCGCAGCACTTACACACGCGTATGTATCTTCAGTCTTTCTACGCGTGTGTGTATACGCCAGCGCCTCGAGTAGTCGCAGGCGTTTAATTATAGGCTTTTATACTCTATTTCTCTTCCGCTACTGTGACGTAACTTTACGGGCGCAGCACTTACACACGCGTATGTATCTTCAGTCTTTCTACGCGTGTGTGTATACGCCAGCGCCTCGAGTAGTCGCGGGCGTTTAATTATCTGATGCAATTGGTAAATTCCGCAGTTACGTCACTGTCTCGTGATAGATAATAGTATAGTCTATATCACTTTCACTAGATAGTAACCTCACTGCGTCACTGACTAATTGCAGCGCTTAATTGCAGTTGCCTTTTCGAAGCACGGGCGTCTACACACACGCGTACAAAGACGGGACGCACAATGTGCGTGGGTAAATGCTGAGACAGTAAAGTTACGTCAATGTCCAAACGAAGTGAAATATGGTTTTGTCGGTGTATCGGGGATGAGGAAATACGTGTCTTGACACATCTTGAGCTGAGAATTACAAGGTTATAACTGACATGTTGGTCATTCTGAGATATGGTCTTTTTAAGTTTACAGAAAACAATATAAAAACAAAGATACTTTAACCGGAAGTTGCGTCTATAAAACATTTATCTAATAATTACCTCGTCAGTTGTATATATTTTAAATTCACAAAAATGAGATTTAAAAAATATAAATATCTCTAAAATCACTGAAATGTCAGTTAAATCCTTGTAATTCTCAGCTCACAACATTATGATTGCCAAAGATGGAATAACAATAACCCAAATAAATACAGTTATAAAAGTAGCCTCGTGCAACTCGTCGTGTTTTTGAATTCTAGGAATAGTTCTATATAACCCGTCACAGGAAACGTTATATTAGAAAATGTGTTCTTTACGGAATCAAGTTCTACGGTGTTCATTCGTTGCTTCAATTGACAAGTGCCATATTGATTTATATATAAAAATAGATAATCGATTCTAAACATTCCGACATCAATTGATAATCTATAGTTTGAGACGAAGAATCAACCGACATTACGACCACAACCTATCGTCTCTGCCGGATAATGATTATAAAATAGTGGGTTCATCCAGGCCTATGACTCTTATATCTGCCCATTGTTGAGATTTGGTTCAGTATAGCGCACTCTATCAGTCCTTCATCCGGAAGTTACAGCACAAACTGTCAATCATTCGTTGTGAATGAATATTCAGTCATGACTATTCATGACCTCACACCATGTGAACGTCGCGATCCGGCGTCCTTCCTAACTGATCTGATTACAATATTCATAAAATGCAAATAACGCCACGCCCCTCCTCTGTCACTGCCAGACGAAGCCATCCACAATTTAAAATTCGTATTTTGTTCTACGTAAATTAATTTCAAATAACCAATTCTGAATGTTTCGGGACATATAAGAACTAAATTCTGCCATCATCAAAGCAAATCAGTTCTACTCTAAATCACAATCAGCTTTTTTACCATTGATGTATTATTTTTGTGCCACAAATCATGTTTTGAGCCATGATAAAATCAACCACTTCTTAGGTCGTCTGGTTTGCTACAACCATGATAGTGCGCCCCCTACAAAACCTTCACCCGTGAATTTGGTTTTAGTAGGCGAAATTTTGTCTCAGGAGTACCATCTCCCATAATTATAGACTCCCTGGTTCATCTCCATTGGTTCCGTGGCAAAAGTGTGGACGGAATCCGTGGGGGCCAAAAATACACAATGGCCACCGTGCAATAGTCAAAAATTCAAACTTACAAAAGTTGCCGAAAGCCGCGAGAATGCTTTTCGGGTCGTGAAAGAAGGAAAGGAAAAGAGTCATCAGGACATTTGTAAGAAAAAAATGAAGCAAACTCAACATGGAATGCGTGTGACAAGCATGAGTTTAATCTGTAGTGACAAAACTAACCAGGAGGTTTTGACAGAAAGTGATCATGATGGCTGCTACACTCGGTTACCAAGATCAGGGTTCTTCATCCATGTAAGGGTGTCACGAAACTAGTCTAGTGTGAAAACTTCATTTTTTGGATTATAAGCTTTATTCGGTATAATCCCTCGATGAAGTCTTTACCCTAGACTAACTTTGCCTCCATTACATGACGGTAACACCAAGATCAGCCTTGATTGTTATTTATCGTATCTAGTTTATGTTGAATGAAACCAAAAATCGTATTGCAAAGGAAGCAGTTGTCATCAATACATACTTGAGAACCCCCTACAGAAGTAATCAATATAGACGGGGTCCACACCTCAGTGTGGCATAAGACATTGCCCACAGATTCAGATACTTTATTCGACGAGATCGATTCAATTAAATGAAGACCTAAACCAGAAATAAACAATGTTTTATCTGACTGTCAACGGAATGAATAAATGAATATTTCAATGCTCAGATTCATCTCGATTCCAAGTACATGTACAAAACATCCAGGTGGTTGGCTGTTTGTCAATATCACGCCCTGCAATGCAAATTGACAAACATTGACCTTTACGAATTCCTCCGTGTTCGTCTCCTTGAATTGGCAAGACGTTTACCAAACATACCGTTCTTTACATTACGTAGGCTCATGATCTTATGAATATTCATGATTTTGATATCATTAACATAATTTATATCATCAACCTGACTTAGTACTTTTCAACATTTTGTTGTTGTTTTCCATGTAAACAGGCAACGATGACGTCATTCACATTCTTGGCATTCCTAACCCTCATCGGTGGGTTTGGTACTTTCAATATGCTGGTGATGTCGTCTGCTGAAAATGGACAAAGTCAACTACGAATGGAAGACACCCCGCATGCTAACGCCGAAAGTTTTCTGACTCGGATTAAGCGTTTAAAAGCCTCTCTCAACGAAGGCGGGAAAGTACAAACACCAACTGGTAGTAATGACACAATCAATAATATACCTTGGCCAGCTGGAGAGGACGCCCCAATAGACGAGTTTGCACCTGAACCAGAGAACGATGCTTTACTGACAGACAACGAAAACGAGTCTGATGAAGTAGAATTCATAGAACATCTGTTTGAAGAAATGGACGCCTTGTTTAACACAACATATGTATAAAAGTTCTGCGTGAGATTATAGATTGATTTCAATAAAACATTTGGAGTCCTTCTTCGTTATCATAGCTTAGTGTAATCCATTCAATAGTGTTGTAACCATGCAATGGTAACCTGACATTTGTAAATTATTTCTCACTGATTATAACATTATATACTTGGATCTTAAGTGTTCGTTTAGGTCTCACTGCAAAACTAGTACGTATGGCTCATTTAAGGTTGGTGACTGCGTACGGACTATTCTAAGGTTCTTGTTTGAAATCGCTGACTTTGTTTTGGTACCAAGGGATTGCCCCGAGGGGGCGGCACGCCCCCGAGGGGCAATCCCGAGGTACCAAAACAAAGTCAGCGATTTCAAACAAGAACCTTAGAATAGTCCGTACAAAGTCACCAATCTTATTCATAACTGTCATTTAATGTTGATTAGCATCCAAATTGTAATATTAAGTTATTCTAAACATGCTAAAGGTTAATATTTTGACTTTGGAGTTCGTATTTTTGTGTCATTTCCCCCTGAGGTAAATAAACACCACCCCATTGAATAATGGAGCAATCTAGGGGATTCCCCACTACGTCGATCATTGTTTTTCTCTGGAATGTTTTTCTTTGACCAATAGCGGAGAAGCTGTTATAAAAACCGATTATGAGATAGACCAATCACAGTTCGGCAAATAATATGCATGTTCAGGGCCACAAATTAATTTAGTTTTTGATTTGCAAACAAGCACGGAAAATAAATTAACAACAGCTAGAAGTTTCTTCATTCCCGATCCTGTAAAGAATTCAGAAGCAGGAAAGATCAATTTTGCCGATTGGAAATAATATTATATGAAATATGACTTCATACCCTGGACGAATATTTCGTCTCAGATCTACCTTACGAATAAGTTTTTGAAGCTATTTTTGTAAGCTTATTCATCATTGAAAAAGTCAATGCAAATGATCATGATCGGGATCATGATGTCTCATGGATCCATGGATCAAAGTCGAATCACGTCAACAACCTTCTTTGTTTATGGTCAATTGATGGGGAAATATAATCAAAATCGCAGCTAAATCGTGTTGTACGATTCCATTATTTGTCTGCTTGTTTAGAGACGACGTTATTCGGTGAGTAATGATTGATTGATGGCCTAGCCTACATCGTGAGTCTTTTTGACAAACAAAAGTATGTTGATTGTTGTCTTGCCTTAATTATTATTATAGTTGCAGTGTCAGGTGTTTGTCAAGCTTTGACAAAAATTAAATGGGTTGTCATGTGTCGTAGACGGGATGGCTATCATAGGCCTAGCTAGGAGTAGGCTCGTAGTATTTTACGTAGGCCTAGTTAATTTAGCCTAACAGTAACATTTTTTAATCTTGTCAATTTCGGTTTTACAACAAAAATGGATGACGCCTGACTTTTGAATACGTTTCTTGAATTGAAACATTTATAAAGTCACCTTTGATGCGACAGATTCCTGTTCTGTACTAGGCTGTTTATCATGGGATTTATTTTGCGTCCCGGGTCAAATTTTATACTAGTTTGTTAGCCCTGTAATCAGATTTATTTCACTGATGCTTGATACGGCCGTGCTTGCCGGTGAGACTGAGACAGACACGCAACGTCAGAGCGATGTTTAGCTAATACAATCGCTATGACATACATTGTACGTCCTTGCTCGTCACTTGTGTCATTTGGGGGTCCATGATGAAGCTAACAAAATGTCACTGAGTCTGCGCTCGCTGCTGATGAGGGACGTCCAGTTACCAGTCAGTATCTCTGTAGGGCAGGCTAGCCGCCGCGCTGGTGGTACAAACACACGCCAGTTATTCAAATCATGCAGACCAAATTTGCCGTTCATCATTGACATTTTACAACGATATAAAAATGGTGTTTTGTTGTGTTTTCAATGTAGTATTTGTATTGTTGAAAGTACAGCCGCCGCGAGTAGTCGTGTCGCGTGTATCCATGTTCAGGGCCCCACTCGCAAACATCTGCCTCTTGTTACCATGCACAACGTCACACAAAACGCCACGCCCCCAGGTCATTGATGCGCGTACAAGTACATTTTGGAGGTCTTGGCAATATATCAATAACCTGCGCTGTGCGTCCGCGTTTCCATGTAACGATCAATTTGAGTGGAAGCGCGGTGGTACGCACATTTTCAAAAGTTATGAATACGTATAAGTAACTTGACAACTAAGTTACAAGTCAACAAAGTAATATTGTGTGGCAGACGATAATTGAGCTGAGACCTATTTGAAGATTTCCAATATAATTTAGAAATATTGTATCATGGGTGCTTGTACGAATGGTAATGGACAATATCGTAAATCCTAACGTACAAGTCACTTATACGTAAGAACTATACGTACTAGTTTTGCAGTGCGGCTTCATACAAACCACATCTGCCCGCTTAAATGTACGTGTGATATTCAAAATCCCACTTCAGGGGCAACTAAAAGACACTCTGACAACAATGAAATTGAAATGTTCTGCTGTTTTTTTTATGAAAATAGATAAGGCATTATTAAAGCTAACATACAACTTTGACTGTACAGAGTTAACATGGTAAAATTGTAACCTTGTCAAATTCCCAAGATAACTGGATGTGGCTAGAACTGGATGTGGCTAGAAACCAAGAATGGTAGTTCGCCTTTAAAGGTACTGGCAATATGAAAACCTCGTATTTCAAAGCGTAATGTATGATACCACACCAGTTATTCAATTGACTATTGAATACATGTAAAAGGGAGGATAACAAAATGCCAGTTTTCTCGCTTATAAAGACGCTGGATTTTTCAATTTAACATTTTCCTGAAAGCTTATGATATTTTTGATCATTTAATCACAAAAAGTATATGCGATGACCCTGAAAGTTCCGAGAATTAAGCCCTTGAATTTGGAGAGCTGTTGTATCGCCCTCAATCAACAGAAATGTGGCCAGAACATTTACAATCAACATTTACCTACAAAATGCATTGAAAATGGTTTTTTCTTTTGCACTGTTGTATTAGATACTAGTTCTTAAATCAGGATTCAATAACAACTTTAATCATTTGGGAGCAATAAGAACCTTTCCTGATTACATTGTATTATTAGTGGGCCATAGTGCTGAAACCTTATGAGAAAAGGCTGATGTCGTAATATTAATTGCTGGACTGGTGTGGTATCGTATAAGCTAATCTGGTAAAAGCCATGTGTTTGTGCTCAACAAGTTACTGCGGGCAAGGTGTCCTGCATATTCATTCAGCCTAGCCAATTAAAGTAGAGCATTGTACCGTCTTACGTTCTGATAACGCGTTCACCCATGCATGACCAGCATCGATCATTGATCTGCTTGCGTATTCTTCAGTCGTGTATATCTCGAGTTCATTTCCAGTCTTATCTCTGGTATATTCCTTCAGTAAATCACGGTGTAACACACGCGTTAGATAGCCCTCGGTTTGTAACGTCAGGAGAGCCTGGTAAAGGAAAATCAACCTTAACACTGATTATGTTAATAATTTTGCACCATTTTCTAGAAAAACTATATTGCCAAATGTTGTGAATTTCTACGGAAAAAACCTACATGTTCAATTTAAACAAGTTGACATTTAAAATGTAATTAGGTTTCGAAATTTCACTCATTAGCATTTCCCAATAAAGTGTTTCTAGGCTTATTTACAGACTTTTTAAAATGTTGAATACCTCTACAATAGGACAACTGGTAATGAGCCCTCACTATCATAACGACATTGGGAAGGTGTTTGGCAGAACATATACAATAAATATCCCATCAAAACTTACAAAATGAACTACTGTAGAGACGAAATCCGACTCACTGGCAAAGACTAACATCATTTTACCGATGTGAAATCTGCGCTAGATAGCACAAAGTCTGTGACGCTAGGAAATCCTGGTACCGGGAAATAAACTCTACACACTGATAACTTTGTACTTAATTGCCTATCATTATAACCTTAATTTTACATTAAAAGAAAAGGGAAAAGGAAAGAAAGTGGTTGGAAATTTAAGCTACTTTTAACAACCTCACAGTACATATGGTTTTACCGAATTGTGCACCATATTCCAATATGGGTAGAGATTAGGAATAGAAAATTCAAAATCACCCTTCATGAGGAAATGGGCAATCATGAGGGAGAACCATAAACTTACTAGCCACAATGTAATAATTTAGTAATGGAAGCTCTTTTTTCCTTCAGATTCCACGCCAGTAAATAATTTCAGTCCTTGTAGAGACGACAATCAAAAGTTTTTTCTTAGCTTTCATCCTGTGGCCCATTGATTATAGAATTAATCAGAAATGGTACTTATTACTCCCAAATGATTAAAGTTGTAGTTTAATCCTGATTTTAGGACTACTACCTAATACCACAGTGGAAAAAGACATATTTTCAATGCATTTTGTAGGTTTTTTGGATGTATTTTGATTGTAAATGATCTGGCAACATTTCTCAACTTTTTCTGATAAATGAGGGCGCTACATCAATTGTCCAACTTTGGGGTCTTACATCTCAGAACTTTCGGGGATACCATATATATTTGTTTTGATTAAATGATCAAATATATCATGAAATTTAAGGAAAATGTCAAATTGAAAATTCCAGTCGCTTTATAAGCGAGAAAATGGGCTTTTTGTAACTACCATTTTACATGTAAACGCATAGGGACACCATTTGGTGGTGTGAATTCTGAAGATACTGGTCTTTGCTGGAGTGTTATGATATCGCCTGCTTAATATCGGCTGTTTTGATGATATTTTGAATGAGTCTTCTACCACAAAAGTTCAATTTGCTTGAAATTCACTGCGATCAGGTTCAATTTGACATTTCCACTACTAAACAATGGTAAGATAGGGCAAAATATTCGATTTCATAAGCAAATTATACAGGCAAATTACTCGATGAAAAAATAGCTCACCGAATTCGACAGTCTTGTCATCATCGGCAACAGTGTAAAAAAAGTGAAATCATTGATAAGCTTACTACATCATGCCATTCACCTACTATGTTACGGTCATATTAGAAGCTCAAATTATAATAAATAGCTGCCTTGAAGTATACTCGCCTTGCAAACAAGGCCAATCTGAGAGTTGGTGGAAAGTGAAATTAAGATTAAGGTGGTGTCTTTTTTATGTTGAAATCAGTCTTAAAAAGATTAGTCTAGATCCCTAGGCTATGCCAGAGACCGGAGGTCCAGTCTACCTTGAAGCAGCTATTTAATGACTCAGGTTAGTTTTGTGATGAATCAAGGCATACAATATCGGCTAGTTGAATTGATAAAGCTTCAAAATTCAACAGTGTGGGAAGGATACATTGCCTAGCTATTGGATTTTGAAGCTTACTTTGAATTCTAGCCTAAATTAGTGTTATGTGTGCAAATTGGGGACATATTTTCAATTGCTACATCTAATAGATTCATTTGCCAGTCATAAATTATCCCCCGATCAAATCATCATGCCCCCCCATGTATTAAAAAAAAAAAAAAAAAAAGTTTTTAAAATTAAGGGGTCTAGAGGGTTTCAGTATCTATGATCAAAAAGTGTTTAAAAAATACATTGATTAGATCAATTCACATGATCAGGTTTTATGTCATTCAGCATAATTTGCATGTAGGGCAGGCCAAATATCCAACCTAATCATATTTCATGGTATTTCACACTAAACTAACACAGTGCTCCACTTTGCTGTAAAAATTACAAAAGCAGGTGAAAAGATGTAAATTAACATTATAATGACTTAAATGGACACTGTTACTTCTTCTTTCCACATTCAGTCCTAAAATATTAATTGGTGTGACCCAAAAAGCCCAGGTTATATTTTGACAATTTGCTGTCTTCAGTAGATAGTACATGTTTAAGGGGTAGGCCAAGATTGGCTCTGATTTGAAATGGTAAAAAAATCATGTGTAGCTCATTGTTTTTGCAAAAGAATAGTTTTTATATCATTATGAGGATTGAAATTGAAAGTAAAAACAATAAAAATTAAAACAATTGTCCCTTTAGATTCCACGCCAGTAAATAATTTCAGTCCTTGTAGAGACGACAATCAAAAGTTTTTTCTTAGCTTTCATCCTGTGGCCCATTGATTATAGAATTAATCAGAAATGGTACTTATTACTCCCAAATGATTAAAGTTGTAGTTTAATCCTGATTTTAGGACTACTACCTAATACCACAGTGGAAAAAGACATATTTTCAATGCATTTTGTAGGTTTTTTGGATGTATTTTGATTGTAAATGATCTGGCAACATTTCTCAACTTTTTCTGATAAATGAGGGCGCTACATCAATTGTCCAACTTTGGGGTCTTACATCTCAGAACTTTCGGGGATACCATATATATTTGTTTTGATTAAATGATCAAATATATCATGAAATTTAAGGAAAATGTCAAATTGAAAATTCCAGTCGCTTTATAAGCGAGAAAATGGGCTTTTTGTAACTACCATTTTACATGTAAACGCATAGGGACACCATTTGGTGGTGTGAATTCTTCATGAGATAAATTCCTTGCAAACTTCCCTTCCAAAACAATGTGTCGCTAGGGACGCCTGGTCCGGGAAAATCAACATTACCCTCATAGAAAACTGTAATTAGAGTATAAGTTAATATAAGTTAAAAGTTTAACGGGTTCGCCGTCGGACGAGTTTTAATCTGTCAAGCTTTCGTCAGGATTAGCTCTGACTTCTTCAGGACCAAATTATTATAATATTAAACAAAACATAGAGATTGCCAATTCTCTTGTTATCATCATTTGGGCTGCCCCTTGCCCGATGATTTGAGAGTAGGCGCCCTTTCCTACTTGTGAAAGAATTGGTGGCTCTGAAAAGAGCCGTTCAGATGGATTGCCGCTTCCACTGAACACGTAGGTTGCCACTGGCCTACTATATATGTAATTACTATATAAATGTAATTAGAGTGTTGCACTACGTATACAGAAAATACACATTCAGTTGACCAATCAGTAATCGACGCATTGGATTGATAGACGCTAATATTTGTCAATGAACTAAAATTTGGCAACTGTATCAAAGTATGCTAGGGATACCCGGTCCGGGAAAATCAACATTGGACACCTAACTAACACTTGACGAAAAGGGACCAGACAATAGATTCTAACCATAATTTTACATGAGACAATAGATGTAATATACTGTTTACCTCATCCCCACAGTACAATGGTCCTTCCAAAAACATTCTACCAGCTTCCTGCTTCGAATTAATCTCGTTCTTTAGCACAATTAAGTACAAAGTTATCAGTGTGTAGAGTTGATTTCCCGGTACCAGGACGCGATGATGTGCTGTGAAGACCGACGCATGCGCACAAAAGCTAATGAGGCCGTCGTCGCTGGGGCTGTTACGGAGACAGTCTTATCTATGATTCTCCTGCCATCGCAATCGTCTCAGAAAAAACGCCTGACCGACCGACTCTACCCAAGAGGTCCTTCCTCTATATAGATACCTCAAGCATAGAACCTGTAGAAATGGTTCTTAAAAATTGAAGAACCTCTTATCCAAAAATTGTTCTTTACAACTTTTTTAAACTAAATTTTGTGTGACAGAGAACCATTAGAGGTTGGACCCTTATAGAATCATTTTCATTTGCTGAGAGTGTAAAACAGATTGTTTCCATCATAGGCAAAATTGTTTTTAATTTGCCGGTTTGGGGCATTTGAAAATATGTCGATAGGTTCTTTTTCAAGCAAGTCTTCTCTGTCATGCACATCGCCAACATGCCAATGCTCAACTTTCCCAGCATAATCTTCTTAACACTTACTGCGCAGGCGTTTTAGGCCTTGATTTTTGATATAACTCAGTATATAGTCATAGAGTGATTCAAGATTGATGGTCCAATGAATCTAGAGGTGGTACTTAATAATACTATTTGACAGAAGTTGAGTTGATTTTGTTTGCATTTATAATTCTAAATTTCTCATTAGTAAAGGTTGCAGAAATTGATGGCCATCTTGGATAGGCGCAGTAAGTGTTCCAATCTACAAAATGATATCAAGTAATGGAATGGGAATATCGGGAAAACACCCCAAATTCCTCGCCACCATTCTTACCACAAATAGCTGTCCGTCAATCCCCTTTGGCAACACCTTTCATTTGGATATTTCAGGACATTGACATGAAAGCACATAAGATGTTACCTGACAGCCGGACTTGACAGACACAAAGCACATGACATAATGTCACCAAAACCCTTTCTTTTGCCCTTTTGAATTAATCATTTCCATGAATGTCATTGTTACTGAACATTTCATTTCAACCCATTTTAATTTAATTCAATGTTCTGATCTAATTTAATTGATTTTTTTTGATAATGTAAATACCAGTTAAGCACAGCTTGTATCATAATACATAATTAAAATACAATCTGACCAATGAAAATCCGCTATCCAGCTATTACCATGGTATATCACATGATATAGTACGCGGTTCGATGCCGTATACAATTTATTCGATCATCTCAGCTCACATAATTCCGTGACAACTGACATCAACCGAGATCGTCTGACTGTCTCCGTCTTTCAGGTAAGATATCTTTAATAAACATTCAAATCTCAAATAGGTGCTAGACCTACTTACGTCGCTAGAGTGAATTTATATAAGGCCAGAATCTCTTCCTTAAAGGCAAATTAATGGGAAGTATATCAGAACTAATTTTGATATTTAATACTGTGATGTGATCAAGAAAAGGTCGCAAATATTGATTTGGAGCACAAAAAGGGGAATTGAATTTCTTGTGTTTTCAATTGCTCATATCTTTGATATAAATGCTCCATCCTTCGTGTGGGTTTCTGCGAAATGCTGCATTGCAATTCAAGTAGAAAATTAAAAATGTCATATTTTCGACTTCATATTGATCGCAAATATGTATCTAATAAGGCACTATCTGAATATCTACTTACGTTCCCATGAAACTATCTTCAATTTAAACCGACACATAAAGAAAAGCGCTAGAGGAGTAAAGCTTATAATGGCAGGGTAATAAGAGAAAGCTTAAAAACTAGAGCGAGGATTCTGGCAAAGACAGTTAAAGGTCGGTTAAAGTCATATTAGATATTTTCCACGTGACAACCTCTATCCTTTAAATTTACTTTGAAAGCAGGTTTTCTTGCAGATTTGCACTTTTGATCGTACAACTCTTCTAAGTAACTGAGCGATACGATTCCTAAATATTTTAAATTCATGGTTTGAATACGTTGAAATAAACTGTCAAGGTCTGCTCCAACTCGTTTAATAAAATTCCATGGTTTGACATGTAAACCCTTAACGTAGTTAACAGTGTTTTCGGCTACGATCGCAACTGTACACAAGTCAACACGGTAGTATGGAATGCTGTAGAATTAAAATCGAAACAAATATGTTAAACAATTCCTTAAATTAGAAGCAGATTTCCATTATGATTTAGTAAAGTTCTGTAATAGTTTACACGGAAAAGACAGCCTTTAGATTTATGAGTCCAGGAAAGTACTTTCTGATAAGTCAGATGTCATTATAAGGGAGAAAATAATATGAAGAAAGTATGTAAAACATTTAAAATGATCGCATAATATTGCTTTTAACCGGTTTCGGTTAAACAAGTGTTTACTATTCTATATTAAAAGTTGATTCATAAATACAGTCATGTTTCAAAATTGTTGAGTAAAAACCAGGAATTCCCCTCAAATTGAAGGCGATTCACTTCTTTTTTCACTTATACTATTTTCAGGGTTTAATGAGGGCCTTCGTGTTAAACAAAAATCTCAATTTTGTTTGGGAAACGTGGATGTGACCAACCTTTAATAGTGTTTTGAGTCGAAAACACAACATAGCGTCAAACGCATACGTTTTGTTTAAATTGATTACATTATAGTTAACAGTCATTCGTTCATACATCAACACTGGTACAAATTAGTCAAAATTCCATAAACAGGTCCAATAAGACATCAGTCACTTTGACAAACTTTAGTCAATGATGTCTCATAGGACATTTTTGTAGAAGAATTACCAATTTATTTTGACAGTGAATATAGTTTCTTGTTGGTGTTTCTAAAAGGCACTTTTATTTAGTTTTAAAACGCGGTTTAATGGTGCATATGGATTAAGAGGGATATCCAAAGATTACAATGACCTAAAATGTCTACAAATTATAATGTCACCAGCAAAGATACATACGTTATGTAAAGCAATATTATGTGATCTTTTTCAAGCTCTTACACATATTTTTTCTCCCTTATAATGAAGTTTGACTATCAGGAAAGACATTCCTGGACTCATAAATCGATCTTGACTGTATTTTACGTAGAAAAAAAATCTCATATTAAACCATAATGGAAATCTACCTTCCAATCAGTTAGGAAAATTTCAGCATATTTGTTTTTATTTTCATCATAAAAAAGCATTCCGTACTATTATGTTCACTTGTTAAAGGCATATTATATGATCTTTTTCAGAGAGCGCCCTCTATTCATGATTTTTTTTAGAAAGTAGATTTTCTTGCAGATTTACATTCTGATCATAAATCGTACATACATTCCAAGTTACAGAGCGATACGATTCCTAATTACCTCAAAATCAGGGTTTTAGAGTGAATTTAGAGTGAAAATATAAACTGTCGTGTTATCACGACATTTTATTTTCACTCTCAAACCATTATTTTGAAGTAATTAAGAATCATATCGCCCTGTAACTTGGAATGTATGTACGATTTATGATCAGAAATGTAAATCTGCAAGAAATCTGCTTTCAATTTTTTTTCGATGTTGAGGGCGTTCCCTGGAAAGATCACATAATATACCTTTAACAGTTGCGATCGTATCCGGAAACACTGAAAACGGCGTTAACATGGTGTAAAACCATGGAATTCTATTTACGAACCAAAAACTCAGAAAATGAGTTGTCGGGCGCATTTTAACCCATTCAAAACATGATTTTAAAGTAATTAGGAAGCATATTGCCCCGTAACATACGAGATATTTTAGTTTCGTGTTTATAAAACGAGCATGTTTGTAAATCTAATTTGACCGAAAAATTGCATTTCTACGACAATTTCAAAGATAGAGGGCATTCCATGAAAAATATCGCATCATTTCCCTTAAATTGATTTTAATGCGGAAGAGTGATGCTTTAAGTTATAGTTCAACACATCTTTGCAAACGTAACGAAACTGCATATTTGAAATTTTGTTTTGACAGTTCCATTTCCATTAAATGAAAAACCGTTCAGGTTGCGTAGTTATACCAATCGTAATTACTTTTTGTAGGCAAAAGTTTGAAGACAAAATGATACATAGTCAATTTGACTACAGAACTTTACAAATACGCTATGCAGAAAGGGTGATATTTGCTTGTAATGTTATATAGGCCCCTGTAACCTTTGCACTAAGGATGATTCTGAATGGACTGTTGAGAAGTCAACTGTTATGTGTCAAATGATAGACACATTTGCAGTTTAAAACGTTCTTACAAAATGAATTATAATGGCATCAAATGAAAAATACAAAATATATTATAATGACATCAAATGAACTATCAACAGACTTCAATCGAAATTTCCTCAGGGCTGTAATGCAACCTCTTGTTGAGTGAAACGAGTTAACACTTTCCACGCGGCAGGCGTCTGCAGACGACATTCCAAAATTTCACAAAATGTTTCAAAAATGTCAAAATTATTGAATTTAATTACCATAATTATGTGGAATCACCGTGAGCAATGCATTAAAATAAGTACAAACATGCATAGCATTGGTTCAGCAATCCTTGCGATAGACCTTACAGTTCTAGGAAAGGGAAAGGTTTGAAAATTTTGTTTTGTAATTGGTAAAACCAATAGCCGCATGGAAAGTAATATAATCTGATTATTACTCCTTTTCAAATTTCAAAATAAAAACACTTCTAGAATCACTTTATTTTTAATGAAACGCCTACGCACAGCCACAATATTTCATATCATACGCTGATATTATGATAATGAAATGATAATCCATAATCGACTTTTGCAAGCTGACGCATTCCAGGGGATTAATAAACATGCATTGTTCCTACACAAGCTGTCTGCCTCAGCGCAATCACCCCGGAAATCAACAAGAGAAAATAGATTAATTTGACATTGAATAATTTTCATATTGATAATTAATTTTAGATACGGCGACGATTTAGGGACAAATATCAGGCGCCTTTCTTTATAAAACATTATTCTCATTTCCTCACTCTCAGAAACTAGCTTAGCGAAAGGGATTTAAATTTAGGATGGAGATTATTATGAATGATATAAAAAAGGAATTTTAATTTACAATAGGGATAACGCTCGCAAGTTTACCAACCGCCTATTGTACAAATATACTAAGTAAGCGGGAACGGCCAGCGAAATTGTTTCGTCGACATTTGTAAATGAAAATAATGAAATACAAAATAAAATATAAATTATAAATTTGGGTGGTTCTTTTTTCGGCTCCTCGTCTAATTTCATCACTTTTGGAAAATATTGCTAAACAAAAAATAATGAAATGCAAAACAAATTACATTTTCAAAAAGTGATTTTTCAGAACCTCACCCTTTTTCCTCACCTTTCAAAAATAATAGAATACATAAGTAATGAAAAATGATAAAAAACATAACAAATAATAAGATTGGGGGGTGTTTTATCGGATTCTCACCTAATTTCATCGCTGTGGGAATATAATACAAAACAAAAGGACATATCTATAATGAAATATAAAAGAAATTCGCCTTTTGAGAAAGTGATTTTTCAAAACCTCACTTCATTTCCAAACATTTTGTTAATAATACAAATCCAAAAAATGACAATTTAAAAAAAGGAGAAATTTGCGTTCTCAAAAATTGATTTGTCAGAAACTCACTTTTAGAAAAAAAATAAAAAAATAAAAATTATAAATAGATAACATAACAAACGCTTTTTGGTGAGGATATTTTTTATCGGATCCTCACCTTATTTCATCCCTTTTATTTCGGAACATATTACAAATCAAAAGGTAATCCAATTTTCGTATAATGAAATATAAAAGAAATTCACGTTTTGAAAAAGTGATTTTCAGAACCTCACTTCATTTCCAAACTTTTTTCTAAATAATCAAGTACACTACAAACCAGAAATTGCAATAGATAACATAAGCAATTAAGAAGATTGGGAGGTGTTACGTTTAGGGATGACTAGTGGGGTTTGTAGTGATTTTTTCTCTACCTAAATCATGTCATAGCTGATTAATTTTCATATTGATATGCCTTACGAACTTCAAAGATACCTACTTGAATAATAACTAGAAACGAAACACGCACGAAAACCAACACAACAACAATAACAACAACAAACACACCCTAAAACCAAATAATACGTAACTGGAAACAAAATACCTATTTTCTTTGTTCAACTTACATTTTAATGTCAAAAACAGTCACAAAACTTCCTTGAGTCCCCCCTTAAAAGGGGGGACTCAAGGAAGTTTTTGACTTGATTTTTTGAAGTGATTTTTAAAAAAAAATCTAGCAATTTGGGAATTTCTTACTCAAAATTATTTTTGTTAGCTTTGTTGAACTTTTTTTGTGTGTGATCTACTCAAAAATCAAAATTGTTGGTCAAAATTGACGCAAAATATGGATTCTCTGACCTATTTCCTTTAATAAAATGTATACTTTTATATACATTTGAGTCATAGTTCAATAATTACAGCACTCACAAAATTCAAAAAGTGACTTCCTTGAGTCCCCCCTTAAGAGAGTAGGCTATTGAAAATTTGTCTATCACCAATTTCACTGATTAATCTATACATTTATATTTTTATTGCACGCCCCCAGAATGGCGACGTGTCGATTAATTGCTGTTCTCTGGCTCTTCGTCGCCCTAATTGGAGGTGGTGATGCCCGTGGTGGATTTAACCGAAACTACAAACAAATGATGATGATCAACAAAGCAAAAAAGAGTATGGACGACGATACTTCACCTGTAATTCATTTGAATAAGCGATCTATCGGCCAATCCAGTGACGTGGCACGTAAGTTCTTTGGCCACGACGGAGAATTGGCTGAAACTGCCGCCGCTAACCAGTCGCCAGGGCGTTCCCGACGAGTACCGGAAGAAGCTAGTCTAGCCGCTGCCGCGAGCGCCACCATGGAATCTGATAAAAAGGAAGTTTACCAGCGTTCGAGCGGCAATACAAAAGACCAAAAATACATGAATAAAGTACCTGATAGTATTTTATTCGAGAATACAATACGGGATCTTTTGGAGAGTAACCAAGAAGCGGAAGATGCAGCGGCTGCTAACGACGCGCAAGAAGACGATGAGGCTGAAGTATATGTCAATCCACTGCTATCGATGATTCAAGGTATTTTATCTATGGGCAATAATGACGGCGATGACGATGACGATGATGATGAGGAGGAGAAGAAGGAGGAGGAGGGTGGCGATGGCGGCGATGACACATCCATGGATGGTTTACTGGAAGCTTTACAAGCGCTGAATGCCGCAGATGGTCAAGATCAAGAGGATATGATGCAATCCCTGATTCTACAGATGCAGAATACGCAACGCAAACGACGCGCAGCTGACGACGCTGCACCCATTTCTGCTAACCATATCTCGGGGCATTACTCGCCACTTGGTGAAGAGGCAGCCGCCAACATCCAGGCGATTGAAGAGAAATCTCTGCAACGCAGGAAAAGGAGCGCGCCTCGACCACACAGCCGATCTCGGTACGCGATTCGACACAGCAGCGCAGTGCGAAACCCATTCAAGTTAAAGTAAATCACGCTAATGATACGTAGTTGTGATTTTGATTAGTTTAATCGAATAAATAGCATTAATGATGACTTAAGCATTCATTTCAATGCAATTTTACTAACAAAAACAACCATCCACAGACGGACATACTCTATTTATGAATATGAATCAAGTAAGCTGAATTATTCAACCCTTCGCTTCATGAGACTATTATCTTGATGTTCATCAATACACTTTATCATACATGTACATGTACATTTCTGTGACATAACGATTATCGCAGTCCATGGGAACGCCACCCGCGACTAAACATGCCCAGTATATGTTGAACTTGGGTGATATGGTGATTTTGAGGTACAGTCATTTTAAAAGTATGCCATCTTAGCACCCGTCCGTGTCACGTGATGGCAACGACTCAATCGAACAAAGTCTTGTGATGTTGTAATTCCAGAAACACCTCACTACAAAATTGAAAACTTAGAACTTAATACTACCATAATTACTTATTAACTCATGGACATACATATTTACTTCTTGTAGCATGCAAAATTATATTATTTCGTGTTTCTTAGCAATATTAATGTTAAACTTGTTTGACAAGAAGAAAAATTAAATCTATGTAATATTCTTTACCAGACAATAAGCATGATTACGGCTATCTTTGCCAATAGCTTTTTGAGTATTTATTTACGTTACCGGTCACAATCTGAGAATTTGAGAATTTATGACCGGTCAATAGCTAAATCTTTGGTGTGTAAGGTGTTTGTATTTATTCTTCCATCATTAACAGGTGTTCGTATTCGGTTGAACGTACACAGAAAGAAAAAAAGTGAGTCATCATCGAAAAATGAGTCATTTTGTCCATGTAGTGACACACTATGGCTCAAAATGAGTCATTTTGTCCGTGTAGTGACTCATTTTACGATAATGACTCACTTATTTTTTTCTGTGTAGCCTCGTATGCGTAATTTAACCTTGAATCTTTGTGAACGAGGCTATGTCTGCTATCGTCTGCGAATCTCCACAAATATCCATCATGTAAAATCATGCCAAAGCATCAATAATTGACATTCATGTCACAAGTATAAATATTTAAAATAGATCGTGCACTACATGTATACAATATCGACAAAATGAAAGTGATGTTGAAAAAGAATTAAAAGGACGGAAAAGAATCACTGTATATCTGGATTTTATTTCTTGATTGATGGCTGAGGTAAACCCTGTGGGGTTGGCCGGGCTGCAGCAGTCAAGAAGTCTTCAGATCAGGTATCCGCCCTTGAATTGTCCATATACCGACCCTAGGATTTCAGTCTAACCTTTGGTTTGTCAACCACTAAACAAAATTGAATAATATTGCACACATTCTCTTGGTAGGGGTTGTTACGTCATTATTAACTAACCCAGGTCACCCAAGTTTTGTCAAAAGGAGAAGACCTTACTTCTCCCCAATTGACCGTGTATGATATATAGTTCGTTTGTTATTGCTTGCCTTTAGTTGGCAAATAATTAGTATACATGCGTTTCCGATGTTATTGAAATATGGAAAATTTGTTTTTGTTGCCCTTTGACCTCTACCGTAACCTTTCCCCTTCACCTCCAGGGGAGGTGATCGTAACGGGCAGATTTACCAAACAAGTGCACGGTGCCCAGTATCTGTGATTTGATTTCGTTGTGGACAAATCCAATAGAATAATGAATAGCGAATAGATTACTCACATTTTTAGTTACGTTTCACTTCTAAAGTGACAGCTTCGTCAGACTGGCAACTCTGTCTAGTGGCACCAGGAATTAGAGAGCGAGTGGGTGGGGGCAGGGCACTTATCAAACTGCTTTATACATTTCACGGACATAAATTATGCTAATGAGCTCATTAAATGACGTCACTCACATCATCGATATTTTCGTAACGCCAAAATTGTAGGGTTGAAATTCTAGGTAATTCTAGGAGTAAAATGATGTGCTTATTTGTTGTCTGTGAGCTTTTGTGAATTTTTTCCCGTATTGGAGTATTTTTTTATTGAAAATAGCCAGTTCAAATTAAACGTTGGTTCCAAGTTCAACTGACAGCACATGTATTTAAGTAGACAGCAACTACAATATGCAGGCAACATTTGAGAAAAAACGATGCCCGGCTTTGCAAGAAAGTGTACGGGGAAGTGTACGGGTGAACATGACAAACCAAAACCGCCTCCGTGGCGCAATTGGTAAGCGCGTTCGGTTGTTAACCGAAAGGTTGGTGGTTCGAGGCCAGCCGGGGGCGTTGTTTCTTTTTGCATTTAATGCAGATCGACAAATCACATCACAGTAAAAATATAATATTAACAAAATCACAGACCACTTACACAAAAATCGCATCTGCGCATGCTCCTGTCGTGATCGAAATCCACACACAAGCAATGGGCGAGTTTTATAAGTGCAGGGGTGACGTCGAGTTGCAAAGTTAAGAGAGCGGGGGGGGGGGGGGGGGGGTGCCGTCGAGTCATACAACTTGAGAGCGGGTGTGGTGACGACGTGCCGTCCACCCAAACCGACTGAGACCGCTATCACCATCAATAAACTCAATGACCGCTCGAAATAAAGTTCGTGCGATTTCGGCTCTCGGATGCATGGATGGGAGCAGTTTTTGACACGGCGCAGTGAGCTAAAGTGAGCCCTCTTTAGGTCAGAGTCGATTCGCCATGTTTATAATTACTAGCAGGATACCCTCGCTACGCTCGGGTCTCGCTAGATGAGCAAATGAGATTCATGAGTTGTAACTTGAGTTCATGAGTTGTCAATTGCTGGCCAAACTTGAGTTCATGAGTTGTAAATAAACTCCGGGGGAATATAATTATAAAACGCGACGCCACAGGCGGTATGTGAAACTCGGCACCAGATAGGCGGTACGCATACTTCCTTGCCTTCTAAAAACGCGCCAAAATAAGAAAAACAATTGTGGGTTCTGTATTTAAAGCAACCCCGTCATGTCCGCAGTTGTAATGTATTAAGAAACCACACTATGTTTAACATGTTTAATTACCTCATGGCCCTCCCATGCGTTATACCAATATATATGCATATGCATATATGTGTATATAGGCCTATATCAGATAATGCACTGCCCGTATCAAACATCAAATATAAATCTATGGTTATTCCATATTACTTTATTATCCCCCTACCTCTGAAACCACATAAGCCCACTACAACCACCCCACCCACACAAACCAGGGATTTATTAACCCTCATCCGACGGTACTTATACACATCACTATAATCATAACCCTCCTAAACCATTTTCCGTGGCTACTTTATATTAACCCCTACCTCTCTAACAGCATTACTTCATTAACCCTCGGTCCCTTGGATTGCTTGGCATATGCGCTGCCAACTTAGTTGGCATACTTTGGGGATAGCGTACCTTGTCATGCGAAATACGTGAAACTTCGTACTTGCAGATGGCATTTCTCAAAGAGAGTAGTTTTAATCACAGAATAAGTTATTGTAGCTGATAAAATGTGTTTCAAGCTTTCCATTGATATCAAATATGTGGTATTTACCAGCCAAATAATGTGTTAAAAAAGTAAAAAAAGGTATACCTTTAGATTTGACCTTTAGTAAGGGATGTACAGCAATGTATGCACAGTCTCACGGTAAACTATAGGGGCATGTACATTCCTGTGCACTCCATGTATTTGTAGTTGGCGCGCATATTTAGTCTGCTAAGCAGCAGGATTGAATAGCGCGTGCAAGGGTCCCATTGTCATATCGATTGGCTGCTATTTACAATAGCATCTGAGACTAATATACCTAAAGAGATAAGAAGCACGGTACAGCTATTCATCGCTGTACACAAGATCCGATGCGGATATTGTTTAGTCAATCGCCAATCGATTATTATCATTCAGTTTTATTTGTAGCACGGCCTCATTATTTAAGTAAGCGCGCTATTTGAATCCAGTATTATCCATACGTTCATTACATTTTTGAAATAACCTGAACGCACTTTAGCATGGGATGGCTACCGACATACAGAACGTGATAAAATGAATATACATTTATATCGCTATATTTTTGGCATTTCAGAAGAGATATGACAATTAAAACCTATTGGGTACATTCATGGGCATATACACAAGGTATTATGATAACAAAGTTCATGGTAATGTGTTTATATTTAACATGAATTGAGAAACAAATGTTATACTTTAATTCATAAACAATTTCTCCAGGCCCGTAACCAGGTGGGGCGGGGCTGGAAGGGGGGGGGGGGGGGGGGGGGGGGCGGGGGGGGGGGGGCATGTAACTTTTTTGTACCAATGTACTTTTTTTTGTACTAATGTTCCTTTTTGTGTGAAAACGCCCCACCTCCACCCTATTTTTCAAAAATCCCCCTTTCAAAGCATTTTTTCGGACCGTTTTGGACTAAAATATGTCCTAACACCCCCCCCCCCCCACCTTTTACGAGTTTTTTTGGTACCAATGTACCTTTTCCAAAAATACGCCCCCCCCCCCCCCTAAAAAAAATCCTGAGTTCTTCAAAACATCACTTTTTTTAGTTAAATGACAGTCAGTCGTTAGCGCGATCACTAATGAGAGAGATGAGCTCTTTCTGTTATGAGAATCCCGTAGATTCTCGTAGTTCATTCTGTTACATTAGATGCTCGATCATTATTGTTATTTTTATTTCAAATAACATATGAGTCCCCAAAATTCCCCCAAATAACTCATTTTGGTCGATTAAATCGATAGTTCACCACTGGCTTATTATCTATTGAACACGACGGTCGTTTCAATGAGTAGTCATGGCCGAGCGGTTAAGGCTATAGACTATAAATCTATTGGATTCTCCCCGCGCCGGTTCGAATCCTGCCTGACGAAATTTTGTTACAATAAGCGATTTGGTCTGTGTATTGGAAAATGGCGTATATTTTTACTCCGCAAATTTTCATTCATGGATGTAATCGTCTACCTCCCAGTGGCGTACCGACCGGGGGCAGGGGGGGGGGGCAAGTTGCCCCCCCCCCCCCCCCCCCCCCCCCCTGGCTCCAAATACCGGGACGCTAAATTTGCGTAAGGAAAAAAAATATGGCCTAAAACACTGATGATTGGGCATTATTTGTTGACTGTTGTGCTTTTGGACTGCGAAATGTTGTGACCGTGCGAAATTTTTGTTACCGTTTAATATTTTGTGACCGTGCGAATTTTTTCTCTAATTAATAAGCCATAACTATATTTTGATCAGTTCCAAACTGGCTGAGCCTCCATACAGCAACGAATGAATACAAAAAGATGTGGGAGCGCAATGATAAAGATAACAAACGCACTGTGCATCATATGTGTGACGCGTGCGTGCGACACAAAAAACGGTGCGTTTGATCATAAACACGCGCGTACGTTTGGATTACTTTAAAAAACCCGAATATTTTTCGTCAATTTAGATTAAACTATAGTGATGTTCATGTGGTTTAACAACAAGACACAGACCAATCTGCTCGGTAACAACTTGGGACGTTAAAAAAAGAGAGTTGATCGGTAGGATCTTTTTTTAAAACGCCAAATCAACCTTCAAATCCAATAAGCAGTGACGGAACTACAATCTAGGAAATTTGGTGTTGGAACACAGAGTCCATTTCTCCGCTAATATCACACATTAACACTTTCCATGCGGCAGGCATCTGCAGACGACATCCCAAAATTTCACAACATTTTTCAAAAATGTCAAAATTATTGAATTTCATTATCATATTTAGAAGCACCATGAGAAATGCATTAACATAAGTACAAACATGCTTAGTATTGGTTCAGTAATCCTTGAGATAGACTTTGAAATTTGGGAAAGGTTTCTGAAAAATATATGTTTTGTATATGGTAAAACATAGCCGCGTGGAAAGTGTTAAGGGACAATTTTTAAGCGCTGATTTTTGCAACAAACTTGTATGTAGAGCTTAAGCTATCCACTAACTCATATCCCTCTCCCGCCCCCACAATTAATGTTGAGGGTCCCAACGACCGTGGAGATGAAACGGTTCCGAACGACATTGAATGGGGAGGACTGGGGTTGATTTCAACGAAGTCCTCAAAGTGTTCTAACAGTTATTTCCTGAATTGTAGATTGTTGTAAGCAGGGTGGGGGAGCACAAGCTTGAAAAAGATTAGTGTCTGAGGTTCTCAATATCTGGACCTTCTCCATAGACACCTGTATAAAGTCGGATTATGAACGCGTATCATCACTGTAAGGAATATACAGTTGCCAGATGATCAAACTTATTAGTAGAGAAAGGAGTGATGTAATGTCATATGGGGAATGTGTCCAGATTGAGACCCTCAGACACTACCTTTATCCATTTTCCCCCTCCCCTGAAGTTCCCCAAATGAAATGACATCGGGGCAG
Source organism: Ophiura sarsii (assembly GCA_035610835.1). Lineage (NCBI taxonomy): Eukaryota > Metazoa > Echinodermata > Ophiuroidea > Amphilepidida > Ophiuridae > Ophiura > Ophiura sarsii. Next base: position 22,121,628 of record CM069454.1, read on the forward strand.
GGGGTGGGAGGCAAATGTCCCCTATGGACCCTTTATTGGTACGGCGCCCGAGTGCGAAACAACCAATATAATTTGAGCAGGTTGAGAGCACAATTACAAAACAACATACGAATGCCAAAATATGATATTCGTTTGAGGAGAGCTTTTAAGAGTCAGTCTGTGTAATTTTTTAGAATTGATTCTATCCTTCAAATAATAGATTTTTCTCATAGCTTGTGTATTGGTAGGCCCTTGGGCACTAACAACTAGGGTGACTTTCAAAAAATAAAAAATCGACTCGTTGCCATGGTAACCCACCAAAAACCAATTTGGGCCATTTTGGACCATATTTGCCCTGAAATTTACTCAAAATTGTCTTATGTCAAGAACTCACTGTACCAAAACGGAATAATACTGGAACCTTCCAATACAATCATCTCAAAGGACAACTCTTCCCCTACTGACTGCATCATTTAAAGGTAAATATCTTACTCCTAAAGGTAAATGCCAAGTATTTAAAGGTTGCCTGTTTTCAGTTTTGAAATAAAGGCGATTTTTGACCAAATGTATTACCTTTAAATTAATTCTGCCAGGGGTGCCAGAAATTTGTCTTTGCTGGTGTGAGTAGTTAAATGTATTGCCCTTCCAAATCTGTAAAAAGTAGCTTGGGCAAATGATATTCCTAAGTACAGTGTTGCCAGGAACAACAGCCTTTTTGAAATCTGAGCATTTTGACTAAATAAGCCTTTTAACACTATTTGTTATAAAAGCATGTGTTTTTCAATGATATTCAATTAAAACATATTCTAATAACTCAGTTACATTCTTGTGGTTGATTGCAAAGGATAATCTGTAATAACAATTCGACCTGTTGCCATGGTAACAACCAAAAACCAATTTTGGCCATTTTGGACCAAATTTGCCCTGAAATATACTTAAAATTATCGTATGTCAAGAACTGACCATACCAAAACAGAATAATACTGGAACCTTAGAATACAATCATATCAAAGGACTCCTCTTCCCCTATTGACTGCATCATTTAAGGGTGAATATCTTATTCTTAAAGGTAAATGCTAAGTATTTAAAGGTTGCCTATTTTCAGTTTTGAAAATCAAGGTGATTTTTGACCAAAAGTATTGCCTTAAAAATCTTCTTTTCAGGGGTGCCAGAAATATGTCCTTGCTGGTGTAAGTAGTTCGATGTATTGCCCATTCAGATCGGTAAAAGGTAGCTTGGGCAAATGATATTCCTAAGTACAGTGTTGCCAGAAACAACAGCCATTTTGAAATCTAAGCATTTTTTACTAAATAAGGCTTTTTAACACTATTTGTTATAAAAGCATGTGTTTTTCCAATGATCTTCAATCAAAACATATTCTAATGACTCAGTAAACTTTTTTTTGGGTTGATTGCAAAGGTTTATCTGTAATAACAATTCGACCTGTTGCCATGGTAACAACCAAAAAACCATTTTTGCCATTTTTGACCAAATTTGCCATGAAATGTACTCAAAATTATCTTATGTCAAGAACTGAAACCAAAACAGAATAATACTGAAACCTTAGAATACAATCACCTCAAAGGACAACTCTTTCCCTACTGACTGCATCATTTAAGGGTGAATATCTTATTCTAAAGGTAAATGCTAAGTATTGAAAGATTGCCTATTTTCAGTTTTGAAAATCAAGGTGATTTTTGACCAAAAGTATTGCTTAAAAATCTCCTTTTCAGGGGTGCCAGAAATATGTCCTTGCTGGTGTAAATAGTCGATGTATTGCCCATTCAGATCTGTAAAAAGTAGCTTGGGTAAATGATATTCCTAAGTACAGTGTTACCAGAAACAACAGCCATTTTGAAATCAAAGCATTTTTGCTAAATAAGGCTCTTTAACCGTATTTGTTATAAAAGCATGTGTTTTCAATGATATTCAATCAAAACATATTCTAATAACTCAGTAAACTTTTTTTGGTTGATTGCAAAGGGTAATCTGTAATTACAATTCCACCTGTTGCCATGGTAACAACCCAAAAACAATTTTGGACCAAATTTGCCATGAAATGTATTCAAAATTATCTTATGTCAAGAACTGACCATACCAAAACAGAATAATACTGGAACCTTAGAATACAATCATCTCAAAGGACACCTCTTCCCCTACTGACTGCATCATTTAAGGGTGAATCTTATTCTTAAAGGTAAATGCTAAGTATTTAAAGGTTGCCTATTTTCAGTTTTGAAAATCAAGGTGATTTTTGACCAAAAGTATTGCCTTAAAAATCTCCTTTTCAGAGGTGCCAGAAATATGTCCTTGCTGGTGTAAGTAGTTCAATGTATTGCCCCTGCAGATCTATAAAAAGTAGCTTGGGCAAATGATATTCCTAAGTACAGTGTTGCCAGGAACAACAGCCATTTTTAAATCTAAGCATTTTTACTAAATATGGCTTTTGAACCCTATCTGTTATAACTTATAAAGCATGTGTTTTTCAATGATATTCAATCAAAACATACTCTAATAACTCTGTTACATTATTGGGGTTGTTTGCAAAGGGTTATCTGTAATAAAAATGTGACCTGTTGCCACGGTAACAACCAAAAACATCTTACTCTTAAAGGTAAAAGGTTGCCTATTTTCAGTTTTGAAAAAAAAGAAGCGATTTTTGACCAAAAGTATTGCCTTAAAAATCCCTCTTCCAGCTACATGTAGTAGCAGTTACATGTATTGCCCTTTCAAATCTGTAAACAGTAGCTTGGGCAAATGATAAGTACGGTGTCGCCAGGCGCAACAGCCTTGTTAAAATCTGAGCATTTTGACTAAATATGCCTTTTCAAACAATATTTGTTATGAAAGCATGTGTTTTTACAATGCTATTCAATCAAAACATATTCTATTAACTCGGTTACATTCTTGTGGTTGTTTTCAAAGAGTAATATGAAAAAGAGTGTTGCCTGGGTTACTGGATAACACCCAATTTCATAAACATAGACTGTACATAAATCCAGCAGCATCCAGCTAAACCTATGAAAATCAGTGTTGACAAAATAACATGTTTGCTAGTGTGAGTAGCTGAAATTACAACCTTTCTTGTGAACAGTATATAGCATGCAGACAAGCGATACAACGAAGTAGTATCTAGTGTTGCCAGAAAAAAAATGTTTTGGAATATACAGACAGGTATAGGCATAATACTGAATATACATAACAGGTATATGTATGGTAAACATGTTCACAACACATTGATAATGAAAGGTTCAAAAGCCTTATTTAGTAAAAATGCTTAGATTTAAAAATGGCTGTTGTTCCTGGCAACACTGTACTTAGGAATATCATTTGCCCAAGCTTTTCTTTACAGATCTGAATGGGCAATACATCGAACATATTACTGGCACCCTGAAAAGGAGATTTTTAAGGCAATACTTTTGGTCAAAAATCACCTTGATTATCAAAACTGAAAATAGGCAACCTTTCAATACTTAGTATTTACCTTTAAGAATAAGATATTCACCCTTAAATGATGCAGTCAGTAGGGGAAGAGGTGTCCTTTGAGGTGATTGTATTCTAAGGTTTCAGTATTATTCTGTTTTGGTTTCAGTTCTTGACATGAGATAATTTTGAGTACATTTCATGGCAAATTTGGTCCAAAATGGCCAAAATTGTTTTTGGTTTGTTACCATGGCAACAGGTTGAATTGTTATTACAGATAACCCTTTGCAATCAACCCAAAAATGAGTTTACTGAGTTATTAGAATATGTTTTAATTGAATATTATTGAAAAAACACATGCTTTTATAACAAATAGTGTTAAAAAGCCTTATTTAGTAAAAAAAATGCTTAGATTTAAAAATGGCTGTTGTTTCTGGCAACACTGTACTTAGGAATATCATTTGCCCAAGCTACCTTTTACCGATCTGAATGGGCACTACATCGAACTACTTACACCAGCAAGGACATATTTCTGGCACCCCTGAAAAGGAGATTTTTAAGGCAATACTTTTGGTCAAAAATCACCTTGATTTTCAAAACTGAAAATAGGCAACCTTTAAATACTTGGCATTTACCTTTAAGAATAAGATATTCACCCTTAAATGATGCAGTCTGTAGGGGAAGAGGAGTCCTTTGAGGTGATTGTATTCTAAGGTTCCAGTATTATTTTGTTTTGGTATGGCCAGTTCTTGACATAAGATAATGTTGAGTATATTTCAGGGCAAATTTGGTCCAAAATGGCCAAAATTGGTTTTTGGTTGTTACCATGGCAACAGGTCGAATTGTTATTACAGATTACCCTTTGCAATCAACCACAAGAATGTAACTGATTCATTAGAATATGTTTTAATTGAATATCATTGAAAACACACATGCTTTTATAACAAATAGGGTTAAAAAAGCTTATTTATTCAAAATGCTCAGATTTCAAAAAGACTGTTGTTCCTGGCAACACTGTACTTAGGAATATCATTTGCCCAAGCTACTTTTTACAGATTTGAAAGGGCAATGCATTTAACTACTCACACCAGCAAAGACAAATTTCTGGCACCCCTGGCAGAATTATTTTTAAGGCAATATATTTGGTCAAAAATCGCCTTTATTTCAAAACTGAAAACAGGCAACCTTTAAATACTTGGCATTTACCTTTAAGAGTAAGATATTTACCTTTAAATGATGCAGTCAGTAGGGGAAGAGTTGTCTTTTGAGATGATTATATTGGAAGGTTCAAGTATTATTCCGTTTTGGTACGGTGAGTTCTTGACATAAGACAATTTTAAGTAAATTTCAGGGCAAATATGGTCCAAAATGGCCCAAATTGGTTTTTGGTGGGTTACCATGGCAACGAGTCGATTTTTTATTTTTGAAAGTCACCCTAGTTGTTAGTGCCCAAGGGCCTACCAATACACAAGCTATGAGAAAAATCTATTATTTGAAGGATAGAATCAATTCTAAAAAATTACACAGACTGACTCTTAACACTTTCCACGCGGCAGTCGTCTGCAAACGACAGTCCCAACATTTTACAAAAATGTTTAAAATCAAAATCAAATTATACCTTGAAAAAAATTCGGAGCATTTCTAGGATTATATATATTCAATCTAACAGGGGCAAACCGGGGAGAAATAATGACAGAAAAATGAGGCGTGCAGCCCCCGGAGCTTGAACCCGGGCCGCCGTGGTCAGGGGCGAGTCCGAGCCGCCTTGGTTAGAGGCGAGGCGATTGACCATCACACTAACATGCTAGGGGGAAGCGCTCCCAAAAATTAACTTTTCGGAGCATATATACCTTTCCGTGATTGCGCAATGAGGTTTAGAATGCCAGACGGGGCGGGACCCACCAGCGCAGTGCTGCTGTTGGATTCTGTTAGATATACCAAGGAGTTATTATAGTTAACTATAATAACTCCTTGGATATACTGGTGTACAATGGTGTAAGGGTTAAGCAAAGTTTGACGACCTACCCCGGGTAAGGTGGTACCGTGGTACGGGGTTTTCATTGCATTAGTGTAATAGGTAATACCACCACAATAAGGAGACGTTTCGCTATTTAAGAGTGAATTTTTTCTAAGTTGACAAACTTTTGGACACATTTTTTAGATTTTGCCTAAAGTTTGGGAGGTGAAAGACATTTAGTAGTTATGAAAAAAAATGGTCAGCAACCCTCTGTTGCCATGGTAACGAGCCTATCTTGTTTTAGGTCATTTTAGGGTGAAATTCTCCTAATTATACTGATTTCAGCAACAAAAAAAGTAAAAGTTTGGCAGAACCCTACACCAAGGTGGTACATTTGTTGCCCAAACTGACTTCATGAATGAGTTGCCCTATCTCTGGTCTAACAAACCAACCGATTTAGATAAGTCAGTGTTGCCATATTGATACTCTGTTGCCATGTTGAAATATCACATTTTGAGGAAGTTGAAAAAGTCAGATATTACTAACCGACTTCGGGATGCTACAGTTCCCCTCGAGGGATTTGTTTTTCTTTGTGCTTTGTTTTTATAACAAGGACCTAATACCCTTTGAGTTAATTCAAGAAGAAAAAATGGGGAAACCCGGCACTTGCGTATCACGTGACCTGAAGTGACATGATCCAATTTACGGGAAATTGCATAGCCGGGTATATATAGGGGGTTACCGTGCATCCCCAGGACTCCCCCAAACAACTTTTATTTACTTCCTTTCATTGTCCTAAAACATATTCAGTATGTTACCAAAATGATTTTGGTATGCTAAGGGGTTATTCAATATGACGTCGAAAATGGCCGCCAAAAGGTCAAATTTCCTGAAATTATATTATATCAATCAAAATCGGGATCAAAATGTATGGTGAAAGTATAGTTTTAATAGTGGGACGTATGTATTAGACCACTAGACACTCATATCGAGTACATTTGCTTTGTTAAGAAGATACCTAAATCCAAGATGGCCGCCAAAATGGCTGCCAAAAATGCTAAAATTCCATACATTTGGCATTTATCAGCCCAGCATGTATGATCAGAGTATAGTTTTAACAATGGGGTGTATGTGTTAGATCCCTAGAAGCTCATATGCTGCATGTTTGCTTTGTTTACAAATCTGAAATCCAAAATGGCCGCCAGAATGATGGCCAAAATTGGTCAAAAGTCCATAAAATGACATGATTAAATAAAATGAATGATGAAAATATAGTTTTTAACAATGGGATGCATTATTATATCACTAGTAACTCATATCCAGTTTTTGCTTTGTTAACATACTTAAAATCCAAAATGGCTGCCAATATGAGTCCCAAATGGCTGCTAAAATTGTCAAATTCCATAAGATATGATAATAACGACCAGAATGTATGGATGAAAATATAGTTTTAACAATGGGGATGTATATATATATGTATGTATTAGACCCTCATATCCAGTATTTATGCTTTGATAACATACTTAAAATCCAAAATGGCTGCCAATATGAGTCCCAAAATGGCTGCTAAAATTGTCAAATTCCATAAGATATGATAATAACGACCAGAATGTATGATGAAAATATAGTTTTAACAATGGGATGTATATATATATGTATGTATTAGACCCTCATATCCAGTATTTATGCTTTGATAACATACTTAAAATCCAAAATGGCTTCCAAAATGAGTGTGTATTTTGCATCATATTCGCCAAATAGTATGTTCTAAACTGCTAAGCTATTGCATTTAGATATAAGACCCACCTCTGTGACAATTTTTATTCTGTTTCAGTTTCCAAAATGGCTGCCAAATGGTTAAGTTGATGTTAAATGATCTAAACAAATTGCGTTGTATTGTAAATGACCGTACTATGTAATACCAATACCCCAAATCTAATGGGACAACATTCGCTATAATATATGATAAAGCCTAGGGGCTGTATCTAGTTTGAGTATTTTAAAACATCTAAGATGTCGGCCAAAGGTTAAAATACCTGAGACGCAGTATTAATTTATTGTTAGTGTCATATTAGAACATATCATTTGGTTAATGTGATACAAAATACACACTTATAGCCTATTTTTACATTTACAACAACCATTTTGGCGGCAATTTTTGATTTAAAGTTCTACAAAGCAAAAATACTGGATAGTAGTTACTAATGGTCTAATACATACATCCCATTGTTAAAACTATATTCATTGTACATTCTGGTTGATATCATCCTATTTTATGAATTTGACATTTTTGCAGTCATTTTGGGACCCATTTTGGCAGTCATTTTAGGACCCCATTTTGGCAGTCATTTTGGACCCATTGTGGCAGTCATTTGGGACCCATTTTGGCAGCCATTTTGTATTTCAAGTATGTTAACAAAGCATACATACTGGATATGAGTTAGTACTAGTGAAATAATACATACATATATTTTCATCATACATCTTGGTTCATATTATGTCAATTTAGGGAATTGTGACCATTTTTGCCATCATTCTGGCGGCCATTTTGGATTTAAAGTATGTTATTACAAAGCAAAATACTGGATAGTAGTTACTAGTGGTCTAATATATACATCCCGTTGATAAAACTATATTTTCATCATATTTTCATCGTACATTCTGGTTGATAGTATCCTATCTTATGGAATTTAACAATTTTTGCAGCCATTTGGGACCCAATTTGGCAGCCATTTTGGATTTAAGTATGTTAACAAAGCAAAAATACTGGATATGAGTTACTTGTGGTCTAATACAATACATACATCCCCATTGTTAAAACTATATTTTCATCATACATTCTGGTTGTTTTTATCCTTATCTATGGAATTTGACAATTTTAGCAGCCATTTTGGGACTCATTTTGGCAGCCATTTTGGATTTAAAATATGTTAACAAAGCAAAAATACTGGATATGAGTTACTAGTGATATAATAAATACATCCCATTGTTAAAAACTATATTTTCATAACTCATTTTGATAATATTATGTCATTGTATGGACTTTTGACCAATTTTGGCCATCATTCTGGCGGCCATTTTGGATTTAAGATTTTTAAACAAAGCAAAAATGCCGCATGTCAGCTTCTAGGGTCTAACACATACATCCCATTGTTAAAACGTTCGTTTGTTATTGCTTGCCTCTAGTTGGCAAATAATTAGTATACATAGGGGGCCTACGTTTCCGATGTTATTAAAATATGGAAAAATTGTTTTTGTTGCCCTTTGACCTCTACCGTAACCTTTCCCCTTTACCCCCAAGGGAGGTGATCGTAACGGCCAGTTTTACCAAACAAGTGCACGGTGCCCAGTATCTGTGATTTGATTTCGTTATGGACAAATCCAATAGAATAATGAATAGCGAATAGATTACTCACATTTTTAGTTACGTTTCACTTCTAAAGTGACAGCTTCGGCAGACTGGCAACTCTGTATAGTGGCACCAGGAATTAGAGAGCGAGTGGTGGGGGCAGGGGTGACGTCGAGTTGCAAAGTTAAGAGAGCGGTGGGGGGGGGGGGGGGGTGCCGTCGAGTCATACAACTTGAGAGCGGGTGGGGTGACGACGTGCCGTCCACCCAAACCGACTGAGACCGCTATCACCATATCAATAAACTCGTGCGGTTTCGGCTCTCGGATGGGAGCAGTCGCAGTGAGCTAAAGTGAGCCCTCTTTAGGTCAGAGTCGATTCGCCATGTTTATAATTACTAGCGGGATACCCTCGCTACGCTCGGGTCTCGCTAGATGAGCAAATGAGATTCATGAGTTGTAACTTGAGTTCATGAGTTGTCAATTGCTGGCCAAACTTGAGTTCATGAGTTGTAAATAATCTCCGGGGGAATATAATTATAAAACGCGACGCCACAGGCGGTATGTGAAACTCGGCACCAGATAGGCGGTACGCATACTTCCTTGCCGTCTAAAAACGCGCCAAAATAGGAAAAAAAATTGCGGGTTCTGTATTTAAAGCAACCCCGTCATGTCCGCAGTTGTAATGTATTAAGAAACCACACTATGTTTAACATGTTCAATTACCTCATGGCCCTCCCATGCGTTATACCAATATATATGCATATGCATATATGTGTATATAGGCCTATATCAGATAATGCACTGCCCGTATCAAACATCAAATATAAATCTATGGTTATTCCATATTACTTTATTATCCCCCTACCTCTGAAACCACATAAGCCCACTACAACCACCCCACCCACACAAACCAGGGAGATTTATTAACCCCCATCCGACGGTACTTATACACATCACTATAATCATAACCCTCCTAAACCATTTTCCGTGGCTACTTTATATTAACCCCTACCTCTCTAACAGCATTACTTCATTAACCCTCGGTCCCTTGGATTGCTTGGCATATGCGCTGCCAACTTAGTTCCCAACTCCCAAACAGAAAGTAAGGAAATCACAACCCTAGGCCTACCCTAAACCCTTTCCCGTGGTTTTACCCCCATCCCGACCTGACACCACATACCCCTGATAGGCCTATATAACCATTTCCCGTGTGGCTTATATGCGCTATGTGTATAGGAGTGCGTATAGTGCCGCGGCAGGGAGCCCTTGCGCAAACATGCACGTGAAGCGTTACCACGGTATGAGTACGCGGTACGCGCAACGCACAATATCATGGCATTTTTGAGCCAAATTTGAGCGTTTTTTTGCTGGTTTCTTGAGCCAATTTCACTGGAATATACTTTATCACGCTTCTCGTTATTTCCTCTATATTTCATGCAAAGTAGGCGACACTTTGATCAAAACTAACGGAGTACTAAGAATAACAAACACCCCCCCCCCCCCCCACCACACACACACCCCCACCAACCCACCCCCACACCCCTTCAAGATTTATATTATAGTAAGATGACTTCCCGGTATTCTTAATCAGGTATAGTCTACTCCAAGACCTTTTCTCTTTACCATTTCTATATTTTCTTTCTTTGTCTAACTATTGAGGGCGCCCTTCCAGAGACCGCTATCAACACCAATAAACACAATGACTGCTCGAAATAAAGTTGTGCGGTTTCAGCTCTCGGATGGTGTCGATTTTTTTGGCAAGGCGCAGTGAGCTAAAGTGAGCGGTGGGTTGTTCGAGGGAGTGATATGGAAGTGAAACAGGGTGCAAGAAGTAGACTAAATCAGCAGTTGTTTTTCCACATTCTTGCCTTCTCTAATTAGCCATAACTATAGTTTGATCAGTTCCAAATTGGCTGAGCCTCCATACAGCAACGAAAGAATACAGAAAGATGTGGGAGCGCATAAAGACAACAAACGCACTGTGCATCATATGTGTGACGCGTGCGTCCCAGCAAACACAAAACGTTTTAAAAACGTTTTCGGTAGGTGCTATTTAGGTCCTGTAGGTCTTCGTCTTTATAGACGTTTTACAAACGTTTATAAGACGTCATTTTCAGACTTAAATCAGCTAGTCTGGAATACGTTTTTTAAGGACGTTGTAGTAACGTGTTTTAGACGTTATTAATATACCAATGTAACAAACGTCTTTTGCGACGTATAGAAAACGTTTTACTTGGACGTATTTTGTGCGACATATTTAAAACGTGTTTTGGAAACGTTTTTAACACGTTTTCGTTAGGTACTATAGGTTCTGTAGGTCTTCGTCTTTATAGACGTGTTAAAAACGTTATAAGACGTCGTTTTCAGACTTAAATCAGCTAGTCTGGAATACGTTTTTTTAAGGACGTTGTAGTAACGTGTTTTAGACGTTATTAATATACCAATGTAACAAACGTCTTTTGCGACGTATAGAAAACGTTTTACTTGGACGTATTTTGTGCGACATATTTAAAACGTGTTTTGGAAACGTTTTTAACACGTTTTCGTTAGGTACTATAGGTTCTGTAGGTCTTCGTCTTTATAGACGTGTTAAAAACGTTATAAGACGTCGTTTTCAGACTTATATCAGCTAGTCTGGAATACGTTTTTTTAAGGACGTTGTAGTAACGTGTTTTAGACGTTATTAATATACCAATGTAACAAACGTCTTTTGCGACGTATAGAAAACGTTTTACTTGGACGTATTTTGTGCGACACATTTAAAACGTGTTTTGGAAACGTTTTTAAAACGTTTTTGTTAGGTTCTATAGGTTCTGTAAGTCTTCGTCTTTGTATACGTGTTAAAAACCGTTAAATCAGCTAGTCCGGAATACGTTTTTTAGGTCGTTGTAGTAACGTGTTTTAGACGTTATTAAATATACCAATAAATCAGTCTGGAGCTAATTTGCATATTTACTTGGCCTTATATTAGCCGAGTAAATTGTGCAAATCGCTCATTAGCATAATTGCAATGGTACAAAAATTAGTACCGGTGCTCGTTTGTACCATTTCAATTATGCTAATGAGTTATTTTCCACCTTTTATTCATTTAAACCTATTGTTTTATTTGAATTAAGTCGATGCATTAGTTTTAACACCATAGAATTTATATTGATATACACCTGTATATGCATATTTTCGCACTGGTTTTGAGTTAGGTGATTGCTCACTAAACAAATGCATATACATTGTGCAAGAAAATAAACATACAAGAGTCAATGCCCTTGCATCCCCCACCCCCCCCCCCCCCCTCCCCCACCATAAAAGGTTTTACAAACGTCCCATAAAACGTTTTTAAAACGTATGAAACCTTCCACAAATAAACGTTTATAAAACGTTTTATAAAACGTCCAAACCACCTACATAGTACGTTTTAAGAACGTTTAAAACACGTACAAATTAAATTCATAAAAGGTTTTACAAACGTCCCATAAAACGTTTTTACGCCGTCTGAAACCTTCCACAAATAAACGTTTATAAAACGTTTTTAGAGAGCGTCCAAACCACGTACATAGTACGTTTTAAGAACGTTTAAAACAGGTACAAATTACGATCATAAAAGGTTTTACAAACGTCCCATAAAACGTTTTTACGGCGTCTGAAACCTTCCACAAATAAACGTTTATAAAACGTTTTAGAAAACGTCCAAACCACCTACATAGTACGTTTTAAGAACGTTTAAAACACGTACAAATTACGTTCATAAAAGGTTTTACAAACGTCCCTTAAAACGTTTTTACGCCGTCTGAAACCTTCCACAAATAAACGTTTATAAAACGTTTTTAGAAAACGTCCAAACCACGTAACTGGTACGTTTTAAGAACGTTTTAAGCACGTACAATTGTTAGCTGGGGTGCGACCCAAAAACGGTGCGTTTGATCATAAACACGCGCGTACGTTTGGATTACTTTTAAAAAAACACGAATATTTTTCGTCAATTTAGATTAAACTATAGTGATGTTCATGTGGTTTAACAACAAGACACAGACCAATCTGCTCGGTAACAACTTGGGATGTTAAAAAAAGAGAGTTGAGCGGTAGGATCTTTTTTAAAACGCCAAATCAACCTTCAAATCCAATAAGCAGTGACGGAACTACAATCTAGGAAATTTGGTGTTGGAACACAGAGTCCATTTCTCCGCTAATATCACACATTAAGGGACAATTTTTAAGCGCTGATTTTTTGCAACAAACTTGTATGTAGAGCTTAAGCTATCCACTAACTCATATCCCTCTCCCGCCCCCACCAATTAATGTTGAGGGTCCCAACGACCGTGGAGATGAAACGGTTCCGAACAACATTGAATGGGGAGGACTGGGGTTGATTTCAACGAAGTCCTCAAAGTGTTCTAAACAGTTTCCTGAATTGTAGATTGTTGTAAGCAGGGTTGGGGAGCACAAGCTTGAAAAAGGTTAGTGTCTGAGGTTCTCAATATCTGGACCTTCTCCATAGACACCTGTATAAAGTCGGGTTATGAACGCGTATCATCACTGTAAGGAATATACAGTTGCCAGATGATCAAACTTATTAGTAGAGAAAGGAGTGATGTAATGTCATATGGGGAATGTGTCCAGATTGAGACCCTCAGACACTACCTTTATCCATTTTCCCCCTCCCCTGAAGTTCCCCAAATGAAATGACATCGGGGCAGGGGGTGGGAGGCAAATGTCCCCTGTCCCCTATGGACCCTTTATTGGTACGGCGCCCGAGTGCGAAACAACCAATATAATTTGAGCAGGTTGAGAGCACAATTACAAAACAACATACGAATGCCAAAATATGAATTCGTTTGAGGAGAGCTTAACACTTCCACGCGGCAGTCGTCTGCAAACGACAGTCCCAACATTTTACAAAAATGTTTAAAATCAAAATCAAAATTATACCTTGAAAAAAATTCGGAGCATTTCTAGGATTATATATTTTCAATCTAACAGGGGCAAACCGGGGAGAAATAATGACAGAAAAAAATCGAAGCGTGCCGCCCCCGAAGCTTGAACCCGGGCCGCCGTGACCAAAGGCGAGCCCGGGCCGCCGTGGTTAGAGGCGATGTGATTGACCATATCACACTAAGCATGCTAAGGGGAAGCGCTCCAAAAAATTAAATTTTCGGAGCATATATACCTTTCCGTGATTGCGCAATGAGGTTTAGAATGCCAGACGGGGACGGACCCACCGGCGCAATGCTGCTGTTGGATTCTGTTGGATATACTGGTGTACAATGGTGTAAGGGTTAAGCAAAGTTTGACGACCTACCCCCGGGTAAGATGGTACCGTGGTACGGGGTTTTCTTTGCATTAGTGTAATCAGGGCTGTCAACTCTCCCGCATTAGGCGGGAGTCTCCCGCATAGACACCCTTTCTCCCGCACTCCCGCATAGCATATATAAACTCCCGCATCAAAAATAAGTCAAATAAAAAAGGGAAAGAAAAGAAAAGGGAAAGAAAAGAAAAGGGAAAGAAAAGAAAAAGGAAAGAAAAGAAAAGAAAAGGGAAAGAAGAGAGGAAAGGAAAACAGATGTCTATCGGTATATTGAAAAGGCCTAGTTGCACCCACTTGGGATATATCAGTGGCGTGTCCAAATGGGGGGGGGGGGGTGGTGGCTGATATAATCCAGCTTGGAGGGGCATGCACCCCTTAGAAATTGACAGATAGACATTGCATGGGTTTATATATTTAATTCTATCAAATTTCAAGGCTTCACGGTCGAAGGAATCGAAACCATAATTCTTTACAAATATTATGAATGGGTACGTATGCAAGAACATTTATATTCGTGTGCTATGCGTGCATATATGTTCAGAAATATCATTCTAAAAGCCCATTTCAAACCAAAATACACATTAATTATAGCCAGGCCCAGAACTGAGTATATAGGAAAAAAATTCGCGCGCTTCGCGCTCATGTTTTCCGGAAACAGGTAACCCGGAACTAAATTCATTCGGGTGGGGTTGGGATTATACTTATTCGGAGGAAATTAAGAGGTTTTTAGTAAAATTCTTTCGTCAAGCGGGGAAATCAAAAACCCAATTCGTCGAAAATAGTATGGAAAATCATGGTCGGAAAATAAATAAATAACGAACCTAAAGAGAGGGGTCATATATATAGCTTTTTGGGGAACCATTTTCATATTTCGTTCTAAAAACGCTTAGAAAAACCCAAAAGAACCGTTCAAATACGCACAAATTTTGGCTCGCTACGCTCGCATCATATGACTTAACAGTTTCAGTTTTAATCAATCGGGATAATTTTTTCGCAATTCATTTTGGGGGTCAAGGTTCTGACCAAATATGTCTGATTGAGTCGTGGGCCAAAGAGGTTAGGAACCAATGATCTATACTACTTAAATCAAGAAAAAAAATCATCTTTTTGCACAACTTCCTTTTTCTCGCATAGCCTATAAATATCGAAGTTAGACAGCTATTTCATTATAGCCTATAATGAAATAGCTGTCTAACTTAGATAAAAAGCCAATATTGATTGGAAATGATGGCATTTCAATAGAAAATCGGTCAAAAGTACACACCAAATTGGTTCGAGAATTGATTTTTATCTTCAAAATTATGAGGGCGGCACATCCCCCCTCAGACTCCCCCCTGTCCGCGTTAGTTACCGCGGAGGGCGGTGCTTTGCACCTCTTTGGTTACTCACAATAGTTACTCACTATTTCAGTTTTTTAACCTTGATTTTCCCCCCACCCCCTATACAAATAACCTGGCACCGCCCCTGGCTGTAGGCCTACCTTTTGGACTGTGCGATTTTTTTTTGGACTGTGCGATTTTTTTTGGACCGTGCGATTTTTTTGGACTCTCCCTCCCAGCGAATCCCAAAAGTTGACAGCCCTGGTGTAATAGGTAATACCACCACAATAAGGAGACGTTTCGCTATTTAAAACTTTTTAGAAATATCTTGAGATTCTCTTGCAAACTTATGCTAAGGGACCGTTCGTTATTTATGGTGGAGGGCGGGTTGGGACAAATTCGAGACTCGTATGTTAAAATAACCTAACCCCCTACAGCTGAAACTGAAAATTACATGACCCCCTGCTAAGGGACCGTTCATCATTTATGCTGGAGGTGGGGGGGGGGGGGGGGGGGGGTAAACTATAGGGGGGGGGGGTCATGTAACTTTCATATGTTGAAATAGGGGGGGGTATGTAACTTTTTATTCTTAAACAGGGGGGTTGTGTAACTTTTTTTAAACTATAAAGATGGTGGTGATTGGGGTGATTTTAGAGGCTATTTTGGAGTGTAAATGCCTTTTTTTCTGCGCTTCACGCATATTTTCTTAAACCTATCGACTTCAAAAACAATCATCAACAATCTAGAAATTAGATCCACAGGATGTATACAAACATGTTAAAGGCATATTATGTGATCTTTTCCAGGGGCGCTCTCTATTCATGGTTTTCTTTTAGAAAGTAGATTTTCTTGCAGATTTACATTTCTGATCATAAATCATAAATATATTCTGGGTTACCGAGTGATACGATTCCTAATTACTTCAAAATCATGGTTTTAGAGTAAATAAAGAGTGAAAATAAGTTGTCGCGCAGACCTGACAGTTTAAGATTTTCACTCTTTAAACCATGATTTTGAAGTAATTAGGAATCGTATCGCTCTGTAACTCAGAATATATCTATGGTCAGAAATGTAAATCTACAAGAAAATCTACTTTCTAAAAAAAATCATGAATAGATGGCGCCCCCTGGAAAGATCACTGTCACATAATTACCGTATGTTACAAAATCCAATTTTATGAATTACAAAAATTATTGCATGCTTTTCACCTTGTCTCAGCTTTGCACCAATGCTCACAAAAGGAGAATGTTCTAACTTTTTTTTTTAATATCTTATTTTTTATTTTTTGAGTTACAGACCAAAAAGTGCCAAAAAATGTGATTTTTTACCGCCAAAATCATGAAAATCACCATTTTTGGGGAATTTTTTTTTTTTTGCCACTTTTTGGTCTGTAACTCAAAAAAAAAAATATTAAATATTAAAAAAAAAAAAATGCTCCTGGGGAATGTTATCAGGATTATCATAAAACTAGTATGACAAAATTTAACAAAATATATTTTGAGTTATCTTTTCCAAACCTAAAATGGGTAAAAAAACGTGTTTTTTATAATTTTTTCAAAAATAGTCAATTTCATTATCATGGTTGGATTAATTGAACCCTTTCGTGCAAAAAACTGTATACGTTTTTAAAGATTAAATGAATATTGAAGAAGTTACGGCAGTTTTACGAAGGCTGTACCTGAGAGTCCACAGCCCCCCTTAACATTGGCGGAGCCAGGGGGGGCCTGGGGGGCACGTGCCCCCCGGGTTCCTGGCACCAAAAAAAAAAAAAGGAGAAGAAAAAGAAAGAAAAAGGAGAAGAAACAAAAAGAAAAAGGAGAAAAAGGAAGAAAGAAAAGAGAAATAGTAGATGGTATAGAGGTCTTTATTTGTTACTAGCGGCACGCCCGTCCTGCGGACGGGCTCTCCCGCTAGGGAGTAGGGCCTACCAGATAGACACCTACAAAAATAAAGTGTTGAAAATTTATAACGAATCACATAGGAATAGAACAATATTTAAAACATTTTTGTTTTAAATCAAAAGGTTTTGTAGCCTAATTTAAAAGTTTTTAAATTTCAATTTAAAAAAAAATTGAAAATTACCCCCCGCCCGCACACGCCCCGTGGCATATTTCAACACCAAGGCCTAAACCTTAACCATCTCCCGTACCCCACCCGTCCCTCCACCTCCCTGTCCCCTCCCGGCCCGCCCCCGTCCAGTGGCATATCCGTTACGCAATTTAGCATCACATTTTTTCATTAACCCCCTGTCTCCCAAACCACATTACATCATTACACACAACCCCCATTCGTCACCGCCCCGCCCGCCCCTCCCCGTGGCATACCTCAAGCCCAAAGCCCAAAGTTCCCCGCCCGCAATTCATCTCAACGCCAAGGCCTAACCTTAACTATCTCCCGTAGCGCGGCGTACTTCTCCAATATTTGTCCGCCCGCGTGTCACATACAGTATCAAATCCCACATCTGACACCATCGTTACGCAATTTAATAATACATTTCTTTATTAACCCCATCCCAAACTACATAACCATAACATAACCTAGGCCCTAAAGGGATCATTACACACAACCCCTAACCGCCCCGCTCCCGCCCCGTGGCTTATGCAACCCCAAGGCCTAAACCGAAACCAACTCCCGTGGCGCAGCGTATTTCTCCAATATTTGCCCGCCCGCGTGTGTAGGGGTGCGTGGGTGTAGTGCGTGTGCGCGTTTATTTTGCATGGCGCACTGCTGCGCGCTATGTGTAACGCGCGCCGACTGCATGGTTACAGTGTACGCAGAGAAGTTTCCATGCCCCCACCCCTTATTTTGTACGTTCCCGGTACAGATCCCGGCATATCAAGGCAATAATGGCGTAGCCAGAGGGTTAAGAAGGGGCCGACCGCTCCTTCTCCCCTGTCACCCAATTTTGCCATTGTCGCCTCAATTTTGATAAGAGAAATCATAGTTAAATTATGACGTTCAAATACAAAGATAGCATTTTTCGTTGTATGTGCCCCTTCCCCCCAAAATAAATTCATTGCAAATTAAGAAGATAGTTTGAAGCCAAATGTACCTCAATCCTAGCAAAACCGGGTAAAATAGCAAAACATTTAACAATAAAAGCAGTGTCATAAGGCCAAAATATATCTCAAATGTGGCAAATAAGTATAAAGAAGCCAGGGGTTTTCGTAAAAAAATAAAAATAAAATGTGACATTTTAATAGAAGCAACAATGTATCTCAATCTTGGTAAAATTAATGTAAAGAAGTCAATTTTGCATGGTTGGTATCTCAATCGCGGCACAATTTATGTAAAATAGCCCAAAAAAATTCGACATGAACGTTAACTTTAATTTTGGAATCTAATTTTAAGACAAAATGTATCTCGATCATGACAAAATTAGTTAAGAAGCCAATATTTTGCGCGTTTTGCTCATGTGCCTCCAAATATTTGCTTTCTTAAGCTTTGTACCAGCGAAAATTGGCAAAATATGTAGAAGAATAGCAAACAAAATTGCGCGCTACGCACGCACATGCCCCAAACGATAAGACTTGGGACCAGTCCTTGTGTGACTTCATTTCTTGTTGTCCGTTTCGGGAGAGCCCGAGCTGGTGGGTGAAGGGTGGGTGGATGTTTTAGAACCTCAAAATATTTACATTTCTTTGTAGAAGCTTGTTATCAGCAAAAAAAGTCGCTCAATTAGTGTAAAATATGCAATTTTGCGCGCTAAGCTCGCATGAACCTTCAAACATTACATTTAGCTTCATAACAAATTAGTATCAAATGTTGTGCGCTACGCGCTAATGTGACTTCAACATTAACTTTATCTTTATGAAACTTTTATGAAGGCAAGCCTCAATCATAGCAAACTGTAGTAAAATAGCATATTTTTCGCGAGCTACGCGCGCCTGTTAAGGGTATCGGGTCACTTTTTTCTTTACTTCGTCAATGTTAAATAAGTATCTGATTAATAATAATTTCAAAAATATATGATTTTAATTTGCAGCTTTAGTTTTCTTTTAAAATAAGATTTTGATATTCATATAACGTACAAAAAAGAAGATAGAATTACCTGAAAGAAAACGTTTTTATTGCCAGTAATATAGCAAACATCTAGAATATATTAGTATAATTATGCTCAACTTCTTTCGTGCATTGATAAAAATTAAAAAAATTATTAGAAATGAAGAGGCGACTTTTCGATAAAACGTTGGTCACCAGATCGCACCAAATGAGTTCGAAAATTGAAAAAAGTCCAATTCTGAGGGGGAATATACTTAAATCAAGAATATATCAGTATAATGCTCAACTTCTTTCGTGCTTTGATAAAAAAACAAAATATTTATTGGAAATGAAGAGGTGGCTTTTCGATTAAATGTTGGTCAAAAGTATACACCAGATCGCACCAAATGAGTTCCAAAATTGAAATTTTTTCTACTCCCCCCTCAGACGGAACTGATCCGCTAGTCCGAAGGTCCGCTAGTCCGAAGGTCCGCTAGTCCGACGGACCGCTAGTCCGAATAAAAAAAAGGGTCCGCTACTCCGAAAAAAAATTGTACCCGCTAATCCGAAAATAAAATAAGGGTCGCTAGTCCGAAGGACCGCTAGTCCGAAAATAATATAGGGTCCGCTAGTCCGAAATTAAAATAAGGTCCGCTAGTCCGAATTTAAAATTGTATCCGCTAGTCCGAAAGTAGTGTAGGATGTTATGTAATTTTGCATTTTTTTTTGCTAAGGATGGGTTTTTTGGTTTTATTGGCTAAAGTAGACCCTCAGGTATCAGAAATCCATTGGTAACATTTTTTTCCATCTGCCGATTGGCCGCCATCTTGGATTTCAAAATGGCCGCCATTTCCAATATAATTTACCCTATAACTTTTGTTCTGAGTCAAACTTGGTGGCAAACCACATGTTTTTCAATACAAGGGAGTTCACAAGTGCTCTAGATATGTTCCTATGTCTAACATACATGCATGGCCGCCATCTTGGATTTCAAAATGGCCGCCATTTACAAAATTTTTCTTTGCCATATAACTTTTGTTCTAAGCAACATATAAAGATGATTTTGGTGGCAAAATCCATGTTTTCAAGAGTTGTTTACAAGACAAGAGAGTGTATAATAGCTGATCTATTGTTATATATTAATTGGCTGATAGTAGTAATTATTAGGGTAATTATTAGGGTGGTTTAAAACTGGCTGTAAGTAGCGCAACTCCAATCTTCTGCTCTACCACAAATTCTTCCTTTCCTCTATCTCCCATCTTGCTCCTTACTCTGCATGCCTCTCCTATGCACCTTTTTCCATGCTTTGCTTTACTATAGGTTGTAGATACAGGAGGCAATTCCATCAGCCCTCCTGTCCCTAATCGCTTCTCTTGCAGTTACCCATCTCCACGTCCTCGAAGACTAAGATGCATTGCAATGTAGTGCATGTTAGTCGCGTGCCACCTGGATGGCCAAACTTATTGCGGTTAGTGCTAACTGCCGGAGCTCGGGGGGGGGGGGGGGGGGGGGGATGGGGCAATGGTTGGTAGTTCTAGGACTATTGGAGTAGTCTGGAGGACTATTGATCATTGCTTTTTAGGTTTCACTTATTAAATCACTGAAAACCATGCTGCAGGAGTTGCGACCGCAGTGATTACAGCAATTGAAAAACCATGATGGCAAACCAAATCAACACTAGGGTTAAAGTCCCTAAAATAACGTCTCCTGGAGCAAACTTGGATTGTTCTAAATCAACTGATGACGGCATGCCCCCAAACCCGAAAGGGAGGAGTAAGCTTGACGGCAGAGCGCGCAATAGGAGACCACTTGCAACATGCAAGACCAATATTACTATATCTACCATGAATGTGAGAACTATCAGAGAGAGTCGATGCAGGGAGGAGCTTGTAACCAATCTAATTAACTGTAAAATTGACATGATCGGGATACAGGAACACCGCATTGTCCATGATGACCCAGTGAAGTATGAGAGCATTATGGGTGGAACTCTGATCACTACCTCAGCAACAAGAAATAAAGCAGGTGTAGCTGTAGGTGGAGTTGGGATACTACTCAATAACAGAGCACTCAGATCATTAGCAAGTATCAAGCCACATTCTGATCGTACACTCATAGTCAACTTCCATGGTAACCCAGCAACAACTGTAGTGGTGACCTACTGCCCTACAAATGTGGCGGATGAAGACATAGTAGGAGAATGACGCCCAGGTATCAAGGGCGAGATTACAAATTGAAGAAGCGTATGCAAAATATCAACCAGACACTAATGATGAGGAAAATTGGAGAAATTATAAGGAGGCTAAGAAGAGCCTAGGGGAGGCTTATGATCATGTGAAAGAGGAAGACCTTACCAATAAGCTTAGAGAGGTAGAAAATGCCCAGTGGCGTACCCAAGGTGGGGGTGGGGGTCCAGGGGGCACGCCCCCCTGGAATAACCCCGTCGGTAAACTTGAGCCTCCGTCGGTAAATTTGCGATAAACTGCAAGCATGGTAAGAGTTGGAAACTGATGATCAACAAAATATCAGGGAGATTGACTACAAGAAAGGACAAATCAAAGGATCCACGCAAAAGGAGAGACTAGATAATTGGTATACTCATTTCAAAAATCTACTTGGGAGCACACCGCACATGAGTAATGAAGATGAGGAAATTGCCCCAGTACTATCAAATCTCAGCATAAAAGAAGGACCCTTTGACTTGGAGGAATATGTGAGGGCTAAGAAGGCACTTGTAGAGGGGAAAAGCAGTGGGGAAGATGGTATCACACCTGAAATGCTACCATACCAATACCAAAATCAGGTGATCTCAGTTTGGGAGGCAACTACCGTGGAATAAGTCTGAGCTCAATTGTTGCCGAGCTATACAACAAGATGATACTCAACAGAATCAGACCGGAGCTTGACATCCACTTGAGAGCTAATCAAAATGGCTTTCGAGTTGGACGTACCACAGTGGGCCACATTCTTGCCCTCCAAAGAATTATTGAGGGAATTAGATCAAACAACCTGCCAGCCATCATAACCTTTATAGACTTCAAGAAGGCGTTTGACACAATACATAGGGGACGAATGCTGCAAATTCTGAAGGCCTATGGTATACCTGAGCATAGCAGCTTACAAATGCGATTGCAGAAATATACAAGGACACCAAGGGAAAGGTTAATTATATCACCTGATGGGGAAACTGAGGAATTTGAAATACTGGCTGAAGTACTACAAGGTGACACCTTGGCTCCATATCTCTTTGTCATTGTTCTCGACTACGCCCTAAGAGAGGCCATAGATGACAAAGAAGAGGAGCTAGGATTCCGTTTAACAAAAAGAAGCAGCAGACGAATAGGACCAACCACAGTTACTGACCTTGACTTTGCTGACGACATTGCACTGTTGTCTGAAGAAGTGTCTAGCGCAATCACTACTTAACAGAGTGAGACTTCGGTGGGTAAAGTTGGGCTCAAAATGAACGCTGCAAAGACAAAGTACATGTCCTTCAACCAGAAGCAAGTACCGGTAATCACCACAAACGAAGGTATGCCCTTGATAAAGTGGAGGACTTCAAGTACCTTGGAGCCTGGATGAACAGTACTGAAAAAGGACATCAAAACACGCGAAGCAGCTGCATGGAGAGCTTGTGGCAGACTCAGTTATAGTTATGGAAGGCCAAATCACTATCCAGAAAGCTGAAAGAAAGACTGTTCATAGCTACTGTAGAATCAGTCCTACTCTATGGATGTGAGTCATGGACAGTCACCCCAAGCTTAGTAAACAGCTGGACGGATGTTACACTAGAATGCTGGATATGCCCAAAGTCTCGGACAATATCAGGGAGCGTAGATCAAGATTTGCAGGACATTGCTTCAGAGGGTCCAATGAGCTGGTCACCAAAATCATACATTGGGGACCAAAGCATGGAGTTAGAAAGCGTGGTAGACCAGCCCTAACCTACATTGACTTCCTAAAGCGTGACACAGGATTGCAGGTAGAAGAAATCAAGACAGCTATGTTGGATAGGAAGATTTGGAGAGGCATCGTGGTTCGGGAATATCACCCGCCATAAGTCAAAGTAAGTAAGTCAAGTAATTATGCACATAGGCTAATTTATAGGCCAAATAGGCCTCTAATATTATTAACCATTTTTCTTTCCTTTCCTAGTATTTGTATCGTTTTGTTTGTTTGTTTGGGTTTTGCCTTTGATACATGCAATTGAACAAAACAGCAATTACCCCCTATTATAATACAATAATACCCCTCAACAATATAGAGGGGTAGCTGCTGTGGATACAAAAGCATACATTTGATTGCTCCTGGTATGTCTTCTTGTAATAAGTCCAATGCAATGTGATCAGCCTAATGTATCACCAGTGGGGTACTACCGGACAATAAATACCAAGTATATGTTACTGCTAACAATTGAAATTTGTATTGAATTTACAGCTTAATTTATATATAGCAACCATTCATGTCAAATTAATGGATAACAGATAGAACTGTACACTTAATTGTCAGTAAATAACTCTTGAAAACATGAGCTTTGCCACAAAAATCAACTTCATATGTTGCTCAGAACAAAAGTTATAGAGTAAAATCTTTTTTGTGTAAATGACGGCCATTTTGAAACCCAAGATGGCGGCCATGCATGTATGTAAGACATCAGAACATAGATACAGTATTTTTGAACTCTCAGGTATTGAAAACATGATTTGCCACCAATTTTGACTTCATAGGTTGCTCAGAACAAAAGTTATATGACAAATTCCATTGGAAATGGCGGCCATTTTGAAATCCAAGATGGCGGCCATTCCGTGGATGAAAAAAATGTTACCAATGGATTTCTGATAGCTGTAAGGGTATACTCTATCCAATGACACCAAAAAAGCATCCTTAGCAAAAAAAAATGCACTAGTTTGAAATCCTACATAACAGCCTACACTAAAGTGAAATTAGGTCCGCTAGTCCGAATTTAAAATTATATCCGCTAGTCCGAAAGTGAAATTAGGTCCGCTAGTCCGAATTAAAAATTATATCCGCTAGTCCGAAAGTGAAATTAGTTCGCATTATTTTAACCTGAACACTGGTGAATACGCTCGTGTCCAGCGTCGTCTGTCATGTCAGTGGCGGCCAGACGACGCTGGCCACGCGTCTCGGGCAACCAAATAATTGTGGCAACGTGAGTGCACCATTTTGAAATATTTTTAAAAGTCATCGCCCCAGTTATTAAAACGATGAAAATAATTTTAAAAATAGCATTTTACAACGGTTTTGGATTAGAAAAAAAAATCTTCTAATTATGATGAATTTTTCAAAATGATTAACATAAACATTAACATTCGGCGATAACGTGTTATTCCAATACGAATTCAAAATAAAGGTTTCGCGTGGCCACCGTCGTCTTGGTGGCCACTGAAGCAAATAATTAAAGGGGGGTATGGGTTGTGGGCGGTCGGTAAAAAATTGTGTTTGATGTTGAAACTTGCATTATGCACGCGCGCGAAGCTCGCCAATATTGAGACTTATTGTGGATGTCTGGTGGATAGTCACACAACTAAAACAACCCAACACAAAACGTACTTGTGAGAAATAACTACGTTGAACTAAGAATTAACCAGCAATAAAAGTGTTCACAAATATGCAAAGAAATGCATTCTTTTATAACGTGAATTTAAAAAGAAATCAGTGTCGAGGGGTTGGGGACAGCCCCTCCCCCCTCCCCTGGGACACGCAAGCGTATTCGGGCCAACGCTTCGCGCAGGTATGGATAGTCACTTTTATATTATATAGTCACATAACTAAAACACCACCAACACAAGAGTTACTGGTGGGAAATGACAACGTTGAACTAGAATAAACCAGCAATTTATTTAATTGTTCGGAAATATGCAGGGAAAACAATAGTTATTTTAAAACGTAAATTTAAACATCAAAAATCAGTGTCGAGGGGGTGGGGGGCAGTGGCGTGCGCAGGATATTGTGACTGGGGGGGGGGGGGGGGGGGGCACAAATGAAAGAAATGAAATTCCCCGACTCGGATTCGTCTCAATTCCCCCGATGTACAATAAAAAATAGTGAAAGGTAGCCCCAATTTTTTTGGCAGTAACCTCGTGAATTTCACGTAAGTGGAGGGGGGGGGGGGGCGTGGTAGGTTAAAAAAAAATCATCATATTTCTATATAACATATCCTTTTTAACAACCTGATGCATAAATTTGTCAACTACATGTTCAAATTTGTCGACTATTTGTCTATTTGGATTACACCCACCCAGGCGCGTACCGCGGCATGTGGTCCCGGTAGTGGCGTATGTCGTATGTCGTCCCGGTAGTGGCGTAAATTTCCCGGTAAATTTTCGTAAAAGGTTGCCCCAAATTTTTTCCCAGTCAGTCAACTCGTAAATTTCACGTGCGTCCCGGTATTTGGAGCCAGGGGGGCAACTTGCCCCCCCCCCCGGTCGGTACGCCACTGCACCCACCCCAAACACAAAAACCACTCTACCGACAGCCCAGCCACCGACTAGCAGTAGTTTCCCCCGACTGGCATCTCCGACTGATAGACCAAACTTGGGGGTGGGGGGGGGGGGGGGGGGGGGGCGTGCCTCGTGCCCCTTCCCCCTCCCTCCCCCCCCCCCCCTTGCGCACGCCACTGGGGGGGGGGGGGACCCTCGAACTCCAGACACAAGAGCGTGTCGGGGCATAGCATCGCGCATGCAGTGGCGTATCCAGGAGAAAAAAGTAGGAAGTGGAGAAGGAGGAATAGAAGAATAAGGAGGAAGGGGGATGAAGGGTAGGGACATATGCGGCGCAAAAGTGGGGTACGGGACCACGTCCCCATAATGTTAATGTGAGGGACGTTAAAAACGTTATATTTGACCTTTTTAGTGTTAAAATTTGTGCGTGCTTTGCACGTATTTAGTTTCATGTTTCATTATTCAAGCTTAACAAGAGGGCAGGAATGTTTTTTCCGGACCATTTTAGTTCAAAAACTGGGGTTTTTTTTGCTCGATTCGCGCTCATTTTTTAACAGGTTTCAACATTATAATGGGTCTCAAAACACACCAAATATTCTAAATATTATGCGGGGACGTTAAAAACGTCATACTGGACCATTTAATTAAGTGTAGAAATGTCAATTTGTGAGTACACCGCGCGCATTAGTTTGCATGTTTCCTTATTCAAGCTTAACAAGATGGCATTGCAGGACACTTTCCCATGACAATTTTAGTTAAAAACTGAAAAAGGGTCCGCGCGCATATTTTCTACAGGTTTTAACATTATAATGGCCCTCAAACCATGCCAAATATTCTAAATATTATGTTGGGGACGTTAGGAAGGCATAGGCCTACTGGACCAATTTAAGTGTTAGAAATGTCAATGTTTGCGTACTTCGCGCATTAGTTTCAATGTTTCATTATTCAAGCTTGACAAGGTGGCTTCAGAACAGTTTTCCATGACCATTTTAGTTCAAAAACTCAAATTTTGCGTGCTCCGAGCGAATATTTTCTACAGGTTTTAACATTATATTGGCCATCAAACCAATATGTGGGGGACGTTAAAAACATCATACCGGACCAAAGTTTTAATGCAAAAACCACACCAAAAATTCTAAATATTAGGTGGGGGACGTTATTATCATACTGGACCATTAGTGTTATAAATGCAATTTTTTGCGCACTCCGCGCAAAAAGCAATAATTTTAATATATCATTATTTAAGCTTTATAAGTTGACCCCAGAGCTCTAAATTCGGCTTTAAAATGGTTTGACCCCTGACCTCCGAACATACTCCAAAAGGAATTCTTTTATGATAGATTCATATCTTGTCTACAAGAATTTAATTGTCCTGCTCTTATGATTCTCTTGCGAATTCATGCTATTGTCAATACCTGTATTCCCCTATATATTCACATGGACAAAATGACATAAAACAACTCGTGTTAGGGGTAGGGGTAGTATTATCGCCATAAAAAGTTGAAATAAATGTTAAAGTATGTATAGGCCTATACATCATACCTATGGGGAAGAACTGCTTCACAAGCTGAGATAGTTGTTTATAGTCAGTGGCGTGCACAAAGGCCCCCCCCCCCCCACCCCCCCCCCCCCCCCCCCCCCACTATTGAGTCAGTCGGGGGAAACTTATAGGCCAGTCGGGGGAATAGAGAAGGAGGCTAGATCAGTGGCATCATGGAATTATGATATTCAAAAACACAGATAAAAAATCTTCGCGCGCTACGCGCGCATATGTCTTCCCAAAATGCAATATTCTTTGGTACAAGCTTGTTTAGAGCCAAAATGTAGCTCAATCGTGCACAAAAAGGTGTAAATTCGAAAATTTTCGCACGCTACGCGCGCAGTTCTTTTCTCAAATTCTCAAATAGTCGGGGGAATTTCATTTATGGTCAGGTGGCTCCTCCACTCACAATATCCTGCGCACGCCACTGTTTATAGTTATACGGTCAATGTTACAGGTAAACATAGCTAAATAGAACATTGGAAAAAGTCAGAAAAGGGTCAAAAATGCTTTTCTAACTTTTTCAATTGTTCCATCACATTTTGGATCGATATTAATGACATCAAAATGGAAAAAGCTAATATAATGTGTCAAGTAGTTCTTTCTTTAAATTCATCAACATGATTTTATGTAGTTTTTAGATTTCCTTTCAGTGTTATGGTCAATATAATGTACTACTCAAACCCTTAAGAGCGATTCTATTACTTCATTTCTGCTATGTGAATACATGCATGGGGAATATGATTATCGCCATAGCATGATTTCGCAAGAGAATCTTTAGAGCAGGACTCTTTATTCTTGTAGATAAGATATGTATCGGTAGTAAAAAATTAAATTTAGGAGTAGGGTAGGTGTGGGTAATACGGGACCGTAGGTAATACGGGACCGCATCACTGAAATCTCATCTACAGCCGTCTGGCATTACTAGCACTTTTAATAGCGCCCTCTATAGATATATCAAACCCTTAGTGAATTGCATGACTATTATCAAAGCTACCGGAAGAATTACCAGCCAGAAAATCACCACAACCTGTCAATTTAAGGGGAAATGCACCCATATTTTTGGTCTAATATAAAAATAGTGTTTTCATAGAATATGATGGTAAAGAAAATGAAAGGGGGCGTAACCTGAATTTTTGCATTATTAAGCATGTTTCAGGTGTTGGTCCAACATGTATTGTGTGTGTGCTTCGCTAGTACAGTGTACATTGGTGTTATAATGCATTGAATGGGAGCCGTGGGTTCACAATTGGTGAAGGTAATATGGGACAGCCATGAGCATGACGGTATGCAAATGTCTTAAAGGTCCCGTATTACCCACACCTAACCTAATTTTTTTTATAGCAATATACCTTTTTTTGTACCAATGTACTTCATGCATTATTATCTCTTAAATGGATTACTGGACCATTATTTTTGTTTTTTTAACAGTTACTCTTTAAATAAAAAATGTCAAATAACTGTTCATACCAAAACAATGTCCTCAAAACAATGTCCCGTATTACCTTCACGTGTAGGTAAGATGGGACATTTATGATGACGTCAGTATTTGATAATAACAGCCAAACCAAACATAGAATGACTCTGTTTTTTTATTACAATAAAGGTTTATAAAAAGTAGATTACAAATAACAAACTTTGCTTAAATTTGAGTCAGTTATTTTGTATTTTAATTATGCAAATGTCTTAAAGGTCCCGTATTACCCACACCTACCCTATGTTCGGAGGTCACGGGTCAACTACTAAATTTGACGCCTGGGGCTCCTACTATCCGGAGAATTTTCCATGACCATTTTAGTTAGAACTCAACAATTGTGAGCGCTCCGCGCGAATATTGACCAGCAATATAAGTGTTACAAAATAGGCAGGGAAATGCATTCTTTTAATGCATGAATTTGAAGAAAAACGCGTCGAATTGGAGGGGGACACCCATCTGTCGTTCTGTCGAACACTCCCTACACCCCCAAACCACCACCCGAGACACGCAATCGTGGCCGGGCCTATGTCCGGCATCGTCTGCACTGAATACCTTTATCCGAGATAGCGTGATAACCCAAGCGCCTTTGAGGGCGGTTAAACGTTTGAACCAGTGGCGGCTGAAGCAAAGAAATATGAGGGTGGGGGGGAGGGGGGGGGGCGGTATCAAATTGTTTTTGATGTAGAAACTTGAAGAAGAAAATGCACGCGAAACTTGTGAATATTGTGACTTTTTGAACTTAAATTGTATTTTTTTAATACGTTCCCAAAAGTGACAAATTGAACTTATGCAATTGAACTAATTCAAATCGCGCAAATATGGATTATAATTCCATGGCAAATAATGGTTGGTTATCAATCTGAACGATATAATCATTGGTATGTTAAAGGCATAATGTTCATATATGATTTGTTGAAAAGTAATGGTTAATTTCTTTCATTCACAATTTTTTAACAAATATTATATACGTTCAAATATTATTGAATATTATATATTTTTAAATTTCAAACAGTCAAATGAAATAGCAAAGCGATGAGTCTCATTCACAATAAAGGATTGGCAACGTATAATGCTATACCACCCATTGCAAATTAAAATATAATAACAACTGGAATCGTCTATTTCGGTTGACGTAATGAAAAATATCAGATTGGATTCAACCTTTTAAATAATAATTATTTTGATGTTAATGCCGAAAATTAAGCAGCAATAAGCAACAAGCACTTCAACAATATGATACAAATCGGCTAACTGGAATCGTCTGTTTCGGTTGACGTAATAACAAACTATTAGATTGTATATATTTGGATTCAAGCTTTTAAAATTGTCTTTAACTTCAGTAACAATTATAATTATTTAATAATGAAAAGTGTTATGTAATATGTTTTTTAAAAGTTTTTTCTTGTATAGGCCTACTATTCTATTGTAATCAAATCAGCCTTGAGTGACCAGCGTTGTTTGATGATGGGTCAATATCGTTATAACAATGCTACAATATGTGTTTGTACGATACAAAGTCATATGTAACGTATGAAATTGTGTGAATGATGTAGCCTACATGAATGATTGTTAATTGTTAATACAATTCTTGATAGTAGAGGGAAAAAGGGGGAAAAAAAGGGGGGGGGCGGTAAAATTAAGAGAAATAGAAGAAAAGAAGAAAAAAAGTAGGGGGAGGGGGGAAAGAAGGTGAAGAAGGTGAAGAAGGGGTGGAAGAAGGTGAAGAGGGAGGAAGATGAAAAAGAGGAGAAAAAAGAGGGAAAGAAGGTGGAAAGGGGGGGAAATGAGGAAAAGAGGAGAAAAAGAGGGAAAGAAGGTGAAAAGGGGGAAAAGAGGGGGGGAATAGGAGAAAAAAGGGGGGAAAGAGGAGAAAAAGAGGAGAAAAAAAGAAAGAGAAGAAAAAGAAGAGAAAAGAGAGAGGAGAAGAGAAAGAGGGAAAGAGAAAAAAATTCGGACTAGCGGACCTTATTTCAATTTCGGACTAGAGGATATAATTCTAAATTCGGACTAGCGGACCTTATTTTAATTTCGGACTAGCGGATATAATTCTCAATTCGGACTAGCGGACCTTATTTTAATTTCGGACTAGCGGATATAATTCTCAATTCGGACTAGCGGAACTGATATTATTTTCGGAGTAGCGGCCCTTTTAAAATTCGGACTAGCGGACCTTATTTCAATTTCGGACTAGCGGATATATTTTTTAATTCGGACTAGCGGGCCTTATTTTCGGACTAGAGGGCCTTATTTTATTTTCGGACTAGCGGACCTCAAGGTATAGGAAAATCACTGTTCGGACTAGCGGACCGTCGGACTAGCGGACCGTCGGACTAGCGGTTCGTCGGACTAGCGGACAGATTCCCCTCAGACACCCCCCTGTCCGAGCATAGCTCGGAGGGCAGTGCTGCGCACCGCTTGGATGGTACCTTATCAAATTCAGTTTTTCTGGATCTGAGCCTGAGTGCCCCCCGGATAAAATAATCCTGGCTACGCCTATGCTTAAGGTTAGTGTTATCATCAGTATTATTATCATTATTATTATTATTATTATCATTATTATCGTAATTCCAAATATGGCAATGATATTCAATTATTTTGACACTTTTGAAACATTTTGTGAACATTTAGAATGTCGTCTGCACACGCCTACCGCGTGGAAAGTATCAAGAATATGATCATATACGATTCATACGTAGAATAGCAACACATCAAAACCGTCATCAGCATGACCCATGAAATGCACGTGACTACTCCGAATGTTGATTTTCTTCCTGGTTCTTCTTATCCTGACGACATTCCTCCTAAGAATGTTAAAAATATGACCCAACCTCATTAGGTCAAGCTGCAGACCTAAGAACGAGTCATAAACGTAGACGGTCTGCGAGCCAAGCCAGGAACCTGAGCCTGAATGGGAATGGATCAACACACGTCATGCACGTGGTAAACGTGTGTCAATAAATATAGACTGACCAGGAAATGGGCGGCTAAAGCACCAACATTCATACGCCCAGTAGGTTTTGTTAAGTAACCGCCTCGGCCTATTTCATTTGTTTTGCAACGATAACTATTGTCATTTCCTTCACCATCTTGCAGTCTAGTTTGACAATGTTCCTATTTGGAACAGTTTGAATTTAGCCCCTTGTATAATCATGAAAGGTCTTTCTTTCACACTAAAATTACTGTACAAACATGATTACTTTTTTCCTCTCAGGAAACCCCTACGTTTCTTTTAAGAACCCGAAAAGGTTCCCATTCATCATAAAGAAACCTTGTTGAACATGTTGAAGGTTAAAGAACGTATCTTCTAGAAAATTGTCTATGAATTTAACGAGGTCCTTAAAAAGGGAGGGGTTTTTCATCGCAGATGATAAGACTACATTTTGACCCCGGTCAAAGTGCACGATTGAGCAGTCATTTTATCACAGCCTTCAGAATGCTGCGTTCAAGCCCACCCTATCTATAGCACTTGTGACCTCACACAAAGTCATCCATGTACAATGTACCACTGTAATGAATAAATGCTACCTAAATTAGTGTTCCAAGAGTGTCAATGATTGGCTCATCGAGTGGTATATAAACAGTGCTGATCATACAACGCTGCCAAGAAGTAAGGTCAGTCTTGTTCTTGACAATACTGAGGTTTTACCGTCTAAGACCATTCGCAATCTTGGGGTTGTTTTCGATAATAAAATGTGTATGTCTGACCATGTAACCAAGTTGTGTAGATCCATCAACTGGCTCCTACGAAACATTCGTAGAATCCGTCCATATATTAATGTTGATACCTGTCACAACATTGTAAGAGCTCTCATTCTTTCTCGTCTTGATTATTGTAATATTTTGCTAAATTGTATATCTAAGAAAGATCTGAAACGGTTGCAAATCTTGCAGAACAAGTGTGCAAGACTAGTGTGTCTCAAGCCCAGACGTGAGCATGTATCCCCATTGTTGGCTAAATTACACTGGTTACCAGTAAATGAACGTATTATGTATAAGACAATGCTGTATGTGTACAAATCCTTGGAAGGGCTCTGTCCCCAGTATATTCAAGACTGTCTTGTTAAGAAACAATCTCAAAGCACTATGAGAACACGCTCTGCTGACAGCATTCATTTTGTCGTTCCTGTCACCAAGAAATCTGCTGGGGATAGAGCCTTCTCAGTAGTGGCTCCACGTATGTGGAACAAATTACCCGTAGCTGTTAGAAATGCCACTAGTGTACAATGTTTTAAGTCCAAACTCAAAAATCATCTGTTTCCTTAATTGGTTTCCTTTTTTT
This sequence comes from Ophiura sarsii, assembly GCA_035610835.1. NCBI lineage: Eukaryota > Metazoa > Echinodermata > Ophiuroidea > Amphilepidida > Ophiuridae > Ophiura > Ophiura sarsii. The sequence continues at coordinate 22,154,692 of CM069454.1, forward strand.
ATCTCCATGGTTTTTCTTTTTGCTGTTGTATTTTTCATGCTTTTGCGCTTTGTATCCCTAGGCAAAGGCGCGGTATAAATGTTATTTATTATTATTAAGAAGAATATTACTGAAGGCAAAAGCCCCGGTGAAGACGAGATCCCACCGGAAGTTCTCAAAAGATGTGACCTGGACGATATAATTCTTAACTTCTGCAATGATGCGCTGATAAATGGGAGAAAACCAGACCAGTGGTCCATACTAAATCTCATCCCAATTCCAAAGAGTGGAGATTTACGAGAAGGAAAGAACTATAGGGGAATCTGCTTATCATCCATTGTAGCAAAAACTTACAACAGGCTGCTCCTTAACAGAATTCGACCTCACCTAGACCCGGTTCTACGAATCAATCAAAATGGTTTCGCCCAGGTAGATCAACAGTGTCTCAAATTCTGGCATTAAGAAGGATAGTAGAGGAAATTAAGAACAACAACCTCATTGCAGCATTGGTCTTCATAGACTTCAAAAAAGCATTTGATACCATCCATCGTGGTAAGATGTTGGATATATTACGAGCCTATGGTGTACCAGAGAGGCTACTGGCTGCCATTTGACATACATACCAACAAACCAAAGCACATGTTACTTCTCCAGATGGCATCACTAAGGACTTCGAAATTCAAGCAGGGGTTCTTCAGGGTGATACACTAGCACCGTTTTTGTTTATAATCATCCTAGACTATGTACTGAGGAAGGCATTGGCAGGAAAAGAAGAGCAACTAGGCTTCACACTTGTTCCCAGGCAAAGTAGGAGAATAGGGCCGCAGACAATTACAGACCTTGACTTCGCAGACGACATTGTTCTCCTTGCTGACAATCTACGGGATGCAGAGGAACTACTACATCTGGTGGAAGCAGCTGCGCTTACAGTTGGTCTTGGGATGAACGCCAAAAGAAACAAAGGCAATGCTGTACAAAGAAGCTCCAACACCAATTAAAACACTGGATGGTAATGATCTTGAAATTGTCCAAGACTTCAAATATCTTGGTGCCTGGATTGCTGGTAGTTAGCAAGATTTCAACATAAGAAAGGCTCAAGCTTGGAAAGCCTGTAACAGCATGACAAAAATATGGAACAGTAAACTCCCAAGAAACCTGAAAATAAAGCTGTTTACCACCACTGTTGAATCTGTTTTGACCTATGGAGCCGAGACTTGGACACTAACAGCTAAAATGAGAAAAGCGCTGGATGGTTGCTACACTCGCCTCTTAAGAAAAGCACTTAATGTATCATGGCAATCTCACACCACCAACAAAGATCTATATGGGAACCTGCTACCAATATCAGAAAGGCTAAGACGGAGGAGATTAAAATTTGCCGGCCACTGTGCCAGAAGGGAAGAGAAAGCAGTCTCCAAAGTTCTCCTGTGGCAACCCAAGCATGGACACAAGGCTAGAGGACCACCACGAAAGAATTACATCAAGCTTTTATCGGAGGATACAGGACTAACTAGGCAGGACATGAAAAACTGCATGCTTGAAAGACCAGTATGGAAGGCCATCACAGAAGCAAGTAAGCAAGCTGATCATGGTCCACTGCACTCTCTCCCAACAGCTGAAAATTATAATGGGTGTTTTGCTTACAAGACAACATAAATTTATAGCATTAAAAATAAGCAAGGGAATATGGGTAAAGAAATACATTTGCAGAGAGCATATTAAATTTCAAATCCCATTTTGTCAATATTAAGGTCATTATACAGGGTGTGTAGAAATTATATAGGGTATAGCATGAAGCAGTTTAATCAAATGTTTTTCACCTGGCATTCTCTTACTTTGAATATCACATTATTTGAGTTTTTAAGTTAGTGCATAAATAGAACATACACTTTCAAAAGAAAATCATCGTTCTCTTTGTCTAAAGTTTCACCCGGTATTAAAATAATAGAGGGTGGTCAACATTTGTAGCATATTTTGCAAATTAAATTTCCATTCTTATTCTAATTTGTTTTAATAAGCAGTAAACTGGCATGTTGTAATGGAAATAAATCAACTTAAGCATATGCCCAACACTAAACATAATGTTATACAGGGTGTAGCTAAATACACATGTATTCTTATCCATAAGCGAATGAGTAGGCTATTATGTCCCATTAAATATCCCGTTTATCTTATTCAGGATCGATTATAGGTTACCCATAAAAGGTATAGACTTTTCAGTTCTCATTAATATCATTTGAGCTTTAAAAATTAGCATTTAGTAGCATATTTAATAATTATTAAGATTGGTTTATACACATCATGTAAAAATAATGAAACATTGCCTTGTTGGATCTATATTATTAATAATTCTTAAAGGGGCATTGCGATATACGTATGGGAGTGCGCCCTCAATTATCCTGGAAATCAGTTTTTTAGCATCAAAGTAATACTTAGGCATATACTAACTACCATCTGAAACAGTTTACCAACATTCGCCGTTTATCATATAAAATGTCATGATTTTCTTAGTTTCGATATGATCATATCGAAACTAAGGTGCTGAATTCGGAAGTTATGCTATCGTTTACTCACGGACTTTCGCGGCAAATCTCAACCCGGAAGTGCCGTTATTTGCTTAGTTTGGCATGAAGGCGATGTCGGAATTGTATGACATCTTGGATTTGGGCTATGTTGATGATTATCTTTACGTTATTTGCTCATTTAGTATATCGATACATCTCTCAATGCCCCTTTAAACAGCTAAGAAAGTTTAAGCAATCTCATTGGTTCTCAGAGACGTTTTGTGTGGCCATTAATTGAAATTAATTAATTAAATAGATTTTAATCACCGCTTCTAAGCGATGATTGTGTTTTTAAAGACTCTTCTTGTTATAATTTATATCAAACGCCCTATACTTCATTAATTTGGTACTTTAATGACTGAATGAGCCTCTATCTAATGGTTTTATGTGACGTTTCTATTTACAAGCACTTTTACAAATGGAACACTTATGGAAAATGTACTCCATTGTGGAAGTCGATTTTGTATTTTTGTATTATAATATTATTTTGGACAATACCGTGGAAAAAAACTATAGGCCCGACACCAGAAGAATATGATGCAGGCTGACACCATCCAGCCATCAAGGTGTCCCAGAATGATTTAGATCGGGAAAGTAGCATTTATTTAGCGATGAATACCACTGTTAATAATTGGCCAAAGTGCTTACATTTCTAACATGTACATACTTTCTCTGACATTCGTACCAAAAGGAAACGTCTGTATCCAACCCCTCAAATCCCCCAACCACTTCCTTCACTCTCACACTTGTTTTGTTCTATAGTTTAATGAATTCCAAAATGGCGAGAAATAATTATTCGGTTTTTTATCTCGCCACGCACACAAAATAAGCTTATGCGCGTGCGCGTTTATGGACACACCCAAGCGGTTTTTGCTGCACGCAGGCGTCACGCATTTGATACACAGTGCGCTTGTTGTCTTCACGCACGCCCGCATCCTTCTGTATTCATTCGCTGCTGTAATGAGGCTTCGCCAATTTGGAACTAATTAAACTATTATAGCCACTGTACCGCACACTCCCACTGATGAGGTGTTGAAAAACTTTTGTGAGCTGTATCCTATTACTGTTTCATCATCGCCACCATGAATATTGTTTACGTTCGATCTTTTCCAACATAGCAACACGCATTGGAATTAATTCAATGTTCTTTACACTCTCCATGCGGTTTTTTTACTTTTACTACGTACAAAACAGAATTTTCAGAGACTTTCCCAACTCTTACGATAATAATAATAATAATGGTAATTTATAAAGCGCCGGTATCCGCCGTTATGGCGCTTCTCTGCATAACAACCAAAATAACATAAACATGCATAAGAACAAAGATGAGGAGAGTCACATCAAGCAAATGCTTCAGAGTACTAATAATATGTCTTAAGGTTTTTCTAAAAAATATGTACAGAGTTTGACAGTTTCACATATTCAGGCAAGCTATTCCATAGTTTTGGTGCTGCGACCTGAAAACTTCGCTGTCCCCACTGATGTTTTGTAAATGTTTCCTGAAGAAGCCCTTGTATTGAATAGCGTAGCCTACGATGCCCTAGAACATATGGTTGAACAAGTTCTGTTAAATAAGAAGGAGCCTTATCATGCAAGATCTTGAAAAAAATATGGCATATCTTGTATTTTAGTCTCTGTTCAATAGGAAGCAGATCCAGCGTACTTATTTCACAGCGGCACCTTATAGGTTATACGCCATTGGTTGTTGAGTATCTGTGATATATCCATCAGTCCCATTGAAACTACAGTCATTAGAGACGCTGCTCCCATTACGTAGAATGAAATTGTAAAATTCCCGGTCATGTCGAACAAAAATCCTGAAATGAGATGTAAACATTTGATTTCATTATGTTCCACTGCCTCGTCAAATTTATACTGATGATTTGGGTCCCCCTTTGTCCGGCCTCCATAGACATACACGGAATGAAGCTCTAAACTAGTATTGCGTGTAGAGATGAGTGCCCTATACCAACCTTAGGGAGCACATCAAAACTCGACCGCCCGGCAACCGCCGGTTCCGTGCGGTTGCAGCCGGTTTCTATTGTTCTAAACAATGATATATGCGGTCCAACCGGGCGGAACTGGCGGTTGCCGCGCGGTTGAGTTTTGATATGCTCCCTTACTGTATGGGGCGGACAATGGCTCCAGGGACTATGTTTCCTGCTACACCGGTCATAAATTCTCCAATTCCCAGATTAGGCAGACCAGTGGATGGCCTAAAGCACTGTTTTTGTGTAAATCCCACACATAGCCTTACTTATAGTCAACAATGACAGCAGACTAACAACCTGAAAAAACACACACTTGGCCTCAGGGTCTTTAGTCTGTATTACAAAAGTGCTAACCCAGTGGAACATTATGTTACATAAATAACATTACTTTTGTACTTTAATCCAATATTGTAGCAGTGGCTGGTATTGTAAGTTACTAATGCTATCAACACCCATAACTTCGTCTTACAATGATTATTTGGTATTATAAATCTCATACATTATTATTTATTTATTTTATAAAAATGGGGCACATTGTGTAAGATTTTATTTTAACTAGACAATTTGTGCTTTGCCGAAAGAAACTGCAATTACTATATTTCCGGTTCTACCTTCACTAAAATTATTTAAAAAATTCAAACAATAAATATTGGTGGTAAAGCAAACAGATCTACAAATTAAATTAAAATTCCATTATAATGGAATGGGGCGGTCAAAAGGAAATGGCGATATGATGCAAATAGAAAGAGGCAAAATAGCAGCATTTGTAAAAGTGCTATGTTATGTGGCAGATGAATCAATCGCAAAGATGCTAATTGTGCATGAATTTTGTGTTACATGAATGTAAAAGAAAAATATATTACAGCATAGTTTATTTGTGTATCAATACATAGGCATGTCAGCGCGCCATGTTGCGCTTGTTTACTGGAAGTGCCAGAGTACCAATAAACATATGTGGTGATCAATGATTGCAGGTTTTTTAAAGTTACATCGGTAGCGAGCCGAACCCTATAGCGTGGGATTGGCAAAATGATGAAATTTATGTCTTTCTACATACAGATGGAGGCAGCCATGTTTGCTTTTTGTAGTCTATTATGCCACATTCGTAAAATATATGTACCATAATGCAGCATAGTTTATCAGTTCCCCACAGCCTATGATGGAGTCAAAGGTATTTATTTTTAGTCTGTTGATGTATTGGCAATACGGTACTTCCAACAGAGAGACAAAATAGTTAATACTTGTTTGAAGGAGAAACCATGCAGATAGGATGTCAGTCAGCATAGCAAGTGTTCTGATATTAAGGAAGACTATGGCACTGCCTGAACATGTAACTATGTATAAAATCATAAAAAGCCATAGAAAGTACACAGACACAAGCATGAATTGTAATTTTGTTTTACAAGAATTTTTTTGTCCAAAATCAAATATTGAAATTGAAATAAAGAAGTGTGGTTTTTTTTAATCAGGAATGACAATTTTGTGTGCGGCTTGATATATTAAAGAAAGGTTTTGTTAAATTCCATGTTTATTTGGGATCTAATAGCTCTGATTTGGCAATACATAAATCAAGCCAAATATAAGGTAGGCCTAGCCATTACATCATGTAACCTATTTTTACATAGAGTTGTGGCATCGTGAAAATACAGAAAAATAGGAAGGATCAAAAGTGATTTTAGTTTTAAAAATGTTTAAATTCAGTATTCAGTAAGACAAATGCTCCCTTCCACTTATTTCTAAAAACATCGTAAATGGAAGTATCTTGAGCAAGCACTATACCGTTTATAGTTGGAGGGAAAGTTATCTATTTTTCGTTTGTGTATGGAAAATACAGCATTTCCATGGTATATTGGTATTAACCAGAAAAATGTTTACAAAACATGCCTCTTTCTTTTCAGACGATGGTGGACACGAACGGCCGTACATTTTGAATTTCCGTTGGTTTCAATGTAACAATGGATTTTGATTATATGACCCCATAAAATTCATCACACGTTAGAACGAAATGATTTCATCCTAAAACCGCTGGAGTTGGATAACCAACTCCAGTGTCAGCATCATTTTTTGAATTTAATCCGTTGTTAAGCGTTCGTCCCATTCACTTGATCACGCATATTTTAACATGAATATTCGTGAATACGCCCGTGTCCGGCATCGTCTGTTTCTTTTAGACCGCCCCTATACTGCCCTCTTATTATTTTATAATGACATCATCGTATTCATCGATAGAGGGCAGTATTATCAAATTACTAACAGATATGAGAGATAGACCATGTCAAAGATGGCGGCCTCCACGTATGTCTAGAAAGACCTAAATGTGTAAATTTTCGCAATAACATGCTAATAGGGACGGCTCGCGGCGCGATCCGCCCCCAAAAAGAAAGTAAATTTACCTGACACAAATCCGCTAAGTATGGCAGCACTCCCATAAGACATATGAAGCAATGCGACTGTGAGGTAGTGCTCGCCTTTTTCGGAAACATCTTTTGCAGTGATATATAACTCTGTCCCTAAAATGCCGCTACTAACTCCAAAAAGCACCGCTAAAGTGGTCATACCAACGAAGCTGACAAACTGTGTGGCCAGAATCAATGATATCGCAATCAGTACACTTGATGAATAGATCAGTGGTTTGTTCGTTATCCCTGTGTGCAACAACGGTAAGAGGGGAAATCTGGACAATACAATGCCGAGTCCACCGCATGTGGCTACGATGGTCGATTCCTTCAAAGTTGCACCGTTAGATAAACCAAATGATACAATGTATATCATCCATCCGGTGGATGCATAACCCCAAGCAAACGACGGTACTAAAACACGAGCAAAAAATGATGGTCTAATGAGTAAATGAGCGCCAAAACTCTTAGCAAAAGTTTCAAATCGGTTGGAACCCTGAACTGTTGAACGAGAATGATCGGTACTCGCTTCATCATCTTCAGGGCGAATTAGTAGCTCTTTGTGAGTGCCGTCAGTCTCCGGCTGTAATATGAGAGCGCTGAATGGAATCGACTGCAGGCAAAGCCCACCCAATAAAAGTAAAGTTCCCCTCCATCCATACGTCTCAAGAAACATTTGAGCTAGTGGAGGGAAAAAGACCATACCTAGTCCAGTCCCACAAGAGTAAACGCTGGCGGCAGTGTTATACTGTCGACCGGTGAAGAAGTTTGGGACCACTCCTATCGCAAGATTCTCCTGCAGCAACAAGAAACCTTTAGAAGTATATTAAAACAAATACATATGTTGCAATGTTTAAACAACAAAGTGGATCGAGATATGAATAAACATGGGAAATAGCAAGAAAATGTGTGGGAGAGAAAAGTCAATTTTGTAATGTTTTAAAAACTATTTTTAGTATTTTATATTGTTGAAAGGTCAACTAGTACGGTAACCCCATCTAAAGTTGTGTAGTAGAAATGCTTTCATTTATTATCGTGTATCGTAGTGTGAGTGCAATATTATACAAACATTTACTGTTCATGAGGGAAATGGGTGCAAAATAGCTCCCCGAGGTGACTGGAGACCGTGAGCCCACGGTCTCCAGTTACCGAGGGGACCTTTTTTGCACTATTTCCCGAATATAGAGCAGTAAATATTCGTTTTATATACATATAAAAATAGTTCTGACTTTTGAAATACTTTGATAAACAAAGGATAATAGGCCTAGGGCTACTCAATGTATTAATCAAGGTCCGGCAGTCGCTAAGCTTACTTCAATTTCCGCTTTTCTCTCGCCGATTGACCAGCATATTTGATTTGCTTTTTTGTATTAGCACTTGTCTACATCGTCGAGTAATGGCTCCAATGCTTCTTTTCCCAATGAGCGAAACCTAAATTCTCCATTTTGGTGATAAACTCCGGGAAAATTATTCCGAACGGCAGCGAAATAAAAAAATAAACAATGCAGACGTCACGGAATCTGATCGATTGACACAATTACTGCGATCGCGATCAAGGGGAAAAGGTACTATATCCCTCGTAGCTCCTCATCGAAGGGAAATAGTACTTTTTATGGGATTTCCCCCCCCCCTCCATTTTATGTCACATGTAGTATCCACCAATCAAATGACATGAATATTTTCATGTGTTATATAAAGTCGTATGTCTATTTGTTAAAACCCACACAATAACATCACGTCAACGAAGATATGCAAGTAATTAATTTACCTACATCAAGTCTGTCAGACACAAACAACGACAGTACTGGTCCGTTCATACTCTTGTCGTCGATCGCCCGACGTCGACGAATATCGGCGCACGAGTTGCGGCAATGTCAACTTTTATCCGCCGACGTCGGCCGATGCTCAACGAACAAATGGACGGACCTTAATGTGTAAAGTGGGAAAATAAATTCAAAATTTATAAAACTGTTTTATCATAATTTTCGAAATCGCACAATTTTCGGGAATTTTTCCAACAATTACGTGTAAACTTCAATTAAGTCTATGCCTAAGCAGATGATAAACAACGTCCTCAGCGCCATCAAGGTATAACACATCAGTCAAAGTTTCAGGATGAAGTAGCTTCTTATCGCTTATCGGCAATAGTTTCACCCCCATGCCTTTGGTCAAAATAATTTGGATTCGTCAAGTGTATTTGAATAAACATGATTAAGGATGCATTTTCACGTTCAAATTACTATGTCGGATTTGGTACTAACTACTCACCGGTTAATATTTGACCAGCAAACAGCGTATATGCGTTGTTAGCGCATGCGCATGTGATGAGACCAAAGCTGGATACCAATCCACACAGCATCATTCCATATCGGGCTCCGATTAACTTCACCACTACATTTGCTGATAATCCTGCATACAAATGATGGAAAAGGGGCCCGTTCATTTTCCCGTCGTTGATAGCGTCAGTTGACGTCAGCGGATTAAAGTTGAAATTGTTTCAACTCGCGCGCCGATATACGTCGACGTCGACCAATGTCCAGCGAGGGGAGTACGAACGAACTAAAGTGCTCAACAAAAGAAAGTCGTACACTTTGTTTAGGTCATTTAAAGTAACTTTCGACTATTGTTTTACCAAACAGGCTAGATAAACATTTGGATGAATCTTTTAGGCACATTTTGATACCAAACATAACACCTAACAACAAGGATAAACCATGATTAGCACTATTTATAGACAATTTGTCACTTTTTAAAAGTCACATTTCCAATACACTACGCTGAAGAAAACACCAATTGTTAACAAGCACATAATGCCCTTTATGTTCGGAATCAAATATCCCGCTTACTAAGTGTACGCCCAGCGCGAGGTAGTGTACACGGCTGCACTGTGTGATCGATTGCCCGCCGGTCAATCCTGGTTAATAACAGTGTCACGCATGGGGTGAACCTCGCACACACACATTTTCCTCCCGTGTAGTAATTGAAAATGTGACTTTTGAAAAGTGACTAATTTTCTTTAAATGGCGCTAATCATGGTTTATCTTTGTTGCTATGTTATGTGTTATGTTTGGTACCAAAATGTGCCTAAAAGATTCATCCAAATGTCTATTTAGCCTGTTTGGTACAAAAAAAATCAAAAGTTACTTTAAATGACCTAAACAAAGTGTACGACTTTCTTTTGTTGAGCACTTTATATGGCATGTATAGATTAAGTGTAGTATATTTGTACCGGATACTGTATTACCAGTACAATCTGATGCATGTACAGGTATCAACCGATACTGTAATGATCTTAAGGTTGGTGACGCCGTACTATTGACACGCTCCTGAGGGAGGGGCAATCCCTTGGTACCAAAACAAAGTCACCAATTTATAACTTGAACCTTAGAATAGCTCGTACAATGTCACCAATTATCTTATTCATAATCATACTGTCATTTAGATATCGATTAGTATTCAAATAATCGTAAATATGAAGTTATGCTAAAGCTTTATTTCGACTTCTGAGTTCGTAATTTTTGTCATTTCCTCCCGGTGTAAACAACCATCTCGATTAGATAGTGGGGCATTCTACTACCCACCGTTCACAATCTGTTATTATAAATGGTCGCGAGTCATCAGTTCATGTTCCTGAAGAGGGTGTTCCTCAAGGGTCAGTACTTGGCCCTTTAAGAAGAAGATACGTAAGTTATGTTACCTGTGGGAACACTAACAAACTATGAATTTGACTTTAATATGATTCATTTGGTAGCTGACAACAACAACAACAAATGTCCGCATTGTAATGTTGGGTTATACATGTACATTTATCTCGTATCTTTACATGCGAAGAGACTTTAAATTTCCATTTTGCTATCAAATAATGTACAAGTTGTTGTGATACTGGCGACATGTTCTCGAAATGTCAAGCATCATCCCCATGTTCATTCATCCATCAACCTTGTTTTGATGTCAATGTATTAATTTAGGTATATTTAGGCAACACTCTGAACATACATGCATGTTTACTGTATTCAATACGTACTCTCTATAGGCGCACATGTTACGGCTAGCTACATATTGTAACGGATGAGAGGTTACACACGTGTGGATTGTTCTATATATATATATATAAACTGCTCACAAAAAGTATCGAAACACTTAGAAATAATCCAATATATAACGGCTCGAAAGGGTATGCATTAATCGAAGCAAATAACCAAGCGCATAATTTTGTTCTGCGTATTTTGACACCTCGATCGATAAGATACGATGTTGCGGAGCGGAAATATTGTCATTTCAATGGTCGTGGGTCCAATTTCAAAAGTGACAATCATCCTATAGAAAGAAGTTTGCATTACTGTTTAGAATGATCAGATTCGTACTTTTCAATAGGGATGAGTGTCACTTTTGAAACTGGACCCACGATCATTGAAATGACAATAACCATGATAACTCCGCTCCGCAACATCGTATCTCAACGATCGAGGTGTCAAAATACGCAAAACAAAATTATGTACTTGGTTATTAGCTTTGATTAATGCATACCCTTTCGAGCCGTTATGTATTGGATCATTTCTAAGTGTTTCGATACTTTTTGTGAGCAGTTTATATATATATATATATAGAACAATCCACACGTGTGTAACCTCTCATCCGTTACAATATGTGAGCAGTTTATATATCAATATGTTGAATATATTAATAGATTAATGTATACTTGCATGGAGGAAGGTTGGGTAGTGTGTTATAATAGTATAATGTGCGATATGATGGATTCTCATGAAATTAAGGCAATGGTTTTGCATATAAATGCTGATGTTTCATTAAATTTTCTATATTTAGACTACAGGGTATTTGATAGTTAGCGGATTTTATAATGTGGTATAATTTAATTATATTTTGGATTTGATTTTATGTTGTTACCCCTCCCAAATTTTCTTTTTTTAGGAAGTTTTGGGTGGTGTACTAAATAATATAATGCATGATATGACAGGTTCTCATGAGATTTAGGTTATGTTTGCATAATGTTGATGTTTTCATTAATTTTCTGTATTTAAATTATGGGGGTTTTCGTATTTGGATTTTAAAAGATGGAGGTGAAATTTCATTATATTATGGGCATATTTTATGTTGTCACCCCTCCCAAATTTTCTTTTTTTTGAGGGTGAGGTAGGTGCGCGTGTATGGGGATCAGTAGTTTTTGAATCTGATATCCCTTTTCCAGGTTTGGAGCGTTTGGAGGATGGTAAAGTTTGACACACAGCCACTCAAATTAAGTGTGTCAAACAGAACTTTTCGGATATTGAATAGGAACGAACTTGACTTTGGACTTGGAAATATTATGTTATCGTGTATGTATTTGTATTTGTATTCTCGTCAGGCAGATTTAGAATTAATAGGTGCGAAATGTATAATATTATTAATAATGAGGTGGACTATTATAACATGTTATGATTTTGGAAATGTACACCAGTGTGTTAATCAATGTGATGCTTGTCAACACAACGATTTTCAGATGCTTATCATAATGTTTTATGAGTAATCAGCAACAACATTTTCATCTAAAAGCTGCTATGGTTTCTATTAACGTTTCATGGTATACGGAACTTTGTTAAGCGGTAAAAGAAGTTTAATTGGTTATCAAGAAAGAAACCTGATATTGGTGTTTTTTTTGCAAGAAACTTATAGCACCAATGAAGTGGAAAAATACTGGTCTCAGAAGTGGAAGGGTAAAATTATGTTCTCTCATGGTACAAATCATAGTAAGGGGGGCAATTTTATTTAAAGAAAATTGGGATTTTGATATTAAAACGAGCATTTTTGACCCACATGGTAGGTACATTATCGTTAATATTGAAGTTCAAGGTCAACAAATGCTGTTTATTAATGTTTACGCTCCATGCTCGAGTAACCAAAGGAACAGTGTGAATTGTGGGATAAATTGCGAAATTTAATTTCTAGTGTTGACAATTATGATGATACGCACTTAATCATCGGTGGTGATTTAACGTTTTAATGAATATTGCTCTTGACCGCGATGGGGGAAACCCAAGGTATGACGCGACTGTTATGGGCAAGATTGATATTTTTGTGGCTGACTTTGATTTAATCAGTGACAGTTAAGAATGTTATTGACATTTGGCGTGCAAGAAACCCTCATATGAGACAGTACACATGGAGGCAAAAAAATCCTTTGATTCAAAGCAGACTGGATTTTTGGCTCATTTCAAATAATACGCAGGATGTGGTTAAGAGTACAGACCTTTCACCTACCATTGGGACAGACCATTCTATGATTTACTTGAATATTGAGAATATTATGAATGATGATGGTACTTATAACGAGAGAATTTCATGGGAGTTAATTAAGTTTGAGATTCGGAAATTCTGCAAAGATGAAGCGAATACGAGCAGACAGCGCCTAAGGAATTTGGAGGAGATAGTGAAAGTAAAGGAGGAAAAACTTGAGATTCATCCATCCAAAGAAAATGAGGATGCGTGGAATGTGGCTAGACTTGAGCTTGATCAGGAATATGATATCATCACACAGGGAATTATCATAAGATCTCGAGCAAACTGATCTCGAGCAAACTGGGTTGAGAAAGGTGAAAAAAGCAACAAATATTTTTTAGGCTTGGAAAAAGGTAAAAACAAGAGTACAGTAAGATGTATTCTAATGAATAATGGTGAGGAATCAAAGGATCATAAAGATATTTCTAACGAGATTAAATCTTTTTATCAGTCTTTGTAAGCTAAGAAAGAAGTGGATTTAAATTCACAGCAGGCTCAGTCATTTCTAAATAAGGAGAATATCCCGCAATGAAGTATTGACCAGCAACAATTATGTGAGGGGCTTCTTACTGTCAATGAATATTTTAAGGTTCTTAATACTTTTCAGAATAACAAGTCACCCGGTAATGACGGCCTTACGGCTGAGTTTTATAAAGGGTTCAACAAAAGAAAGTATACCACTTTGTTTATGTCATTTTGAGTAACATTCCATTTTTTGTGACCAAACAGGCTAGATAGGCATTTAGATGAATCTTTTAGGCATAATTTGATACCAAATTTGCCCCCTAACAACAAAGATAAAACATGATTAGCACCATTTAAAGAAAATTGGTCACTTTTCAAAAGTCACATTTTCAACGCACGCAAGCCGCGAGAAAATGCTGTGCGTGGCACTTTGAATGCCCGGGAATTAAATGGATATTGATCACACAGTGCAACTGCGTTGGGTTGTGCCTGAGCGAGCGGGATATTTGATTATGAACAGGTAACATGTAGTCTTTTCTTCCCGCGTATGTGTATTGAAAATGTGACTTTTGAAAAGTGACTAATTTTCTTTAAATGGTGCTAATCATGGTTTATCTTTGTTGTTAGGTGGCAAATTTGGTATCACATTATGCCTAAAAGATTCATCTAAATGTCTATTTAGCCTGTTTGGTAAAAAAAAAATGAACGTTACTCAAAATGACATAAACAAAGTGGTATACTTTCTTTTGTTGAACCCTTCACATCTTTTTGGCACCTGTTTGGGAGCACATTAGTAGGAAGCCTGAATAGCAGTTATCAAAATGGTGAGCTTTAAAGAAGGATAAAGATAAGAGAAAAATAAGTAGTTATCGCCCTATCACCCTGCTAAATGTCGATTTGAAAATTGGGCCGAAAGCAATTGCATCGCGTCTTTCTAAAGTTCCTCCAGACATTATTGGTAAAGAGCAGGCAGCGTTTTTATAAGCGGTCGGTATATGGGAGACGCGGTGAGAACTGTGGCTGACATAATGTATTTTACAAAATATAAAAATAGTCCTGGTCTGCTGTTGAATATTGATTTTGAAAAGGCTTATGATTCTATTGATCATGATTTTCTTAAAACAGTTATTGAGTCCTTTAATTTTGGTGAAGGTATTCAAAAATGGATTCACACATTTTATAATAATACCAAAAGTTGTGTTATGAATAATGGTACATCATCAGGATATTTTGATGTTAAACGCGGTGTGAGGCAAGGGGATCCGTTGAGTTCTATTTTATTCGTGTTATCGATGGAGGTGTTATTAATATATATCAGAAATGATACAAATATTAATGGGATTCAGATAAATGAGGTCACCAATATAAAAATATCATGCTATGCTGATGATTTAACATGTTTTTAAAAGATACCAAGTCCGCTGACAATATCTTGCATATGCTTCAAGTATTTAAATCATGTTCATCTCTCAAGGTAAATGTAGAGAAGACTGAGGCTATGTGGTTGGGAAGTTGCAGAAACTTGAAAGACACGCCTTTACCTGTGATTTGGACAAAGCATATTAAGGTTTTGGGTATCTTCTTTTCTTACAATGAGCAGTAAGCTAATAACCTTAATTATGATTCTAAGATCTCTTCACTTAAAGGCATATTATGTGATCTTTTCCAGAGAGCGCCCTCAATTCATGATTTATTTTAGAAAGTAGATTTTCTTGCAGATTTACATTTCTGATAATAAATCGTACATACATTCCAAGTGACAGAGCGATACGATTCCTAATTACCTCAAAATCAAGGTTTTAGAGTGAATTTTGAGTGAAAATATAAACTGTCGTGTTATCACGACAGTTTATTTTCACTCTAAAACCATGATTTTGAAGTAATTAAGAATCGTATCGCCCTGTAACTTGCAATGTATGCACGAATTATGATCAGAAACGTAAATCTGCAAGAAAATCTACTTTCAATTTTTTTTTGATGTTGAGGGCGTTCCCTTGAAAGATCACATAATATACCTTTAAGCAAGTTCTTGCATTGTGGAAGAATAGGGATTTGACAGCAATTGGTAAATAGTTATTGTCAAAACTTTCGGTTTGTCCAAATTTCTTTATATGTTTAGTTTAATAACCATACCAAAAGCTGTTCAAAGGCAAATTAATTCTATCATTCATAAATTCGTTTGGAATGGTCCAGATAAGATTAAAAGAGCAGTTGTAATGGTTGAATATGATTAACATGATTAAGGAGGCCTAAAGATGGTGGACATTTTTTCAAGAATTAAAGCCCAACAGGTAATATGGTTAAAGCGTTTCATGAGTGATGGCATAGTCGCCTGGAAAATAATCTTATCCAAGTATTTAAAGAGAGTTGGAGGAATGGAATTTTTATTGAAGTGTAATTTTGATATGAAGAAGTTAAATTGTCATATTCCTCACTTTTATGCTGATATTCTAAATTTGTGGTCTGAAATTGGGGATACTATTAAAAACAAGAGTCTGTTGAGGATATTGTAAACAGGTGATATGGAACAATAAACATATTCTAATTGATAATAAATCTGTTTACTATAGGTCCCTTCATGAGAATGGTAACATTGTAATCATTAATGATCTCCTTGGCCACACAGAGAAATTTAAGAAGGTTAACACGTTGGGTAGAGCATTTAACAATGCTGATTATTTAAGGTGGATGGTATTATACAGGCTATCCCAGCTACATGGAGAGCACAGATTACTACCAAATTGTGTATTAATGAGATTGACCCTGGACCCGGGTTTGATATAGATGGTAGTAGAAAGTTACTTGAAAGTATACATTCTAAAGAGTTATATAAGATTTTTGTAAATCAAAGTATCTTAACGCCAGTATGTCAATATACAATGGTAAATACTTATAATTTTGATGTGAAAAAGTGTCGTGATATTTATATTTTACCATGGAAAACTACAATTGATAGCAGGCTTAGATGGCTGCAGTACAGGATCATTCATCGCATTCTTCCAACAAATCAATGGCTTCAAAGAAGTGGTATAATTAATAGTCCAAATTGCACTAAGTGTAAGAATAAGGTTGAAACACTGCATCATTTATTCATTGAATGTGTTGAGGTCGATCAGTTCTGGAAAATCTTTAAAACACATTGGGATTTTATTATTCATGACATTTCGAATGACGAGATATTATTTTGGTATTATGGATAACAACAGCGAAAATTGGGAATTGAGGAACCATCTTCTCTTATATTATTGCCAAGAGGTATATATATCACCAGATGTAAGGGGTCCCCCTTGTCGATCCGGGTCTTCAATAATCTTTTGATAGACACGTTTCGATTGGAGGAGATCATTGCAAGGCAAAAAGGGAAGCTGGTATTTCACTTTAATAAATGGAATTATGCTGGTAATATTATCTTCTAGCTATGAATGTAATTGTTTTCACACCACTAGTAGTGTTTTTATTTGCTTTTTTTTAAAACCTGCCTTGTATTTCTGTTTTCTCCAAGTTTTGGGGTTTTATTTACGAGCCTAATGGACGTGTAATCGGTGGTTGAATCTTCCACCAATATGTTTCACCACCGTTATGACTTGCTTGGAGAATGGGTCTTGTCATTGGTAATTTTTAATTTGTAGTTGCTATTGTGATTATTGGGTGTTTTTTTGTGCATTTATGTCTTGTTAAAAGAAGAGAAAAATAAAACATATCGCTAGCACCAGGGCGAGAAATAGAAAAAGAAGAACAAAATGACCTTAAGTTGAATGACGACAAAACTACAGTTCTTCATGTTACATCTCGCTTTAGAAACCATTCTGCTATTTCATCAATAAATATCAATGAATCTCAAATTGAACCACTTCCAATGCCCGCAATCTTGGCATTATACTTCAAAATGATCTTATAATGGATGTTCATGTCAATAACATTTGTTGTGCGGCTTCTCATGCTCTTTATAAGATAGGTTAAATTCGGCAATATCTCGATCTGCCAACAACTGAAAGACTACTCCGTGATGTTGCCGACTTGATAACTCTAATACCTGCTCGACTTGTTACTCTCTCCAAGATTCGTTGTCACATTTCTCCTGTCCTTCGTGACTTACATTGGTTACCGATCAAATCACGCATTATGTACAATATTCTAAAGTACTAAAGTTGTCCTGCCAGGAGAACCCTGAAAGGTTCTTTAAAGAACCAAAAATAGTTCCCCAAACATGATACAGAACCATTTTTGGTTGATACAGAACCATTTTTGGTTTTATGAAGAACCTTTTGGGGTTCTTCAATTTTCAAGAACCTTTTTTGAAGGTTCTATGACAGTTCTATAAAGAACCTCTCTCTTGAACCTTCAAAAAAGGTTCTTGAAAATTGAAGAACCCAAAAAGGTTCTTCATAGAACCAAAAATGGTTCTGTATCAACCAAAAATGGTTCTGTATCACGTCTGGGGAACTGTTTTTGGTTCTTAACCTTTAAGGGTTTCTCCTGGCAGAACAAAAAAGGGTTCTTTAATTTCTTAGAGTGATGTATCTGCAAGATCTCATTCAACAATATAAGCCCATACGCAATCTCCGTTCTGGCTCAAAATATCTTCTTGCACATGCTTCTTCACCTTCTACTTCATATGGTCGCCGTTCTTTTCAAGATACTTCTGCTGATCTTTGGAACAATTTACCATGTCATTGTAAATCAGCCAAAACTCTTGAACATGAACAGTTCAAATCATTGCTAAAAACATGCTTGACGCGGGAAATCGAGCTCGTTAATCGACAGTGCCAATCTAAACCGACACGACTCGAGAATTGAGGGTGGGGGGACGAGTGTCACTGGTAGATCGGCATCTGATTTAATATGATTTGATGGTTTATTTCTTACTTCACAATAGATGAGGTGACCGTTGTTTACATCAGTAGTGTTTACAAATTGATTAGCGCCTGGTCTAAAGACATGCTAGAGGTACTAGTCCATGACTACTGCATACATTACTATATGAAAGCAGAACACACATCACTGAGCGCCAATTTTAAAAGCACATGCCCTTATGGTGCGCACGCAAACCGCCGGGCAACCAGATTTAGTACCTGGTCTCTCATTGTGCTTAGGGATGCAGGCATAATTCTGTTATACCCTGCACACCTACATCGGTAGTATGCGTCGTTCTTAAAAATCATGCACTATGAATACCTCTGTGAAGGGTATAACAGAATTACTCCGGGATGCATACCATGACTACTGCACTATTACACCGTAAGCATGGTAAGTAATGATCAATCAAATGTGAATTAAAGCACCGTTCCCTGTAGGTGCGCACGCAAACCGCTGGGCACTACGTCACCGGTCACACCATCTATAGTATAGGCACATAATTTTATGAAGCTGATGCAAAATATCAGCTGGACACTAACGATGAGGAAAATAGAAGAAATTAAAAGGAGGCTATAGAAGAGCCTAGGGGAGGCTTATGATCGAGTGAAAGAGAAAGTCCTACCAATAAGCTAAGAGAGGTTGAAAATGCCCACATAAACAGCAAGCATGGTAAGAGTTGGAAACTGATAAACCAAATGTCAGGAAGATTGACGACAAGAAAGGATCTACAAAAAAGAGTGATTAAATAACTGACACACTCACTTCTAAAATCTACTTGGGAGCCCACCACATATAAATTATGAGGATGAGGAAATTGCCTCAATACTATCAATATAAAAGAAGGGCCCTTTGATTTGGAGGAATAATGAGAAGGCTAAGAAGGATAAGAAGGGGAAAAGCAGCGGGGAACATGGTATCACAACGAGTCTGTTTGACCTTCCCAACATTAATTAATGCCGGTACCCATTAACACAACTGGGCGTAGAGAGACAAGCGCGGTAAAGTGCCTTACCCAACTACACAACACGCTGGCCACAACGGGACACGAACTCACAGTCTTTGTCACAATCTTTGTATTGTGGAGCGAGAACATATCCGCTGGACCACGAGTGCCCGACCATAAATCTGTAATTCTATGTAATACTCATTTTGTGGATGTTTCAAAGTTAAGGTTCCGTAAATAATTGAAAAAACCACATCAACAAGCCAGAACAGATTTGTCTGCATTACAGTTTATAACTTACCAATTAAACATCCCATGCACTGATGATTCCAATTGCTGATCCAACAACCCACGTGGCTGTAGATAACTGCTCCTTCAGTGTTGGCAACAATACGCTAAAGCCTTTAATGATGCCTGTCTCCAAACATAGAGACATTGTAACCATAAACAAAACAAACCACGATCTAATGTTACGTTCGATTTCCATTACTGACGAATAGCTACTATTGGGATTTTTTTTGTTAGAGCCTAACTAATTGAACTATCAACATACATGGTACGTGAATGCATTGTAGTCCATTGTCTGGTCCCGTGTGCATAGAGGCACTCGGATACTCTTCCCCGCTAGGGGCGTTTTCAAAATGGTCGCTTAACTCCAACTTACATTAGCATATTGAGGTTCGAAAAGCTTACAGTTGAAACAGAGTTGAATACTTTTTGAAGGATGAATTGTTGTTAAATATATACAAGGCTTCAAAGAATGCCATGAAACTTGATAAGAACACATATTTTGTGTAAATTATAAGATGGTAAGACTAAAAAGATATATTCATCAGGTTTAACCGAAACCAAAATGGCCGCCATAATGCACAAATAGCCATTAAAAATCTCGAAAGCCATTGTTTTTGACATTTTTGACAGTATAATACATCATTTAGAAGTGCATAGGAAATATGAAGCTTTTGTCAATGTTGGTATGGCTCACAATGGTTAGGATGGCCACCAGAGCAAGGCATTGCATGGTCAAATGTTGATTTTGAAAACGACCATATCTGGCTAAGCTTCCATCATTAGGCAGTGATTTTGGCGCATGATCAGATGATAGCGGGCCATCAAATTATTATAACATTGAGCAATAAAAACGTGCAACAGTAAAGCCTTTTCAAGCCTGAATAGGCTAAAGTAAGTTGGATTTTAGCCGCCATTATAAAAATGCTATTTGTATTCAGTGTTCAATACAAATCAATGACATCCAATATAAAAACAACTTTTCCCCGTTAGGTGTCGTTACTAAAAGCATTATAACTTAAAATGTATTCAGTCAATTTTAATGACTGAGGTGTCATATTGTGAAGAGGAAATTTGCTCGCTTAATATTCTGTATCTCAGTTTTTAAACATTCCGGTTACTGTTTTTGAATAAGCTAACATTAAAGGGGCACTAAGAGATCTGTTGGAGGATGCGCCCTCAATTATGATAAAAACTGGGATTAGTATATTTTTATAATTGTATTACATGTATGAACTTACACCTATAAGGATTAAGAAAAATCAGCCTTCTATGTACAAGAAAACGTCGATTAAAAAAACAGTATCCCCTGCAGTACGCGTGATACATAACGCGAACCATATTTGCATAGAGGGCGTTTTTCAATAAATAACGATGATATTGTTTTAATCAAGTATTGCTGTGTTTTTGCTAGTAGAAACAACAGTAATGGCCATTTTTAATGTTCATCTTGAATTCTGAAGTAAATTTTTAAACATTTAAAATTTTCAACACCACTTAATGTGCCTTTAAAGCACCTGGTCTGGAACTGTTTGTAGTAGGTGTAATCAAATGTACAGGATTTGCCCGATTACGGGGCATGAACAGTTATAAATATTTGATGATGTCAATTAATAATATAATAATAATAAAAACAGTGTTTATATAGCGCACTGTGGATCACAATCCCTCAGAGCGCTTTACAATATGATACATCATAAAATAATAAAAAATACAAGCAAATCAATAAAATAAAATAAAAAATTGCAAGACCAACAATTGCACATAACATCAAGCCCTGATATATCATAACATTTACAGACCAGCTGTGATTATATTAAAAAGTACATTAATTGCACATCAAAAAACATTAGAAGTCAAATGAACACACTATGAAGAATACACTCGAAAAATGCATACATACAGCCATCCCCGAGTCAAGTCTCGAAAATGACTACATGAAGACAAAGCATACGTGAAGCCATCTTCGAGACAATTCTCGAAAGTGACTACATGTAAATTAACACACATCATGTACATAATACAGCAAAATATAATTAAAATAACCATAAAAATACAACAGTAATGGAGGATTGTTAAGCATGAGATACCCACGGACAGAGGCCGTGTAGCATGTCAGTGGATCTCACATACCTAATACCATATCACTTGAGACATTTGTGCTTCTATAAGGGAGCAGTTGAATCAGTAGTTGAATCAATGAGAAGCAAG
The DNA here is from genome assembly GCA_035610835.1 of Ophiura sarsii. Lineage (NCBI taxonomy): Eukaryota > Metazoa > Echinodermata > Ophiuroidea > Amphilepidida > Ophiuridae > Ophiura > Ophiura sarsii. The sequence goes on from CM069454.1 coordinate 22,176,659, forward strand.
TTAGAACAACTCAATAGACCAGAAAGTCAATTGTCCCTTGAGAGTGTCAATGAAGCCGTTTTTATGAAATGGGCCTGAAATACACCATGATTGTGACAGTGTGCCGAGGAAAGTCTTATTTTAGACATACATTTTGGTGGGGAAAGCTGGTACTTCGTCACGTCTCACAGGGTGAAACCTCATAGATTTCCATAAGCTGTTGATAAAATCAAAAAAACGCATATACAGTTTCCAATGATGTGCTGCCGAAGCTATTTTAACACTTTCACGCGGCAGGCGGCTGCAGACGACATTCCAAAAGTTCACAAAATGTTTCAAAAATAGTCAAAATTATTAAATGTCATTACCATATTTGGAATCACCATAATAAATGCATTAAAATACGTACAGACATACCTAGTATTGATTCAGTAAATCCTTGAGATAGACCTTGAAAGTTGGGAAAGGTTTCTGACAAATCTTTTTTGTATTTGTTAAAATCAAAAGCCGCGTGGAAAGTGTTAAGTTACAGTTTGATTGAGGAAATATTGAACCTTACACTGCAAATGTGGTTGGTTAAAAATTGACCAAAATTTTGACCAACGTTTGGTCTTATATGAACAATCTAATTAGTTGGTCAAACTTTTGACCAACTGCTTTTGGAACAAATTTTAACCAACGCTTGGTTAAAAATAAACCAACACTGTTGGGCAAAATGTTTCACCAATTGTTAGGCAAATATAATGATTAAACAGTTGGGTAATAGGAAATATAATTTGACCAACTGTTGGTCAATGTAATGAGAATATTTAACCATATGTTGGGCACTCTTTTACTTTATGCCAGCAGTTGGTCAACATCTTAGGTCTGGTTAGGGTTAGGGGTCAAAGGTAAGTCACAATTATAATCCTATCATGATATAATTCCATCAAGAACCAGTTCAAGTATTCCGTGAATAATTTTCTAATTGCATGCCTACAAAATGTATATACATTTTCTACGGCAATGACAGTAAGATTACCAATAACATTTGTAAGCTTACCGTCATGATCGTAGAAAATGTATATGATTATAATTGTGACTTACCTTTGACCCGGACTGTCAAATGTGTAAACCCGCGCCAATTAACTAAGAATTACTTATTGTAGTATCAATTATTTTCTCTGTAATAACGTAAAGCTTTGCCTGGCAATACTTCTTAAGAAGGAAGTTGTGTATTAACAGATATAAAGCTCTATTTCTCAGAACTGGCACCAACAAATGTTCTGAAATGTCTACAAAAGATGGCCAGTATATTCAGGTATTTGAATTAGTGAAGAACAGAACTGGGCCAGCAAGTTACGGTGTTCTCAGAATAAAACGGACACATTATGTGGGATCAAACAGCCGTGCACCACATAATATTGCCTACGTTAGCAGTGTTTTTAAAGCATAAATTGTGAGCTAAATTTAGTGGACAATAACGTATGAAATTTCATGATTTTTAGAAATGTTTAGATACATTTCTCGAATAGAACGATAGATACTTGACTTGCCAACAGTTCTTTCGTGCTTGGAAATCGCTCTCGTCCCTGCATTTGTGCACTGCCCTCTCTGATATCAAAATCAGCATTTGTTAAAAGGTTTAATAACGGCAAGATTAGCGTTGCCTGTGCTCTTTAAATGTGGGCCACTCAGGTAATTAATTATATGTGTAGAATAGGATTTTAAAAAACTTCGATATTTTACATTCTCGCCGAGATTAGTCCTGCCCTCTTAAAGGCATATTATGTGATCTTTTCCAGGGAGCTCCCTCTATTCATGGTTTTTTTTTAGAAAGTAGATTTTCTTGCAGGTTTACATTTCTGATCATAAATCGTACATACATTCCAAGTTACAGAGCGATACGATTCCTAATTACCTCAAAATCATGGTTTTAGAGTGAATTTAGACTAGACTATAAAGTAAAATAATTTGTCGGATATCCGACAGTTTATTTTCACTCTAAAACCATGATAGTTCGATATTCTTTACCCATAGGCTCATATCATTTTTTTCACGATCTCAAAATTCATAATTTGATTGAATGTTTTTCGTGGAATAAGGATTTATAATGCAGATTTTGGGGCTATAATTGCCAAAGGAGAAGATAGCGGTACTTGTATGTTTATCATACAAATCTACGCCCCTCAAAAAAAAAAATTAATGTCCCATAGGGCCATAGTTTCAACAAGATCTTCTCAAAGCAGTGTAAATCTGTATATAGGCCCTATATAATATATATAGTAAACACAAATATCTCAACCAACTGGAGACATGCGGAACGAAGCGCTTAAACAGAGACAGTGTCGTTTTACATGTACCAGCGCCACCAGCGAAGCACTAACAAGCAGGCAGTGGCTGACTAGCTTACATAGCGATAGGTTAGTAACCAACACGTGTTAGTGCAATAATGTGGCTAGCATCGTATTTGACCAGCACTTACTGACAAAATATTACTTCAATAATACTTACGACTAATATCCTAATCCTTTTCTTAATATTATTTTATTATGCTTAGATCCCACAATATACACTTTGTACTGTAATGTATAATTAAAACATTTCTTAACAGTCAAGGTGTATGCATCTTTCACAACTTCTTGTATGCCCCATTTTACAGGTTCGAAACTACTTTCAGCAAAATTTGCTTTCTTATATAATTTATTGTGCAAATAACTTTGTTTGAGAAATCGACGAAAGATCTCAAAAAAGATTCTGATAAGATTATTCACTAGAAGCAAAATATAATTAATTTATGTCCGTCAGTCCGCCATGCAATGCATGCACATGTATATCATGAACAATGAAACAGAAAGCGAAACACCCAAATTGTGTCTAATTTATGTGTGTGCGCAGGATTTTTTTACCCGGGGGGCTTAAAAATAATTCGCACCGCTATCCGCGGTAACGAGTCTGAGGGGGATGTGCCCCCTTGGATTGAATTTTTGGTTTGTATTGGATTTTTTGGAATATGGGCTATTGTCAAAAGAAAGGTTTAACCGGGAGTTTAACAAACCGTTCCTGAAGCCATGTTGTTACTAAGTTTGACTTATAATATGAAACTAATTTGCGCGTAGCGCGCCAAAAATATATATTTTAACACTAAAAAGGTCCAGAAAACGTTTATGAAGCCATCTTGTTCAAATTGAATAACAAAATATTTAAAAAAAATTGGCTATTGTAAAAATAAAGGTTTAGAAAAACTTTTCTGAAGCTATCTTGTTAAGCTTGAATAATAAATAATCAGTGAAACTAATACGCGCGTAGCGCGCAAAAAATGTCTATTTTAACAATAAAAAGGTCCAGAAAACGTTTCTGAAGCCATCTTGTTCAAATTGAATAACAAAATATTTTTAAAAAAATGGCTATTGTAAAAAGAAAGGTTATAAAAACCGTTCCTGAAAATATCTTGTTAAGCTTGAATAATAAAACATTTCAACTAATTCGCGCGCAGCGCGCAAAAATTGGTAATTTTTACACTGAAATGGTCCTGAAAACGTTCCTGAAGCAATCTTGTTAAGCTTGAATAATAAAACATTGAAAATAATTTGTGCAAAAACTGGTTATTTTAACACTAAAATGGTCCTGAAAAACGTTCATAAAGCCATTTTGTTTAAGCTTGAATAATAAAAAAAATGAAACCAATTGGCTCGAAACGAGCAATAATGTCTAGTTTACTAACTAAAATGGTCCAGAAAACGTTCTTGAAACATGTTGCAACGTTGTTATAAAGCTTGAATAAACATTGAAAGCAATTTGCGCAAAGCGCGCAAAAAAATGCTATTTTAACACTAAAAAGCTCCAGAAAAACGTTCCTGAGCGTACAAACTGTCACTTTTTTAACTTAAATGGTCCAGATAAACGTTCCTTAAAGGTATATTATGAGATCTATCCAAGGAACGCCATCAACATCGAAAAAAAAAATTAAAGAAGATTTTCTTGCAGATTTACATTTCTGATCATAAATCGTACATACATTCCAAGTTACAGGGCGATACGATTCTTAACTACTTCAAAATTATGATTTTAGAGTGAAAATAAACTGTCGGATAACTCCGACAGTTTATATTTTCACTCTAAATTCACTCTAAAACCATGATTTTGAGGTAATTAGGAATCGTATCGCTCTGTAACTTGGAATGTATGTATGATTTATGATCAGAAATGTAAATCTGCAAGAAAATCTACTTTCTAAAAAAAAAAATGAACAGAGGGCGCTCTCTGGAAAAGATCAAATAATATGCCTTTAAGCCATCTTTTTATAACTTGAATAAAGCAACATATACATTGAATCTAACTCGCTCGAAGCGCGCCAAAATTTCTAGTTTTCCCCCTAAAATGGTCCACCACCGTGACAATGATGGGGGGAATCATAAAAATTGATTATTTTTTTTGGGGGGGGGGGGAGCATCGTCCCCACCGTGACAATGATGGGGGGCACTCCCCGCTTGCACTGTCTATGCTCGTTACCCTTCCTCCTTATCTTCCTATTTATTTGTTACTCTTTTGCAAATGTGGTGGGGGGCTGTCTCCCTGGTTACGCCACTGGTGATTCAGAGGGCCGAGTTGTTGGGTTTTAACTTGCCTGGATGACCTAGAACTCTCCTTGCTATCAATATTTACTTTCGTTATAAAACACTCACATGGTGGTTCAGAGACGTAGAGAAAAAGTGAGAGACACTAATAAAAGCTCCCGGCCTCTCCTTTTCCATCCCCTCCTCCTCCCGGGCACTCAACTTTTTTTTTGGGTAGGGGTGTGCCACCCAAGGTCTCAAGGGGGGCTACAGAACTGAACTGAGTGGATTTTATGACAAAAAATAGGGTCTTAGGAACTGATTTTTTTTCTTCAAAAAAGTAGGTCTTGAGAACTAGCCTATGGTTCAATTTTGATTAGCAAGAACGCAAATGTGCGATTTTTTTGGGCTTAAGAACGCAAAATGTTCGAAGAATTGGGATTTGGTACGCAAAATTTCGCGATTTTTGAATAAGAACTAGCAGCAGAGGGTGAAAAGGGGGGTCTTCAGCGCGGCACATACCTTATTATATCTATACCCTTTTTACAATGTCAGTGCCCCCCGGCTCCTCCTCCTCCCTTCCTCCTCCTCTCCCCTCCCCTCCCTTTTCCCCCTCTTTTTTTTTTTTACCCTCTGGGGACCCGGGGGGCTTGAGCCCCCAAAGCCCCCCCCCCCCTGGGCACGCGCCTGGGTTCGGCAGCTTCTTTCAAATCCAATACAATCTGTGTGGGTTTCCTCTTCCGTTAGTACCGGGGGTTACTTGATGCCCACTCCCCAATCAGTGCTGCTGCTGGCGTTCGACATCCACTGTATAGATGAGGTGACCTATGATGTCATGTATTTACAAATGGGACACCCGCTGTTGTTTCCCTCCAGGCAGAATATACAGTAAAGTTAATGAAGACAACATGAAATTTCTTTCTAATGAATTGTAAAACTCATTTAGTTTTAGGGTTTTTTTTGTGAAATGCGATAGCTTATAGCATTCCTAAGCAAGTTTAAAGACAGTTTTGATAACAATTTGCTGTGACACCACAATCTAGTTAGAAAACCTGATCTGGCCTATGTAAACTATAGGAACTCTTGCCCGGTGTGTTTTGTCTCAAACCAACAGAGGGCGTCCTAAATGTCAACAAATGTCACCTCATCTATAGCTAAACTCAGCGTCTCGCACGGACTCCTCTATAGACCAGCTTTCAGGAAGTCCTGACAAGGTCACAGTCACATTTTTTTATTTTTTTATAGTGGCAGTCCAAAGGCATTATAGGTGGACATAGTATGCACTAACAAGTTTGGCTCATGAGGCAACATGGACAAAACTGCAATCTAGAGAGTGCTAAAACTTTCCCTTCCCACCTAACGGTCAAAAAGCTAAAACCGTCTATGATGAGACACCCTGCGGAGTGGCGTATCCAGGGGGAGCAGGTCATGCCCCCCCCCCCCCCCCCCCCATTGACTAAAGAGTAAAAAAGGAAGGAGGAAGAGGAGAATAAGGAGGAAGAGAAGAAGAAGGAGGAAGAGGAGAAGAAGGAAGAGGAGAAGCCCGGAGGCGAAGAAGGAGGAAGAGACCGAGGTATAGGAGGAGGAATGGTAGGGCATAGGCGGCGCAAATGGGAGTGGGGGTTACAGGGTCACGTCCCCATATTTTAATGTGGGGGACCTTTTAGTGTTAATAATGCCAATTTTGCGCGCTTTGCACATATAAGTTTCGATGTTTCATTATTCAAGCTTATCAATCATGGCGTCAGGAATGTTTCTTCTGGACCATTTTTGTTCAAAAAATGAATTTATTTGCTCTAATTGCGCTCATTTTTCCTACAGGTTTTAACATTATATTATAATGCGTCTCGAACCACCGTAAATATTCTAAATATTATGTTGCATGACGTTAAAAACTTCATACTGGACCTGTTTAGTGTTAAACATGCCCATTTTTGCGCACTTTGCGCGCAATTTTCTGCACGTTTCAACATCAAAATGGCCCTCGAACCACACCAAATTTAACTTGTATGCATGTGGACGTTTAAAACGTCATACTGTACTTTTCTAAGTGTTAAAAATTAAAATATTTGCGCGCTCCGCGTGTACAAGTCCAAGTGTTTCAACATTTAAACTTAACAAGATGGCTTCAGTGAATTTTTCTGGACCATTAACGTTCATCAACTGAAATATTTTGCGCGCTTCGCGCACATTTTTTATACAGGTTTCAACAATTGTTCTCGAACCACCCTAAATCTTCTTGCCTCAGAATGCTGAATCTTTGCCTTAAAAATGCCGAAAACCCATGAGCTTCAAGGGGCTTTGCCCTGGACCCCACCATGGGGCCCTAAAGCGGCCCCTGGACCCCACCCGCTGGTCGCTCCACTCAAAAGAATACAACATCCCCCCAATCAAAACAGTCCTGGATACGCCATTAACCCTGCGCAGGTTTATCATGTTTATATAAATCCTACATTGGCGAAATTGGTCGTGCGTTTGGAACCCGCTTACAAGAACACAAGAAAAAGGTTCAGAAGTCTTAAAAGAAACCATACACAAGATCCACAATAAAGGACTCTAACAATGAACAACACATCCCAGCTATCACTGACCACGTAGCGGCTACTAATCACACTTAGTCAACTGGAATAATGCCAAAACTATGGACCGCGAAACAGACAAGACCACCAGATGGCTGTGGATCCGAAGAAGTAGTGGGGAGAACACACTCGACAAAGAATCCAAATGAACTTATTCAAAGAGGTGCCCAGTATTTTCCACCATACTTCTGTGTTAAAGGGTTGCAGTAATTAATATTGCCTTACTGATAATGATAGAATGATTTCTATACCAAAGAACACTTCAACTTATGAATGCTCAAAAATGTCAAGAAAGTAATGGAGAAATGACGTGCTTAAATGCGTAGACGTCCAATACAAGGGGTCAAAAAAGTAAAAAAGTAAAATGTGATCACGTTTGTTTGCATAACTCTACACACAAACGTTTTGAGAGATTGAAACACTTATGAAAAGAAGAAACACTTGGCTACCCATAGAAAGTTTCTCCATTTCAATATCATCATTACTTTTCCCAACATAGTCGCATTTCCCCAAAATGATGTTTTCAGAAAAAGTGGCGCTTTTCAAACGGCAAATCACGCAGCAGAAATTGCGCTCGGTGATCAAACGAACATTTAAAAAAAAAAGGCCAGGAGAGTCTAATGGGGCCCTCACATGTATCCGTGTGAGCTGGGCGGCCCCTTACCGTCTTATAGAAAACAAACAGAGTCCAACACGGTGAACAATCAGCAAAACATGTCAACGGCCGCATTGATTTATTTTTTTGTCACCGGGTTCATACTGTTCTATACCGGGTCCTTATCGGCCTGGAACCGGGCTCATACCACCTCCTCACCAGGTCCTCGCCGGCCGAAACGCTTGGGTACCGACCGAACCGCCTTGATAACGTCATCAAACTGCCCTGAATAAGCTGAGCGCTCAAACTCGCCGCTTCGCTCACATTCCGGGAATGTCTGTAAAATACATTTGTACTCACATGTATCCGTGTGAGCTGGCCGGCCCATTACCGTGTGACAAATTGGTGCAGACGGTGGTACACGGTGATGTCACACGGTGGGCCGTTTCCCGTCCGTTGAACACGTTGCCGGGGACATTGCCGGCCATCCGCGCCCGGCAGGACTTTTGAGCATGCTCAAATCTCTTGCCGGGTCCTGCCGGGTGAGTAAAAGCGGCGGCAAACGGTGAGAGCCCGGTTTGAGGACGGTATAAAGACGGCGCACCCGTTTCACGCCCGTTTGCAGGGCGGTAATGGCAGGCGGCCACCTTACCGTCTAATAGAAAAACAACAGAGTCCAAACAATCAGTAAAAAATGTCAACGGGCGCATTAATCTTTTGTTGTGGCCACCGGGCCCATAACGTTATATACAGGGTCTATACCGGGTCGTCACCGGTCGGGTACTGGGCTCACCGTCCTCATACATTTCTAGCTTACCGTTCTTACCGGGTGCATAACACCTCCTGACCGGGTCCTCGGTCCATACCGTTCTACACCGAGTCTGTCCCGGGTTTTCACCGGCCTTGTCCCGGGATCACCGGCCTCATACAGTTCTAGCTTACCGTTCTCACCGTGTCCTCATCGTGTGCATACCACCTCCATACCGGTTCCTTACCGGTCGAAACGCCTGGGTACCGGCCGAAACGTCTGATTACATCATCAAATCGCCCTTTTCAAGCTGAGCGCTCAAGCTCGCCGCTTCATTTGTATTCCGGAATTCGTACGAACCACATTATAATACTCTCTAAATGTAAAAGAGCTAAACCTCACTCTTTCGAGAGCTTTAGGAGGGACGGCTCTTCTAAGAAGTGAAGTTCACTCTTTTCAGAGTGATTTGTCACTCTTTTAAGAGTGATTTGTCACTCTTTTAAGAGTGATTTGTCACTCTTTTAAGAGTGATTTCCACTCTTTTCAGAGTGATTTTAACTCTTTTTAGAGTGATTTTAACTCTTTTTAGAGTAAAATCGCTCTTTTAAGAGTGAACTTCACTCCAAAAAAAGATCTGTTCCTCCTAGAGCTCTCGAAAGAGTGAGTTTTAGCTCTTTTACATTTAGAGAGTTGCAACATGCCTGCTGAGAGTCCGTTCCGCGAACGGTTACTAGGCTGCATGCGGCCATTCGCAGTCCGTCGCTAAGATGGTCGACGTCCACCACCGTCAATCACCGCCCTGCGAATGGGCGCGAAACGGGTGCGAAACGGATGCGAACGGGTGCGCCATCCTTAAACCGTCTTCATACCGGGCTCTCATCGTTCGCCGCCGCTTTTACTCACACGCCCGGAGTTTTGAGCATGTTTAAAACTCCGGTGGCCGGCAAAGTCCCCTGAACGTGTTCAACGGACGGGAAACGGCCCACCGTGTGTGCCGCCGTCCGCACCCATTTTTCACACGGTAAGGGGCCGCTCAGCTCACACGGATACATGTGAGGGCCCCATAATGTCGTGGATAAAAAGCTTAGACAAATAAACCTAAATAGATGTACTGTCTTAGCAGCATGCTTAGGGGTGGAAAGCACTATGCAACAAGATCTAAGACGATTGTCGTCTCAAAACATGAGGTAGACGAAATATGGAAGTCAAAAGTACGACTTTTTGTTAAGAACAAGTAGTTAGCTCTTATGGTTGCAGACACCTGGCAACTTGACTCGATAGATGGCTGTTTCCACACACCTGGCAACTTGACTCGATAGAGGGCTGTTTCCACACACCTGGCAACTTGACTCGATAGAGGGCTGTTTCCACACACCTGGCAACTTGACTCGATAGAGGGCTGTTTCCACACACCTGGCAACTTGACTCGATAGAGGGCTGTTTCCACACACCTGGCAACTTGACTCGATAGAGGGCTGTTTCCACACAGACTGCTTCGATCATCGCTTTGTCACTAATGGACTTTTCCAGTTGAAATCCAATTGAATTTCAAAAGTGGGTTATTTATAATTATACATGAGTGACTCCGTTTGAAATCTACAAACTTTTATTTTCTTCATTTATATAATTAGAAATCTGTCCAAGTTATTTACAATTTTATGTCCATAACACTCACATTTTCTACCGGATCTAAATCATACCCTAAGAAAATTTCAACCCACCTCCTAAATGTTAACGACTGACCCCGCATATTATATTGGCCTATGTTTTACAACGATAGAGCCTTTGGGCGAGTAATATATATAATCGCCCATTAAGGACGAGGGTTAAATCCAGGGGTGGGTCCTGGATTTCCAAGGGGAGGGGGCTCAGCATTTTGTAATGATAAGTAATATTGCGAGCGTGAAGCTCGAGTATACGGGGCTTCATGGGGCTGGCCCCTGACGGGGACAGCAAGGGGCAGAGCCCTTTGCATGAGAAATTATTTGAATTATTTCCACTAAAACATTGCTGCACTTTAAGTATTGAGTCCCATGCCTTTTTATTACTTTGCTAGTATTACACAAGCATTGCAATCCCATGTAAGCCAATACTGTAATACTCAAACAGTACCCTGTTAAAAAGTGACAATTAAGTTAACACGTTCATGTAGCGAGGCCTACTTTTGTTTGGTAATGTTAATGCCATCGTATGTATACCGTAGTTTCAAATCGAAAGAAATTATACTAAAGAATTTCGTTTTGGTATATTTGTTTTAAATTTTAAAAAAGGAGTCGAATTTTGCAGTTGTAAGCTTGCAGAGCCCCCTTGCCATGGATTTTTTTTAGATTGAGTCCACTAAAAACATGATTTTACCTTCAAATTATAGAATCTCAGGCCTTTTGTTTCTTTGTAATTAAACATTCAAGCATTTTCTTTAAATCTCATTCAAATAAATCACACTTAATAATGAAAGTGGGAATTTAAAAAAAATAGTCCGCTAAAACACGATATTTAGCTGTAATTTTAGCTACATCAAAATTACTGAGTCTTAGGCCTTTTGTTTCTTTATTATTAAACAAGCATTGTCTTTAAATCTCATATAAATCAATAACACTCAATAATGAAAGTGATCAACCAAGGGTTCTTCTTTTAGAAGCACAAGTTGACATGAAATTCGCCCATTTGAGTAGTTCACAAACTGGTCGGGTGGTTCACCATCTTTGACAGTAATTCACTGCATTTGGGCCGTGACCGTCTAAATGGAACATATCTTGCGCCAAACATTTTACATAAATAATGGGGAAAAAATATTGGGTTTCTTCTGACATCAAAATATATTGATGGGCAAAAAAAGCTAATGTGATCGGGACATCACATTCAAAACAAAAAAACCAACAAAAAAAATCCCCTTTTTTATGATGACATTTCTGGTATAAAATCCATTTTTTACATAAGGTTTATTGCGAATAGGTAAAAATCAATTGATTATCCTTTTCTGATGCATTGTGGGAGAGAAAAGGGACCAAATTTGTCCCATTTTCTCTCCCACAATGCATCAGAAAACAATAATCAATTGATTTTTACCTATTCGCGATAAGGCTTATTGGAACCAACTCAAAATGTACGGCTATTCGTGTCCACCGTGATCTGATGCTATGCGTATGCTATTACAGCGCCATCTATTGGTCAGAATTGAATTATCTGAAATACGCCGTGTAATGGGTTTAAAAAATGCCCCATATACTTTTCTCTCTATATACCCTAGTGAAAAATGAAAACCAAAAATTAGTATTTTATCTTTTTAATATGTCAAGATAATGTAAGATTAAGAGGATTTTCCAGACATTGTTGATGGGCCATAATTAAAAACTGATATGTTTAGTGATCATCTTCCTTTCATAAATCTTATGAAGCTCGCCTTTAATTTGTCAAATATATAGGCCTAGACTTCAATGAAAATAAATAAATTGATTTTAAATATGACTTTCTATTTTAAATGCGAATACCCGCATAATTTGATTTTTTTTTGTGTGTGGAATAAGCTGAGCATAATGTTCAATGATTTGTTTGAATGTTTAGTTTATTTTTATTTTTTTATTTCTATTTATAAATTGCTTTTATGTTGTTACTTATCATAATTTGATTTTTTTGTGTGTTTGTTTTTTGGAATGAGCTGGGCATTGTTTGATTCGTTTAAATAATAATTGATTTAATTTGTTATATTTTCATTTATAATTACTTTTGTTTTGTTGTTAATGTTACCGTTTATTATTGATAAAGGCCTGCCAAACACTTGATCATTGATTTCAAGTAAAGTTATTCTATAGGCTAACAGCTCTCTTGCAGCTCTCTGGAACTATACCAGCTGAGAATAATATACCATAATCATAAATAATATCGGATCAGGGATTAGATATTAAATTACACCTCTTTTTAAAGAGGTGTAATTTAATATCTTAAAAGTACTGAAATCTCTCATAAAAGCATTTAAAAGGCCTTTTGATTATGGGAATAATGATCATTTTCTCATTTGGTGAGCACTGGTTAAAGTTATTACCTTTTATTCACCGAGGCCGTTGAGATCTGTCATACGCGCGAAATAAAGACTGGTACCGCCCACTCCTAGTAATTAGCTGTCAATGCAATCGATAGACGATAATCATTCAGCAGGTGGAAAATATCGATCCCAGGGACGAAATGTCAGTTCGGCAGAGTGAATATAAACAAACCGAGGACTACTCTCCAGCTGGTGGTCGTATACCTCAACCATATGGTGCTCACGTAAGCTATCTTTTGCTCCCTCCCTGCAAAGCGTTGAAAACCAAGGCACTCGTCATGAATTTGACGGAATGCACGGGAAGATGGCGAGGGTGGTTGGCAGTACTAGGCGGGGTTCTAGTGCATCTCACACTCGGCACACTTTACACATATGGTGAGTTATCTTCTTCTTGTTAAAAAAAAAATGATTCAAAATCAAATCTGAAAGTGAAAGTCAACAAAACTGGAGTAAGCTTATTCAGTTCATGAGTAAATTATGTTTTTCTAATGCTAGCTACATATTAGCTGCTGATCCCAAAACATCTTATATTATCACACTACTAAAATATGATAAGTATATGCCGAGTATAATTTACCAGTCATGCCAGTTCCTTCTAACGGATGATAGCACCAAATACATAGACTATAAGTGACTATTGAATTCAATTGCAACAGCTAGATCCTACATGTAGGTAGGGACGGGTCATATGCAGGGAAGGAATAAAAAAAAAAAATCCCTTTTTTATTGACTATAATCACCTATAATAGTATACAGCCATGAATAATTATAGATGAGCATATATACTTTACTTTGACACATCATATTATTGTCAATTTTAAGTTTTTGTATACATTTATTTAGTCGTACTCCGCATCAGATATCAAAAAAGTATTTGAAAAAACCTATGGGCAGGCGGAACTCTCAGGTTTGGGGACATTGTGTGCAAGGCTCAAGATAACAGGTTTTTTACCGGGAGCTTCTTTTTTCCGAAAGTAGCGCCCGGATCATGGGATTTATTGAAAACCGGGAGCTACTTTCAGTCTACCGGGAGCTAACTTTTTATTAATCCAGCGTGACAGCATTGTCAAACTCGAAATTCGATGTCTTGGGCAAGCTTCCCGACCGTCAACGGGCACTGGTTTGGACAAAATATCATCGCTCGGTTGTTTATTTTTCAGCATTACCGGGCGCTATGGCAGAAGGACCGAGGGGTAAAAATCGCCTAGCGCCCGCTTATCTTGAGCCTTGATTGTGTCTGGCTTTCTTTTCAGTTCAAAATGAAACAACAAATAAAAAAGTATAATTATAAAATCTTTGATAATTTTGGACCTGCAGATAAAAAAGATCCATATATTTATTTCCGAAATTATGGTCAGTATTAATTGTTGATAATAATTCAGTGCCCCTTTGTCAGGTTTTTTGAGCTTGACTTCTTTAGGCACCCCCCCCCCCCCCCCCCCCCCCCCCCCTAGTACAACAAATCATACTTAGTGATATTTGTCATCAGTTGGTATTATTCATCAAGGGTATTTTGCATGTTTCACTATCTGTCCCCATCCTAAGTATGACTCCTTCTAAATATGATTTTCGTGTTAATTTCTGTATCGCTTACCAGAGCTCAAAAACACACTTCTTTGTGCTTGTTCTTATCTAATCTTTCTCATCTATCTTGCCATTCGTTTAATATTTTGTACAAATGCAATATTCCCTTGAAATTTGAGGTGAAATTCTAAGCCAATTCACTTTAACGGCACTCGCGATGTTTATCGAAATCGGCGCCATGTTTTATTATAATAGACTCGTTTCAATACATTCGTAATTTCGTAAAAAAGTGATGTGCGTACATAAGATGTTGGCGATGGGAATGAGACTAAATTCACCCCGCAACTCATTTTGAGATGCACTCCATTCACTTCATACAGCAAATGAAATTTACAGTTTCTCGCAATACAATTTCCCCATACGTTGGTAGGGAAAAAACAAAAACCAAAAACACACCAACGTATGGGTTGTACTAGACCGACCCTACCTGAGAGGTTTCTTCCCGTAGAACAGAGTTTTTTAAAATGAAATATCAATCTTTAAATCTAAAAGTGTCATAAATTAGAGAGAAAAAAACCCGGAAAATATGGACAAACGTGAATGATGGATGAGCAGTTGAGTGTGTTTAGTTCATATTATTATCAATAATTCGATTATTAATTCGTCCACCTAAATGTAAAACAGATATCTGGGTTTTCCATGTTTTTCCATTATTGTGTTAAATGTATCAGTGCCCCCCACAAGCGCAATGTGTACACGCTTACTGAATAAGCTGTGAAATATATCAGTTTAAATTCCTATAACAGGGCAGTACATGTAAGCACTACATTGCCGATATTGTTTGTGTTATCCTACAGGCGGAATTCAAGTTGGAGTGTTTTGGGGGGGGGGGGGGGGGGGGGGGTAGGGTTAACTTATGTAGTGGAAATTCAAAGAGGACACTGCAAATTACCTAAATTTCTCACCTGAGCTTTTCGTTAGACCATAAATACTGGAAAGGGTTACACATGAAATGCACAATTTTAAAATGGATATTTCTCGACGTTATAAGAAACTGGTAACTTGAAATTTGGTTTCAACTTGAAGATGAAAGCCATGACTACTAACTCAACAACTCATATAATATGGGGGTAACCGGCATATTTTTGAGCTAGAGCCTTTTCAAAAAGTATGAGTTGAGTTTTCCTGGTCACACGCAATTGTTGATTAAGATTATTGCGTCAGATACCGGAAATGACCTGAACACAAATGTCTCTGTTAAAATATTAAAAAATCATCATTGCATCAATTTTTTTGGACCTGAAGAACGCTGATGTGTCTGTCAAAATTCACACTATATTAATTTTGCCATAACATGTAGTAAATACCCTAATTTTAAACTGTAATTTACAATAGGTCTCCCGTTTCGGCATAGAAACGGGCCGGTTTTGGACTATTGCCTCAAAGGGGGTAGGGCCAGACGTTATTATTTATTATTATTATTTCAAGATACTTATAAAGCGCATTTCCCATGGACCAATGCGCTGTACATTAAAACACAATCTAAAATACAATATAGTTACAGCATGCAACAAAATAATGACACATGATAAAATACATGACCTACTTATTACATCAGCAATTATGATAAAAACAGATATAAATATACAATTAAGAAACCAAAAATATGCACAATGACTAGCAATTAATTTGGGAAAAGGTAGGTTTTTAAGAGCTTTTTAAGAGCTATTTAGTG
>CM069454.1:22192492-22232419 GCA_035610835.1 Ophiura sarsii
CAATGGACAAGTTCTGCAATTCCTCCGAATTCGGAGACTCTGCAAGGGCAAGGCACTTTTATTAACTTTGGCTATGAAAAGCACATCAAATCAATTGTTACGACTCTCATATGTGCGTGTTTCAACTCACCTTATCATGTGATGTTAACCCATCTGTTGTACAATCACAGTTACAGCTTATTTATACATGTAGAATTGTTTAAATCCAGTCGTGCGTTTGTCAACAACATCCATCACAGTTCTCCATTTTATTTGTTGTGACCGATCATAATTCGATCAGTCTCTTTGTCATGTCTGTGTTCGTATGGTATAACGACGTATTGCGATGCTACTCAGTGATAAGTAAAGTCTGTTGAAGAGACACTAAAACGGTGTAACGGGTTTTTCGTAATTTGAAGGAAAACTGTCAAAATAGACGTAGTTTAATGTCTTTTTGCTAAAAAACGTACTGTGGGCCACGCTTGTTTTTTCTTGAAAATGCAAGTTAAAGTCTTTATCTTTCAGTTAAGATTATAAATAGGCGTGGCCCACAGTACGATTAATTACAATCAGTCGGTTAATATCGGTCTCTAACAGAATCTATCCCATAGACTTGCGTGCAAAATACAATTCGCTACGGTCGCCGTTTTGGAAATATCCCTGGAAAATCCCCAAATTTAGTAACAAAACAAAATGATGTCCTTCCCCCCCCTGTGGGGAGCGGTCCATGGGGAGTGAGCCCTCTATCGGTACAAGGAAAAAGGTATACTAAAGCAGACTAATTAATACACGGCGTATTTCAGATAATTCAATTCTGACCAATAGATGGCGCGGTAATAGCATACGCATAGCATCAGACGACGGTGGACACGAATAGCTTGTGAACTACTCAAATGGGCAAATTTCATGTCAACTTGTGCTTCTAAATAAGAACCCTTGGATGATCACTTTCATTATTGAGTGTTATTGAGTGTTATTGAGTGTTATTGATTTAGAAACAAAAGGCCTGAGATTCAGTAATTTTGAAGCAAAAGTAGCTAAAATTACAGCTAAATATTGTGTTTTAGCGGACTTTTTTTTAAAATTCCCACTTTCATTATTGAGTGTGATTGATTTGAATGAGAATGCTTGAATGTTTAATTATCAAGAAAAACAAAAGGCCTGAGATTCTATAATTTGAAGGTAAAATCATGTTTTTAGTGGATTCAATTTAAAAAAATCCACGCAAGGGGGCTCTGCTAGCTTACAACTGCAAAATTCGACTCCTTTTTTTAAATTTAAAGCAAATATACCAAAACGAAATGCTTTACAATTTCTTTCGATTTGAAACTATACAAACGATGGCATTAACATTACCAAACAAAAGTAGGCCTACATGAACGTGTTATTTAATTGTCACTTTTTAACAGAGAACTGTTTGAGTATTACAGTTGACTTACATGGGATTGAAATAAAATACTTGTGTAATAGTAAAGTAATAAAAAGGCCTGGGACTCAATACTTTAGTGGACATAATTCAAACAATTTCCCATGGCAAAGGGCTCTGCCCCTTGCTATCCCCGTCGGGGGTCAGCCCCTGAACCCGTATAACCGTATACTCGAGCTTCGCGCTCGCAATGTTACTTATCATTACAAAATGTGTTAAGCCCCTTCCCCTTAAAGGGGGCGGTTATATATTACTCGCCCACAGGCTCTATCATTGTATGTAAAACATATAGGCCAATATAATATGCGGGGTCAGTGGTTAACATTTAGGAGGTGGGTTGAAATTTTCTTAGGGTATGAATTAGATCCGGTAGAATTTTTGAGTGCAATGGACATAAAACTGAAATAACTTGGACAGTTTTCTAATTAAAATGAAGAAAACAAAAGTTTGTAGATTTCAAATGGAGTCACGCATGTATAATTATAAATAACCCACTTAAGAAATTCAATTGGATTTCAACCGGAAAATCCCATTAGTGACAAAGCGATGATCGAAGCAGTCTGTGTGGAAACAGCCATCTATCTAGTCAAGTTGCCAGGTGTCTGCAACCATAAGAGCTGTCTACTTGTTCTTAACACAAATTGGTACTTTTGACTTCCATATTTCGTCTACCTCATGTTTTGAGACGACAATCGTCTATATATTCTTGTTGCATAGTGCTTTCCACCCCTGAGATAAGTATATACATATATTTAGGTTTATTTGTCTAAGCTTTTATCCACGACATTGGACTCTCCTGGCCCTTTTTTTCTAAATGTTCGTTTGATCACTGAGCATGATTTGCGGTTTTTGAAAAGTGCCATTTTTTCTGAAAACATAATTTTGGGGAAATGCGACTATGTTGGGAAAAGTAATAATGATATTGAAATGGAGACACTTTCTATGGGTAGCCAAGTGTTTCTTCTTTTCATAAGTGTTTCAATCTCTCAAAACGTTATATTGTGTGTAGAGTTATGCAAACAAACGTGATCACATTTTAGGGGGGGGGGCTTACTTTTTTGACCCCTTGTATTGGACGTCTACGCATTTAAGCACGTCATTTCTCCATTACTTTCTTGACATTTTTGAGCCTTCATAAGTTGAAGTGTTCTTTGGTATAGAAATCATTCTGAATATCATTATCAGTAAGGCAATATTATATAATTACTGCAACCCTTTAACACAGAAGTATGGTGGAAAATACTGGGCACCTCTTTGAATAAGTTCATTTGGATTCTTATTAAACATCTGTGATTGATTTCGTTGGACAGATCCAATAAATAGTGAATAGATAACTCATATTTTAAAGTTACGTTTCATTGCTAAACTAGCAGTTTCGTCAGACTGGCAACTATGTCGAGTGGCAACAGGTTTAGAGATTTTCTGTTGCTAGATGACGCCGTTGTAGAGGACGTAGTTCCGACAAAATTGATCGTAGATGTTGTGCAGTTTATAAGACCCCATCTTTGTCGAGTGTGTTCTCCCCACTTCTTCGGATCCAGAGCCACCTGGTGATCTTGTCTGTTTCGCGGTCCATAGTTTTGGCATTATTCCAGTTGACTAAGTGTGATTAGTAGCCGCTACGTGATCAGTGATAGCTAGGATGTGTTGTTCATTGGTAGAGTCCTTTATTGTGGATCTTGTGTATGGTTTCTTTTCAGACTCTGAACCTTTTTCTTGTGTTCTTGTAAGCGGGTTCCAAACGCACGACCAATTTCGCCAATGTAGGATTTATATAAACCTGCGCAGGGTCAATGGCGTATCCAGGACTGTTTTGATTGGGGGATGTTGTATTCTTAGTGAGTGGAGCGACCAGCGGTTGGGGTCCAGGGGCCGCCTTAGGGCCCCATGGTGGGGTCCAGGGCAAAGCCCCTTGCTCATGGGTTTTGGGCATTTTTAAGGCAAAGATTCAGCATTCTGAGGCAAGAAGATTTAGGGTGGTTCGAGAACAATTATAATGTTGAAACCTGTATAAAAAATGTGCGCGAAGCGCGCAAAATATTTCAGTTGATGAACGTAAATCGTCCAGAAAAATTCACTGAAGCCATCTTGTTAAGTTTAAATGTTGAAACATTTGGACTTGTACGCGCGGAGCGCGCAAATATTTTAATTTTTAACACTTAAAAAAGTACAGTATGACGCTTTAAAAACGTCCACCACATGCATACAAGTTTTAAAAAAATTGGTGTGGTTCGAGAGCCATTTTGATGTTGAAACGTGCAGAAAAGTGCGCAAAAGAATTAAGTTTTTGAACTAAAATTGTCATGGAAAACTTTCCTGAAGTCGTCTTGTTAAGCTTGAATAATGAAACATTGAAACTAATACGTGCAAAGCGCGCATAATTTAACATTTCTTAAACTTAGATGGTCCAGTATTACGTTTTTAACGTCCCCACTTAATATTTGGTGTGGTTCGACACCAACTTATAATGTTGAAACCTGAAATATTTTCAATTTTTAAACTAAAACGGTCATGGGATCGGAAACTTTCCTGAAGTCATCTTGTTGAGCTTGAATAATGAAACATTGAAACTAATACGCGCAAAGCGCGCAAAAATGGGCATTTTTAACACTAAACAGGTCCAGTATGAAGTTTTTAACGTCCCCCACATAATATTTAGAATATTTACGGTGGTTCGAGACGCATTATAATATATTGTTAAAACCTGTAGGAAAAATGAGCGAAATTAGAGCAAACAAATTCAGTTTTTGAACAAAAATGGTCCAGAAGAAACATTCCTGACGCCATATTGGTAAGCTTGAATAATGAAACATCGAAACTTATATGTGCAAAGCGCGCACAATTGGCATTATGAACACTAAAAGGTCCAGAATAACGCTTTTAACGTCCCCCACATTAAAATATGGGGACGTGACCTTGTAACCCCACCCCCATTTGCGCCGCCTATGCCCTACCCTTCCTCCTCCTATACCTCAGTCTCTTCCTCCTTCTTCTCCTCCGGGCTTCTCCTCTTCCTTCTTCTCCTCTTCCTCCTTCTTCTTCTCTTCCTCTTTATTCTCCTCTTCCTCCTCCCTTTTTTACTCTTTAGTCAATGGGGGGGGGGGGGGGGGGGGGGGCATGACCTGCTCCCCCTGGATACGCCACTCCGCAGGGTGTCTCATCATAGACGGTTTCAGCTTTTTGAAGTACCGTTAGACGGGGTGGGAAAGGAAAGTTTTAGCACTCTCTAGATTGCAGTTTTGTCCATGTTGCCTCATGAGCCAAACTGGTTAGTGCATACTATGTCCACCTATAATGCCTTTGGACTGCCACTATAAAAAAAATTAAAAACATGTGACTGTGACCTTTTCAGGACTTCCTGAAAGAATCCCTTTACCGGCAGCCTGATGCTAAAGCATTGGTTTCCAGTTTCCAATACGATTTATTCCGTTAAAAATATACTACCGGGTTCCAAATTGTCGGTTCCTTTCATCTATGCTTAGCACCAAGTAAAGCTGCTTGAAATGAGATTCTTCCTGAAAGCTGGTCTATAGAAGAGTCCGTGCGAGACGCGGAGTTTAGCTATACAGTGGATGTCGGTCGAACGCCAGCAGCAGCACTGATTGGGGAGTGGGCATCAAGTAACCCCCGGTACTAACGGAAGAGGAAACCCCACAGATTGTATTGGATATGAAAGAAGCTGCCGAACCTTACTATGAAAAGTTGCGCAACCATCCAAAATTCCTCCACATAAATTAGACACAATTTAGGTGTTTCGCTTTCTGTTTCATTGGTCATGATATATATGTGCCTGCATTGCATGGCGGACTGACGGACATAAATTAATTATATTTTGCTTCTAGTGAATAATCTTATCAGAATCTTTTTTGAGATCTTTCTTCGATTTCTCAAACAAAGTTATTTGCACAATATATTATATAAGAAAGCAAATTTTGCTGAAGGTAGTTTCGAACCTGTAAAATGGGGCATACAAGAAGTTGTGAAAGATGCATATACCTTGACTGTTAAGAAATGTTTTAATTATACATTACAGTACAAAGTGTATATTGTGGGATCTAAGCATAATAAAATAATATTAAGAAAAGGATTAGGATATTAGTCGTTAGTATTATTGAAGTAATATTTTATCAGTAAGTGCTGGTCAAATACGAGGCTAGCCACATTATTGCACTAACACGTTTTGGTTACTAACCTATCGCTATGTAAGCTAGTCAGCCACTGCCTGCTTGTTAGTGCTTCGCTGGTGGCGCTGGTATATGTAAAACAACACTGTCTCTGTTGAGCGCTTCGTTCCGCATGTCTCCAGTTGGTTGAGATATTTGTGTTACTATATATAGATTTACACTGCTTTGAGAAGTTCTTGTTGAAACTATGGCCCTATGGGACATTAAATCTTTTTTCTTGAGGGGCATAGATTTGTATGATAAACATACAAGTACCGCTATCTCCTCCTTTGGCAATTATAGCCCCAAAATCTGCATTATAAATCCTTATTCCACGAAAAACATTCAATCAAATTCATTATGTTCCCATCCCTTAACACTTTTGGACCAGTGATTTTGACATTTCGCCGGTAATGAATCATCTAAGATTTCGTCAACCGCTGACTATGTGGTCCATTTTCAGCGTTATGAAGGTTAATGTATGCCCTTGGGGCATAATGATGTCCTTTGCCGTCTTTTAATTGGACAACATAGTGGGAAATAGACACATCCTTAGAAGATTTATTCCCAGTGAAATGTCAAATCATCGGTCCAAAAGTGTTAAGGGAGTGAGAACATAATGTTATGAATTTTGAGATCGTGAAAAAAATGATATAAGCCTATGGGTAAAGAATATTGAACTATCAGCTGCACACACCTCGTCCAAAGATTTAAATATCCTATGGTAATTTTTGTTTTTCATCATACCTTGATTCATCATGGCTCAATTTTTCAGTTTTCATATGATTTTGTATTTGTATTACCATAATTTAAGTTCAAATTTGTCTTAAGGTATATTATGTGATCTTTTCCAGGGAACGCCCTCAACATCGAAAACAAATTGAAAGCAGATTTTCTTGCAGATTTACATTTCTGATCATAAATCGTACATACATTCCAAGTTACAGGGCGATTCTTAATTACTTCAAAATCATGGTTTTAGAGTGAAAATAAACTGTCGGATATCCGACAACTTATTTTACTCTAGTCTAAATTCACTCTAAAACCATGATCTTGAGGTAATTAGGAATCATATCGCTCTGTAACTTGGAATGTATGTACGATTTATGATCAGAAATGTAAATCTGCAAGAAAATCTACTTTCTACAAAAAATCATGAATAGAGAGCGCTCCCTGGAAAAGATCACATAATATGCCTTTAAGAGGGCAGGAATAATCTCGGCGAGAATGTAAAATATCGAAGTTTTTTAAAATCCTATTCTACACATTATAATTAATTACCTGAGTGGCCCACATTTAAAGAGCACAGGCAACGCTAATCTTGCCGTTATTAAACCTTGTAACAAAAGCCGATTTTGATATCAGAGAGGGCAGTGCACAAATGCAGGGACGAGAGCGATTCCCAAGCACGAACGCACTGTTGGCAAGTCAATTATCTATCGTTCTATTCGAGAAATGTATCTAAACATTTCTAAAAATCATGACATTTCATACGTTATTGTCCACTAAATTTAGCTCACAATTCATGCTTTAAAAACACTGCTAACGTAGGCAATATTATGGGGTGCACGGCTGTTTGATCCCACATAATGTGTCCGTTTTATTCTGAGAACACCGTAACTTGCTGGCCCAGTTCTGTTTTTCACTAATTCAAATACCTGAATATACTGGCCATCTTTTGTAGAATTTCAGAACATTTGTTGGTGCCAGTTCTGAGAAATAGAGCTTTATATCTGTTAATACACCACTTC
Source organism: Ophiura sarsii (assembly GCA_035610835.1). Taxonomy (NCBI): domain Eukaryota; kingdom Metazoa; phylum Echinodermata; class Ophiuroidea; order Amphilepidida; family Ophiuridae; genus Ophiura; species Ophiura sarsii. Next base: position 22,199,812 of record CM069454.1, read on the forward strand.
CTTCTTAAGAAGTATTGCCAGGCAAAGCTTGACGTTATCACAGAGAAAATAATTGATACTACAATAAGTAATTCTTAGTTAATTGGCGCGGGTTTACACATTTGACAGTCCGGGTCAAAGGTAAGTCACAATTATAATCCTATACATTTTCTACGATCATGACGATAAGCTTACCAATGTTATTGGTAATCTTACTGTCATTGCCGTAGAAAATGTACATTTTGTAGGCATGCAATTAGAAAATTATTCATGGAATACTTGAACTCGTTCTTGATGTAATTATATCATGCATATATAGGATTATAATTGTGACTTACCTTTGATCCCTAACCCTAACCAGACCTAAGATGTCGACCAACTGTTGGCATAAAGTAAAAGAGTACCCAATATATGGTTAAATATTCTCATTTTACTTGACCAACAGTTGGTCAAATTATATTTCCTATTACCCAACTAATATATTTGCCCAACAATTGGTGAAACATTTTGCCCAACAGTGTTGGTATATTTTTAACCAAACGTTGGTCAAAATTTTGACCAAACCACATTTGCAGTGTAAGGTTCAATATTTCCTCAATCAAACTGTAACTTAAAATAGCTTCTGCAGCACATCATTGGAAACTGTATGCGTTGTTTTGAATTTTATCAACAGCTTATGGAACTCTATGAGGTTTCACCCTGTGCCCCCCTCAGCTTTTCACATCAAAATGTCTGTCTAAAATAAGGCTTTCCTCGACACACTGTCACAATCATGGTGTATTTCAGGTCCATTCCATAAGAACGGCTTCACTGACACTCTCAAGGGACAATTTCTTTCTGGTCTATTGTGGTGTTCTAACTTGCTTCTCATTGATACAACTACTGATTCAACTGCTCCCTTATAGAAGCACTTAGCACACCTGGAGGAAATCCGGAATGAGATCATACAAGACTGGATCTTTGCAGAAGTTTCCAATAACTTGTTTGCATCACTTGCTGATCTTGATCATTGAATGAAGTCGGTGCAAACAGTTATTTCTTTCTCCAGAGTATGATTCTAAGGTTCAATATTTTTATTTCTGGTCTATTGTGGTGTTCTAACTGTAATAAGGTCAAATATTGAACAGCTCAGAAGTATGAATCCATTGACAAACAAAGCGACCCTTATGACTTATGTACCTTATGACTACTAGTAGAGTCATTTCCATGAGATCCGTGACCAGTTTTAGAATACCTTCTTTTTTTCTTCTTCTTTTTTCTTTTTGTTTCTCTTGACAGCTGTTATAAACATAGTACTGTCACTTACTCAGTGACCTTACGCTACATACATTTTTACATGGGTAACATATTGACAAATATATGGAAATGAAACTTATCCGTTAATCAGTGCAGAGACTTTGCCATTTATGTCATTTTTCCAGAAATGTATTCATGTCTCACTTACATGTGGCTTGGTATTTTAGAATATTGTAATAATACTTAATTTTGTGTTTGAAAGTGTCTAAATTTGGCTGTTTTTCTGTCATCTTTGCTCTATAAACATGGAATTTCGCCATTATCATTATCAATGTTAGGGTGAAATCCAAATTTGATCCAAAAAGTATTGTTAATGGATTCATATTCAAGTCCACATTTGTTTGAACTTTAACCCACCTTTTGAAGATATTCCAGAATGATTTTGAAATTCTACAAGCTATGAGAAGATGCGTAATTGTTTCTGAGTTTTCTTTACAAAATGTGCATAAGTCATCTCCTCTAATATTACATTTTAGCAAAAGACTATTCGTTCCTAAAATACTTTGATTGATTCTATATTGGAACCATCTATACTTTGTGTCATCGGAAAACTTAACATTTAAAAGACATATTTTCTTCCACTCCCTTTTCTATACCAAAGTCTAATTGCCACTTATTAATGGATTGTTTCATTTTCTTTGATCCCATGAAGACTTTGTAGAATAAAGTACAACCTTTACGCTGTTTGAACAGTAGTTACACGTTACAAGGTCTAAATGGTGATGCTAGTTTCGACCCATTTAATTGACTGATATTGAAGTTTGACCTAACTGCTCTTACAATACCATTATATTCTAGGAAATTGGTTTTTACTTGATAAATTTCTTTAAACTCGTCTTTTGACAGAAAAGTCCCATTATCTTTCAGTAAAACCATTTTCCTTCCAATGAACATAGTTTATCGATTTACCTCCAATCTGTATTTTATCATTCCACACTGCAAAAACTGTGGTGTTAAATTTAAATGCAGTGCACCACAAGTATTGCTTTGCAATGCGATTGAAGTCTAAATCACCGTTGTTAACAATACATATCAAAGATGACCAAGAGAATAGAGTATCATACCAGAACTTATTATCTATCTTATTTTTTGTTGCATTAAATTGGAATAAACCTGTACAACAAATATCGTCTTTTTTGGCATTTAAACATAATCTATACAATTGTATCGAACTGTAAAGTCCTTTTCTTGATGGATTTGTCAAGATGGACTAATTCTAAGAAAAATGAGTTCCTATATACCTCCCAGAAGTGACGGCAATGGTTTTTATAGCGTAAAATCCAAAATGGCCGCCATACAGGGGCCCGGAAATTCAAATGGCTTCAATTAAGCTAAAAAGCATACCAAATTGTTCGCCTGAGCACAAGGATTCCAGAAAAGTATAGTTTGACATACTTCCGATGTATAGTTAACGAGTTATCGGGTAAAACGTATAAAGGTCGTTTACCTTTGCATATGGGGTCAAAATTTAAACTTGCACCAATTTTGAAAAATTGTTTGTATGATCACAAGGATTACAGAAATGATAGTTTTTACCACCTAGAGTGTCAGTTGTACCTTATAAAGGGGTCAAAAGGTCAGGTTCCGTATAGGTCAGTATACCTTGACCTTTTGACCCACGCAAAATATTCCTGGTTCCTAAAAAAATACCATTCCTGGAATGAAAAGGGGAAAAGGGCAAACTTATGAAAAGGGGAAAACACGCTTGGCTACCCATAGATATATACTCCTTTTCAATATCATGTTTACTTTTCCCAAAACAGTCACATTTCCCCAAAATGATGTATTCAGAAAAAGTGGCACTTTTCAAGATCTCACACAAATTTGTTTGTATAACTCAACAAAAAAATTGGCGTTTTGAGAGATTATAACACTTTATGAAAAAGGAAAACGTTTGGCTACCCACACAAAGTTTTCCATGTTCAATAGCACCTTTACCAAAACAGTCTCATTTCCCCAAATTGATGTTATCCGAAGAAGTGGGACTTTTCAACGATTCATAGATCATTCATGCATGAAACGATAATTTTATTTTTCATTTCAAATAAAGAGCAGCTAAAGAAAGAAGAGACTTTCTTTTTAATTGAAAATAAAGACACTTATAATGAAATTAAAAAAATGGCTGGAAACAGTTTTGTATGGATATTTAAAAGTGCCATGAGCCTTTACGACGATTGTTGGATACACCACATTCAATTTCATACGCATTATTATCAAATGTATATACATGTACATGTAGATGCATGTTGTCAGTTAACCACTACTTTTAAGTAGTGGTTAACAATTAGTGGTTAACAATTAAAATTGTTTAACTGCTGTATATTACACGTGTATGTGTTTTATTGCATTAGTATGATGGGGTGTTCTTATCACATAAAACACGTGAATGTTTAGGTAGACATTGTACTTTAACATAACAAGTATGTGATGCGCAATTCCCCGGAGGCTCAAAGCTCTTATAAAGATACAAAATAGCATATATATACGAATATTAAATGTAAACATAATAATATAAGAAGCAAACAATTAGATAGGAAACACAAATGTCTTAAAGGGGCATTAAGAGATGTGGTGGAGGCAGCGCCCTCAATTACAAAAATATATGATAAAAACTGGGATTTGTTTATTTTTACAATTGTATTACATGTATGAACTTACACCCAAGGATTAAAAAAAATCAGCCCTCTTTTTACATGGTTTAGGGTGGTATTCCAACATATTTAAAACATTGTTTTAATCAAGTTTTGCTGGTTTGTTTTTTAGTAGAAACAATAATAATGGCAATTTTTAATGTTCAACTTGAATTCTGAAGTAAATTAATTAAAATTAAAAAAAATTCAACATGACATTGTGTCCCTTTAAGTGACTTCTTGAAGGCATCAACAGAAACAGACGGTGGAAGACTTATATAATTATTCTACCCACCGATTATCGTTAGAGGCGTTGCGTCCCCATACCGGCGTGAAAAGCTGCAATTTTCCAACTAATGTGCCTGTCTTCCTTTCTCCTTTCTGTCCCTTTCCTTTCCCTTTCCTTCCCTCTTTGTCTCCTCTTCTCCCTTTTTTCCACTTCCTTTGCCTTCCTGATTTTCCCGGTCAATTTTTATTCAGGCCCCCCCCCCCCCCCTTGCCCCTCCCTGGCTACGCTACTGGGACAAACTGCCAGGGTATTAATTGTCTACCCTCACTCTTTTGGTATGTCTGATGGTCTATAGGTCATTGCGGTGAAGAGTAACCGAGTGCCTCTTTAATGCACACGGGACCAGGCAATGTACTACAATGCATTCACGTACCATATTATACTATAGGCGTTACACGTTAATAGGCTCTAACAAAAAATCCCAATAGTAGTTATTCGTCAGTCGAGTCATGTCAGTATGGAAATCGAACGTAACATTAGATCGTGGTTTGTTTTGTTTATGGTTACAATGTCCCTGTGTTTGGAGGCAGGCATCATTAAAGGCTTTAGCGTACTGTTGCCAACACTGAAGGAGCAGTTATCTTCACCCACGTGGGTTGTTGGATCAGCCATTGGAATCATCAGTGCATGGGGATATTTAATTGGTAAGTTACCGGGTGTCCCTAAAAAAATATGAAGTCTTAAAGTTTGGTGTAATATATTTATACACACGGAAAGTAAAAACACTCAGCTTTCAGATGCCGTTTAATTTATCTGATTTGGATTTGTCAATCCTGAGATATACCCAGTTAATCAAAGCTACCCAAAATCGACGTTGTGTCACTTTACAGTTTCACAGGTTTACTCCTAAGATACAACTTCCACTTGTACGATTGCCCTTCACCAGTGTTATGCAAAATAACATTTTTGTATTGAGATTGAATAGGTTTAAATAATAGAATGAGTGCCTGTGTATCCGAGCAGAACTGAATATAAAGATGTTTGTTACATGATTCGAACCAGTCCTTTTGACGAGGTTTCACAAAATGTTTATTGGGCCTACATTTTCAAAACAAAACAGACGTCCATATGGCTGGGTGAGGCCTCGATTTTCATTAGAAGAGGGTGTTCATGGTCTCATGGTGTTCATGAAACGAGAAGTCCAGCAGAAGTCACCAGAGAGTTTGCCATTCATTTCCCAAACACTCACGTACCATCTAGTAATACACCTATACACGTAAAAAGGAGTATTGGAAATGCTTGGTAGATGGTATAAGCACCTATATGAATATGGATCACAACCTGGCTGCACCACTTTCAAAACCTTCTTGGAAAACCCCCAACTGTTCCAGACTCCGTCTTTGACATTACACCAGTGGAAGGCACTCTCCCAATCATTGTAAATGAATTCTCCTTAGACGAAGTCGAGTCTGCTCTCAATCAAGCTAAACCAGGAGGGGCCATTGGACCGGACAACATTCAACTTGAGCTTTGGAAGTCAAAGCATTTCCGATCTCACCTACTGGAAATCTGCAACAGAGCATTGATTCACCATGAAATCCCTAGCCAGTGGTTAGTGAGGGCCATAATTCCTATCCCCCAAAAGGGAGATCTCTCTCTACAACCAACTACCGAGGGATTATCCTCTCCTGTATTGGGGCTAAGGTCTACAACCGTATGTTACTGAACCGAATACGCCCATAAAAATGGCTTTAGAGAGAAACGATCCACAATCTCCCAGATTCTAGCATTGAGAATAATAATTGAAGGAATGAAAGAAAGAAACCTTCCACTGGTTGCCGTGTTCATAGACTTCTCTAAGGCTTTTGACTCAGTACACCGCGATCGCATGTTTGACATCCTCAGTGCCTATGGTATCCCTGGAACCATTGTCAAGGCAATAAAGTTAATGTATGACAACTCTTCGGCTATTGTCACATCACCCGATGGGGAGACGGAACCTTTTAAGATTTTAGTTGGCGTTCTTCAAGTTGACACTTTGGCACCCTTCATCTTCATCATAATTCTTGACTACGTAATGCGCTGTGCCCTGACAGATATCCATGATGAAACAGGTATACTGCTGGAACCTAGGAGGAGTAGACGCTATCCTGAAATTCGTCTCACAATCTCGATTTCGCAGATGATATAGCTCTCCTAGCAACATCAATCAGTAAAGCGGAATTACTGTTACAGAGTGTTGAGGCAGCATCAAATGCAGTTGGCCTGCATTTAAATGAAGGAAAAACAAAAAGCCTCCTTATAAATATTGCCACCTCAGCCAGTGTAAAGACCATCAAAGGAGTAGAGCTGGAAAATGTCTCCAATTTCAAATACTTGGGAGCCTACGTTCTAGACACTTCCCAGGAATTCAAATGCAGGAAATTTAACACGGCGTCTTTTTTTCCTCAAAAACAACATCGAAGTTTATAAGTTTGTTTGTTGAGCAAAATACGTATTTTCCAGTAAGGGATTCCCTTCGGTGATCCCAACGATGTCCGCAATAACAAAGCGAAGGGGGAATCCCCAAACAGACGATCGACAACGAAATATCCCCACCAAAATGTCCCGAAAATCAACGCAAGAACAAATCACCAGTATCGGTTGCCCCTCAGTTAATAAAGAAAGATAATAACATTCTTATTATAACAAAGAAATGAACATAAATTATTCTACGAAGTCGAATTTTGAGTTCAAAATCCGGCACCGCAAAAAGTCATTTTTCACGCAAACGCGCCATTTTGATCTATTCGGCAAAAGTTCGTAAATTCAATCTTGATAAATTACGTTTTCTCAGAAACTTTGCCTTTTAATATAAAGCCAGGGTCAGTATTTAAAAGAAAAGTGTTATTTTTACTTAAATTTAATTTCAAAACAATAAGGCCATCATCCTTTGAAGCAAATCTTGGCCATAATATTTCGGACTATTTTAGGAATCTTTCAATGGCCGGCACACAGCAATCGGGTCTGTAGGCGGTACAGTAGTGAACACGGCAAAGCGTAGCGGAGGAGTTGCTGGTTAGGTTAGCCGTCACTGTCAGCTGAAGAATTGCTGGACCAACGCCGTTCGCGTGGTAGTTTTACAAGGGCGATTTGACTTTAATTTTGATTATTTTTCACAGTATTTTATTTACAGTGTTACAATGGACTTTCATACCAAATCTTTAGATAATTTATGTAGGGTATGTGAAGGACGAATTATTCATAATAGACAAAATTCACAGGTTAAAAATCATGTCAAAGAGATCGATTATTTATGGAACATTAATGTGTGGCGAGACGATTGTAGCGTTCATCCTCAATTATTATGTCACAAATGTAGCAGAAAGGTTCGTCACCACCAAGCAGGTACACGTCAATACAGACCGGACCCAATCTTCAAGTCTTTATGGAAGCCTCATTCACGTACATCATATTGTCATACATGCAACCTTTATCAAGGTATTCAAAGTGGGACAAGGGGCAACCCTAAAAAGTACACCGTAAGGCACCGTACAACTGTGGGTGTGTTAAAGGACGACGAATCATGTACGCTTAATTATGACACAGAAAGCCCGGATATTTTTAATCACCTGCACTCAATTTTTACAAATCGCCATGCTACCAATGAAACATTCGATATTTGCGAAGACCAGCAGGCTGATTTTTTTACATGTTCCATTTGTTGTTGTATTTTGTCTAATCCTGTTCATACCGAGTGCCAGCACTCTTTTTGTTCGGACTGTCTGACCAAATATTTCCAGTTTCATCGTTCTATGTCGGTCTCCTGTCCTGTCTGCAATGAAGTTGTACCGTTCCATTCTATAAAAATGTGTCCAAAAATACTTCTTGTACAATTAGAACAATTGAAGACAATATGCATTAAATGTGGCGCAAAGAGCGATTTGGCTAGACTTCGAGGGCATGTTTGCCAAATTATAATAGATGTACCTCTGACAGACAGGAATAATCAATCTAGTACACCTACTCCAGCATCCTCATCTGCACAGGCATCTGCAACACTTGCAGAACTGGCAAAGCAACACGAGCCAGGAACACCAGTTCCAGATCATATTAAAAAGGCGACCGATAGCTGGACGTGGCTGCAATTGAAGGCTAGTGAGACCAACTCAATAAATTTGCACACAAGAGGACAGGTAATTTTTTGTTGTTGTATACAGTATTTAATAGCTTCCATTCAAAATATCAAAAGTGGTGTATTTGTAACAGGTACCGTATTATCCCTATTAAGCGCCCAGGGATCTTAGCAAAGTCATTGAGGATATGGGCGCTTATTAAGTTACCCTTTTTTAAAGTAGTTTATCGTGGAAACTTGTCAAATTGTATCCAAATTTTGATGCACATTTTTGGTGGAAAATGTGCACAGCCCGCTGATACGTAGATCGCCAACATGTTGTTGATGCCAGGACTTTCGGACGCTACTTTCATGCTTTATTTTGAGCTGCAGATGGGCGCTTATTAGGTGTTACTTGTTGGCAGTCATTGGGAAAAAGAGGGGTGGGCGCTTATAAGGGCATGGGCGCTTAATAGGAATAATACGGTAATACAAATTTAAAAAGCATGGATATGAATAATTGGGTGTACAATGATTTAATGCTCACATAATAAATATCTGTAGTGTACAATGATTTAATTCTTTATTCTTACATCTGTGAACAAATATAATTGCCATCATAATTCAATATGTACAAAATTCCAAATAGGCAAATGTAGGCTAGATTTGCATAATAAACATGATATTTATCCCAGTGATTTTCAACACGAAACAAATTTATTACATTATATTCAGTAATAAAAACAATGTTCTGCATGCAAACAGATCACTCAGGTTAGGGTACAGTGGTTGGGCTTTTCCCCTTTTTGGCGAGGGGGGGGGGTTAGGTTTAGTTAAAAATAATACAACATAAATCTTTTGAGGAAAGAAATCTACAAAAAATCTGCAATGTAAACAACATTTTACAGATTTTCAGCCAAAACTTATCTAAAAAGATCAACAATAAATTCAAAAATTCAAACTAAATCTGGGTCGGGGCTATCCGTAAAACAGTGCGTTTTTTTCAGTCTCCTTAGGCCAAATTAAATTAATTGTTTGTCTCAAAGCTCCCGCGCGCGTTAGTTCATTGATGCGCATTAGAAAAACAAAAATCTGAAGAAAACTTTTTATTTTTTTCAAAAACAAAAACAAAATCCCAGAATTTCACAGATTTTTATTGATCACATCATCTTAAATACAAAAGTTCACTTTAACAAGAATTTAAATATTTTATATTTAAAAACATGAAAAAAAAACCTGCATTCCGCATTAGTTTTACAACAGGAGAGGAGCTTTGATTTGAGACAAACAATTAATTTAATTTGGCCTTTCACTGAAATTTCAGCAAGCGGCAAATGCACAAGTTAAATGGAATTCTGCCTAAAAGCAAAGAAAGGCATCATGAACTGAGCTATAATAGCCTTGACAGCATTTTTGAGGTGACAAAAAACACCACTGTTCTACATGTCTGTCCAGAAACATAATTTTTGAAAATTCATCCAAATTTCAAACAATTGAATAAAATCGAAACACCACCAAAATCCAACAGACAGCCCCTACAAGCTTCCAAAGGGAGTGTTCATAAATACCTTGGGGAGGCGGTTAGAAAAACTGAGAGGCGTGGATCAGAAGAAAAAAATGTCCCTGAGAAGGGGATCAGAAGAAAAAAGATACTTAAAAGGGGGGGGGGGGGGATCAACAACAACAAAAGTCCTAAATTTCCTGGCGCTTTGCGCACACAAAAAAAGGAATTAAAAAAATCTACGCTTTGCGCACATGTATACAGAAACAATTTTTGCGGGCTACATGCAGTCAACATGCTACACGCTCGGTCAAAATATGTCCACCGCCCCTCAACCAAAGTATTTATGAACACTCCCTAAGCAGGCACCTGGCCAGGAGTTCTTGAGTACTTTTTACAATTTTTTCACATTGATCGACCAGGAGCGACTTTTGCCCAAAAAGGGGAAAAGTGGGTCTTGGTCTATAAATTCTTATTTGGAGGCTTGCATTAGAGGTTCATTTGCTTACAAAAGCTTGGACATTTTATTGCCTGATTTACAATACTGATTAACTACATAACAATCAAATGAAAATAATAAAAATGCCTTTAATGCATTTCTCATTTAGGTTTTCAAGAGAATTATGCTATTTTAAAAAAAATGTTGAAAAGTGTATCTTGAAACAATATTCAAACATGACAGTTCAGTGTAATAAGGTGTCCCAAGACTTATTGTATTTGAAAAAAATGTAAATATTACGATCACTACAATTATAACCTGTATTATTATAATTGTAAATTACAACATAATTTGATGAGGCTGTACCAAGTTCAGAACATTTATTCATCAGGGGTAGCATAAAGATTCAAAAGTGTAGTATCTATTTTCATCCCGAGGATACATACAGACAATCCAAAAACACGGAATGAAAAAAGCAGCAAATATAGGCTTCACACCAAAAAGTCTCAATGTGAATATTTGGCTGAATTTTTGTTATTTTCATTTGTTTGTGGGGGGGGGGGAGGAGGGCACTAACCCCTCCCCTACTACCCCTGCATTACGTGACAATGTAAAAATATGTAAACAGGTAAGTAAGGTGGTCAAGGCCCAAGCAAGATAAGCGGGCGCTGGGCGATTTTTACCCCTCGGTCCTTCTGCCACAGCGCCCGGTATTGCTGAAAAATAAATAACCGAGCGCTGATATTTTGTCCACACCAGCGCCCGTTGACTATCGGGAAGCTTGCCCAAGACATCAAATTTCGAGTTTACAATGCTGGCACGCTGGATTTAATAAAAAGTTAGCTCCCGGTAGACTGAAAGTAGCTCCCGGTTCTCAATAAATTACATGATCCGGGCGCTACTTTTAAAAAAAAGTAGCTCCCGGTAAAAAAACTGTTATCTTGAGCCTTGAAGGTGGTAGGCAATACAAAAACACTATTATTACACATGCAATTAAAAAAGACAATTTCATAATTTACAATTGTTAGTTCAAATTGGCAGCAAGCAATTGATTTACAAACAAAAGCACAGGTCCCTCATTAGTCACGCATCAATATCATGACAGGCTTTGATGAACTGAACACCCAAATCTACCTATTTCTTGCCCCTGATACATGTATTGACCAGTTCCACACAAGTGATCAACAAATAAAAGAATTAATTCAAAAGTTTGTTTTGAATTCCCTGTATATTTTCAGCCAGTTACAATTCACAAGATAGCTCAACCAAGGAAGTCGTCTGATGAAATCACCACAGCACATCTACGCCAGAGAAGCAAGTAAGCAGCCATTCTAAAGTTCAAATTTGAGTAGAATCGGCAAATCAATTCTCGCAAAGAAGCACTTTTGGAGTGTAGTGTTATTTTGTTCAGGGTTTCTCCAGATTGCTTAATAATATTTACCTCTTATACCAACTCCCTCCTCCTCCCAATGATATTCTCATCGTCAATCTCACTTTTCTTTGGATTTTTTCAAAATACACACCATCTTAATTCATCCACAATCATTATTGTCAGCCCTCAAATTAACCGAAGGCAATTGCCGTCGGTGCTCCACCTAGTTGCCTCGATGCCCTCAACTTCTGGCTGTTTTTACTCCATTGAAAAGTACATAATTGCCTTGGTGGAAGTTGGTGCCCCTTTCAAATTGCCTGAAATTGCCTTGCCCTTTCCATTTCTTAATTTGAGGGTTGTACATGTATGTAATGTACAAAATCTACAAATATTGGATAATTGGGTCCTGTAGCATACAAAACAATCATGATTATCATTTATATTGTATTTTATATAGGACTATAGAATTGTTCCAGCAACTCATTTCAAAAGATGCTGCCCATTGCCACCAACAATCAAGTGCAAGCAGAAAGAGAAAATTGGATATCGATACATCATTGGCTTACATGAACGATACCAATGCAACCTGGGGAAATCTTCGAGTTGAGAGAAAGTAAGATTACAACTTTAAAATGATTGATACATTTTAAAAAATGTGGTACGTTCAGTAACAATGGGACCAGCTTTACAATTATGTTTCCTCTTTCATACATATTTGGCATTGGTTCTAAATTTGACTTTATAAAACCGAGAGGAATGAGCAATTTAAAAATTTGTAAAATCAATAGGGGGCTCAAATAATGCAAATTGAAGGTCAATTAACATTTTTTTAATTTAGCTCTACTAACCCTAACACTGCCAAACCCAACAAGCCAGATATTCATATAACGCGACGTGGAAGTTCTTTGAAGAAAATGTGGACAAAACGTATATTAACCCTAACCTCCTACCCACATTTTTCAAGGGATTTTTTTCAACGTCATTTTTGACGCGTGTAAAACTTTTTTGAAAAACAGCCAGCAGGGTTAGGGTTAACTTATTTATGTGAACAGTGAATAAAACATCCTGTAATGTATATTACCAGTCAACTGATGAAGCCAGCGTTGTCAAATGTACTGGGTCGGGTAGTTTTATAAATAAACACGCCAAGTTTCACTGCATATTAATGTGACACATGGTACATGTATGCATGAATGATGTTATAGATAAGTTTGGTAGAATATCATTGCTTGGATAGGTGATTGGTTGTTAAAAATTATAAAATGAGCAGGTATTTTACTAAAGAAGTTTGATTTATATTGATACTGATAGGTATCTCAAGCTGATAGGTGCAGGTATTGCCTCGGAGGACTCGATGATAAAGAGACAGAAACAGCTAGTGGAAGGCAACTTGCGAGGTGAATTAGTGCCAATGATTTATCCATGTGATACAGCAAAAGGAAAGGATGGTGTAGCAACTAAAGAGGCAGCCTATGTATACACAACAGACCTCCCAGACCTAATCAGCACATATTTGGATAGTCACGAAAAGTAAGTGCAGAGTCACAACGAAGACTTTGGTCACAATCAAAGGAATATACATCTTCATCGCAGTGCCACCAACAGTTTGAATAAATGTCAACGACCGAAATACAATACAGTAATTTCACTCACCCTGTACTAAGAGTGAAATACCCTTCATTTTTCACCCTTGAAAATGTTACCCAAGAGTGAAATATGCTGGCAAAGACAATGTTCTACTGCCTAAAACACTGTGCTAGCATATAACTTTGAGCGATCATTTTGATTTTTCACCCGTGTATAAATTGACGCCAATGAAATATCTGGAGAAAACGGAAGATTGTTATTCAAGAATCATTCCAAGACACTGTGTAATGCAGTGGTGTACTGTATACAAACTAGCTTACCACCAGAATTTTCTGAAAATCTTTTTACATTCAAACAGGTTGGGCAACCTCACCTGGCATTCCGGACTAATACCAGATAATGAGATATGGGTGAAGGTGGGCGGAGACAAAGGGGGAACAAACCCTACTATGAAACTCAATTTCCAGATCGTAAATGTCAACAACCCAAATTCGGCAGAGAATACAGTTAACTTCGGATGTTTTGATGCTCCTGATTCCCGTTTCAACATTACGATTGCCATGTCCAAGGTCAAAGAGCAACTTGACAATCTTGCAACTATGTCTTGGAAGTAAGTATATTGTTTACAAAGGGTACTAGGGTAGTGCATTTAATCATTTTGCCCTGTATCTCAGTATAAACATTGCACAGACAACATTTACTTTTTTGCTACTTATGATCTCAGGAGCAGCTTGATATGATTGATCTCTATGCATTGGTACAATTTGACCCCCACATAACCTTTGATAACCTGAATTGCATTGTTTGTATGGTACATGTACCAAAAAGTCACTCAGCCCAAGGACTATAACAGTACAGCTTGAATTTTAGTGTATGACCAACTATGATAGTAAGATGACGTAAGGTAGGCCTACCTACTTTAATTCAGAATCTGAGCTAAGCATCTATTGCACACTCTATCGCATAGACAGTCACTGTGTTTTGAAAAGGGTTAAAACTATGTGAAACTTATTCAAAATTATTGTCATTTCAGGGGTCACAAGATCAAACTGAAACTGTATGGAGATTGCGAGTTCATTGACAGAGTATATGGCTTACTTGCTTGTAACGGTATGTATTAAAGCCTCTTTTTGTATTGTGGAAAACCAGGGTTGTAGCTAGCCACATTTTAGTGCCGGCTAAAATCGCACACATTTATCGCCACGCTCTGGCATTCTGAGCATTTTGTGGTATTTGATGTACATTTACTCAATTTTTGAGTCTTAGAGCTGGTTAATTTGCCTGAAAATTGCTGTGAGTGCCGGTTGTTTAGCCTTAGTGCCGGTCGCTGGCACAGACCAGTGTAGCTACATCCCTGTGGAAAACACTCTTTCCAAACTTCATTGCATGAACCTTAAACAGGTTAAGCAAAGCAAGAAATTCTAACAAAATGTAGCTCAGCAAAACATGAGTCAACCATGCAGTTTATGGATTCACTGCCTTGTTCTGCACAGCATGCATGTGGTAAAATGATCAACTAACTAACCTAGCCAATCAATTTAACAATCAAAATAAATGGCGACAAACTACACGCAACCAAACCACAACAGATATTGAGCTAAGGGAGTGTTCATAAATACTTCGATGGGGGTTGGACATTTTTGAGCCTCGTACATATTTTTGTTCTTGATCCGGTGGGGTTGGACATTTTTGAGCCTCGTACATATTTTTTTTCTTGATCCCCTAACAACGTTATTTTTTTCCTTGATCCCCCTTTTATGGTATTTGTCTGTGTGTGAAGCGCAGACATTTTTTGACCCTTATTATGTGCAGAGCATCATAAAAGTAAGACCCTTATGTGTGTGCTTTTTGGTTGATCCACACCCCCTCCCCTCCCTATAAGTACCATTTTTTGTGTGATCCCTTTTCAGGGACTTTTTTTATCTGATCAACCCCTCATTTTTCAAACCCCGCCCACCAAGGTACTTGTATTTATGAACACTCCCTAACAGAACTTTATCGAGACCATTTGATTCCAGATCGTACAGCACTACAGCAGCTATTTTGTTTGCCCAAACTTTCTTTTTTCTATTTCAGCTTTGCATGCATGTCCATTTTGCGAGGGGTCATACCCAGAATGGCAGGAACCACTTAAAGATCCTGATCATCCAGAAAAAGGTGGCCGTGATGCTTTCCCCAAACGCACTTTGGAAAATATCAAGGCCAACTACGCAAAGTACCAAGCAGATGGATGCAGAAAGGAGAGGGCGAAAACAGTAAGCAAAAGCATCGTCAGTGAGCCGTTATTTCCAGTAGAACCAGAAGATGTAAGCTTATGAAAGACATTAGTCTCCCCATTTGAATAGTATTATACCATCATTTTCTAAGAGAATTCACATTGATGACAAGAATTTTTGCAAGAATGGATTTTATTGTCAAATTCTCCTTGATGACAGTGTGATCACCAATATTTGAAATAAGAACCAAAATTAGTGGGTCCTGTGCATGCCTCTGCAATTTGGGGGTCCAGATCAATTTCTGAGGGTAGAAATAAACTTAAAATTTGATATTAGTGTTTGATATTCCACCTTGAGGACCCATACCAAAGAAAAGTTTGAATTGAATTAGGGTATTTGAAGCGAGGAAGCGCAAACGAATAAGGCCAACTACCAAGGAATGTGATGGCTTGGCAACCTTTTCAACCATACATTAGATGTACACAATGCCAAATGCTGCAAGATGGATTTTATGAGCTGGATCAATCTGCCTAATTTACATCCATACATGTACTCTTCACAGGGGGCCCGCAATTTCCTGCACATTGTTTATCTACGCAAAATCACTCACAGATTGTGTGTAGCCCGCAGACTCTCTTACAGATTGTGTGGAGATGGCAATTAAAGGTAGATGACCCGATCACATTCCGATTTTCAACTTGAAGTTTTCTATTCTACATGAAAGGTCATCCTTAAAAAAGTCGTGTTCCAAAGTTTGAGTTGCATAGCTCTAATGGTTCTTATTTTAGACGCCCAAGATGCTGTGAACTGTACCCATTGAGTAGTACACAAACTATATCGGCCGGCGCGGTGGTATACCACCATTCGCAGTAATTCGACGTTATTTCATCGATTTCTCCGTAATTATACCGATTTAGGCCGTCAAATTTCAGTATGATGATGAGAAAAATACGAGCTTTCATATGATATGAAAATCTCCATATGTTTGAAATAATTCTGTGTTACGAAAATGTGATCGGGTCATCTACCTTTAAATTGCCAGTCGGATTCATTCTGGTGGTAGCACTTGACCCCTACACATCTATTATAGCCTGTACATAATATTCTGTATGTAGCTTTTGACATGCACACTTGGAGCTTATGATTTAATAAGAATGCAACTGTATTGAATGTATGTCTTCTTTATCTCAATAACTTTGTATATCACAACAATTGGTGGCAGTCGTGGGATTATTTCATATTGTCTTTATCTCGACAGAACATACAAATAGATGGATCCTTGGAATTACAAATTTGATAATGACATGTTTGGTAATTATGTAGACCTTATTTTAGCCCTGACATCTTTAAAACTAACATGATCCTTTTTAATTTTCAGATTGTGGTTCCTACACTGCACCTTGGGCTCGGGATATACAAGTCAATATACAGCCGGCTAGAATCAGATTGCCACGACATTGACACCATAATATACAAGGGAATGACCAATGCCCCCACTAAACAAACGGACAGCAACAACTTTTATCAGAGTATTAACAAACAAGTGGACAAAAATGCGGCGACAAAGCGGAAAGTGGAAAAAATGAAAGAAGATCTCCTAGAAATAGTTGAAGACCTACCACTGAAACTGATGTCCTATTCCATTAACACAGATAGACCTTTTGAGCTGGAATTTAGTGATGATATATTGGACCTTCTGGAGAAGAAAACCAAGCTACAGGCGAGCATAGAGTCTCTGGTATGTCAATGTTCCTCTTTACAATATTAAGTTCTCTTGTGATAACCAACATTTTCTTTTCAAATTAAGATACACTTTCATAATCTGCAATTTTATTAGAATATAATAAGGAACAGGGAAAGAGGGCAAAAATGCAAATTCCCACCTCCTACCTTTTTTGTAACGGATTCACTAGACAAGTTCAACTTGTTAAAAGCAAGCCTATTAAAATACATTATGAATACTTGTCATAAAAGCCTATCTCACAATGTTCTTAATTGTGTCTACCGACTTTTTCGCAACCCTTTTTATCATACAGATGTGAAAAAATCTGGTTGTACTTCATCATCACCCAATGAAGATGCAGTGCATTTTAACAATGTTTATACAGAGATTGGTTTCAAATAAATTTGGTATTTTCATTTTAGGAAGCTAATGAGGACGTTATTGGATTTGCTTACGGTAAAGGACCTATTGCCAGCAGCCTGGATACCATACTACAAAAACATAGTGTTGATCGCAAGCCATACCACGGAAAGAGTTTTGTGGGTAACCACATCAAGAAACTATGTGCAGTAAGTAATGACATTTGAACTTTTCAATTAGTAATGGTACCGGTAACTTGGTCCTTTCATGACCATCAGAAGGAGGGTCATTGCTCCCAGTTCATGAATGCTTATTTTGACCCTTGTTGTCCACAAGAAGTATGACATTCCCCTCAAAAATGTGATTACTGATTATGCACTGATATAAATTAACTAAATGATGACTAATACTCAATTTGTTCACATGTCCGTACATGTATAATCAGAACAAAGAATTCTCGATCAAATTGTATATGATTCCTCGGTGTACCATGCGACTGGGGCGTATCGTGCGTGACCGTGTCAATCGCGGTGGCAAGGACACAGTAAAACCGGAAGGTGTGACGTACTTTTAAACAAATAGGTAATTGACCAATCGGGGCTCTCATCAACAAGACCCCACGCTGCGTGATTGGACAATGCAAGAATGCCCGATCGCATTGTGGCGTGGTTGTCAAGGGCTCATCACACTGCGTTCAAAATTTGGATGAACGCTGGCGTGACTGGAATAAATATTTTGATCGAGAATTCTTTGTTTTGATTATAGTAATAGTATATCGCACAAACTTATTTAATTTAGAACTTACCATATTTAATCTGGATCAACAGATGAAAATGAACCTCAATTCATGTGATGACAATTTAATTTATTGAATGCATGATGATATGCGGAAATGTCATGCCATAAAATATTAAAGAAAACACCCAATTGTTTTAAGAGTGCTGGTCCGGCAATCGTGACCGGTTTAATGACAACCCAGGGCCCTGTTAATGGCTTATTAATATCCATGTACTGTTTCAATTTTATTCTATGCAGAAAGATCCAATAAAAGATCTTGCCGGTCAAGCCACAGCATTTCTGAAGGACATTGACGCAGAGAGTGACATCCCACTTGTAGCATGGAGGAAGGCAGCTGAAATCAGAGACAAATTCCAAGATATGATGTTTGCCCATGCAGATGTACATGCAGCAATGAACCAAGGGGTAAACCTCACAGATGAAGATATTCTAAACACAGGTAGGTCTTATAGAACTGTAAGCTTGTCTGGGAGATCATTATTGTTCATCACCAGCCCTCAAATTAACCGAAGGCAATTGCCATCGGTGTCCCACCTAGTTGCCTCGATGCCCTCAACTTCTGGCTGTTTTTACTCCATTGAAAAGTACATAATTGCCTTGGTGGAAGTTGGTGCCCCTTTCAAATTGCCTTGCCCTTTTCATTTCTTAATTTGAGGGCTGTTCATCACCAATAGTAAAACAGCTCTCTTCTACTCTATTTAGAGCCACATGCGGCTATCTGATCTATCTTTTTCAGCACATCTATCAACAGTCGGTGTTTAAATGACATGTCGAGTGTTTACACCACACTTTGTCATTAGCCTCAACGTCATGTTGTACTTGATCAAAGAAACAGATGGCTTTTCAGTTGATTAAATAAATTTCTGATCTGATCTAGCCTAAAAAGGTTGGTTCTATATCGAGCAGCACATTAGCAAACAGAATAGAGATCCAATGAAGTACCAGAAATTTAGACGCACGGTGTATTGCATTCTGTGTTTTCGACATGTTATACTGCTCATGATATAATATTGTAATCATTTTCTTTACTCTAAAAATGCAGGTGCTGCAATCCGCCATTTCATGACCCTATACCGTCGATTGTTCCCCGAAGCTCGAATTGCTCTTAAACTGCACATGCTCGAAGATCACGTTCTTGAACAGATGGAAAAATATCGAGCAGGGCTCGGTAAGCTGAATGAGGGCAGTGGAGAAGGAGCACACAAGGAACAGAACAAAGATGACAGGCGTGTATATCCAATGAAGCACCAGAAATTGAAACGTATGATGTTTCTCATGAAGACTAACCATACATCACACAATCCTGAAATACAAGACAAATCGCTGAAAAAGAAAGGAATGGAAGAATAAAACATTAAAAATGAATAAGTATTTGGGTCTAAGTACAGGAGTAACATGAGTGAAGTTTACAATTTAGTGTAGTTTCAGTTGAAATGAAGTATATCATAGAAGCAACTTCATCAATTCAAATTATTACGCCATCTATCAATATAGGATTGAGAGATCATAAGAAACCAGGCAAGCTAATTTCACACAAAAAGTGTACCAACAGCAAGCCTCGTGTGTTTTCAAATCCACTATTGCTGTGGTTAAGTCAGAGCAAATATTAAAACCTTAGTAAAAACATTTGCCCTTATTTGAGGTATCAAACTTATTTTTTTTGGAAAATGACATCTTTAAAATATTATCTGGTAGACGACATAAGGCAAAAAAAAGTTGACTTGCCCAGGGCCAGAGTCGGGGTCAGACGGTCAGATTTTATTTTTGATTGTCATCTCAAATTAATAGCCTGTGTGATCCATGCATTCGGCTGACACTGAAAACTCTTGCAGTACAATGTAGCTTATGATCCCTGAAATTAGTGGCTACTTTCTTTCAGTGCTGATCTGAGTACCTATACAATGTAAATGTACACTACAAACAATGTAAGGTTTATATTGTACTGTTGTAAGTGGACATTTTCATGCATGTAATTTTTCACGCTTTGAAAATGTTAATCGATTTTGCTGTTTATTTTTGTGATTTTGAGCTTCCTCACAAACTAAATGAATTTATTCACGAAGATTTTCAATTTTTACAGTATTTCACAATGCGTCGCATAATTATAAATGTTAACAGTACCTACATGTATTTGCTCCGGCTTTTATTTTGGGCTGTTGGCTCAGTGTCTACTTCCGTCAATCAGTCACCATATTTCACAACTTGTTGTCGCTATATGGTGGATACATAACAAAACATGTTTTTAATTGTATCAATTGTATCCGTATATATATTTCCTATTTATACACCTATCAGTTGTAAGACGCACTATACGACCCCCGGGAGAGGTGCGTCGTTTACCAATAATTCTTGACGGAGGGTACGTCAGTGGCAGCCTTTGGTCCGTCAAAAAAATGACGGAGGGTGCGTAAAGGTCCGTCACTTTACATGGGTGCATGAGAAGTTGACGCACCTAGGTAAAGGGACGCACCACTCCCGGGGGTCGTATAGTGCGTCATACAACTGATAGGTGTATTAGTATTAATATTCACAAATATACATGTAATGGATATTGATGACTGCAATATTTTGAGTTTTAGACAATAGTAATGTTATTTTGTAACTCGTCTGTGAATAAGAAATATGTTCATCAACAGCGGGAGTTGAAGTGATGCACACTTTATAAATTTGAACATTTTAAGCATCGAACATCACCGATTTCTGTGCACTGAACACGGAAGACAACACAAGAACACAACAACCCCACTGTTGCCAATATGTTTACATAAAAACATAATCTACAAAGGTAGGCTGTCATCGTTAGAATCAAGTGATGTGTATACACACTGAAGATTTGGCTTACGTACACATGTATTGTAAAGTAATGGTGATCCAATGTGTATGTGATGAAGCATTCGTAAGAGGAGAGATATTTCTCATCAATGAATGAATAACCATAAATACTGAAGAGTTTTTACATGGAGAAAAAATTGTTCTACTCATCAGTGTTAAACTTTTATTATGCTTGCAGTGTGTGACAATAACTTTTTGTTTGGATGTTCTGCCTGCTCCTCAAAAAAAAAGAAGTTTTACTGTACTGTAAAAGCCAATATTTTTGCGTGAAGATATTTTCGCGCATTTTGCTATCATAGACATTTCGTGAATTGTTTTTTTCGCAGGGCGACCTTCTGGATGCACTGCATGAATGTTGAAAACATTATTTTTGTGTGTTGTAATTTTCCGCGAAAATTTCAGCTTTTACAGTATACAAAAATAAATCAAGGAAACAATTCACTTTCCTGATTTGTCATAGAATTTTTATTTTGTTCTGAATTTCTTCACTTTCTATAGATCTTACCTTGATTAACATTAATTTGGTTCATGTGACCTCCCTCTGCTGCATGTGACTACATGAAATGACAGCAAATGTTTGAACTGAAAAATAAACAAAAATTCTAATTTACAAATTGGTGGAATAGAGTCATAGAGATTGAGTTTGCTCTTTCATTCCTGATGTCCAAAATATATATCTTGGTAAAGTGAGAGGGCAACAATCTATTTGCACCATTATCATAAAACTCACATAAATGTAACAAAACTTTATTTGCTGGCAATTAGACCTGCTGGCAATGTTCATAAGTATGAATAAGGGCTTCAAGTAAGCCCATATTACTTAGCTTTATATTAACTCTTCAGCCTATATCAGGGGCGGACTGGGGGTTGTAAGCGGCCACTGCAAATGAAATTTAACCGCCCCTTTTAGTGTCTCTTTTTTTTCTTCTCTCGAGCAACCGGCTTATAATAATTTAGGCCAAGTAAATATAAAAACATGTTTGACGTCCTGGTTTTGGAAAAATAGGAGGGTCTTTCAACTCTTGTTAGTTTTTATTGGAAAACGAACCCAAATTTCCTTGTTATACAGTGTACAGAATGGTGTCTGCAAAAGGAGAAGGCCCCTTTTAATTGTTATTTTGAGAACTAGACCTGTTAAGTGATCGCATAACTCCACAAAAATTGTTCCAATATAATTTGCAAAGCTAAAAATATAGGTTTTACTTTCGGAACCTTTTTTTATGTTACACTACACACTTATTCAAAAAATAGCTCAAAATTGTCAAGAGTCCAAGAAAGTCCAACTTGCTTCCGATTAGCCGAGTGATTCAGGGGCGTAGCAAGGTACCATAAGTGGGGCGGCCATTCATGTTGAAAACTTTGAGCTGGTCAGACCGACGTACTAACAATAAAATAGTAAAAGATAGCCCCAATTTTGTTTGCAGTTACCTCATGAATTTCAGGTAAGAGTGTGGGGAGGTCAAAAAATGTGCACGGTCAAAAAATAAATAATTGTTGAAGCGCCTCCTCAGAATTGGTATTGGTGCAATTTATTTGGTGTGCACTTTTACCAATATTTTATTCAAAAACATACAGCTGTTTTTTTCCCTTCTTCTACTTTTGGTGATATCTTGTATCCCTCACAAAGTTAATGTTGCAGCATTTCAGTAACAAAAACAGTTGAGATGAAAGATTTGGGGTAATATATTTTCACCGTCTGCTCGATACATTTGGAATTTGCCCGTCAATGTTTTTGTTGATAAAAAAACCCCAAAATAGTCTTGTTCCACGTTTTACTTCTTTATGTGTACACGCGTGGATGTAAACATACATGTACATAGTAAATCATTAGGCGGACAACCAACTAGGATAGGGATGTTCATATCATTGACTATAGAGGGCGACATATTTGACCAAAATATGTAGAAAACTCATGTTTACCTCTTTTAAATTCAGCGGAAAAGTACGAAACTGCTGGGATGTATTCACTGATCGTGATGTATAAATAACCCCACACAAGCAATTAGACATCATGAAAGTAAACCCTTAATTTACCTAAAATGGTTTTAAAATGTGCATTGCTTAAACTACTTTTGGTTATAACTTTTTTATTATTCAGCCTGCAGACAAGGTTGAACCATCATTTTTTTATTGTAAAGTACTTTGTTTCCATGTATTCCATTTTCAAAGAGATAATTTTATTTTCAAAATTTTATGAACATGCCTATAAACTAGGACAATGCGATCAACTGTTCAAGTTGTGAAGAATGCGCAACACACCTACTCCACATGACCTGATTTTCCGATCACAATTTGAGCCCCGTGTCGTTTTTCTTCATTGATCATAAAATTTAGTCAAATTTATTCATCATTCATGTTTTTTAAAATTATGTTCAAATAATGTGCACGGCTCGGTTAATCAAACTCAAAATTAATTTGGATTGCCTTATTATAGTTGTATTTGGAATCTTAGCTGAACTTTTTCAGTGTTTCGGTTTGCTAAACATATCAATCAATAAAAATAAATAAAATACTAAATACATGTACTATACTATGTAGGTCTAGCCTACTCTACTTCTTGCTCTTTATTTATTATTTATTTTAAAAAGTCGGCAGACACGACTGGGCTTAATTAATAATTATACATTCAGGTCTTAGTTTTGCATGTTTTATAGCGTTCCTACCCCTTTCAACAGAGTTTTTTTAGTTCCCCGGTCTAGTTCCTTTGGCATTGCAGATGCATGAAACACGTGTGGAATACTGCAAAATTCTGCTATCGTATTTTTGTTCAGTGTTGTTCAAACTTACTGAGGTTTCGCAGCGGCTGTTGATTATGGAAACAGAACCGGTCGTAGAAATTGTAAATCAATCTCACGAATGGGGTGTGGATGTTGCTTTAATTCTATCCCCATTAGTATCCCCAAACTGCTGAAAATATGGCACGATTCATCAAATTTACAACGCAAAATGAAATCATTCTTGAGAGGCGTGTGACCTCGCTCAAGTTCACGTGTAAAAAGAACGCAAACCGCGCGGCCCGGATTGTTGTAAATAGTTCCGGACAGAGTCATACTATTATATAGCGCAGTCAAAACTTGCACTTAAAGCATCAATAATGCAATGATAAATTTAATTATATGCTTAAATTTAAAAACAAATATTTTATATTGTGTTTCGGTCGACAATAATATTAAAAATAGAACACTTACCTCTTTCAGGTTGTCTTTCTTGCGTCGTTTAAATAAGATTTGACCTCACACGCGGAGTGAAAAGTCGTATTTAAAGGGCATTTAAATACCGATTTAAAAAAGAGAAAATAAGTGGCCTAAACGAGATTCGGATGTTAGTTCGAAAACCAAACACTCAAATTACAATTGGGAAAGTTTTATTCCTTCAAATGGCAAACATTTCTACTTTGATGTTTTTTGCTACTGCACTGAAAGTTGAAAGTTCGGAATAGTACGGAAAGCCGTATCGGATATGTTGCGCGACCACGAGTGAGTGTTGAGCGACCACGAATTATATGTACGACGACCATTATGAGTGTGCGACGACGAATGGTGGTCGTCGAACATAAATTCGTGGTCGTCGAAAATAATATGGTGGTCGTCGAAAATAAAATGGTGGTCGTCGAAAATAAAATGGTGGTCGTCGAGAAAAAAAAATGGTGGTCGTCGAAAAAAAAATGGTGGTCGTCGAACACAAATTGGTGGTCGTCGAACATCAATTAGTGGTGATCGAATTTACCACTATTTCGTTGTCATGGTTTTTGGTAATTATACATGATGGTTTTTGGTAATCATGGCAATGCAATTGTTGGTGTGTCACAGGCACATAGGGGTGTGACGCATCATAGGCTCTAGAGGTAGTGGTTAATATGGTAGCTGGATGACTCGGATGCAGGACCGTACCCCTTTGGGCCTGGGATGGGAGGGGGTGTGCGCGCCCCAAATCTCAAATACTACCAAATGGTCCGAAAAACGCTGTTTGGTAGAGATTTCTTGATAAAAGGCCCACATTTTGGTAAAAAAGTGCACTTTGCATAGAGGGGGAATTTTTTTTCTTCCAAAAACTTCCTACCGCCTCCCTGGAAATCTAATGGTGCGTCCCTAACCATATCATGGAAGTAAACATTACATTCTTCAGCTACAGGAAATCACAACTCGTGCGCACATAAACCATAAAAACTGCGTAAACACATGACGGGAGCATGCCTTATCAGTTCCTAATCTGCCAATAAGTAAATTCAATTATGAACTGTGACTTGTTACGCAATAAAGATTTTTTAATCAGGAAAAGGCCAAGTAAAATAAAAACATGTTTCTCGTCCGGGTGCTTGAAAAAAATAGGAGGAGGGGAGGGTTTAAAACGTCATACTGGACCCTTTACGTGATAGAAATGCCAATTTTTGCGCGGTTTGCGCGTACCAGTTTAAATCCAGGGTATAATTAAAGCATCCTTGGTTTCAATGTTTCATTGTTCAAGCTAAACAAGATTTCTTCAGGAAAGTTTTCCATGACCATTTATTAGTTACAAAACTGATTTTTGTTGTTGCACGCATCCTGCGCATCTTTTCTACAAGTTTCTACATTATAATGGGTCTCGAACAACACCAAATATTCTTAAGTATTATGTGGAGGAGATTAAAACGTCATACTGACCGTTTAAATTCACAATTTTTGCGCGCTCCGTGCGTATTATTAAGGCTGTTCCTATGGTTATTATTTTATTTGATATTTTAATAGAGCTTGCTGAGCTCCACAATAATCTGAAATCTGAGCTTGATCGGAGTTGGAGCGTTCATTACCTTGATTTTTTTCAAAAATCGAGGTACTCTATCTCTACCGTTTCTTTCTTCATCATCTTCTGGCAATATCTACAAAATGCTTCTTCTCCTACAGTTTACATGCTACAATCACCAGATTTGGTCAGTAGGACCCCCTACCAGACCTTCATTACAGGACCTCACAGTTTGGGGTCAAAGGTCACAGGGGGTCACTAGGGGCCAAAACGTGATTTTCACTTAAAATGCATTTCCAATTTAGTGAAATGACCTAGGATCGTCAGAATTGGTCAACATATTTCTTTTGACCGTACGCATGTACAATAGTTCGGTTTTTAAAATCAAAAATATTTGGGGTCACTAGGGGTCAAAATGTAAATTTTCACTCCATTCACTCAAAATGCTACTTGTCCGAGAGGAAATGACCTATGATTGTCAGAATTAGTCAAAAGATTCCTCTCATCCATGTTCATATAGGGTCCTTCTCCACTAAAAGTGACATGTCACACGGGGTCACTAGAGGTCATTGAACTATACAAGTTCGATTACAAGTTTTGGGTCAGAGGTCAAGAAAAGGTCACTAGGGGTCAAAATGTAAATGTCCCTAAATCTAGAATGATTGTCGTGTCCAGCACTGGCATGTCGTGTTGATATTCGTATAATGTCATATACGGCATTCCATCAACAAATTTGTAATAGAAAGTATGAATTAATGCAAAAAAATTAATATCACAAAGCGGAAATGGAGTTAGATTTCCATTCAAACATCTTCGGACTCAGTACTACAAAAGACATAAGTAGTGACAGAATCAACAAATCATATAAAGGTTTAACAAATTATTTGAGTAAAAAGGGGATGCACATATAATCTTTTCTTATCAGCAAATCGTGCCAAACTATGGTACGCCCCAGAGGACAAAAACGTGTTGAGACTAATATATATTCGGGATCTATGATCAAAGTTCATATCTCTTTCTTCAGCCATGGGACCTATAGCTCCGTAACCATTGACCCGAATTTGACCATATTTAGTCATAAGAACCCTTATGTGCACCACTACACAGGTTGTAAAGCATAAGGGATCAAAGGTCACACAGGGGTCACTAGGGGTCAAAACGCATTTGCAATTTAGTGAAATGACCTAGGATCGTCAAAATCGGTCAACATATTCCTTATGACCGTACGTATATATAGTAGTTCGGTTTTTACAATCAACAAATATTTGGGGTCACTAGAGGTCAAAATGTTGATTTTCTTACCATTTCACTTAAAATGGTTCTTGTCTCAGAGGAAATGGCTTATGAATGTCAGAATTGGTCAAAAGATTCCTTAGGACCATGCACATACAGCGATCTCAGCGATTAAAATTGATGTTTCACGCGGGGTCACTAGAGGTCATTGACCTAAACAGTGGTAAAACGTAAG
Source organism: Ophiura sarsii (assembly GCA_035610835.1). Lineage (NCBI taxonomy): Eukaryota > Metazoa > Echinodermata > Ophiuroidea > Amphilepidida > Ophiuridae > Ophiura > Ophiura sarsii. Next base: position 22,227,054 of record CM069454.1, read on the forward strand.
ATATGCTCCGATTGGGACCGGGTTTGTTGCATCTTGTTTGGATTGATGAGCCAAGAAAATAAGTCAATCATATTGACCAGGTCAAATGTCAAGAAGGGGTCAATACGGGTCATTGAACTTTGCAGGGGTAAAAGTTAAGACATGCTCCGATTTGGACCGGGTTTGTTGCATCTTGTTTGTTTAGTTTGATGAGCTAAGAAAATAAGTTAATCATATTGACCAGGTCAAAGGTAAAGAAGGGGTCAATAGGGGTCATTGAACTTTACAGAGGTAAAAGTGAAGACATGATCTGATTTGGACCGGATTTGTTGCATCTTGTTTGGATTGATAAACCAAGAAAATAAGTCAATTATTTTAATCAGGTCAAAGGTCAAGAAGGGGTCACTATGAGTCAAAACATTGATTTTCAATCCGTTCACCTAAAATGTTTCTCGTCTCAGAGGAAATGACTGATGTGCATTAAAATTGGTCAAAATATTCCTTAGGTCCATGCCCATACCAGTATTTCAGCGATTAAAATTGACATGTCGTATGGGGTCACTAGGGGTCATTGACCTATACAGTTAAAAGTTAAAATCCGATTTGCAAGACATGCTCCGAATTAGATCGGACCTGTTTTATCTTGTTTGGTTCAATCAGGCAAGAATAAAAGTCAATCATCATAACCAGGTCAATGGTCAAGAAGAGCTCACTAGGGATCATTTTCTCATTAAAATCAAGGTGCCCTGGTCTCAGACCAGAACTAGATCTAGTTTCTTTTGTTTCTTATTGGGGGCTTTTTGACCCCCTAGCAAAATAATTAATCTATGCAAAAATGTTTAATTAATTTGTACATGAAAAGTATAAATGCTACAAAGCTGAAATTTCAAGAGCTTTTTAATTATAGTGTTTAGAAACTTTCCTGTGCTGCGGGAGGCTATAAGACATCTGCATAACTAATTATACTTAATTATCTAAGGAAGCTTTAGGTCATTAAAAAATGAGGCTAATTAATGCACTTAATTAATTTTTTTCAAGTTCATGCACTTTCCTAAATGTATAACCACTTGGTGTATTATGTTGGTTATACTACTCTCCTTATTTTCTGTGCTGCGGGAGTCTACAGATGTTTTCCATAAAAAAATAGAGCAAAAACAAAAAAGCACTAAATTGTCATAGAAAGTTTTACCTAGGGAGTCAAAAAAACAATACAAAACAAAAGAACATAGACTCCCCTTTGTTGGCCGAAAAATTTTGCGCGCTTCGCGCACATTTTTTATACAGGTTTCCGACATTTTAATTGGTCTCGAACGGGGTCTCGAACCACCCTGATTCTTCTTTCTTTTGCTTCAGAATGCTGAATCTTTGCTTTAAAATGCCTTAATACAAGAGCTTCCAGGGGCCCGAACGCGGGCCCCTGGACCCACCCACTTGATGTGGATGTTGTTAAGTTTGAATTTTGAATGTGCACATTTTGTGATTGGATGTTACTCCTGCTATCTAAATAGTAATATCTATATGCAAGAATAATTGTTTTTTAGTTTAAAAGGCATGTGATAAAATGCCAACATTACTGCTTCAGAATGCTGAATCTTAAACCCTTACAAATTCCAAAAACCCATGAACTTCTAGGGGATTCGTCCCTGGACACCATCAAAACAGTTCGGGACACGCCCTTGCTGTGATCATGGTGATGATGCGATAAAAAGCGGCATTTTAAATACTAAATTATAAACATTTATTAGAAAAGTCGTACGCTGTAACATTACTCCAAAAACTATACACCAGAGTGAGGGGGCGGCACATCCAACCCCACCCCCCCCCCCCTACCCACCTGTCCGCGCCAGCGTGGAGTTGCGCACCTCTTTCAGGTCTGGATTTAGAATTGATTTACCCAGCTTTTGGGGGCCCAAATTCAGAAGAAAAAAACGTAAGATCATTACGGAGCGTTTAAAGTGCCATTAGATGGCTACATAATTATCTTGACAAGTCGACATATTATCAACGTTATGTTGAGATAGTCACATATTTTTTCTCACATTCTTGAGTTTTATTAGTCGTCATGATGATATAGACTATCTTGTCAAGTTGACTTTACAAATCATATATAGTTGTCGTCATGGCGAGATAGGTTAACTTGAAGAGTCAACTTCACAAAAAGTAGATGTCGTCATGGTGATGTCATGGTGATATACAATATCTCATCGAGTCGACTTCACAAAAAGTAAATGTCGTCATGGTGAGATAGATTATCTCGTCAAGTCGACTTCACAAAAAGTAGATGTTGTCATGGTGAGATAGATTATCTTGCCAAGTTGACTTCATAAAAAGTGAATGTCGTCGTGGCAATATAGACTTTCTCGTCAAGTCGACTTCACAAAAAGTATATGTCGTCATGGTGAGATAGATTATCTCGTCAAGTCGACTTCACAAAAATTTGATGTTGTCATGGTGAGAGATTATCTTGTCAAGTTGACTTTACAAAACATAGATGTCGTCATGGCGAGATAGGTTAACTTGAAAAGTCAACTCCACAAAAAGTAGATGACGTAATGGTGAGATAAATTATCTCATTAAGTCGACTTCACAAAAAGTAAATGTTGTCATGGTAAGATAGATTATCTTGCCAAGTTAACTTCATAAAAAGTTAATGTCGTCATGGCAATATAGACTTTATCGTCAAGTCGACTTCACAAAAAAGTAGATGTCGTCATGGTGAGAGATTATCTCGTCAAGTCGACTTCAAAAAAGACGATATCGTCATGGTGAAATAGATTATCTTGCCAAGTTGACTTCATTATCTCGTCGAGTCGACTTCACAAAAGTAGATGTTGTCATGGTGAGATATATTTTCTTGCCAAGTTGACTTCATAAAAAGTAAATGTCGTCATGGTGAGATAGATTATCTCGTCAAGTCGACTTCACAAAAAGTAGATGTCGTCATGGTGAGATAGATTATCTTGCCAAGTTGACTTCATAGAAAGTGAATGTCGACTTGGCGAGATAATTTATCTTGTCATGTCAACATTCAATTTTTGATAAGTCCACTTGGCGGGATAATTTATCTTGCCATGTCAACATCCAACTTTTGCTAATTCGACTTGGCCAGATATATTATCTTATCATGTCGACATAACCGTGATTAAGTTGACATGACGAGATTAATTATCTTCACCTTCACTTTGCAATGTTAAAATGGCGAATGTCAAATTCACACGTGATGGTAGGCATGCTATATGACAAGTAATGCTATCTCGCCATGGCAATTTCGACTCTTTGTAAAGCTGACTTGGCAAGATAATATATCTCGACATGACGACATCTATTTTTATAAAGTTGACTTGACAAGATAGTTTATCTCGCCATGTCGACATGTCAAAATCATGTATCTCGCCATGACTACATCTTCTTTTTGCCAAGTCGACTCGACAAGATAACCTATCTTGACATGACGACATCTACTTTTAGTGAAGTCAAGTTGACAAGTTATTTATCTTACCATGACGACATCCGCATTTTGTGAAATCGTCTTGTCAAAACAATTTATCTTGCCATAACGAAATGCTCTTTTTGTTAAGTTCACTTGACAAGAAAAATGTATCGTCCGAGGGGGGGGGGGGGGGGGGGGGGGGGATTCAGAAAAGGTAAGGAAAAGATAAATTACCAACACTATACACTGTTCAAATTAGGAAGCGCGGTAAAATGTCTCGAGCCACGCGCATTTTGCCCCAAAATAATAATTTTAGAAGATTGTTCAAAGCAAACGACCTGTACATCAATATGGCAAAATTAGTGTAAAATAGTAAATGTTCTCGCACACATTTGTTCAGTTTAGTTACTGTGCTTTTGTCATCAAATTGGCCATTTCAGTGAACCCTACTTCCACATAACACAACTAGTACCCCATTGCACTCGCATTTTAGTCACTTGAGAGAACATCGTTCCTCACCGTGAGTTGGGAGCATCCACATTTTGGCCTGGCCCATAAGGGCCGTCAAAAAGTAACTCCGGCGCTGACCCCTAGCCTATGGTTACACTTTAATTTGCAATTATCCAAATATTATTTTAAAAAAATGATTTTTCGTTCTTTTTAACTATTAATAATAATAACATTACCAAACAAACGCACATGAAACTGTTACAATGCTCTCTTCTATTATTGGGTGTTAGTGATTAACAGGGCATAATTAGGTAAAAGGCCTCGCACTCAGTAATTTGAAGGGAAAATAGCTAAACATTCAGCTAAAAATCACGTTTTTAATTCCAATGGTAAAGAGGCTCCACCCTTGCAACCCCCGTTGGGGCCAGCTCCTTGGACCACCGGATACTTGCGCTTCGCGCTTACAATGCCCGAGCACGTTAAAAGGCTACAGACTCTTTCGTAAAGAGTAGGGGATCCCGGTCTGTATCTGTTCACACATCTAACGGACCCCAATGGAAATAAGCTAATAAGCTTATTGGGTTATCCAGGGTCGTAGGACCCAAATGATATCAAATCAAATCAAATGTAACTTAACATTACACCATTTGAGGCCTCCTCTCCTCCTCAAAACGTGATCACGATATCTATTTTTGTTTAAATCTTTTTAATTATGCGCCGTTACCCAGCGACCCGGGGGGGGGGGGGGGGACCTGTTTTCAACCTAACAATTTGGGGAACCTATTTTTCAACACCCCTATCCGCGCTTTTCAACCATCAATTCTTAAATCAAAGAAAATATCAGTATATATGCTCAACTTCTTTCTTGCAATGATACAAACAAAATATTGATCGTAAATGTAGAGGTGAGTTTCAACAAAGTATTGGTCAAGAGTATACACCAGATCGCACCAAATGGGCTCAAAAATTGAAGAAAAAAACAACAATTTTGAGGGATAGACCTACTCCCACCCCGTCCGAACTTTTCAACCATCTATACTTTAAAATCAAGGAAACTATTGTTTTTACGCTTAACTTCTTTCTTGCATTGATAAAAACCAAAATATCGATTGGAAAAGAACAGGTGGCTTTTCAATAAAATATTGGTCAAAAGTATACATCAGACTCCACCCTGTCCGCGCTAGCGCGGATCGCAGTGCTGCACTTTGGCCCGAATGGCCGAATATTCAAATATTATTGCTTAGAAGTTAGAGTGGAGTTGGTTATCCGCGATTACATGTTAAACCAGTGCCCAGTGTCCAGCATCGTCTGGCCACAGTGTCAGGGCGCCCCTCCCCGTTTTCCACGGTCAGTTCAGACGTCGGTGGACACGAATGGCCGTTAGCTTTAAATCTCCTCCATTGGTTTAATGATACGACCCCCTAAAATTCATCACATCTTAGAACTAAATTATTTCATCCTAAACAGGATATCAGTATCATTGTTTTAAATCAGGCGTTCACCGTTG
>CM069454.1:22232519-22296306 GCA_035610835.1 Ophiura sarsii
ACACCATGATGGCCTGGAGGGGGGGGGGGCAAGGTATATCGATGCGAGGCAATTTTGTCTCTTCGCCCCTTTTTGATATCGTATTTGCCTGTTCCTATATTTAGCCACCAGGTAAACTTAGCAACCCGGTATTTTCGAGCCAGACGCAACTTGCTCCCTCCCCCTCCCAACCCTGGTCGTTATACGGCCCTGATTTGAGTGCACACCTGTGGTGACAATCATTTCAGCTATATACACTGTGGCTGTAGTATAATTGTAATAAAACGAAAAACTATTGGAGCATGTTACATGTACAATGTATAACTATATTTGCCTCCCTGATCATAACAAATGTTTAGACATATTTAATGACATAAACCCTTACCTTTTGAAAAATTGGCAGTGTTTATCTTCATTTTGATTTGCTCCTAATTTTGACATGGTATTTACTCTGCATGGAGGTGCATCATCAATACAGTCATATTCCAAAATGTGATGTATCTACTCTGCATGGAGGACTGGAGGTGCATAATAAATAGTCATATTCCAAAATTTGATGTATTTACTCTGCATGGAGGTGCATAATAAATACAGTCAATCAGTCATATTCCAAAATTTGATGTATTTACTCTGCATGGAGGTGCATAATAAATAGTCATATTCCAAAATTTGATGTATTTACTCTGCATGGAGGTGCATAATAAAGACAGTCAATCAGTCATATTCCAAAATTTGATGTATTTACTCTGCATGGAGGAGGTGCATAATAAATACAGTCATATTCCAAAATTTGATGTATTTACTCTGAATTGAGGTGCATAATAAATACAGTCATATTCCAAAATGTGATGTATCTACTCTGAATGGAGGTGCATAATAAATACAGTCATATTCCAAAATTTGATTGCAAATATTGGAGTGGTTCTAAAGAATAAAGATAGAAGCAAATGTTTCATTGACTCAAGCTTCAGATGTACAATGTATGGTTTGGCCACATTTGGGCATAATTCACTACTTTTTCGCAAGTAAAACATCCTTTAGGCCTCAAGTTTTGCAGGGTATGAGAAAACATGATCTTTAAATCTGTTTACTGTCTAATGGCATCAACAATTGACTTATATATTTGTTACAATTTGCTTTTATTACAGGTAACATGGCCCCTTATGTAACATCATACGTTAGGAAGCACACAGACTCAGGAAACATAAGATACCAAGTAAGAACAAAGACTATTTATGGAAGGGGAAGGGGATTCGGGCCTGGGGGGGGGGGGGGGGGGGGGAGAGAAACAACTTGGTAGTGCCGCCCAGGGTCTCAAAACGGGGGGCTTTGGAACTGAACTGTGATAATCCTATGACGAAAAGTAGGGTCTTAAGAACTGGTTTGTTTTTCAAATTTGATTTGTAATAAAAAATTCCATTGAAATGGAATGGGGGCGATCCAAGAGAAAGAAGCATGTTTTGTAACCATTTTCTGAAGCATCTGTTGCATACCAAAATACCAGGGAAATAGTGTATGTATTTTCCATAATTCAAACCAAAAAACAAATCAAAACACCGCAGTCTAGGAAACCAATAAAGATGATTTGTGTGCATGGGGGGGGGGGGGGGGGGGGGGGGGGGGGGGGGGTACCGTCTGAAGAACAATGTAGGTATATATATGACATCCACAAATCACCATTTTTATTAGACAACCCACAACAATTGGGAGATTTCTCCTTAGTCAAAAAAGATAAGCTATAATTATGTCTCTCTCTGTTGGGAGTCTAATAACATCTCTCTGATTGAATCATCAAGGCTAAACAAATATAGCTTTGACTCCATCACAGATTGCAGGACTGTTAAAATAAACTGCATAGGTACATGTAATTTACAAAGACTACAAACATGGCGGCCCCCACTTATGTCTAGAAATACCTAAATGTGTAATTTTTTGCAATAACATGCTAATAGGGTGGCTTCGCCCCCCCCCCCCAAAAAAAACCAACACAATTTTTGAATTTTCAATAAATTGGGGGTATTAAGAGCTGATGCAAGCTTAAAAGCGGGACTTTTAAGAGCTAGCAGAAGAGGGTGAAAAAGGGGTCTTCAGGGCGGCACATACATGTACCTATACCCCTTTCCAATGTCAGTGCTCCCGCCACCCCCTCCCCCTCCGCTCCCCGGGCCCAAGGTCACTCCTGTGGCACCAAGCGGCTAAGCAAGCTCTTTCAAGCATATCTGAAACTTTTTTCACATAGTAAACAGCACCAAACCATTTTGATACCCCTAAATTGTGTAACACCAGGGGTAGAATTTCGGCGCGAATCCGCGAATCGATTCGCGTGAAGATTCGTGTCAAATCACTACCGTGCGAATCCAGTTGGATTCCCGTAATTTTTTTTATACAAAAATGGTAGTTGACCCTAAGTCAACAAACATGCCGAATTTGGAAGTATGTGCAAGCTTATAGCCTTATTCTGGATATTATTTTCATTAATTTCGCAATAATCCATGGATTCTCAAAATTGGCGAGAATCTGGATTCTCGCAAAATCCTTCCGCGAGAATCTTAACAGATTCTCGTGGTTGGTTACGAAATTCTACCCCTGTAACACATAGAGACTATGGACCCTACCCTAAACAGCGTCACTCACACTCAATACAATGCAAGAAAGACTGGAACCGTCATGAATGGAGTGTGAATTTCACTGCACACATTTGACCGAAGAAACAAGCAAAATATCACCTTTTTTCCTTTTCTCTTTTTATTCTAGTCACAAAAGTACCATTACTAACCCTAAATGTTGATGAAATATACCAAAAAGCATCCCTTTTTCAAAAAGACGTTGACGATGTCTTGTGGAGAAATTGTGACCCTTTTCAACATTTTTTTGGACTCGGATGTAGAGGAGCATCATGCCAAGTGACCCCGGGCTTTGGGGTGGGGAGGTTTTAGGGAATCGAACCAACGAAGGAAACATTAGATCTCGAGTTTTAAGACCAGTCATGTAAGGGAAAGTGGTATGGAAAATTCAAATATTTATATATCAGATACCGTATCCAGGTATGATGAAATACTAGTCGCAGATAGGGAGGGAAGGAGTGTTGGGGAAGAGGATAGGCGGTACATGGAAAGAATGCCATATATATATAATAAGACATCGAATATCATAAAGACAAGTCATTGAGGGGGAAGGGCTCCAGGGGTGGGCGGAGTGGATGTATGGGTGGAGAACACTGGCAAAGGGGTTATCTCATCGAGTAAAACCAAGTCAAGTCAATTACTGGGGAAGTGGTGATTGGGGAGGGGAAGGAGCTGTGTGGGAAGGGGAGGTTGTGTATGTGACGAACACTGGCAAAGCAAATTCAAGCCTACATGCATCTCATATAATCTCAACTGGCAACAGGTTGACAAAAATCTTACAGTGCTCATCAAGTAAAACCAAGACGAATCAATGACAGGGGAAGTGATTGGAGATGGAGCTGTCGGGAGGGGAGGTTGTATGGGCAGAGAACACTGGCAAAACATATTCAAGCCTATCTCCCATTATAATTTAAAATAAATGGCAAAGGAATTATCATATTAATGAAACCAAGACAAGTCAGTGAGTGGGAAGTGGTGTTTGGGAGGGGGAATGTGGTAAAAAAAGCACTATTAAATTGTGCCTACAGGTATGTAAGTAAATTTCATCACTATTTTTCGTATCATGATCATATTTGTCTACAGCAATCCACTGCTATATTTGCCTTGATGATTGGTGGTCAAGGATTGGCTATGCCATTTGGTGGCATGCTACAGAGAAAGTTAGGACCTCGTCTGACAACACTGCTTGGAGGTTGGATTATGAGGTAGGTATAGGAAGTCATCTACTGCTATATTTGCCTTGAAGATAGGTAGTCACAGGTTTAGCACTGCCATTTGGTGGCATGCTACAGAGAAAGTTAGGACCTCGTCTGACAACACTGCTTGGAGGTTGGATTATGAGGGAGGTATAGGAAGTCATCTACTGCTATATTTGCCTTGAAGATAGGTAGTCAAAGGTTTAGCAATGCCATTTGGTGGCATGCTACAGAGAAAGTTAGGACCTCGTCTGACAACACTGCTCGGAGGTTGGATTATGAGGTAGGTATATGAAGTCATCTACTGCTATTGACCTGAAGATAGGTAGTCAAGGGTTTAGCACTGCCATTTGGTGGCATGCTACAGAGAAAGTTAGGACCTCGTTTGACAACACTACTTGGAGGTTGGATTATGAGGTAGGTATATGAAGTCATCTACTGCTATATTTGCCTTGAAGATAGGTAGTCACGGGTTTAGCACTGCCATTTGGTGGCATGCTACAGAGAAAGTTAGGACCTCGTTTGACAACACTGCTTGGAGGTTGGATTATGAGGTAGGTATAGGAAGTCATCTACTGCTATATTTGCCTTGAAGATAGGTAGTCACGGGTTTAGCACTGCCATTTGGTGGCATGCTACAGAGAAAGTTAGGACCTCGTCTGACAACACTGCTCGGAGGTTGGATTATGAGGTAGGTATAGGAAGTCATCTACTGCTATATTTGCCTTGAAGATAGGTAGTCACGGGTTTAGCACTGCCATTTAGGGGCATGCTACAGAGAAAGTTAGGACCTCGTTTGACAACACTGCTTGGAGGTTGGATTATGAGGTAGGTATAGGAAGTCATCTACTGCTATATTTGCCTTGAAGATAGGTAGTCACAGGTTTAGCACTGCCATTTAGGGGCATGCTACAGAGAAAGTTAGGACCTCGTTTGACAACACTGCTTGGAGGTTGGATTATGAGGTAGGTATAGGAAGTCATCTACTGCTATATTTGCCTTGAAGATAGGTAGTCACGGGTTTAGCACTGCCATTTAGGGGCATGCTACAGAGAAAGTTAGGACCTCGTTTGACAACACTGCTTGGAGGTTAGATTATGAGGTAGGTTTATGAAGTCATCTACTGCTATATTTGACTTGAAGATAGGTAGTCAAGGGTTTACCACTGCCATTTAGGGGCATGCTGCAGAGAAAGTTAGGACCTCGTTTGACAACACTACTTGGAGGTTGGATTATGAGGTAGGTATAGGAAGTCATCTACTGCTATATTTGCCTTGAAGATAGGTAGTCACGGGTTTAGCACTGCCATTTGGTGGCATGCTACAGAGAAAGTTAGGACCTCGTTTGACAACACTACTTGGAGGTTGGATTATGAGGTAGGTATATGAAGTCATCTACTGCTATATTTGCCTTGAAGATAGGTAGTCACGGGTTTAGCACTGCCATTTGGTGGCATGCTACAGAGAAAGTTAGGACCTCGTTTGACAACACTGCTTGGAGGTTGGATTATGAGGTAGGTATATGAAGTCATCTACTGCTATATTTAACTTCAAGATAGGTAGTCAAGGGTTTAGCAATGCCATTTAGGGGCATGCTACAGAGAAAGTTAGGACCTCGTTTGACAACACTGCTTGGAGGTTAGATTATGAGGTAGGTATATGAAGTCATCTACTGCTATATTTAACTTCAAGATAGGTAGTCGAGGGTTTAGCAATGCCATTTAGGGGCATGCTACAGAGAAAGTTAGGACCTCGTTTGACAACACTGCTTGGAGGTTAGATTATGAGGTAGGTATATGAAGTCATCTACTGCTATATATTTGACTTGAAGACAGGTAGTAAAGGGTTTAGCAATGCCATTTGGGGGCATGCTGCAGAGAAAGTTAGGACCTCGTTTGACAACACTGCTTGGAGGTTAGATTATGAGGTAGGTATATGAAGTCATCTAATGCTATATTTGACTTGAAGATAGGTAGTCAAGGGTTTAGCACTGCCATTTGGAGGCATGCTACAGAGAAAGTTAGGACCTCATTTGACAACACTGCTTGGAGGTTGGATTATGAGGTAGGTTTATGAAGTCATCTACTGCTACATTTGACTTGAAGACAGGTAGTCACAGGTTTAGCAATGCCATTTAGGGGCATGCTACAGAGAAAGTTAGGACCTCGTTTGACAACACTGCTTGGAGGTTGGATTATGAGGTAGGTATAGGAAGTCATCTACTGCTATATTTGCCTTGAAGATAGGTAGTCATGGGTTAAGCACTGCCATTTAGGGGCATGCTACAGAGAAAGTTAGGACCTCGTTTGACAACACTGCTTGGAGGTTGGATTATGAGGTAGGTATATGAAGTCATCTACTGCTATATTTAACTTCAAGATAGGTAGTCAAGGGTTTAGCAATGCCATTTGGGGGCATGCTACAGAGAAAGTTAGGACCTCGTTTGGCAACACTGCTTGGAGGTTAGATTATGAGGTAGGAATATGAAGTCATCTACTGCTATATTTGACTTGAAGATAGGAAGTCAAGGGATAAGCAATGCCATTTGGGGGCATGCTACAGAGAAAGTTAGGACCTCGTTTGACAACACTGCTTGGAGGTTGGATTATGAGGTAGGTATAGGAAGTCATCTACTGCTATATTTGCCTTGAAGATAGGTAGTCAAGGGTTTAGCAATGCCATTTGGTGGCATGCTACAAAGAAAGTTAGGACCTCGTTTGACAACACTGCTTGGAGGTTGGATTATGAGGTAGGTATAGGAAGTCATCTACTGCTATATTTGCCTTGAAGATAGGTAGTCACTGGTTTAGCACTGCCATTTGGTGGCATGCTACAGAGAAAGTTAGGTCCTCGTTTGACAACACTGCTTGGAGGTTAGATTATGAGGTACATGTAGGTATAGGAAGTCATCTACTGCTATATTTGCCTTGAAGATAGGTAGTCACAGGTTTAGCACTGCCATTTAGGGGCATGCTACAGAGAAAGTTAGGACCTCGTTTGACAACACTGCTTGGAGGTTGGATTATGAGGTAGGTATAGGAAGTCATCTACTGCTATATTTGCCTTGAAGATAGGTAGTCACGGGTTTAGCACTGCCATTTAGGGGCATGCTACAGAGAAAGTTAGGACCTCGTTTGACAACACTGCTTGGAGGTTGGATTATGAGGTAGGTATATGAAGTCATCTACTGCTATATTTGACTTGAAGATAGGTACATAGTCAAGGGTTTAGCAATGCCATTTGGTGGCATGCTACAGAGAAAGTTAGGACCTCATTTGACAACACTACTTGGAGGTTGGATTATGAGGTAGGTATATGAAGTCATCTACTGCTATTGACTTGAAGATAGGTACATAGTCAAGGGTTTAGCAATGCCATTTGGTGGCATGCTACAGAGAAAGTTAGGACCTCGTTTGACAACACTGCTTGGAGGTTGGATTATGAGGTAGGTATATGAAATCATCTACTGCTATATTTGACTTGAAGATAGGTAGTCAAGGGTTTAGCAATGCCATTTTGTGGCATGCTACAGAGAAAGTTAGGACCTTGTTTGACAACACTGCTTGGAGGTTGGATTATGAGGTAGGTATATGAAGTCATACTGCTATATTTGACTCGAAGATATGTAGTCAAGGGTTTAGCAATTCCATTTGGTGGCATGCTACAGAGAAAGTTAGGACCTCGTTTGACAACACTGCTTGGAGGTCGGCTTATGAGGTATATGAAGTCATCTACTGCTATATTTGACTTGAAGATATGTGGTCAAGAGTTGACTATGCCATTTGGTGGCATTAACTGCAGAGAAGGTTATGTTGGCTTATGAGGTAGATGTATGTAGCATGTTAATAATGGGGGTCAAGTAGTGTTACCAATCAGCATCATTATGCTATGGACGAAATTCCGCCAATGCGTTCGTACATATGCAGACCTAATCTTGACCTATTTTATCCTAATGACTGGTGAAGGCTTGAGGATAGGTTCAAGATTCAAATTGATGCCTGCATTAACTTTGATTTAGAGAATAATGACTGCGTAACAAGTGTTTTCGTGAATTTGTTTTAAAATCAGAGGTTTTTGTTCTGGTCTGAGGAATTGTCCCGAGGGGTGCAGCCCCCGAGGGAAAATTCCGAATGACCAGAACAAAACCCGAGGATTTCAAAACAAATTCACGAAAACAGTTGTTAAGCAGTCATTATTCTCATTCATTACTGAAAAAGATGCATATTTTATCCAAATCGTTGATTTGTACCGATATAATCTAGCTAATAATTAATTAGTTTTCTGTTTATTTTGTCCACCCCTTCTTAGTTATTGAAACAGTCCAAGTCGGGTCATCCCCTCATTAACATTTTTATCATTCAACCAATCAGATTTAAGCTTTAATCGTGTTTCCTCATAACTCATTGAATATTCAGTTTAGGGGCGTGAGGCGTTAATTTGATTGGTCGGTCAGTGAGCAAAACAATGGAACACTTTGGCGCAGTACTTTCGGGCAATTATTAGTAACCCGCGTTCGGCGTTCGCGTTCTCATCTAACGATTAATTTGATTGGAACGCACTTGGTACGCAGCTATCGCGATTATTCATGAAGTAATGAATAAACGTTAGTATTGATGATTTTTGTTTGTTTTGTTGACAGCACGGGTATGATGTTATCCTGTCTGACCATCCAGCACTCCTTTGGTCCTCTTATCATGACCTATGGCTTCATGTTTGGTGTTGGTGTGGGTATCGCCTACATATCGCCATTGGTTTGTGCAATGAAGGTAGGGTACTTCAATGATACTTGTTAGTTGTTCTATGGGCAATAAAGATCTTAAATATTGTCAGTATTTCTAATCATTTTTTGTCATATAGGTCAATAAATGCGTATGTGTTATTTTCAAGAGAAATGCGTATGTGCTATTTCGAGAGAAATTAGCATTTAAAAAAAGATAACTTGGTCAATACAGTGCCCATAGGGCTTTTCTCATGATGAACAGCGCCAAAAATATACTTAAGTAATTACTATCTGAATATCACCCCAAGCTTTCTTATGAAATGTACATGGTGGACATAGGCACAATTTATCTCCATATCCAACTGTTGTCGTAATCTTCTCAGGACTGGATTGAAATCATTGTTTCTGAATTGCAATTTGACATTTCATTACATAGACTTACACAAATGAAATATATTTGTCCATTTTATTAAATTGATGTAGCACAAAGATTTCCACGGTAAGGCGATGAAATTGAAAAACACCCCACCCTGTTCTCTACAGACAGACTGATATTTTTCACAATTTTTAAAAATTTCAGAAATTTTCCAAAATGTTTTTATAATTATTTTTAAATGTTACATTTTCAAACAAAAAATTTAAAACAATTCAAAACAATTTTTCAAAATGAGTTAAAAAAGGGGAAAAAAGAGAAATAAATGCATCAGTCAGGCACGTAGAACAGGTGTCTCTTTCAGACAACTAATAGATTATATCGATACGCATGGTTTATTTACGATGTAGTTACATTTATAACCCAAAGTATTGTGATTTATCACATATAGCAGGTGTTGATGTTTTTGACTTTCCAACATACATGTAGATAGGACATACATATAGAATTTTTAAATGTGTTGATATTTATAGTGCAATGCAATTTGGCTTTTAAGCCACGATTTTGTATTTTTCAATAAACCAATCTATAAACCAATCTATAAATGGCGGAAAAGGGTTTTTTCCGTACCATGTCCGCATTTCCCAAAATAAGGATTGTTTTTGAAGCTATGTCTGCAATTTAAAAAAAAAGGGGTCATTTTGGAAGCTATGTCCGCGATTTCAAGAAATTAGGAGTATTATTTGGAGAGGCTCTGTGAAGAAGAAAAAATTAGAATGAGTATTATGTCATAGCAAATTGTCCTGGGAATAGGTAAAAGGGGGTATTTTGAACCAGATGTGCCCTTGTTTTTGTGCAAAAAGGGAGACTAATTAGAAAGTGTCCTTGAAAGGGTGAAAAAAGGGGGTTATTTTCAGACAAAATGTCGGCGCTTTTGTGTAAAAAAAGGGGGTCAAATTAGCAAAATTCTAAACGCCATCAAATAGGGGGTATTTTAAGATCCTGTACTTCTTTTTTTGCGATACGCTGCTTTTAAGCGTGTGTATGTACTGCGCTAAACAGGCACGCAGGGTGCTGCTTGGGTGTGCCGCTTTGAAGTGGATGCAGAACGCAGAAAACATGCGATTGCGCTTTGATGATGACATTGCCATCTAGCACGGCCCGGTAAAAGGTAGCAAACAATTTGAAGCGTCCAATCAAATGCCATCTTTTGATGATTTACATACTAAACCACTCCCACTGCATAAGAATAAACTGGTATCTCACCTGTCAATAGTAGGATGTGGGTGCTTCAATTGATCAATGCAGCCCATGTACACTTTAATAGCACATAAAGTCCCTGACCAGGTGCTTTGAGGTTGGTTAATTCAAAATAGATAATGGGTACCAAAAATCTGAGATATACATTAAATGAGCAAATTTCTTCTCCGCAGTTTGATACCTCATTCAACAAAATCGAATGGATACTTTAAAAGTTATGGCGATTTCAATGACCGCGCATAACAACAGCAAAGTTGCACTAGGCATAGGAAATCATTGATTTGTGTGTGATTACGCACTGAAAAAACTCACAGCTAATCAGCTAAGACTTTTATTCTTCACAGCTAGTCACAAAGCACCTGGTCAGGGACTTTATGCGCTAGGTGTATACATACCTGTCACACTGAGGCATGTCAAATTCACTTTTGGCCACTTTTCATGTGCACAATGTGTAATTAAACATTATCAATAAAAATCTACCTTCCACATGTTTTGGCCCCCTATATCGTGACCCCCAGGTCCCCTGTACACAGGAGTGCAAAAAGTGATTTCTTCCTCCGGAGCATGATTTAAGGTTCAATATTTCCTCAATCAAACCGTAACTTAAAATAGCTTCCGCAGCACATCATTGGAAACTGTATGCGTTGTTTTGGATTTTATCAACAGCTTATGGAAATCTGAAGTTTCACCCTGTGAGACGTGACGAAGTACCAGCTTTTCCCACCAAAATGTCTGTCTAAAATAATCATGGTCTATTTCAGGTCCATTCCATAAGAACGGCTTCATTGACACTCTCAAGGGACATTTTCTTTCTGGTCTATTGTGGTGTTGTTAACTTGCTTTCCATTGATTCAACTACGGATTCAACTCTAGTACACCACACGGCAACAGATTTCTTTTCCGACCCCCAAAATTCACAAAAAGGTCACCTTGATCTTGATCATTGAATGAAGTCCGTGCAAGAGCATAGCTTGATTGGTGATGATTGTTGATTGGTCGAATTCCAAACTGACTATGGATGGAGCAGTTGGAGCTTACTTGCAACCTATAAATCACTGGCTGATCTTGATCATTGACGCTGTGTACAATCTCTATGGGGATGTTCAATTTACAATAACTCCTAATCCCTGTATGGTACTAACATGATCTTGGCTTCATTTGAAAGATTGCTTTATATTAATAATAATAATAATCATTTATAAAGCGCATTAAACAAGTAGTATCTATGCGCTGTACAACTAACAAACGACTAAAGACCAATTTTAAAACTATGTAAAAACACATAAATTTAGACAGCTAAAGATTAAAACCCAACTGCCAGCAGGTGGCTAGAAGTAAACGAGCAAATTAGCAATATAATACACTAAAATGACAATATATAATTACGTTGATATGTGTGTAAAACAATAAAATGCATTAATAGCAGAGCATCAATATACAAGTATTAAAACACAAATATATAGATTTTTTTTTAAAAACACAACTGAAGCATATTATAGTACTTACATGACTAAAAAATCAGATGCCATAGGCAGTTTTAAAAAGATGAGTCTTAAGTCCTGATTTGAATTTAGTCACTGTTGGTAATGTCCTGATGTTGTCCGGGAGTGCATTCCACAGCTTGGGTGCAATTACAGAAAAAACCCTCCCATATGTTAAGGTCTTGCTGGGTTTTTCATGGAGAAGTGTTCGTGACGCAGATCTCAAAGTATGTGGCGGATTATAGCGAGATACCAGATCAGAAAGATATGCAGGGGCTTCGCCGACAAGAATTTTGAAAGTCAACAGAAGAATTTTGAAGACAATTCTTTCACGAATAGGAAGCCAGTGGAGCTTGCACAAAACAGGGGTGATATGTTCAGATTTTCTAGAGAGAGTAACGACACGGGCAGCCATATTCTGGACGCGTTGCAGTTTTGACAGTTCTTTGAGTGGGAGACCCGCGAGAATGCTGTTACAATTGTCTAATCTCGAGCTTATGAAAGCATGGACTAATTTCTCCGCGTTGCTAGAATCCAAGTAGCGATGAAGTTTGCCAATTCTGTAAATTGCATATGATGCTCGGCGGCAAATGACATTTACATGGTTAACCATCTTGAGATGTTCATCAAACACAACTCCTAGATCGCGAACTTCTGGGGAGGGGGAAATAACAGTATTTCCGATGGTAAGGGACACATCGCGAGGCTCAGCTCTAGCGTAACGGGATTTGACGTGAAGCAATTCTGTTTTTGTGTCGTTTAGCATTAGCTTGTTCTTGGTCAACCACGTTCGAATATCACAAATACAGTCTTCCAGCTTAGAAAGCCTGTTAGCGCGGTCAGAGGGGTTGATGAGCACATACAACTGCGTGTCGTCGGCGTATGACATGCTGCATAAATTATGTCTATTGATAATATCTTCAATTGGAGCGGCATATGCAATGAACATTTCGGGACCAACGACTGAGCCTTGTGGCATGCCAAAAGAAATGGTCATAGGATCAGATTGTTTACCGTCAATAAGCACCGATTGCTGTCTATTGGACAGATAAGAGGTAAACCATCGATGAGCAATTCCATTGACACCGTATCTGTCCTGAAGTCGACGGAGCAATATATTGTGATCGGCGGTATCGAATGCAGCTGACATGTCGAGTAAAACTAATACAGCCTCGCCGTGCTCATCAACAGCTTTAAGCAAGTCATCGTTAACTTTGACTAACGCCGTCTCAACACTGTGAAACCTTCTATATGCCGATATTCTGTCTCTGTTTCCACAAAATGCCAAATAGTATGTAACAACTGTTAATCAGTTAATTAATTCTTGCTTTTAAATGATTTATGTATAATATCTTGTTTATTGGTTTTTAAAATGTACAGCACTTTAAGGCCTCTGCTATTAGGCGCTCTATAAATCTCAGTTATTATTATTATTATTATAATCATGAATCGATTGGATTGTCTTTGGCTTTCCCCCTATTCTCTATACAGTGAATTTGCCCTAATTAATCGGTTTTATATGACTACATGTATAACAAAGAAGTATTCAACCATTGAACCGATGATAGCAAAAGTATACTTTTTTGGAAAGCATTCACTTTCCGATATAGTATATATCTCAACAACGTAACTCTTTACAACCATTATGTTTTCCTGAGGAATTCAATTATGCAAAGTAAATTATGATTGGGATAGGTATAAAAATATTATTGAGCTTTGATCAAAATATGAATATTTCTATATTTTATGAACATTGTTAATCATAATAAAGTGCTCAACAAAAGAAAGTCATACACTTTGTTTATGTTAAGTGACTACTGACTTTCGATTATTTGTTGACCAAACAGGCTAGCTAGACATTTGAATGGATCTTTTAGGCACAATCTGAAACCAAACTTGCCACCAAGCAACAAAGATAAGCCATGATTAGCACCATTAAATAAAAATCTGTGCCATTTCAAAATTCACATTTTCAACAAACTACACGGGGAGAAAAGACCACATTCACAATCGAATAGCCCGCTTGCTCAGGCTTGAACCAACGCAGTTTCATTGTATGATCAATATCCCTATCATTCCTGGCCATTGAAGTGCTACGCAAAGCATTTTGTTGCCGCTTGGTGCGTTGAAAATGCGAATTTGAAAACGTCACAGATTGTTATCAAATGGTGTTGTTAATAATGGTTTATCTTTGTTGTTTTGTGGCATGTTTGTTACCAAATTGTTCCGAAAATATTCATCTTAATGTCTATCTAGCCTGTTGGACAAGAATTAGTCGGAAGACACTCTATAGGACATAAACAAAGTGTATGACTTTCTTTTGTTGAGCACTTTATGTTAGCATTAGGTCTTATTCCAAAAGTTGGATTCCTTGTGAAATTTTGTTCAGAAAATATATACTTTTTATGGGATAGACCAAGTAGTTATTGCGATTATTCTAATTCGAATCTCAGATTGTGTAAAATGTACAA
Organism: Ophiura sarsii; assembly: GCA_035610835.1. Taxonomy (NCBI): domain Eukaryota; kingdom Metazoa; phylum Echinodermata; class Ophiuroidea; order Amphilepidida; family Ophiuridae; genus Ophiura; species Ophiura sarsii. Next base: position 22,246,623 of record CM069454.1, read on the forward strand.
ATCTGGAAATGCAACGAAGGATGGCGAGTGCAAAACACATGGCCATAACTTTGTATTATCGATCCTTGTACTGACAGTCCCTGTTGCAGAATATGCCACATGTTCAGTATGATTATGTACTGGCATTTTAATTAAACAAATGCCTAAACACCTAAATACGTTTTACTTTAGGCATGAAAACATTAATAATGTTTTTATGCAGTAAAAACTGACACGTGTTGATGTTATTACGTCTTTTTAATTAAAACAAAACTCATTATCCAATCATTTCTATCATTTACCAAACACACAAACTTTATTTTCAATCAATAGCGCAAAACTCTCATATGTGACCCCACTTTTCTTTTAGTTTTGATTGAATTTTAACTTTATATCATGAATAGTATATTGTCAGTATCTCAATTATGATGGTCATTGGTCTTTCCTTCTAGTCGAGGTACATTCTGGGTGAGTATGTCTTTTCACATTGATTATGAGTGGCTTGATATAGAACTGGGCCACTGGTCATTGATATCTGACCTTACCATGACTGGATTGGGACGCTTAGAGGTCCGGTTGAAAATTTAGCTTTTTATAAATATTGCCAGTTTCCAGCTTTTGAAATCCACATCAGAGTGTTTAATTCTTTCCAAGCTAGCTTACACTATACATTAATCATGTTAATGCCCTTACTACAGAACCACCTTTTAATAACATTTCATTTTCTAATAATTGTTGAAAACATATTTGTTTTTAGCATAAACCATCCCGGCACAGATGTTTGCTCCATTTTGATTTTTTCAAATATTGACTTGACTTACTTGACTTAGGGCGGATGATTTTTCCGAACCACAATGCCTCTCCAGATCTTCCTATCCAACATAGCTGTCTTGATTTCTTCCACCTGCAGTCCTGTATCACGTTTCAGTATGTCAATGTAGGTCAGGGCTGGTCTACCACGCTTTCTTGCTCCGTGCTTTGGGATCCAATGTATAAGTTTGTGTACAAGCTCCTTGGACCCTCTGAAGCAGTGACCAGCAAATCTTGCTCTGCGTTCTCTAATCTTGTCCAAGACTTTTGGCATGTCCCCATACAGGTCCTTATTTGTCACATGCTGACTCCAGTTGATGTTGAACACAGATCTTAGCATCCTAGTTTAGCATCCATCCAGTTGTTTACCCAGCTTTGGGGTGACTGTCCATGCCTCACATCCATAAAGGAGGACGGATTCTACTGTAGCTATGAACAGTCAAATATAAGAGGAGGAAAACATGAAATATAAATCATTATTAATTAATCCAGAGTCGTCGCTAAGCAACCAACTAGCGTCGATAGCAGTAGTTAATCACTCACTATACCTATCATGTGTTGATAAAGGCAACAGTGTTTGCCGAAACGTCCACAATAACAAGTAAGTGGAAATTTGGATTAGATACAATGAACTTTCTTCTCATTATTAATTAAATTGCGTATTTTTCTATTCATATTCCAACAGTGGATGCCTGAAAGAAAAGGCCTTATAAACGGTTTAGTTGTTGGTGGTTTCGGCGGGGGCGCTTTCATATTTGATCAAGTGCAGACAGCTTATATTAATCCACACAACCAATCACCAAATATTTCACTACCAGATCATCCAGATGAAAAGTAAGTATATGTGACCCAATGCGAGTAGAGGAGGCACAATGAGAGACATGAATATTGAGTAATTTATATCATGATAATATTTAAGCTATAAGTTTACACTTTCCACTGTTTTTCAGAAACTGTTCCCAACTTTCAAGGTTTATCTTAAGGATAATTGAACCAATACTAGGCATGTTTGTACTTATTTCCATGCATTTGTCATGGTGATTCCAAACATGGTAATGAAATTCAATAATTTTGACATTTTTGAAACATTTTGTGACATTTTGGAATGTTTTCTGCAGACGCCTGCCACATGGAAAGTGTAAAGGGACATATTGGTACCAAAATTAATGTTATATCACTTCATTATGCGAGTGATGAGGCATAGCAAAGGTGTTTACCTATTAGTAAGCTTTCCTCATGATAAGCCTAGTAGTTGTAAGTCTTCCGACTTAGAAACCTTGTCCCAATTTGAGACAAATGCATTGAAAGCAAAGGTTTTATATAAAATCTGATGATACTGGGATTCGAATCCAGGCCCTTTCATTCTCAAAGCTAATGACATAACCACTAGACCAGCTAGGCTGTCGGTGCCGAGATAGCAATTAAATCCTACAAAAGAGGTAACGTAGTCTACAGTCATCAAAAAAAGTAACTATACAGGTAATAAATGTACTTTTAACTCTTAAATATATATATCCTACTTAGAAATATTAAATCATAAAGTTGTTGAGAAATTTATCTTCTTTAATATGAGATATTGCACGCTAGGATCGGTTGAATATTTAAGAAGCGACAATCCAAAATGTAAGGTAAAGTCACAATTTCAAATTCACATTTTACATTTCAACACGGGGGAGAGAATGACAGGTAGCCTGTGTGTGGCGCATTGATCCATCGGAACAATGAGGCCGACTGTCCAACCTGCGCATGCATCCCCCAATTGCACTACCGGTAATCAATAAGATACCCGTATATTGGTCCGCGTGTAGAAAATAAAAATGTGAAAATGAAAATCGGACTTCTCCTTACATATTTGAGTGCCACTTCCTCAATAATCATCTGATCGTAGCGTGCAATATCTCATATTAAAGAAGACAAATCTTTCAACAACTTCATAATTTAATATTTTTAGGTAGGATATATATTTTAAGAGTTAGAAGCCCATTTATTACCTGTATAGTTACTTTTTTTGATGACTGTATGTGTATTACTGAATAAAGCTTAAGTGCTCAACAAAAGAAAATTGTACACTTTATTTAGGTCCTTTAGAGTAACTTCCGATCATTGTTTGACCAAACAGACTAGATATACATTTGGATGAATCTTTCCGGCACAATCTGATACCAAAGTTGCCACCTACCAACAAAGATAAACCATGATTAGCACCATTTAAAGAAAATCAGTCACTTTTCAAAAGTCACATTTTCAATACACTACGCGGGAAGAAAAGACCACATGTTACCTGTTCATAATCAAATAGCCCACTTGCTCAGGCACGACCAAACGCAGTTGCACTGTACGATCAATATCCATTCAAGTGCCACGCACAGCATTTTCTCGCGGCTTGTGTGCGTTGAAGATGTGACTTTTGAAAAGTGACTTATTTTCTTTAAATGGTGCTAATCATGGTTTGTCTTTGTTGTAAGGTGGCAACTTTGGTATCAAATTGTGTCGGAAAGATTCATCCAAATGTCTATCTAGTCTGTTTGGTCAAAAATAATCGGAAAATATACTCTTAAGGACCTAAACAAAGTGTATGACTTTCTTTTGTTGAGCACTTTATATAACCATAAAAAATGTATATAAGTTCTGGTAGAATCATGCTTATAGGCCAACATAAAGCTATATTTACTACATGTATTTTGGTCGCTTGAGACTCTCAACAATGGTTTTATACACATTTGCGCTCATTAATCTGCCATCCACGTAAACACAGCCTCTGTGGTCTAGTGGTTTGTTCTTCGTTGCGATAGTGAAGAAGGACCAGGTTCGAGACCGTGTAATTTTAAGGTCATTGTTAATTTAATTCATGCCAGTTTGTCCGAGTTTGTTATATTGTTTAAATAACTATACATAGAAGTCTTTGCACTATAGACTTATTTGTGATAGCTTAATCATAGGTAACTATAGACCCATAGCACATGAATTTCATATGTGATGCGATCTGAGAAAACCCGTCGGATGTCGCAAAATGTGAACTAGGGATTATGGGTAATTTAAAAAAAATAAAAAAATAAAAAATAAAAAACCTTTTTTTTATTTTTAGATTTTTTTAAAGAAAATTAGTTTCCAATACTTTGTATCATCATCTTTCATAAAATTTCACCTTCAAAAACTTAATTAAGTCACTTTTATTATTAACCTTATAATGTTATTATATTGAATTATGTATCTTTTTTGGCCTGTTTTCATGATTTCTTGTTTTGTAGCTTTTGATGACATCACAATCATCATTCACTCATAACTTTTTTTGTAGTGATCGTAGAAAAATGATCGAAACAGTTCTGTAATCAGCACAGTTTTAGCTTTCTTATGATATAAGTATCTCCAATATGAAAAATGCCACCATGCGGCGGGTTTTCACAGATCGCATCACATATGTGACATGTTCTACCAAAACCAGACGGAATTGGGCAGAGCTCCAAACTGAGAAATAGCCCAAAACATAATTGGGGGTGATTTTTGGGGGAATTTGAGTTTCTGGTAAATAATTAATCTTCAGAGTGTTATAACAATATTGTGAAAGATTCAGATTAAAAAATCATCCTAAATGTATGTTTCAGTGATTTAAAAAAAGCCTAGTTCTAGCAACTTTAAAGGGCAATATCTCAGTTTGGAGTTTTCATAAAGACCGTAAAAGACGAACTTGAAAATGATGTAACTCCACTTTGGGAAGTCCGATTAAAAAAAGAGAGATACTACTGTAAAGCTGAAGATCTCTAGTTTAATAATCAATTACTAACTCAATTTTGATATCTTTCGGTAGAACACGTCACATATGTCCAAAAAGAACATGGCAGGAAATGTAATTATTTTCTCATTACCCTTTGCCCGCAGGTATTTTGGCCAAGAGGACATTCTAGAGAAGGTGCCTTCTTGTTTCTTACTATTGGGAGGACTCTTTGCCCTCATACAACTCATTGGAGTGATGCTACTCTCAGAACCCCCTGAGGATTTTGTAAGTAAATGCTATAAACACAACACCAAAAGTAAGTCCCCCTCTCAAAATGTCGCCATAACATCGTAAGGTAAAACATTTTACCAATAAAACTTAGTTAAAAATAATCCTATGACTGTTTCCTAGGTGTTGTTTGAAAATGAAAGATGTCCATGACTTCATGGCCGAATGAGCTCAAATGGAAGACAAAAACTGCCCTCTCAAAAGTCACAAAAGTTTAAGAATTGCTTCTTACTAATGGAAAAACACCTGTGGTTGAGCGAATATTACTGTAATGTGTAATCAATTCATGATCATTCAGCCATGTAAATCCCCTTCTTGGCTCAGATATTAGCACAGTGAGTTGTGACTTTTGAGAAGGGCAGTTTTTGTCTTCAATTTGAGCTCATTCAGCCATGATGTCATGCAGTGGCGGATCCAGAAAAGTTTAAGGGGGGGGCCCAAAAAATAAAATTGACTTGGTACTATCCAAGTGGTGCGCAGCACCACCTTCCGAGCTATGCTTGGACAGGGGGGAGTCTGAGGGGGGATGTGCCCCCCTCAGAAGTAGAATTTTTTTCAATTTTCGAACTCATTTGGTGCGATCTGGTGTATACTTTTCACCAATATTTTACTTTTAAAAACATTGCTTTATTTCAAATTATTATATGCTTTTCACAAAGTCTATGGCATTTTTAAGAAATAAGTTGGGCATACTGATATATTTTCTTGATTTAAAATTGTTTTATAGAAAAACTCTTTTTTCGGGGTATCGGCGAATGGGAGCTTTTAAAAAATAAATTGTTATCACTGGGTCAAGTTAAGGCGATACCTTGACTTCTAGGCCAACTTTGAAGTTAAAATTATCACAATAATATGCTTTTATGTTACCCATTTTTCAGTGATTACGTACTTTATTAGTCAAAACACAACACAGTCGAATATATCATGCATATGTATCACAATTGATAACTCCACAGCAAGGTTCCAATCCAACTAAACTATCCAAGCGTCTTTGAACATAATCACTTACATAACGAAAAATGTGTGTAAATGATGTGATGGGGCCTAGTAGTTGTAACGGATCATCACGCCGATAGTATATAAACATCACCGAGGTAAACCAGCTTCAAACAAATCGTGAATTTGTCATATCCCAACCGGGAATCCAATAGCGAAGGCATTCATTTTGCACTCTATATTTTGAGATACCTACCAGAATTCACAGGTATACAGTAAAACTGTAGCACGGGTGGTGATCAAGACTGGTGATGAATCGTTTAATTTTTGTTGTGGATAGCTTGATTTCATGCAGTAATCGAAAAAGTACATACATACAAATTAAGTCACTCATGAAATTGTAAATTGTACTGAATTTCTTTGAATCACTTTGATATGAACGCTAAGAATGGTTGAGGAAGTTACATTCCAATTTGTTGTTGTTTTCAACATGAGAGAGAGTAGTCTATGTCAAGTAAAAAAGCGAAAATAGAAACCATATCTTACTTTTGGAGAAGTAATTTTCTTGATATCAAACAATTCTACTCGAATAAAGAGGGTAAAAAGTATTGAAAGTTATAACCCGCGCATTATACATTGATGTGTACAGTCTCTCTAAATTCCTTAGATCAAAAAATCTAAATGAGTTTTTGATCTAAGGAATTTAGAGAAACTGTACTCATCAATAAATGTGCAGCTAATAATTTTCAATATTTGTTACCCTCTTTATTCGAGTAGAATTGTTTAATGATATCAAGAAAGTAAGATACGGTTTCTATTTTTATTTATCTAAAGAGTGTTTATGGGGACAGGGGTTAAACATGAAATTTATTGATCATGCGGATCATTTAATACGAAATCCAGCCGCATCTTTCGTGGATGTCTTGTTGCGAATGTTTGAACTACAGCGCTGATGTTGACTGGCGTGTCTCGATGGATGAACATTCGTGCCAGGCCATTCAGTCGGGATTGCAGCATAGTGGAGCGCAACCGGGTTTTAAGTAGTTTCAAACGACTGAATGATCGTTCCGCCTCACTGCTAGTTACTGGGAACACGACAAGGAGGTGCAGGATAGTATGAATATTGGGAAATAGTATTTTACTGCACTTGTTCAGCGCCTTGAGTGCCGTTGTTGGACGCTCACTTCGGGGTACTTTTTCCCAGTGCATCTGAAAATAATAAACATTTAAAATGTGTAGTTTTTCACGGCACTGTCCTTTCAAAAGTGAAGATGGGGTGTTTTTCATTTTTACTGATTACAAAATGGACCTCAATACATACATCGATATAAGCAATAACGATGCATTTTGAAACAATTTCATTTTTCTGTGTTTTACGTAGTTTTACTATTGGTCTTTTGTTGTTTTATAATTGTACTTGTGCATATTATGTACCACTTGTTTGATGCGCTGTAATTATTAAAGTAAAGTAGTGGTAGTAGTAGTATTAAAAGCTGTTTATTATCCATGGTTAGTTATGGTTACATCTTCATTGCATGAATATCAATCCTTTATACATACCTGCCAAAGTTCTAGTTCCTGTTGTAGCCCTCTTGCATAGGGCAGGTCATCCATGAAGAATTCAAAACTGGCCACTGGTGGTATTTTCTCGGCTGCGACAATTGGTAATACCCGAAACCCCTGAACTGCATGGTCTTTCAATAAGTTAAATCTGTGCAGGGAAAAAAATCTATGTTTTAGTACGAGGAAAACATATAAAGAAAATATATGGTCGAGTATGAACTTTATGAATATGATCAAACTATTTTTGCAATAAAGTTAATCCTTATTGTTTAAATTTAAATAACACAATTATTGGCCACGATTTCATAAATGAGGTAACTGTCAAAAGTTCAATTTGAGATCATAAATTGGTGTATGAGAAGAGCGCACAACAGCTCCACGTTTTGTGTAATGGTAGTATGTTCCGACTATAACAAACAACGATTTTGTTATAATGTGGGGTCCTTTCGAGAATCAGTTCGGAGTGATGGTAGCATGATCGAAATAAAATGTAAGATAATCTCTTTCTCTTTACTGATACGTAAAATCTAATTGAAATGGGTAAAACTTTTTGACGATTTAAACCATTTAAAGCATGATCTTTCACTATAAGCATTCCTGACATCCCAAAAATGGTTACTTAGAGCAAATATTAGATCTAAATACAGGACCAACAACTCTAGGCTATACCAATGAATGTGGGTACTAGCAGTATTATGCGATAGATAAATGTAAGGCTGGTCACTGGGCTGGTGGTCAGGAGGATGTATTCTATACATCGAAGCAAATATATGAAGCTAATACGTGTGATCCAATATAAGATCTATTTAGAGCAGTGCTCCCAAAATACCTTGACGAAAATTCCAGGAGAAGGTAGTCCAAAAGGGGAATGGTTAGAACAACCCGATAATAGGCTTCAACCTCATCGTCTTCGTCCTCATTGATTGTTGGGTTGTCCCGGTTGGCCTGTCTAGTACAGGTCCGTGGTTTGACAGGAACAACACCTATATCCTCCGCCAACTCTCTTGCAGCCCCGTACAATTCCTGATGCTTTTGAAGTAAATCCTCAGACCTTATCTGAAATTAAACATGAATAAACGTGCGCTATACTTATACACACAAGTCATTGTTCTCAAAAGTGTTTGTAGCACAAAATACCGTGTTACCGTTAATCATGTTATTGCGGACTTAACTCCTTACCTTTACTTATATTAGGGACTATACTATAATATACCAGGCCTGCTATATGTACCTTATTAAGCTTCCTCTGCACAAGCTTGACATGCTCAAAACTTGACACGATGTCCTGCTGCCTCCCTTGAAGCAAGCTGCTTAAGTTCTTGAGATACCCTGTTAGATGTGATACGATGATCAGGGCTACTACAAATTCGAACTTGGTAACAGCAGTAAGTAGTGCCGCAGCCTCTACACTGGTGTCGCCTATGAATCTGACACTAGTGCTTATAGCTGTTAAAGTGTCAACAATCTGGATAAATGTAAAACAAAGGAATACATCTGAACACATTTACATGTATATATATATATATATATATGTATATATAAATACGTGACAGTTAGTTATTTTTCGCGTTTAATCAGCTACGTCTACGATCTGTTCAACCTCTCACGCATATATATGTATATATATATATATAACTAATTTGTAAGCAACTACGCGACGCATAAAATCGGTGTCAATAAATAGATCCAAATCGAAGCCAATACAAAAGGACCAATTAATTCCAAAACTCAATTGGGAACTACAAATATGTTGGTAGTCCGTGTCCTAATTCAACCTGATTGCATTACAGAAGGCAATATGTTAATGTTGGCGACGAAAACATATATGAAGGTTTTTTTTTTTTAATGAAGCGCCACTCTCTTGGCCTGACAGTTTGCAGCAGGAACCATAGTTTTATTTCCAGAACCACTCCTTAGGCCATGTAGGCATTAAGGTTTAAAATCTCACCTTTGGAAATAATTCTATGAAGACTTCATAGGCATCGTGTCTTTCAACCCACCGAGTTTGGCAAACTTCCTTAAGTCTATAACGCGTACGTCTCCTCTTTTGCCCGGCGGAGTGACCAGATGTACTCTCATCGGGATCGGCGTCTCTCTCATCGGCCTGAATCAATTCCTGCAACACGGCGTTTCGTTTAGAGGAAACGTTGAAGAAATGAACAACCTGCCACGAAAAATGATTCAAAAACAAATCACATTTGTATTCGTTAGTCTTGTAGAATTGTTTTATACGATTATGTATAACACATTGTTTAATGAAGTGTACATCGTTACTTTATGTCTTACCTTATCTGCAGTGGACATCATGTTGCGAACAACTGGTATCCTGCATGCCTTCACAAGTGTTCTGTTAAGTTGGTGGCTAGCGCACCAAAAGAAAGGGGCTCTTGGAAAATCCTTTTCGATCCTTGGGCCCGCACCCTTTTCAGAACCAGCCATGTTACCTTCAAAGAAAACAATATTTAACACACGGTTAATTTAACAGTTTAGAAATTAGTAAGTTGAGGAGACCTTGACGTCCGTGTCACTGATCATTAGTGTATAATAATATTGTTCAGTTGATAAAACAGGTTCTTTGTTATCTTATTGGTATATGAAAAACTATAGTTGCTAGAAATGGCCCTAAGATATGTACCTGCTCCGTCATAACACTGTCCACGTAGATTCTGCATGTCCATGTTCATGGCCGTAAGAGAATCGACAATTGTCTTTGCTAGATCTTCACCTGTGGTGTGTCCTGTAACATCTACAAAGCCTAACACATCCTCTCGGATACTTATGTTATCTGAAATTATAAACAAATAACACAATACTGGAATAAAATAAGCTGCTACCTGAAGTTGAAAACCATGACCAAGATGACTATCATTACCTGGACAAATAATTAATGTTCCGTGTAAAGTCGTTGTTAAAAACAAATTATAATTATATTTACTGTTATGACCATTGACCACGTTTTCACTGTCCTATTTGTGAATCGGTGTTATCGTCAATTACAATTAAAACATAAATGTAGTATTATAGTAACCTTCTCCGGCAATATAGCGTATTGACAAACTGAGTTGTTCCTTGTTTGAGCAATCTTGAAGCTCATCGGCGATCACGGTAAAAAACCCCGGTAATTGATCCGTATCATCCGTTCCCTCATCACTGCTATTATTCCCGTGTGACATGGATTGGTTGCGTGATCTTTTGACCACAGAGTGAAGGATCTGGTCGCCAATGATGTCTATCAGCTGCTCTTGCGTCGATTTAGATCTATAGGTCGCATTTGCATTACATGTTTCAAAGTGACGTTTCAAGTTTTCATCCCCTGATCGAACTCTGAAAATATAGAACCGAGTGCGATTGGTCATGTTGAATGACAAATTCTAAAAAAGGTAATTTAAAAGATAAAAAGGTACATACATGAATGATTATATAAAAGTAACTAACTGGTAGAAACTCATCAACTAATATTAACATTAACATTAGTAGTGTTATTCTTTTGGAGAACTGTGATTATTTTCATTGACTGGAAAAAAGACAAATATACCAACAGAGAAATATAATCATTAATTACACATGGGTTAGCATGGGTTGGTACCCTGGGTTTCGCGTCCGTATTTTACGGCGATCGTCAGCCAACTGTCTGTTTTTTACATTACATCCTCTTCGCACGGCTTGGTGGTTTCTTCTATGGCGACAACAGACAAGTAAGTACTAAAAGAAATGTCAACAGATACTTTTAAGTATATACAATTGACCAAACGATAACAAAAATGAATATCAAATTAATTAAGCAAATCACATTGTATCGACAGTAACTGATATTCAATGGACTATATACATGATATAATTAACTTTATGCACCAGCTGCACAGCAAAGCATACCTGAACCGAAGAAGTTCGATGAAATTTCCGGGGTTGTTGGTGTTGTCAGAAAAGTATTGGGAATCATCTCTGTGGCCCCGTAGGGCTAGTCCTTGCCTGCCACAAAGAAGGATCGTTTCAACAATGGATGCAAGTGCTTTGACATTATTTCTGTATTTTTCCTGTTCCCTGTTTCTGATAAGGTCATCTACCGGTATCTATATAAATAAAGATAAACATATAATCCTTTTACACCACTTTGCTTTTTTCCTACACCTGACCACTACATACAAAGACTACAAATTTAAATAGTACTAGGTAAAGGTTTATATAAATATATATATATATACATATACACATAGGCATTCATCACTGACATACCTGTTTGTTGGTGAGAACTCTCTGCAATTCAAGCGCCATCGCTGAGCAATTTTGGTGGTTAACATATCCACGGGCTCTCTTGCTAGAATCAGATCTCTTGTTATGAAAGTGGTTGTCGAATAGGGCCCTAGCGTCTTTCCAATTTTGGAAAGGTTTCTTGATAAGTACACCATGATCGTTGAGGTTGACTTTGTCAGTGAAGAGTACGCAGTGAAGACAGTAAACACCATCTGTGCTTGGTGAATACGCTAGGCCTGGATAATTGGTGAGCCATTTATGCTGAAAGGATCTGAAAATATTTTATAATGGAGATGGATTAACAAAAGAAATAGTAACAGTACATAATATGCTGAAAAAAGTTTGCGGATACTAGTTGATCTCAGTTATTTTGTAATATAATAAAAAAACAACAGGGGTTTGTAACAACATTTATGAGCTCTTAATGTGTAATTGATCCAAAATATTAATAATGAGCCCTACTTAACCGTCATTAATGTTTTTCCAACCTATGGAAGATAATTTATTAAATGATATAATCCGGACGAGATATGAAACTGTACCTCTATTTCTATTTTCTTCGGTTGTTTTTATGCTATTCATTATAAGAAGTTTCAGTACAATGTATCGAATACTGCTTACCTTCTTTTTATCGAGTTACGGTAGTTATATTCTTTCACTGGAAACTTGTGTTTCACATCAGGGACATAGACATTCGTAAAAGCATCATACTTCTCTTCTCTTGAAAACTTCTTTCCAACAAAATTAGCTACATCATATCCTATTAATCATAATATGAAAATATAATAACAATAAGTGAATTACTTTAACATGTTTATATTATATTATGACTATGGATTAATATCGGAACAGTTTAGATTCGTTCAAAGCAGACTCATTACCTCAGTTGAGAGACTCGAAGGTCCCATGCTCAAATCCCGGATGCGCAGCAAAGATGAGTCAATCACTATCATTTATAATGATAATGGATTTGAGGAAAAATGTAATTGTAATAAATGTATAAATGTTCAATAAATGCGTATGTGTTATTTCGAGAGAGTAGACAACTCACTGAATGCGCTGATGTGCATATCAATTGTGCACGCGCATTCATTTTGATAAATGCTTTCTGAATGGTTTGATACTACTAAGAATGAGAATGAATGAATGCTTAAAAACTTACTTGAAACTTGTGTTACAGTACTGGATTGCTCTGGTGGATCAACTGGAAGTTGCAGTGAATCTGGCGCACAATTCTCCTGATCTATAACAATGGTAAACACAAATAATGATATCATATTTACATTATATATCAGACATAATATTTTCAAGACCATAATAATTTTCTTAAAGAAAAAAAAAATTCAACAAATTTATCTTGGTTTATTCAATGCATATCCTTTGTATTAACCAAAGAAAAATAATACATGGAAACCGCTTCATTGAGGACACTTGAAGACACGATTATTATTAACTTATAATAATTAACTCACTTGAAACATTCATACAATCAGTTGAAACTTGTGTTACAGTACTGGATTGCTCTGGTGGATCAACTGGAAGTTGCAGTGAATCTGGCGCACAATTCTCCTGATCTATAACAATGGTAAACACAAACATTGTCATATTTATATTGTTATATATCAGACAAAAATATTTTAAGAGCATAATCATTTTCTTGTAGAATCTTTTTATTTAAAATGACATTAGCTCAGTACCAGTCAGTACAGTATATTCGATGTATCCTACGTATCAAACGGGGTATCAAACAGACAAAATGATACTTAATGTATTAACATGGAAACCGCTTCTTGGAATACCCTGGAAGACATGTCTATCCAAGTAATAATTACGCAATATATCAACTTACTTGAAACATCCATGCAATTAGTTGAAACAGTTCCAGATTGTTCTGGTGGATTAACTGGATGTTGCGTTGGATCTGGTGAACAATTTTCCTGACCTATATAGTAATACAAAATCACCAGCAGCAATAAAACAGTATACTATATATTGATCTTTGAAAGAAATAACAACTCGTCAGGAACTCGTGATATTTGGGTACTGATTTGAAGCGAAGATCGATATTTCTATTTACTTGTTTATAAATTCAACTTGATCTGTGTAAAATGACGATACCTAGTATTGTCTTCACCTGAATTTACACGCCCGTATCTCTGTCAAAAGAATCCTATAAATCAACTTACCGCACTCCGAGGACGAAATTGAGTGTTCTGATGGCAACCTTTTAACAAAGAAGCTTGTCATGAAAGACTGTTTCGTCTTTGGTGCCCTTCCCACAGATGTTGGCACATTTGCACCGGCTGTGGACGTTGGTGTAGACCCATCGGTTGTCGTTGTCTGTTGCTCTGATGATGTCAACATGTTACTTGTGTTGGTGCTCATAGTAGATACTTGCCCTGGAGTTTTCGTGGTGTTACTTTCTCCTGGACTGCCTGTATCGATACGTTGTGGTGAAGGTGAACCATCTGCAGAATCAGCCGGTTCTAAAACATTTTAACAATAAACATATAAGTAACTGACCCGACTACCAAAGACATTAAACACACAAGTTAACCGACAACATCATGTAACCCGAATTTTAGAATGGCTGTGATATTTTATACTGAAGTCTCTGAAGCTGGCATTATATATTTTTGAAGCTCGCTTATAGTCGAGTAAGGTTAAAATTAAATTAGCTAGTCCATCATTATCATTTTTAGGTCGTCAATTATTCTTTTCCATTGCTCTTGTTTAAACATTGTGGATCTCATGAGACAAGGTCACAAGGACATATTTTATACTCACCTACACTCAAATAGTGAGATTCGCCTATCTGCCCCAACAGAAGTGTTTCGCCGTCGTTGCCGGGCCACTCTATATCGCTATACAGGTATCCGTCTGCGGAACTCTTTTGGTGACTTGTTACAATGCGAATGTTTGATTTCAGCAGTTTGGATACTGAACGTACCACCCATGCATCAGCCCACACACCTAACAAAAATAAGGGGGGAAATCATTTTTAAACAATCAGGTTAACTGCGCCATAATATTACGTTTTGGTTCATTGTTTTAACCGTAATCTATTCTTACCTGACTTTTCCATAGCTGAAAGTTTCTGATCATTGAGTTGCAACGACGACACTGAATTTACCTTGAATTCTTCGTCTGGATTCTGCAAAAATAAGATGATCAAACATTACTCTTCGTTCGTGAGATCAGTCATTCCATATTATAAAGAAATGTGTTTAAACCATTATTTTTCATCCATTCATCCTATTTACAACAATTACTTAAAAAATGTATTATGGTATACCCAACTTTTTTAAATAATAAACTTCCAAACCTAAAGGCTAAACTTATAACATTTTGTCAGGTCTTTGGGGAAGTGATTAGGTTAAGTTTACAATTTGTCCAGGGCCTACTCTTTACATTGACACACTATATTCATGATACATGAACTGGACTTGCAGTTGATTGCGTTTATAAAAATATCCATATTAAGAGTAAACCTTAACATTTCAAGTAAGGATCCTCAAGTTTAAAATATTAAAATTCACAAAGTTCAACTTTAATACTTACCATATCCCTGAAAAACTTGACTGTCGCCTTCCTTAACTCTAAGTGATCCATCTGACGCCCAGTTCGTTCTAGTTGATTAACGACGGAATGGAAGAAACAATTACCATCTTTTTGTACATCTGTCCGTATTTGCAAACTCAGCAACCTTAAATTTGTCTTCAGCTGATCATAATAATCTATTTTAAAAGAAGGTAGAAACGATTTTTGTGAGATTTTTTTCAATAAACATGTTCACGCGCATACAACTAACAACACCGTTACTATCTTAGGAATCCGAGACAACATCATTTTAAAAGTGCATCAAGAATCAAGTGTTAATTCTAAGAGACAAAACGTACCTATATCTTTCAAATATATAACCGTTCTAAATGTCAGATGTCTATAATAAAAGTGAGTGGTGACCCTTGTAGAAATACGAATAAAAATATTATAATATGAAACATGGGTAGCTCACCCTTCGTAGTGAATGTTCTCCGTCTTAGATTAGGTGTTTGTCTGCCTGGCTTTGTGATTCTGCTTCGCCTCCGATTTCGTCCACTTGTAATTGTTCTCAGTCTCACCCCCAGCTTCCTTTTGTGTCCACGACGAGACATCTTAATCTGAAAAACAACCCACCCCATTTTATCATGATTTGTCATAGAATTGACGTTCGCGCAACATACATTGCTGTGATTGCCATATATCTTTTTAAAATGGTCATCTCTGATCTCTTCATAGGGAAAAAAGATTGTTGTATTTCAGTGTTTAAGTTAAAGTTGACATTTTTAAATTTTTAAAAATTTACTTCAGAATTCAAGATGAACTTAAAAAATTGCCATTATTGTTGTCTCTACTAACAAAAACACAGCAAAACTTGATGAAAACAAAACCATCGCTATTTAAATGCTGATCGGGCCCGATCAGCATTTTTGAATCAACGTTTTGTTGTACAAAGAGGGCTTATATTTCTTAATCCTTATAGGTGAAAGCTGTCGGGTTTTAGCATGTCTGAGGCCTAGAAACGCTCTCCTTGCGTTAAAAATTGTGCATAATTTTGCATAAAACTTGGACTTGATTAGAGACAAAATAAACGAGAGACACATAGTTATCAACATTTAATCACACCAGTAAACTTAAAACTGCAGACAACGGTTGTACCCTTCATCAAAAATACTGCACGTTGACATGCCTATTTGATCCGCATACAATATTAAAACAAAACTATAACAAAGAGAGCACGTTATTTACTCATTCCAAGTTGAAAGGAAAAAAGATAGTCCTAGATATAACCAGGAATTACATAATTATTTTAACACATCATAGGCCTACCATCGGCCTATAGGCCCTACTGTATACCAATTTTATATTTAACTATATTTTGATTTTACTTCCATTTATTGGGCTATATGACCAATGAGAAAAGGTAATTGTTTAAGGAGCATGCATGCATGTAGTAGCATAGGGCATTAATGTATAGTATGGGTTAAGTTCACCATCTCGTTGTATAAGGACAAATAAAAATAAACGCTAGTTTCTCATCCTACCTTTTGAGGAGGATGTCAACTCTTTAAAAATAACAATGCGAAATCGCCATTACCATGCAGTATGTGTGTGATTGTTTCATTGTTTGTGTAACTTGAAGAGAACAAGGCCTTTATAAAATATATTTGTATTTAATGATTCTATATGGGGTTGGTTAGCATAAAACCTGCTTTAAAATACTCATTGTACTATATATTTCTAGTACTAATGTGTCAGCTTCTTAAATACTCTAACAAAATAGTTGTGAATGAAATTTAAAAAAAAACACCTTTCAAAATTCCTAGAAAGAATGCGCATTGAAGAAACTACTTTATTTTTGTGCTTGGCCTAATATCGACATTGATGTTACAACGAAATGGGTGTTCGGTGCAATATGTTTATGTTACTGGTAGGCCTCAGGGTCATCAATGCCCCAACCACTAGCCTATGGGACTACATTCTAGTACACGCATCTTAAATGCTATACCCTATTTGACCATAGAGAAAAATACACACACAAATGTTGGTATCCTTCTCTAGCTTTCTCTTGCTCTTAAAGCCTATGCATAGACATCATCTTTTACAAAAGTAACTTAACTGTAGACCTGAGCTACTGTTTTGGCGTTCAACAAGTAAATTAAATAAAGAAAATGCTTACCTTTACCGTACGATTAACTTGTGTCAGCTTATATATATTTATACGCTCGCACATGTGGTATCTGATTCCCGTATTCACAGCCCGTGTTTACAGCGCGACTTTAGAAATATAAAATAACAGCCCGTCTCCCTCTTTACTTTAAGCCAATCAATGAGGCGTTTGCACACCAACTTGTTATAATACTACAAAGCTTTCGGAGTAGTTGAAAAGGCTTCAGATTCTTAAAATTTCATTATTATACGCATTTACCCTTACAGTTTTCTTACTTTTCTTTTCTACACACATAAATAGTCATTAACTGTATCGAAAGAGAAGAGATAGAAAGGAAAGAGGACAATCATTTAAGCCGTTGAATGAATAAATACCGGCGAACCCAACCCAAAGAAAAATTATAGCTGCTCAGGAAAGAGAATTAAGGACTACGGACAAATTTGCTTGGTCATCAAGCGAAAATTTAAAAAAAAAGGATTATTCTAAAATAAAACAGAACGGCAACTACTACTTTTGAAAGGTGTGAATACGAAGAGAAAGCGGGCCCCCGCGAACTCCACGCCGCGTCGATTGTAGATAAACAGTTCGCCGTATTACTATGGGTCTAGGCTACAACAAGTTAAGGATGTTGCCGACACGCCTTTAGCGAACCTGGATCTGTTAATACTGTTTCTCGAGGATGGCTGCAAATTGTTTTGGGACAACCCTTTCTTTGGACGGACTGGGTAAATGTGTGTGAAGTCATATTGGTTAAATTGAAAGCTTGCCCCCCCCCCCCCCACCCCTCACCTGAGATGAGAAATCATGGTAACCATCCCTCCCCTTTTTCTCTCCCCTTCTCCCTTTCCCTCCTCTCTCTTCTTCTACTTTTGTTTTAGGGAGGGGGGGGGGGGGGGGGGGCACCCTGGGATTGGACGTTAAATTGCTAGTGTTAACTAGACTAACCTCACTAAACCCTGAGGGCTGAGGGCCATTCTTATTAACATTATCATATTTATTAGAAAATTACACACATATGTTTAATGTAATGAAAATTCAAATTCAGTTCTTACCAACAGCTAGGTCGTATAGTTCCCGCCAGGCCTGGTTCCAGCCGCACTGCTTAAAAGTTCGTTACATGGAGCTTGTCGCCCAATGTCCGTCCGTCCAGAAACAGAAACTCCCATCCAATGAAAACACATCTTTCCTTAGCACGAATACTCAGTCAGTGCCAGCTACTATCGGACACGTTTGTTCAGTAGATTTTTTCTCGCACATAGAGTTTCGGAGGGGATCGATTTTACATAATTGTATGCGATAAATGTTGTTTGTTGCTTATATTAATACATGGAGGTTTGCGGATTGACTACCTAAAGGTACCCGCGATTTGGGTGTGAACAGAAACCAGCTTTTTATTAAAGTACGACAACATGACCTCGGGCATGATGACCTATACAGTGGATTGGCCGATAGTCTGATTATTGTATGTATTATTTCTTCGGGAACACAAGGCATTTTGTCCAAAATTTGTCGCACATGCATGATTTGCCATCGTTTGCTATTTTATTATTAATTCATTATTCAAGTTCCACTTCCAGTACGGTAGTTTAAACACATCGAATCGCGAAAGTCTCTAGTTATAGTTACTTCCAAATGAATCACAATTCTCGTTGTCCAACGTTAAACTCCTAGCATTCTTATGTCCCTCGCATGTCTCCCCACCCGTCTTTTCAACAACAACACATCTTCTTTCCCTTTCCCTTTCTTTCTTTTCCCCTTTCTTCCCCCTTTTTCTTTTCCTTTTCCTTCTTTTCTTTTTTCCCTTCCCCTTCCTTTTCTCTTTCCCTTTCTTCCCTCTTTTCTTTTCCTTTCCCCCTTTTTTTTCTCCTTTTTTTTTTTTCTCCTTTTTTTTTTCTCCCTTTTTTTTTTTTTTTTCCTCCTTTTTTTTTTTTTTCTCCTTTTTTCTCCTTTTTTTTTCCTTTTTTTTTTTTTTTTTAGGGTGGGGGGGGGGGGGGGGGGGGGGGCCCGGGCCCGTCGGGCCCCCCCCCTGTATCCGCGCCTGAATTGTCATGGACATCTTTCATTTTCAAACAACACTTAGGAAACAGTCATAGGATTATTTCTAACTAAGTTTTATTGGTAAAATGTGTTACCATACGATGTTATGACGACATTTTGAGAGGGGGACTTACTTTTGGTGTTGTGTTTAGTACAATCAGTGTGTTCCCATTGCAGCCAAAAATTCAACAGTCCACAGCATTTACTGTGTGCTGTTGCGTTTTACCCTGTTTTTTAACTTATATTTATCACGCAAAAATATTTAAAATGTCAGCCAAAAATGCGGTATACTATTGAGAGGACTCTTTGCCCTCCTACAACTCATTGGAGTGTTCTACTATCGGAACCGCGACCTGAGGATTTTGTAAGTAAATGCTATAGGATAATCAGTGTGTTCCCATTGCAGCTAAATATTTAAAAAATACAACAGTCCACAGCATTTACTGTGTGCTGTTGCGTTTTACCCTGTTTTTTAACTTATATTTATCCCACAAAAATATTTAAAATGTCAGCCAAAAATGTGGTATACTATTGAGAGGACTCTTTGCCCTCCTATAACTCATTGGAGTGATGCTACTCTCAGAACCGCGGCCTGAGGATTTTGTAAGTAAATGCTATAGGATAATCAGTGTGTTCCCATTGCAGCT
Organism: Ophiura sarsii; assembly: GCA_035610835.1. Lineage (NCBI taxonomy): Eukaryota > Metazoa > Echinodermata > Ophiuroidea > Amphilepidida > Ophiuridae > Ophiura > Ophiura sarsii. Next base: position 22,266,556 of record CM069454.1, read on the forward strand.
AAATATTTAAAAAATACAACAGTCCACAGCATTTACTGTGTGCTGCTGTTGCATTTTCTACAGTGGAAACATGTAACTACTAGCACTTCCTTATAATGTATTTATCCTGTAAACAGCAGAATCAATATGTGATGTGATATGATGATGCAAAATCAGTCTGAAGTCGAAAAAAAATCTAATATTCAGTTCTTTACTTGATTGTATAGGTTATTTGCACAGCTTCGGTTTGCAGAAAACCCCATCTCAAATGGATACTTCACTCCAAAGATATTAGCTATTGAAAGGTTTTCAAAACAATATAAAAGAAATGAAATTCTATCCGTTGCTTGGTTATATCTCAAAATCAATATTTTCTACTTCCGACTGATTTTTGCTTGATCGCATCACATATTGCAGTATACAGCCGGCCGGGCAGGTTAGAAGTACAAGATACCAGGCTGAATGCAAACTTACCAGACCATGACAATACGAAATAATAGTAATCATATCATTTCATGTCTACAATGTATTTATGGTCTTTAACGGCCTACAAGTTTGATGTTGCCCACCAAACATTGTCTACACAATATGAGATAGATTGTCCTGAAAAGATATACTAAAGTAAACAATTGGTACAAGGTTTGATTGAAAATTGTCTATAATTTAAGATTTTAGAGCCTTTGATCAGTGTTAAACCAGTCATCCACAGGCCAGCCGGGTCGTTAAGTTTTAAAAGTTACCAGCTCAAAAACAAAATTTACCAGCCTCGGGCGGGCAGGCGGGTACTAAGTACAGCCCTGAATACAAGCCATTGGGAGTGATTGTACTCTGCCTGAGGACATTATAAGTAAATGTAAATAGGATGATCAGTGTTTTTCTGCTGCAGTCAGAAAGATGACAGCACATGGCATTGGTCATGCGCTGATTGTCTTTTTCTGTGAAAGCACTCATCTACCAGCAATACTTCTATTGAACAGGTGTTTGATGTGTAAAAATAGGCCTATGTCAATTATAACCAACATGTTATTTTCTTTGGTTTATTATAACAATGAATCTTTATTTCCATATCTTAAGTATCTCGTATGTTCCCTTTTATTTACATTATTTTGATTATATTATTAGAAAACCCCACAATGCATTGTATTGCAGGATGTTTCGTATACACTACAAAATAAGACAAAATGACTGTTTTGTCTTGGTTTGGCTGTGGTTTAACACATACTATCAGTTTGTCCTCCTGACTACAGCTCAAATTAATCGATGGCATTAAAGGCAATTGCCTTGGATGCCCCACCTAGTTGCCTCGATGCCCTCAATTTCTGGCTGTTTTCACTTCATTCAAAAGTACATAATTGCCTTGGAGAAAGTTGATGCCCCTTTCAAATTGCCTTACATTGCAGTGCCCTCTTCATTTCTTAATTTGAGACCCGTTTTGATCAGTCTTGTGCTGATAGGAAGGTGGTGCATGCCTTTATGATGATGCTATTTCAGGACCACTATTTTATGGACAGCAGATCCTCATAAGGCCAAAAAAAATTGTTATGTTGTCCTCGACCGCCCGCTCCGGATTTAGGGCCGCTTCGATTGTTTGGGGGTTTTTTTCAATTTTTTTTTTTAAAAATCAGATTTTTTTCAGATTTTTTTTCCAGTTTTTTTTTTAAACAGTTTAAATGGCATTGAATATTAAATTAAGTGTTTATAACATATATGTGCGACTCTCAGAGTGATTTCAACTTCTTGTTGGCTGAACTTTGAGCTTCCGCTGGTAAAATAAAAATAAAAATTAAAAAAAATAAAATTAAAAAAAATCCGCCCGCCCACCCCTCCTCTCTGAAAGCTGTGGAGGACAACATAACAATTTTTTGTTGTTGCCTAATGTCAGTCATGGTTACTTAACTATATCTGTATATCACGAATTCATGCAACGGTATAGCAAGATATGTTGCTGCTTTATAATTGAGAAGAATAGGTATGATCAATGTGTCGCAATTAAGAGGAATAAGTAGGACGTCAGGAATATTAATTTTAAATAAAAAGAAGTGACAAATTCTTATGTTATACTTTGTTTTTTCAGTTGGTAAATTGTTTGTAACTTAAAAACTAAAATATTGATTTTAGTTGGGTTTGGACCATACTGCAGCATTTTCCACCTGCTTTTAAGTGATGGACAAATATCAAAATTAAAAACTGCTAACATGTGACTCATTTCGCTTGATCTCGTCATAAACAGGCCTATACTTCTATTATCATCCTGATGGCATCATCAAATTTGTTTCGAAGGAATGTTTTTCTTAGACTAATTCAAAACATGTCTTGAGACCTGCTTTAAATTGTTCTTCTCTATATCAAATGTGTTACCATATCAATGTTTAAATGATTTTGATTATATCATTTGATCAGATAACCAGAAGGTGCCAAAGTGATGACCCCCCCCCACCCCCCCCCCCCCCCCCCCCCCCACCCCACCCCACTGTTTTACGGGCAGACGGACCTGTCAAGTCACAGAAGACTTCCTGAATATGGATTGATATTCCCTTGTTAATTTGTTAAAATTAATATATTTATCAATCTTCCTGATTTGTGTAATTGGTTGCCAGAAGGATTCTTTATTATTTTTAATATCTTCCTGATTCCTGTGCCAAATCTTCCTGATTGTAAGATTGTGGTGTTGGTAGCTCTGCATAATATTTGCTTTAAAGGAACACAATGTCATGTTGAATTTGTTAAATTTTAATTAATGTAATTCAAGATGAACATTTCAAATTGCCATTTTTGTTGTTTCTACTAAAAGAGACCCAGCTAAACTTGATGAAAACAATGTTTTAAATATGTTGGAATACCACCCTTAACCATTTAAAATGCTGATCGGGCCCGATCAGCATTTTTGAATCAACGTTTTGTTGTACAAAGAGGGCTGATTTTTCTTAATCCTTATAGGTGGAAGTTTGTACATGTAATACAATTATACAATTGTAAAAATATACAAATCCCAGTTTTTATCATATATTTTTGTAATTAGGGCGCTGCCTCCACCACTTCTCTTACATGATGCCCCATTAAGCCTTTTCTGCATGCTGGGATGCCCCCTAGCATTTTGGCCTATCTCTACCCCTAACTTAGTATGTTTATTACTTAACAATTGGTGGGACACACTGTATGTTACTGTAACAGGCTAGTAGGCATAAAACTGAATTAACAGAGACACTCATTGTGGATGAAGCTGAACTTGAACAATTAATGGTGAGAGAATTTGCTTTGTCGTCACATTTTGGTTTTCCTTATACACAGAGTTAGGTGGTGGGTCGAGGTCTTTTTTTACTCATCAGTGGGTCAAGCTTTAACTACACCCCCGTCAGACTGCCTCCTAATAATCTAAGGCTAAATTTTAAAAATCTTTTGTCTCAAAGCTCTTCAGTTTTTCAAAACCTAATGCGGAATGCTTTTTTTTTAAGTGTTTTTTTATTTTTTTATTTAAAATATTGAAATCCTTGTAAAGGTGACTTTTGGTATTTAAAATGATGTGATCAATGAAAATCTGAAAAATCAGTGAAATTTTGGGATTTTTTTGTTGTTATTGAAATAAAATAGATTTTAAAAAAATAAATTAAGATTTTGGTTTTCTAATGCGCATCAATAAACTAACGCGCGCGGGAGCTTTGAGACAAATGATTTTTTTAATTTAGCCTAAAGGTTCAATCTCTAGGCCTCATTTACTCATAAATAAATTCTTTTAATTATCTGCATGGGAATTTCCGTTCTCAGTTACAGAATCGAGTTTCATCGTCATCGGTAAGCACACTCTCAACTCTGCCATATATTCTATTCTTTCATGCAAGTAGCGGGATATCCATACATCTGTGCATTTATCTTTATCACTTACTTATCTCAATTCTTTTCATCGCAGGGTACTTTATTCTTTATAATACAGTTGTAAAAGTATTTACCTTTACCACATCTCGCAATTCTTTTCATCGCAGGGTACTTTATTCTCTATAATACAGTGGTAAAAGTGTAAGTGTTTTCTTTTATTCCCCTGTGCAGTGAAGGCAGAGCGTATTCCACTGGCTAAAGGCCCTGTTGCATATAGAGCTACATGTGCATGACCTTTTGGATATTTGGCTGTACGTATGCCAAATATGTCACGGACGACTGACATCTTACACAAACGTTCACCCAAATTTCCAAAACGTCGGGCACACGTCAGCTCTAGACGCAACAGTGTGACAGGGCCGTAACACAGCTTTTATGATCACGTGCAAATATTTTCTAATAAGCCAATATATACTCTCAGACATCACTGCACATAGGTTGGTGACTTTTCATTAACTTAGTTATAGTTGATAACCATGCTTTATACTTTATTCATTAATTCATGAATAATCGCGATAGCTGCGTACAAAGTGCGTTCCAATACATTTAATCGTTAGATGGGAACGCGCACGCCGAGCGCAGGTTACTTATAATTGCCCGAAAGTACTGCGCCAAAGTGTTTGATTGTTTTGCTTATTAACCAACTAATCAAATTAAACCATCACGCCCCTAAACTGAATATTCAATGAGTTGTGAGGAAACACGATTAAAGCTTATTTCTGGTTGGTTGTATGATAAAAATGATAATGAGGGAATGACCTGACCTGGACTGTTTCAATAACTAGGAAGGAGTGGACAAAATAAACCGAAAACTAATTAATTATTAGCGCGATTAGATCGGTACTGAATGAGAATTACTGCTAATTAACAACTGTTTTCGTGAATTTGTTTTGAAAACAATTGTTACGCAGTCATTATTCTCTAATCAAAAAGACTCATTAGGTTTGTAAAAAAAGATTCATAAGGCAAAAAAACAAAATTGTTTCCAGTAGCAAGTCTTGAAAGTCAAATGTAAAATGCGTTTAAAAAAAATCTTCTTCTTCAAATCTGTGCATTTTTGTTACTGTTATGCTCGCTAAAATGTGTTTTTCGCCACAGATTTTCACTTCCGTGTTTGCTGTATATCGCCATCTTGAAACATGATGTACACAATTTCGACAAAAGATGGCGCCCTAACAATAATTGTTCCCGTTTTGTCTTTTAAAAAAATGAACTAGAATCAAGCGTCCCAATGAAATGCGCACACGTACACTACTGGAAACAAATTTGTTTTCTTTGTTTGCCCAAAATGTGTTCGTGCACTGTCCATGAATGTCAATGTTTAATTACTGACATATGCGCACTATTTGGGTCATGCGCATATAAGAACATGTTCATCTGTTCCCTTTCTCCACTGATCAATGTTGCGAGGCCATGTGCTGATGATGGGGGACAAATTGTGTGATTCAACATTGATCGGTGGAGTAGGGGAAGAATTACTTCGCATTAGACCCGCAAAGTGTTCAACAATATTGTCTAACATTGCAGGTCTACACATTTAATATTGTCAGACTGTACTAATTATCTACTAACCTATTCCATTGTCATCCAGACTTGAGACACAAAACTGTCATATCTTCAGCAGATGTTTTGAGAACCATCGATTGGTCAGAAAGATGGATACGTGGTGAATTGCCATTAGGTCTAAAACCATTTGGTCTAATACCCATGTAGTCTAATCCCAGGGGGTTAACACTAGATTACTTGTGATGATCCTGTGTTGATAGCACTACTTTCTTGTCTCATACAGTATAGCTGGATGTTTTGCAACCAGAGATTGTTGAATATGTGACTCAGATTGAATTGACACTCGTCTCTATTTGTGGTGGTGTGCTGCCTTCGACATCAATATGGCGTTCTGGTCTCATTTTACTAATCATTTGTATTTATCTGTCTCGTGGCATACAATGCACTCAGTACATTTTTCTTATGCAGACTATAACAGCACTCTATGGCTTGAAACATGTGTATTGAATGTATGAACATTATATTAGGCAAATAAAAAAACATGTTTAGCATCCAGACTTTTTCAAAAACGTCTTAGCTCAAAATTGCCCTTATAAGTGATAAATTTAAAGAGGAGGAGACCTCTTTAAATTGTCTTTATTTTATGGTTCTGAGGGATTGGTCACCACAAAACCTGTTTAAATGCATATAAGAAAGAAACAAAGCCATTTCAAACATCTCAAACTCTGCAACACTTGAACATAAAAGTGTCGACTGTAATAAAGAAAAAGAAAAGAAAATTGAAGTGACCCAAAGGAGGAAGCATGATGAGATGCTAAACAAGTTAATTTTTCATTTTGCCTTATTCCTAATTTCTTGATCCATTATAAACTTTCATCAGACTAAATGTGACCCATCACTTCAAAACAGACCAGTTGTCAGCAAACCTTATTTACAGAAAAGAACAATAGAAGATGAGAAATAATATAGACAATAAAAGGAATTTATCAACTCTCAAGCTGCATAACATCTGTGTTTTATGTTCAAATTCAATAGGTTAGGTGTCATTTTAAACCTACAAATTAGGTTTGTAACATGAAATTAAAATAGACAACTAGTCTGTTTTGATGTGATGGGTCACAAATGTATAAACATATTCATGTAGTTTCTGTATGCCAAGTAAAAAAATAAAGCAGTTTCTCGTCCCCTCGCGCATCATTTTTCAGGAATTCTATAATTTTCTTTTTTTTCTGTATTTTTTCCATAATTTTTTTGTTAAAGTATTTTATAAAGCTGACATCTTGGTAATAGATTTACTAAAGACCAACGAGCATTTTAAAGCAGGTTTTGTGTTCCCCAAGAACCATGAAATAAAAAGATTTTACAAAGGCCTCGTCCTCTTCAAGTTATGCAATAAATCATGCAATACCATGCTAGTAATTTAATGGTGATTTTGCATTGTTTACTAAATAAAAAAAGTGCCCTCATCCTCCTTTTTTAAAAAAAGTTAAGATGAGAAACTAGTTTTATTTTTATTTGGCCTAACAAGTTGGAACACAGATATACTTATTTTCACAACTGTATTTACTCCATTAAACAGAAAATCCTGACTTCCCCCATACACATTTAATAGAATAAGATATGTGAAAGTCACTTTTCTTGTCCGAAAATACAACAAATTTGTCTGCAAAATTGAGCTTCTTAGCCACAAATCATGAGATAAATACCTTTTTTGTGATAAAATCTGTCAAAATATGATGCGCAAGATGCAGCGCAATTCGCGTTCTGGATCGGCAACACAGGGCCATGTAGCGAGTGAGGCTCAACACGGAGTGGTATAAGAAAATAATATTTGAGCAACTTGGGGAGTCTGAACCAACTGGATCCCTAATCCCTTGTATGACGAAAGTTAATCTCTTCAGCGATGTAAATAAGTCGACATCACAGTGTTTTATCGGTACTTAGCGTTTGAAAAATTGACCCCAATAAAATGCCCCCTTTTAAAAAAAAGCAGCGCCCCTTTGGCGTTTAATGGAGTTAATATTGTATTCATGTATAGTTTCTGTACACAAAGTTGGAACACAGATATACTTATTCCACATAGCTTATATGGAGCACAAATTGTGACATTATTATAAAAGTTGTCCATACGGATTGTCAGAAATGAACACATTGAAGGCAGTTTTTCTTGAAACCCAGTGTGTGATAAATGTACTAATTATTGTCATTACAAACTAACTATTGCCATTTGTTTTGAATAGAATAAGCTATCTCCCTACTAATCATATAACTTTCCGTAGTAGTATGCCCTGGTTTGACGTTTTGAGAAATTGAAACGGGTATGAAAAGGGAAAGGCTTTGCTACCCATGGAAAGGTTTCCCTTTTCAATATCATGTTTACTTTTCTTAAATCAGTCACATTTCCCCAAATTGATACTTTTCAAAATAGTATACAAGAAAGTTACAAAAAATGTCTCTAGTGCTTTTGAGGTCGTCCGTAGGAAGAGACCTTATGGCAGCATCCTTCGTGTGTGTATAGTCTGTGTGTGTAGTCGGGGTGTGTGTGTCAACAATTTGGTATACACTTTTTGTTTTGTCCATATCTTTTCCATACAATGACCAATTGCAATCAAACTTCGGTTATAGATGCAACATGGAAACCTTCATATGTTAATGAGGTCAAAGGTCACATACCAAGGTCAAAGGTCATCTGAGGTCAAGATGTAAAATTTAGTACACACTTTTTGTTTTGTCCATTTCTTTTCCATACAATGACCAATTGCAATCAAACTTCGGTCATAGATGCAACATGGAAACCTTCATATGTTAATGAGGTCAAAAGTCACATACCAAGGTCAAAGGTCATCTGAGGTCAAGATGTAAAATTTAGTATACACTTTTTGTATTGTCCATTTCTTTTCCATACAATGACCAATTGCAACCAAACCTTGGTCATAGATGCAACATGAAAACCTTCATATGTTAATGAGGTCAAAGGTCACATACCAAGGTCAAAGGTCATCTGAGGTTAAGATGTAAAATTAAGTACACACTTTTTGTCTTGTCCATTTCTTTTCCATACAATGACCAATTGCAACCAAACTTGGGTCATAGATGCAATATGGAAACCTTCATATGTTAATGAGGTCAAAGGTCACATACCAAGGTCAAAGGTCATCTGAGGTCAAGATGTAAAATTGGCTGCATATGTAAAATTGATTACATTTAAACAGATGAAGTACAATTGCAACCAAACTACCCATAAAAACGGACGACCTATTTGGGACCGCTGTCCCTATTTTTAAAATTCATTTCAATTGTCTTTATTTTCCAATTAAAGAAAGTCTTTTTTTTTCCCATTCGTGTCAATAACTTCCCGGCATCATTGAAAAGTGCCACTTTTCTGAAAACATCATTTTGGGGAAATGACCTGTTTTGGGAAAAGAAAACGTGATATTGAAAAGGGGAAACTTTGTGTGAGTAGCCAAGGGTTTTCTTATTCATAAGTGTTTCAACCTCTCCAAACGCCTAATTGTGTGTCAAGTTGTTCACATAAACTCCTACAGGATCTTGAAAAGTGCCACTTTTTCTGAAAACATCATTTTAGAGAAAAGTGACTACTTTGGGAAAGTTAATAATGATATTGAAAGGGGAAACTTTCTATGGGTAGCCAAGTGTTTTTTTCTTTTCATAAAAGTTCAAGCTCTCCAAACGTTGATTGTGTATGGAGTTATGCAAACAAACATGATCTAATTTTAGGGGGGGTGGGGGCTTTCCTTTTTTAACCCTTTATCTACTATATTATTCACATATAACAGGGTATAACTGAAGCCTCAGAACTGGTCAAATCCAGTTCTACATCGGCTGATGCAATCAGTACAGACAGCGGAGCCGGTTACGTCATGGAACCTGAACCGATACCAGACTCGGCGTTGGATTCCAAGAGCTCCGGAATGACACTCACCCCTCTAGAGATGCTTAAGACACGTGCTTTTTGGACGCTATGGTTTGCGTTCCTTTTCAACGGACAAGGACAACTGTTTGTGTCAACTCTATATAAGGTTTATGTTATACATTATTAAGTACACATAGGGAGGGGTATTGATATAGGCCCTAGAAATTGCAAAAAGTGGCAAAAAAGAATTAGCCTAATTTGATTGGGGTGGCAATATATACCCCTCATCCCATATGTGACATGGCACCACGAAACAGGCGGAAAGTCGCTGTAGCCGTATTGGAGATATAGGCCAAAATATCAAAAAAGTCGATGGGGGAGGGGGATTTTTAGTTGTCGATATGTTTAGTTCCATGCAAAATTCTGTTTCTAAACATCAATTTTAGTTGATTTTATGAAGGTAGTTCATTCTAGTTTCAATGAAAACTAATAAAATTATAGTGAAAAGTGCTCAAGTTTATGTGTAATCGTCGCGTTATTATCGTACGATAGATACACTCGCCATAGCAAGTTTGGTATCATCTGAAAGGTCATCTATTCTAGTTTCTATTTGTAATGGTTTGACATTTCTAATTTTGCTAAATAACCAATAAGAAGCCGTGTTATGAAGTAATTAAAAAACAGCCATCATAGACCACAGCCAAAATCGCTGATTCACAGAGCGTGATTGGTCTAAACGTGTCACATGACGATCTTGGAATGCGAAAGTAACTACAGTTTAATCAGTTCCAAATTGGCGAGGAATATTCGTTTTATTTCTGCCCGCAAACGTAATCCAAGACACTGTTTTGGTTGAACGCATGTGTCATGCAGTGCGCTTGTTGCCTACATGGGTGCCCGTGACCTTCTATACTCATTCGCTGTGTAAGGAGGCTTCGTCAATTTGGAACTGATCAAATTATAGCTAATACTTATTATATTTGCCAAACTACGACATTACTGTGTACATAAGATGGGTCATTTTATAGACTTTATTTATCCATCAGGATTTAGAGGCGCTTGCGTATAAACACAGGCATAGAAAAAGGTAGGTACATACATGTGCGCAAATGCTTCGCCTGTATATAGTTACATAACTGTCCAGAGGAAGACAAATAGAGTATAGTCATTTATACGCAGCGTTGGATGTTTCTTATAGCTGAGGTGCCCATCAAACACCAAGTATGAATTATTTATTTTTGTAGAGATATATTTTTAACTGAATTTAATTTAGACCTCGAGTACTGTATTTTAAAAATCAATAAATGTCACAACCCAAATTTATTAATGTTACATTACTTTTTCAGGCATTTGGACAAAGCTTCATCAAAGATGACAGTTTCCTTTCCCTTGTCGGGGCATTTAGCGCATTCTTTAACGCCGGTGGTCGACTGTTCTGGGGCTGGTTGGCAGATCTATTTTCATTTAGGGTAAGATTGACAAGGCAACATTTGGAAAAGTGTACTTTAGGTCCCAGATTCTGGACTGTACTAGTATGGGGCGATACCGGAACACCCAGTATCGTACGATACTGGTACAAATACAGTGTTCCGGTATCGGTCGATACTGGGACATATAAAATGAACTAATATCGGGCGATACTGGAACAAAATTATGTACCAGTATCGTTCAATACTGGGACAAATTACACTGGTAGCATGTGTACTAATATCGCCCGATCTCGATAAATTTGGTGTTCCAGTATCGACCGATACTGGAACATAAAAATCATACCAGTATCGAGTAATACTGGTAACTTTTATGTTCCATTATTGTACAATACTGGTATACACTTTTGTCCCAACATTTTAATGTGTGGACCAGTGGTAAAGTTGAGCTTTGATGTATGGTAATGAAAAGCTTTACAGTTTTTAACTTGTCCGGTGGCGAACCTGTTAAACTCAATGGGCAGACTAGGTTTCGCTTTAACAATGTAATCCTGAAAGCTTGGCAGGTTTAAATTTTTCCAATGGCGAATCCAGTAAACTCTTGGTGGTTCAAAAATGAGTTAACTTATTTTTGGCAGCCATGTTTAGCTACTTACTAATACAATTTGGTAAATTACATTTGATCAAAATAGAGACTATTAAGCATTAATTCTGGGCCGAAAATCTAAGACTATTAGCTCATTTCGTTTATGACATGGAACGTTATAGTTATAACTTATGCAAAATCGGTTTGTCCACATAGCCTTCTCGTCTTCATCCATTTGACTAAAAGATTCTGAACAGGATTCAAAGATATGAAGAATAGCACTCTTAAACAACATTTATGTCTTTAGTTAATAATCAATTAACAGAAAATAGGAGTTGGTAAAGATTGCAATGGCCTAAAATCAAGCATTTTTGACCAGGTATGACTTCTGTGGACAAGTCAATTTTGCACATGATATCTTTAAACTACCATATTTCATTAACGAAAATAATCCTGATCCTTTGCCCAGTGATGCTTAATAAAAACTGCTTTTATACGACTCAAAGAGATGTATAAACATGTATTTGTAAATAGAAATAAGTGGCTGTCAGATGTAGGTTGACCTTTTTGTAATAAATTGTAATCAAAAGATACCGAACACATTTCACCTGAATGAAAATAATGACAATGACGGTGGGGGTCCTCGGATTTGGTTTGGTCGGGGGTGGTACTCGGATTTGGTTTTGTCAGGGGTGTGCAGCTGGAGATTTTAAAACCTCTACCTATTTCTAAGGGTGATTTTGGGGAAAACTGTACCCATTTCTAAGAATTTTGCTTCATTATAGACACAATTTTCACAAATTATGGAAAAAATTGGCTAAATTTTTTGCACATTTTTCGCAAAAATAGATCCAATTTTTGCATAAATAGACCCATTTGTAAAAAGTGACCCCATCATTAGGGCTTCTCCAGCACAAAATCATACCCCATGTTTAGGAATTTTTTGCAAAAATGATTGAATGTCAATGTCCATTGTCAATGTATCAATGTTTTCTTCTCTTATCCTATTAGGCTGCTATGTTATGTTTATGCAGCACATTTGCCCTGCTCATGTTGACCTTTATGGCGACCCCTGATGGAGGCAATGCTATGTTCTTTATATGGGTTTGTGCGCTGTTCTTCACTTTTGGTGGAAACTTCTCATTATTTCCAACAGCTACTGCCAGGTAAGGGCATACTCTTCAATTAACCCCCTGAGAACTACCGGCCGATTGGGCAGAAAGATGGATGCATCATTTATTGCGCCAATCAGAGACAGTGTTAGAATAATTGTATCCCTGATAAAGATTGGAGTAAAATATTTTACAAGCTGCATTTTAATTGGCTATTTAAATGAGTATATCTTGCAATAAACCAATCAGAACCACTGTAAGATAGGCCGGTAGTGCCCAGGGGGTTAATATACCGTATATTCTGTAATAGCCGCCCCTCTCTACTAAATGACCCCACTAGTTGTTGTGATGGATATAACCCGCACATACCCTCCCCCCCCCCCCCCCCCCATACACATTTGATAGAACAAGGTACGTTAAGTCACCTTTCTTGTCATGAAATTCAACGAATTCGCCCGCAAAGTTGAGCTTCTTAGCTATAAATTATGAGATAAATATACCTTTTTGTGATCAAATCTGTTAAATTTGATACAAGTAGCAGTGAAATTCACGTTCTCGATCAACAACACAACTGCAATGTAGCGAGTGATGCTCAACATGGTGTGGTATAGGAAAATAATATTTGAGCAACTTAGTGAGTCGAACCAACTGGATGGATCCCTTGCATAATGAAAATAAATCTCTTAAGTGATGTAAACAAGTCGAAATCGCTGTATTTATTGGTACTAGCGCTTGAAAAACTGACCCCCAATAAATGCCCCCTTCCTTTTAAAAAAAATACCAGGGCGTTTATTAGAGAATATACGGTAACCAATATAATATATGTAATTCTCAAATAGCTAAGGAAATTTGAACCATCTCATATAGCTGGCTGGAAAAAGTGCTTCCACTATAGCACAAATGAAGGAGTAAGCCCCCTTTAAATCACAACCTTTGCCCCTCCCCCCCACAAATTAAACTATAATATAATATATGTAATTCTCAAATAGCTAAGGAAATTTGAACCATCTCATATAGCTGGCTGGAAGAAGTGCTTCCACTATAGCGGAAATGAAGGAGTAGGCCCCCTTTAAGTCACAACCTTTGCCCCCCCCCCCCCAACTTAAACTAAAATGAGGCAATTTTTACAATAAAATAGCACATTTTACCCGCCCCCCCCCCCCCCCCCCCCCAGTTTCTCTAAAAGTGAGAAAAAACAGTACATTTGCACAAATGTTGATATGCTCACAATAGCACTCCCCCTGCGGGTCGTGCCATTATTCACATATCAATACCAGCTGGCGTGCATTAATTTGTCTAATTTCTCTAGAAACAAAACATATTGATTGACTTATACATATTTTGATAATAATTAATATAAACCTTATTTACTTGAAGTGAACTCAATATAATGGTGTATGTCGGTTTTACAAAATATGCCTTATAAACCTGTTTTCGTGAAATTCTTAACATATAACAAGAAATATCCTTGAAAATTGCCACTAATTGTTGCAAACAGTAACTGTTTTTATTCATTTCTAAAAACTTTTTTTGTCTTCATCAGGGCCTTTGGCACAGAACATGTAGGAACCAACTATGGTCTTCTGTTTACGAATCAATGTGTGACTGGACCTGTGGGGGCTATTCTCACCATCATGTTAAAGGACACACTGGGCTGGTATGGAATGTTTGGCCTCATTGCAGCTTTCTCTTTCATATGTAAGTATTAGACCATGACATGATCAATAGTTGGTGACAATAAACGGACACACTACCACTACACATGAGGTTAACCTTGCCTAAAAGTATGTGAGGTCAACCTCGCCCACAAAAATGTGATGCAGCACATCAAAAGAAGGGACTTTGTGTTTTTCAAGATATAGATGAAAACAGACAGAAGAAAAATGAAGACAATAATAAGAATTTAGGAGTCATATGAGAAATATGGGCATTTGAATCCTACAGATGCTTTTGAAAAACATAAACCCTGTTCTACAGGCAAACGAGGGTCAGTCGGTCTGGATTTTTCCCCCACAATACTTGTGAAATTGTGGTGAATTTTCAGCAATTTTTGAAATTACAAAATTTCAACAACAAAATCACACATTTTTCAAATATTTCAATTTTTTAAATTCAAAAAATGGGTCGGTCGAACCGGTAGAACAGGTTTTTTCCTGTTGCCTTAGCTCAGATTGGAGAGCGCCAGACTATAGTTCAATCAGTACCAAAGTAAGCCTCTTTACAGCAGCCAATCAATACTGAGCAGCATTGCTGCGTGAATAAGGCTTAAATAACACAACAGGGCATACTGTGCATCATAAAGGGGTAACAAAAAGTAAGCCCCCCTAAAATTTGATTATACGTTTGTTTGCATAACTCCACACACAAATATACGTTTTGAAAAATTGAAACATTTATGAAAACGGGTAACATTTGGCTATCCATCAAAGGTTTGTTTTTTCTCAATAGCATGTTCACTTCTTCCGAAACAATCAAATTATTCCAAAATGATTTTTTAGAAAAAGTGGCACTTTTCAAAATTTTATGCAAGAAAGTTACAAGAATGTCTCCAGTACTGTTAAAAATTAATATCAATTGTCTTTATTTTCAATTAAAAGAAAGTATTTTCTTTCTTTAGCTGGTCCTTTATTAAAATTAAAAATAACATGATTTTATTTCATGCATGACTAGCCAATAGTGTCCACCATTCGCATCAATAACTCCCCTGTAACGTTGAAAGTGCCACTTTTGGAAAAACATTTTGGGGAAATGTGACTGTTTTGGGAAAAGTAAACATGATATTGAAAAAGGGAAACTTTATGTGGGTAGCCAAGGGTTTTCCCTTTTCGTAAATGTTTCAATCTCTCAAAACCCTTTATTGTGGGTGGATTTATGCACACAAACTCGTATAAAATCTTGAAAAGTGCCACTCTTTTTTAAAACATCATATTTGTGAAATGTGACTCTGACTATTTTGGGAAAAGTAATAATGTTATTGATATGGAGAAACTTGCTATGGGTAGCCAAGTGGTTTTACTTTTCATAAATGTTTCAATCTCTGAAAACGTTCAATTGTGTGTAGAGTTATATAAACAAACATAATCAAATTTTAGGGGGATCTACTTTTTTTACCCCTTTATGTGTGACACTTGTATGTGTCATAAAATCAGAAAACAGTTTTCAATCTTGACCGCAAAGGTGCATCCTTTTGAAGTATTCCAAAAGCTCTTTTTGTTGGTATTAAGATAGCAACTTGTTCTTTGAGAGACAACTGCACCCTTGCTGTGGCTGCGCATATATGTCAAAATCGTGCATGTACGCTAGGATTACGCGGGTGGAGATCAAAAATGCATGTTTCTCACATCTCTGGAACTGTGCTAAACTATTCTTAATTGAAGACACCTGTTCAATTCCTGGTCAGGGTGACCACCACAAGATTTTAAGTCAATGTTTCATCTTATAAAATTCTCATTATGATTGCACTCAAAACATTAATTTTCTCTATATCTTATTCAACCCATATCAGCTTTCCTGTTGACATGGTCCTTCAACATCAAGCGACCAAATGGACTAGACATCTAAAGAAGATATAAAGGGGAAAGGTGTACATATCCCATAATGCATTGGAGTAATTGAAAAAACCCACAATGCATTGGAAGAGTTGCACAAATTCCACAATGCATTGGAAGAGTTGGACATTTCCCACAATGCATTAGAAGAGTTGGACAAATCCCACAATACATTGGAAGAGTTGGACAAATCCCACAATACATTGGAAGAGTTGGACAAATCCCACAACGCATTGGAAGAGTTGGACAAATCCCACAATACATTGGAAGAATTGGACAAATCCCACAATGCATGGGAAGAATTGGACAAATCCCACAATGCATTGGAAGAGTTGAATAAATTCCAAAATACATTGGAAGAGTTGGACAAATCCCACAATACATTGGAAGAGTTGGACAAATTCCACAATACATTGGAAGAGTTGGACCAATTCCACAATACATTGGAAGAGTTGGACCAATCCCACAATGCATTGGAAGAGTTGGACAAATCCCACAATGCATTGGAAGAGTTGGACAAATCCCACAATGCATTGGAAGAGTTGGACAAATCCCACAATGTATTGGAAGAGTTGGACAAATCCCACAATGCATTGGAAGAGTTGGACAAATCCCACAATGCATTGGAAGAGTTGGACAAATCCCTCAATGCATTGGAAAAGAGGTATAGTCTGCAATAATGGGACCATAAATGTTGCAAAAATAATTTGCATTGCATTTGGTAAGATCCAAAAATGATGTCTTGATAATTCCCATCATGCTCTCTGTAGCAGTGCTGCACGTGCAGGGGGAATTTCAAGCATTTTTGTCGCCATAAGATTCCCAATGTTTTCATAAGATATTAGATATTCAAAACCATTTACCACATGTATAACCAATTTTGAAAGAGCATTTCAACATGTAAAACTGTGAGAGCGACCAAATAATTGATGTATAACTTGCATAAAATCTTGCCATTTTCGTAATGTCATTTCACCATTATTTATATTAAAAAAAACTCCAGTGTATTTTATCAGTCAATCATGAAATTATGTTAACTTTTTCACACTGAAGCATTGCACATACCATTGATGTTTGTCTTCTTTAACTCAAATTTATAGACCATATTAGGCGCCTGAAAGTCAATTTCAAATTTTCCCATTACCCGCCCGCGTAACTTTTTTCACCTGCGTCAAAATTTCACGATTGCCAGTTTTATTCCCCAAAACATGCCACGGAGTTAAGGTTAAAATCAATTTCAATGTTTATAATGTTAATATAAAAATATATGTTCTGTTTCAATAATTTAAGCATTTGTATAAAATGAACATTTAAATTAAATTGTAGCTTTTAGTAATTTAAAAAAAAACAATGTAAAAAATGTGAAATATGTAAAATAATGCTGTAAAGTGGGGGAAAAAAACCAAGTTTGTTTCTGGTAGGCCGTGAGCATTTCATTTTGGCGACGTAAATTTTTGCATTTCATTTTTTTATTTGCATTTTTGAAGAAATAAAATCGCAACATTTTGCACAAACAATCGAATGTGGGAGACGGCACGTCCATTGAGATAAAGATAGCCTGTCACCCTTTCGCGGAGAGTGTGCCGGGAGCATTTTGTGCCCACATTTTCTCATCAAAATCAACATTTGCTTGTATCTGGATCTATGTATGTGTATTCAGGGCTCTCGACTCATGGTACATTGCAAAAGTTGTCTTCGGAAAGTCATTCCACCCCACTTCTCCCCTAAAAAACCCAAAAAAAAAACCACCTCATCTCGCATCTTGGTTTTCAGACCACCTACCAGAAACAAACTTCGTATTTTTGCCTAATATTTAATGTTATAAATTGGTGTGAAACAGTATTATTATGGTAAAACGTTATAAGAATAGAACAATAGTAGCAGGGTAAAAACTTGCAGGGAACGCAATATTTATTGAAAATGCCCGAGTTGCAATATTTATTGAAAATGCCCTGGTGGCAATATTTGTAGGAGTGCCTGAGTTGCTATATGTGACGCGATCAAGAGGAATGAGTCGGATGTCGACCCTGGTCGAAAATTAGTTTTTGATACAGTTTTAAAGAAGACACCTAGAGCTTTCAGAAACTGAAAACCCCATGTCGATACGACGTTTTGTTCCAAAGTTATGTCAAATTGTATACATGAATTTCCATCAAAACTTATGTAAGCCGCCATTTTGAATTGGCCATATATCAATTTGGGATTCCCTGACATTCCTACTCATTCCTCTTGATCGCGTCACATATTAATTAGAGTGCCTGAGTTGCCATATTTATGGTTTTACATCTGTAATGCAAGGGGGTGACGTTTTATATGGAGATGGGTACCCGATATTGTAAATTTAATTGTGAGATGGTTCAAAATGGGTTGGAATTATTCAGAGTGTAACAAATTATGCTGAAAAATGTTCAAAAATAATTCCAATAATTTGGCTTAAAACAAATAAACTGACTTATAATAAGACAGTTTACAAATTGTTATACTTAATTCATTATTTGGAGTTATTCTATAGTGCAACAAATCACCAATCATCATAATCATGGAATTCTGATCTATTTTGGACAATGTTGGCCCATTATAACCTGTTTTGACTAATTCTGACCCACATAAAAATGATCTAGAATTAAGGGTAAAATCTACACATGTTTTGTTACTTTGCAGATTGACTTATCTCATATGATTTATCATTTACGTGCGGTGTTACCAGCGTTCGAAATAGCGCTAATCCGTGCAGACAACTAAAAATTGTGGCGGATAATCAAAATCTCCAGCTGGGTTATCCACTGGACAACCAGTTTATTACTTTAGTATTCTTATTTCTAATGCTGTGAGTCACCAAGACTAACATATTGTATTTGTACTTGTTTAGTTGTAAATAATTTATGCAAACTTTTTATTTTCCCTCCGTGAAATATGGTTAACTCCTCATGACATCTGTGTTAACACTTTCCACGCGGCAGGCGGCTGCAGACGACATTACAAAATTTCACAAAATGTTTAAAAAATGTCAACATTATTGAATTTCATTACCATATTTAGAACCACCATGAGAAATGCATTGACATAAGTACAAACATGCCTAGTATTGGGTCAGTAATCCTTGAGATAGACTTTGACAATTGGGAAAGGTTTCTGAAAAATCTGTTTTGTGTATGGTAAAAATAATAGCCGCGTGGAAAGTGTTAATTATAAATGCATTTATCTCCCTGTTAGAGTGTGAACTATGATATGGATTCACACATTGAAACTGGAAAGTAAAATATGAACTTTTTGCCCAGGAATGATTGTGTAATACCCGTCATAGTTTACCCTTGGTATTGTTTGTTTTACGGAGTACATTGTATTGTATATGTATAGCACATAGGGTGTGCATGAGGGGTGAGCTAGAATGATGCCATTTTGCTATGTAACATATTATTTTATATTATTTATATTTACCACCTAACATTGGCCTACTCTCTAAATTTGTTATTAATTTGTTAGTATCTACTTAAATAGACTGTTTTTTTAGTGCCGTATGATGTGTCTGTGGGGTTCAGTAAGGGTTCCCTTCAAAATATCCCTTATGGAAGCCCATACTGGAGATTTAATTGGGTCACCCTCTTTTAAATCCATACCTTAATAGTAAGGTGTACCACCTAGTTTTAAAAAATAGATCCGGTACAAAATGTATTGCCCTATCTCTTTACGTGTAACAGGCGCCAGTTTCTCTCAAGGGGGGGAATTTGGAGAGATTTCAGAACTAAACGAAAAAGAAAGAAGGCATTCGTGTTCACGCACTGGAGCTGTGTCTCTCTCCACGTTGACAGGTTTGAAATACGCGAAACGACCGACGCTTTCCGGATGCTCAAACGCATTTTCCGAAAAATACCGACACATATCCATATTTGTCCCCATGGTGGATCTAGTTTTTAAGTCTGCGATGTACCATCCACCCACCTTGTTGTAACAAGCCATCAATTGATTGCAGTCACATCATGGATGGAATATATATTCGGTGTTTTATTTTGCTATATTTTGTGTGAAACATGGTTTCAAGCCTTGACTAGCAGAAGATATAAAAGTGCATTATTAATATGTTCAGTATAAAAGATTCATTTTATTTTGTTTACTTATATTACTTCTCACCCTCAAATAGTTGCAATATATATATTGTATTTTTGATAGAAATAAAAAGCTTATTATTATGTCCCAGGTCTAAAAAACCAGTTTGAACTCAGTTCAACCGGTTTTTACTGGATTCATCTAGAGAAAAAGAAAAAAAAGAATTCAATTGAATCGTGTAACTAATTCGGTTATAGAAATTAGTAAGCTTTTCGACTATTGTTTTCTGCCTAGGTTGAAGCAAGCTTTCAACCATTGTTTTCTGACTAGGTTGAAGCTCGGTTCAAAGATCCAGATTGAAACATATATAACACTTCCTACGCGACAGGTGTCTGCAGACGACATTTTAAAAGTTAACAAAATGTTTCAAATATGTCACAATTGAATTTCATTACCATATTTGGAATCACCATGAGAAATGCATTGAAATAAGTACAAACATGCCTAGTATTGGTTCTGTAATCCTTGAGATAAACCTTGAAAGTTGGGAAAGGTTTCTTAAACATTTTGTTTTGTATGGTAAAACCAATAGCCGTATGGAAAGTGTTAAAATCAGTTGGTCAGTGTGGAAATCGGTTTATCAGAGTTTAAAGGGGCACTGAGAGATCCAGGAGGTTTCTTTAAAAAACCTGAAATTAAATCTTTAACTTATTTAGATATATGTAGAATCCCTCTCCTAAATGATTTCTTCAAAAAATCAGTAAAAATGAAAATAAACATAATTTTCTTAGCATTTTTGAAGGCTAGCTTCCTTATGCTTTTTACTTTTGTTGTATTTAGATTAAAGATCACCACCAATTGAATCAGGGAGGTCATGACTTTGCTTCAGATAGGTGGTCTTCAAGATTATTCATGGTAAACATGAAGTTATTTTGGTATAAGCCATCCATGACCATTTAGATAAATTTGGTTAATTCTGATATGATCTACATCGAAATTAAACAAACCAGATTTTTTAAATACACCCAACAAAATATGTAAGTTCCCACCTAACATATACTAGAATATTTCCAAAATTATTTGATGGATTTAAAACAATTTAAGCTAGAAAAATGCACCCAATTGTTAGGCACATTTTGATACCAAATTTGTTGGCCTTGAGACAATGCAACGATAACAAATTGTGCCATTTATCAATTTTTATACAGAAAAAAAAGTGGCAATAAATCTCACTAGCTATGGCTTGTTTGTCCATAAAATTAACAAACATTTTAAACAATAAATGCTACCATGTCTTGGTGCTTATTGATTTTCTTGAAATGATGCCACACATAATTGTTTGGTAGATTCCCATGTCTGTGCTCGAAAATCCACCAAGAAAATGTCTGTTAGGGGGAAACTTACATATTTTGTTGGTGTATGTGAAAAACTCAACTTTTTAAAAAGTTGAGGCTTCTCTCCCCGGAGGATCTCTCAGTGTCTGAATTTATACCTGGGACCTTATGTATCCTAGTGTATGTATTAATGAAACTATAATGCATTATAGTTGATTTATATTTAACTAATGATGATATATTAATGTATATGTATTTTGTTATGTGTATTATGTAATGCAATGCATTTGCTAGTCTTATTTTGTTCAGTACTGAAAAAGATGTTAAATAAATGGTTAAAATGAACAAGATGTTCATATAAATCAGTATTGAATATGTTTTGCTCGTTTAATTTCCTTATGTTTTCAATGATTTTGCTTAAGATTTGTTGCCCTGTGATGCAAAGAGATGTACACTGAGCCAAAAAAGAAACTTATAAAATTTTAACAGATCACCATAGGGGCAGTGCACATTTCTCTTGTGTCTTTCAAGGCCACATTTGCACTTTTCAACAAAAAAACAGCGGTGCGATACTTCTTTTTCCAGGTGTATATGTATTGGTAATTAGACGAAAATGGCCGTCAGATGTCACGCCTGTTTGATCCCACATAATTTGTCCGATTTATTCTGAGAACACCGTAACCTGCTGGCCCGGTTCTAACTTATCCAAGTACCGGAATATACTGGCCATCTTTTGTAGAAATTTCAGAACATTTGTAGGTGCCATTTCTGAGAAATAGAGCGTTGAATAATATTATTTACTATAATAGCGCCCTCATCGGCCACATTTCCCGTAGAGTTGCATGTGTGTAAAGTAGAAAATGCCGATAATTTAAAAATGGCTCCTACAATTTTCGTGAAATTTTCACCATATACTCGTATTCATTAGCGCTACCTAAATCAGGTCAAACCATAACTGGGCCACTATGTAATCTGTTTTTATTCCATAATTTTAATTATAAATCGGACAGTCAAACAGCCGTGATGTGGGTTAATTTATTTTAACCGACCTATTAATTCTAAAAGGCAACACGACACAACAGTATGCTCTGTGTAACAAAGGCTTCACATCAGATCGTTTTCATTAATATATAGTTTATTGCATATATTGGGCCACAAAAGTACACAGCTATTATAGTAAGCAGCACATTAAACAAGCATTGACATCAATTCAATAAAAGTAATTAATTTAATGTTCTTGAAAAACAAAGTATTGACTCTGGTTGGTCACCCAAAACTCTGTTAACATGTATTTTCCTATTATACACGAGACAAATGAAAAAGACAGTGTTCCGTGGATGGAAAGTCCTGACAAGAATGGTTGGTTTGTGGGGGCAGTAATTTCAAATAATAATAATAATTGTGAAATAAAACCCCTCAAAATAAAAGAAAAATTTAAAGAAAAAATGTTTGATTTTTTTCTTCAAACATTTTCAACAAAAATCCATTTCAAACTTGTAAAAAAAATCAAAAATCAATTCATGTCAAATTTAGTATTTTGAATGAGTCAACCAAGACATTTATAAAAAAAATAATCAAAGAATGACTGACCAACCCTACCCACCCGCAGTATTTTACACATTGTCTCACTGTAAAAACGGTGTATGCAGGACATGTGTCACAATGTCCTCAACAAAAACATGTTATAGTACTTTTTTCCCCTTCTAATTCACAGTACATATACCCTGTGGTGGCACCACAGTGGAAGATGCTCCATGTCATGACCTTTGCCCCCCCCCCCCCAGTCAGCTCAAGCCCTACCCCCCCCCCCCCCCCAACAATAAAAAATGTTGACTTTTAATGTTAACATTTATTAAAATTAGCTTAAAATTTGTCTGAAATGTCTATTTTAGAACAATTGTAGCTAATTTCAAGCAAATTTTACAATAAAAGCCAACATTTCTGTGCGCATTTTGCCCCCAAATTTGTTTGTCTTGCCCCACCCCCCTACATATACTGTTCACGCCTCTGTAGAATGTTTATGTTATTCCATAACGACAAGCCTCTAATTAACTGGGCACCCGAGAGTTTTTTACACCTGGTTGCCAAGTTTTCGCTCCCGATGTTTTCAAATAATTTGGAACCTCAAAGTATAGGACCGAGAGCTACTATGGTCAGAAAAGTCACAAAGTAGCTCCTGGTCCACATATCCTTAAATCGAGGTTTGCATAACGACATGACTGAATAACTTAAAGCAACTAATATTTGTACTAACACATTATAACCAGCACATTTATAAACAACATAGTCATAGTCACAGGCATGTACTTGATGCATTAACAATTTATCTGTCATAACTTGGCACAAAAACTGTAAAAAAGTGTCTTTTTATTGAAATAATAAAATCACTTTATAGGATCACTATAGATCACTATATATAGGATCATAAAAATCGCTTTATAGGATCATAAATATGGTGGATTTTATTGAAATATCTACATTATAAAAAATGAGAGTTTTGATAAGTGCTTTAATAAAAAAAACACCACAATGCTACGTAGTAAAAGGGTTTACTCTCCACAATGTTTTGAATTTTTTTACTTTAACTCAATTTTCGCCTCAAATTATTTAGAAATACTATAGTTTACGACAGCGAATCCCTACACAAATACATGCCTTGACAAATTTTACATAGCTTTATCTACTACAATATAATACATGGTTAATTAATTGAGTAAAGCAGTATGCATACAAGCATTGATTTCATAATAGAAATATTTAATAACGGGTATCATGATTGGTTTGGATGAAAATATTCATCCATGGGGTTCATTTGTTTTTAAAAAATACAAAATATATGCTAATCCTATTGGACGAATGCATATTAGGTTGTTATGGATACGTTAAATGGGGTTGTTTTGCATTGTTATATGCTTTTTACATTTAAATTACAATCTCTTACACTAACTATAGTTTGGACGCAATTCAATCATTCTTTGATACCTTTTCTAGTTTTTTGCATAATTACAGTTTGTATCATATTGCAACTTACAAAATAAATCCCATTTCAAAATGAACAAAAAAATGGTATATTGGAGTAGGAAACACTAATTAATTTAAAGCTATCTTCCTTGTAAACAAAATTTGGGCAATATCGACCATTCTAAAAGTGTTACAATTAGATAGTTACTGGAGTTAGTAAAGCTGTTTATGTTGCATGCTTCAAAGCATTTCTAGAAATGACATCTTTATATACATATCAAAATTGCCTACTCTGTGAGTATATTTCAGCAAATAAACAATGTTAGCCAACATTACACCTAAATGAGTTTTTTTTTGTTGGGGTTACTTTGTAACTTTCCTTAAACTACTAACCCTAAATAGGTAAAGTTTATCTGTATAAGTTAAAATGTCTGTTTTGTAATTCATTCTGATTGGCTTACTGAGCTGTGCTCTAATAGGCAGACTGAGCTGTGTTCTGATTGGCTGACTGACCTGTGCTTTGATTGGCTGTCTAAGCTGTGCTATGATCACATTCCTAGTTGAGTTGGGATGAAGCTTTTAGTCCAATAATAAAAGCAAAGACAAAGCAGAGTAATATAATAAACAAACTTAACACTTTCCATGCGGCTATTTGTTTAACCATATACAAAACAGATTTGTCAGAAACCTTTCCAATTGTCAAAGTCTAATCTCAAGGATTTCTGAACCAATACTAGGCATATTTGTACTTATTTGAATGCATTTCTCACAGTGATTCCAAATATGGTAATGAAAATCAATAATTTTGAAATTTTTGAAACATATTTTGAAATTTTGGAATGTTGTCTGCAGCTGCCTGCCACATGGAAAGTGTTCATTCCTCTTCTTAGTAAAAACCCATTCCATCTGTGTGATATTCTACTAATATGAAGCCATTATAATATTGATATCCTGATTAATAATTAGTAAATACTGGGAATACACATTATACATATCAAAATAAAGCATTAACAAATTACAAAAAAGTACAAAATTACAAAGTTACAAAATAATAAAATACAAAAGTGAAAAGAGTGTAAAAGAGGTTGTTTTTTAAAGTGGAAGTTTTAGATATTATATATAACGGAGGGTTTGTTTAAGAACCTGTAGTTTAACATCAATTGGAAGATACACACTTTGGGCAGACATAAAGTCTTCACACTGAATCAGACGAAATACCTTGAAAGATTTCAAGAAATAAAAATGAAATAGAATGTAACAATTACTGTAAAGTCGCAACTGCTAAGCTTCATTATTTTGCATTCATTTTCAGAGATGAGAGTATTTTCTTAAAATATCCACTTTTTACATTTAAGTACAAGACTACACAAAATGGGCAAGAATTAAGAGTAGTACAATATTACTGTAAAGCATGACAATTTCGCATCATGAAATTTTTGCTAATTACCAATAGCGGTCATTTTTTGCGATTGCAAAGTTCTTAACTGGCTGGCAGTCGTGGTACAAACGTTCGCATGCAGGAACATTTTGCGAATTGGATACTATCACGAAATACACAAAATTAAAATGCACACAAAATGTTCATACTTTGCAGAATATTGCAGCAGCATTTATATAGAATGTTTTTTATAAACGAAAATGAATGGCTCATTTACTGAGAGTGGTTTAATACGTCTCGAGCCCGTAGGCATCTCTAAAATGTTTAAGAAGTTCATAAACACTCAAATGTCACTCATGTGTAAGAAGTTGATAAACACTCAAAAGTTGCTCATTATACACATACATCATGAATTTTCATTGTTAAAAGATAAGGTAACGTACAAAGGCCGAGGAATGAACCGGATTTGCTATAGTCACCGTCAAAGAAGTTCAGCACTTTCTCTACGCGCGTGTGATAAATAATAAGCTTGTGGGCGGTAACATTCTTGACCCCATAGATGAAATTGGGCCAAATGGATGTGTGTGTTGGTCAGCTCAAAGTCACACTATTTTACTCCACCAATGGTAACAGCACTTCCGTGTTTACGTAAGAATGCGGTCGTAACAGAAAAAGTGCTGAAGTTCTTTGCAGCCGACTATAATTTATGTAAGAACCATCAATGACAGTGAACCGTCCATTCTGTTTTAATACTTCTATGAGTAAAACATAACTCAATACTGCTGGCAACTCTTAACCCCCTGAGAACTACAGGCCGATTGGTCAGAAAGATAGATACATCATTTATTGTGTCAATCAGAGACAGTGTTAGAATAATTGATAAAGATTGGAGTGAAATATTTTACAAGCTGCATTTTAATTGGCTATTCAAATGAGT
The DNA here is from genome assembly GCA_035610835.1 of Ophiura sarsii. Lineage (NCBI taxonomy): Eukaryota > Metazoa > Echinodermata > Ophiuroidea > Amphilepidida > Ophiuridae > Ophiura > Ophiura sarsii. The sequence goes on from CM069454.1 coordinate 22,293,112, forward strand.
ATATCTTGCAATACACCAATCAGAACCACTGTAATATAGGCCGGTAGTGCCCAGGGGGTAAAAATGAAACAATATAAACAAGAATAAACATGAACTTATATGAAAAAGTGCATCAGTATCACAAATTATATATGGGTAACTCCCTCAGTTGGAGTTAGGGTTAGTACAACAATGGTAGGAACAGGTCCCCATAACCACATTTCTCAGACAGGACACAAGATGATAAAAGAATTGAAAATCCTTAATTATTATTTATACAAAATAATCAGACATTTAAAACCACCCTATAAATATACTTTACATAATCCTATTTTGGTTGGTCACTTGGCATTTATTTGATTGTCAATGGTGTTCATTTGCTTTAGGAATGGTGATTAGGTAGAGATATAGATCTTCACAATGTATTTCCATGGCAATACTATGGGGAAAGGGAACTGTTCAGGAATGTCATGGAATGAGTTGTAAGAAAATGTAAAACCACTTTATATTAGGGACTCTTTATAATTTACTTGATGTAGATAACTTGCAATGCCTATAGTTCGATCGTACCAAATGAATGGCCTTTATGCACTTATCAATTGCAAGCCTGGCCCCAGGAGCCAGGCTTGCAATTGACAAGTTTGAGAGATGCAGAGTAAGATGCACCATATAAATGCAATATGCATAGCTAGTTGTGATATACAAGAAAACACTTACGTATTGGGCACCAGGTTCATATCATCATGATATGCACATATCGGGGTGGGGGGGGGGTTGTACTCAAACTATTTTTTGACGGGGTATATGCTTTGAAATCCTGACCCACCTTTATGGGTATTTTTACCTCACAAAATGATCTATTTGACTTTTTTCACGATTTTAGATCCATGTTTGGGGATTTTTTCATGATTTGGGACTCATGTTTAGGGTTTTCCCGCATAAATCATACCCATGTTCAAGGATTTATTAAACGAAAAAGCGACCCATTAGAACGGGCACATAACTGTATACCTTCTATACGCGAATACCCCCCCCCCCCTGGTACACATAAACATGAGCTATATTATCACCACATATAGTTGGTACTAAACAAACTATAGCGTTGAAGCAGCCGCTCCATTGTAAGCTTTCTACATCACTTTTCAACATGATACATTTATTTTTGAAACAAATGTCTTTAATACATCATCAGCCTTTACGCCTGAACTGCTTCCTCACTTGGTGCATCACCATTTGTCGTCGCAGCCTCTGCTTTAAGACTGGCTGCTGTGACAGGTTCTTCAGCCTTGGGGGCGCTCTCCTCTTCTTCGTTAACCCCATTTTCTGCAACAACATCTTCAGCCACTCCGTTTTCCGCAACTCCATTTTCAGCCACTCCATTTTCTTTTGGTGTTTCTTCTTCTTTTGGCGACTCTTCATTTGGTGTTTCTTCGTTGGGCGAGTCTTCTTTTGGTGTTTCCTCTTTGGGCGATTCCTCTTTGGGCGTTTCCTCTTTGGGCGATTCCTCTTTGGGCGATTCTTCTTTGGGCGTCTCTTCTTTGGCTGTCTCATCTTTTGGCGTTTCCTCTTTGGCTGTTTCCTCTTTTGGCGTTTCTTCTTTTGGTGTTTCTTCTTTTGGTGTTTCTTCTTTGTTTTCATCTGCTTTAGTCTCATCTGCAGCTTTCTCCTCTTCGGCTATTTAAGGGAAAAGACCAGAAGTAAAATTATGTTTAGTTGAGAGACAAAACAACTTTTAACATAATATTAAAAAGAAAACCATGGCTACTTGTTGAACGTTTTGCATATTTTGACAATAATATTTGCAGTATATGTGGCGGGTTCAACTGAATGGTGAAACATTTATCAATACAGATTAACCATAAAACACACTAAGATAATAACATAGGGTTTTGTAGCTATTTTGCTATGCATGTGGTCAAAACATTTTAAAATTGACCCATGCATTTGGCTATGAAAGATAAAAATGTGAACCATAAATGTACCAATAGCATGTGGTACAGAGAACTCTATATCGCCACTCCCCCCCCCCCCCCCCCCCCCCCCCACCCCACCCACCCCCCTCCCCTGGCATGAACATAAATCCTGGAGAGATGTTAGGAATATAATCCATATTCCCACAGCTTTTCAGTTAATTTTTGTTGTAATATATGTGATGCGATCTGTGAAAACCCGCCACATGTCGGGATTTTTCATATTGGAGATATTTATATCATAATAACGCTGAATCTGTGCTGATTACAGAACTGTTTTGATCATTTTTCTACGATCACTACAACAAAAGTTATGAGTGAATGATGATTGTGATGTCATAAAACGCTACAAAACAAGAAATCATGAAAACAGGCCATAAAAGATATATAGTTCAACAGAATAACATTATAAGGCTACTTAGAAAAGTGACTTAAGTAAGTTTTTGAAGGTGAAATTTCATAAAGGTGATGACACAAAGTAATAGAAATTAATTTTCTAAACAAAATCTTAAAAAAAATTAAAAAAGGTTTTTTTATTTTTTTATTTTTTATTTTACCCATAATCCCTATTTCACATTTTGCGACATCCGACGGGTTTTCACAGATCGCATCACATATTAGCTCCTTATCCCTCAGATTTTCCAAGAAATTTATGCCTTGCCCAATAATTACCCTCTGTCTTTGTCTCTGCTCCCTCCTCTGTGCCATTCTCAGCCACACCATTGGCTGTTACATCAGCTGCTGCTTCTCCCTCTCCCTTTGCCCCCTCTTCTTCAGCAGCAGCAGCAGCAGCAGCCTCAGCAGCAGCGACTCCTCCTGGACCCCTGTATTTCTTAGATTTCTTGACAAATCCCCTTTCAATGACGCTGTAACCCATCTCAATAATGGATTCTGTCAGGTCTCTTGGTTCTATCTTCAGGACTTCTCTCATCTGGAAAACAAAGGTAGAGAGATTGCACTATTTTGAAAAAATGTATAAAACTCACATTTTTGCTAACAAATTGTCATGCCGAAAAGTGGACAATTATCAACTGAATTACTATGTTGTGGGCAACCCGGGTAGGGGCCTCCATTGGCCATATATTTAATAAATTTGGGATATGCAAATCAAGGCCATTATGACCGCTTCTTCAGCCAACTTTCCTGATATGAAATTTGTCTTTCTTCAGTCCAAATATCCTCTTTAATATTCTAAGAATATACATTGTATAACCCTTGTAACCCTTGGTTATACAGCTAAAGCTCC
>CM069454.1:22296406-22352668 GCA_035610835.1 Ophiura sarsii
TTATAATTATTGTGTTTGGATCCAATATATCCACACTTATACACGTACAGAGCTGTTCGAGCTTTTTTAAACCATCTATACCTAAATCAAGAAAATATCAGTATGCTCAACTTCTTTCTTACATTGATAACAAACAAAATATTGATTGGAAATAAAGAGGTGCTTTACGATAACGCTTTAGTCAAAAGTATAGCCCTACACCCTTTCCATTTTGTTCTTTTTTCTGTCCTATTGAATTTGTAAAGAACACCAATATTTTTAGTTTATTCAAACAATTAGTTAAAAGACACTTGGCGAGTTACGTTTCAATTGACTTATGAGCTGGTCTCACCTTGTGCTCGTGCCCTGTTTTTATTTGTTTTGTTCTTGTTTCGTTTGGCGTCTGTGCTTCTTTCGTGCCTTGCATTTGTTTTTGTTTTGTTTTCATGTTTGTTGTTGTTTTTTCTGCCTTTCTATGCTTGTTAAAGGACCCCAATGGAAATAAGCTTTGTGCTCAAAGCTTTTTGGTTATCCTTGGTACTTTTGCTCATATTTTATTATGTCTACATGTTTTAAAAATAGGTTTGTGCAATCTTTTACATGTGTGTCTCTATATGATGTTTTGAGTACCTAATAAAATAAAATAAATAAAATCATACACCACTTAAAATATCAAAAGAAATAAAATAATTGTAAAATAAACAAATAAATGAAATAAATAATGTTCATGATTAAATAAAATCATGGAATTTATTTATTTTATATTCAATTTATTTTATTTATTTTGATATTTGGATAATTATAAACATACTTAATTGTACTCTTTCCTTTAATCTTTTTCAAATTTGTATCTTTATTTCAATATCGCATTACATTATTTTAAGAGTGACCGTGCCAATTCAATTTCAATGCGTTAATTGAAGCTTTCGATTGAAAGTTAAATATTTATATTTTTCTTTTATTGATAGTACCGCTATTGTCTACAGTCTGATTTATTTCCCATCTCCAACAAATCCAATAGAACGTTACGAAAAGCAAAATCATTTAACCACAAGAATTTAATGGGCGCGGTTTGTTTATTTCCCCATGTTGGATCAACACTGATCAAACAGGTCGGTTTGAAACACGTGGCTCTGTCAATTTTACCTAAACAAGAAAATATCAGTATGCTCAACTTCTTTCTTACATTGATAACAAACAAAATATTGATTGGAAATAAAGAGGTGGCTTTACGATAACGCTTTAGTCAAAAGTATAGCCCTACACCCTTTCCATTTTGTTTCTTTTTTCTCTCTTTTTCTTTGTTTTTTCTCTCTTTCATTACCCCTTTTTATAGGGGGGGGGGGGGGGGGGGAGCGTGGGCGGTCCTATTGAATTTGTAAAGAACACCAATATTTTTAGTTTATTCAAACAATTAGTTAAAAGACACTTGGCGAGTTACGTTTCAATTGACTTATGAGCTGGTCTCACCTTGTGCTCGTGCCCTGTTTTTATTTGTTTTTGTCCTTGTTTTCGTTTGGCGTCTGTGCTTCTTTCGTGCCTTGCATTTGTTTTTGTTTTGTTTTCATGTTTGTTGTTGTTTTTCTGCCTTTCTATGCTTGTTAAAGGACCCCAATGGAAATAAGCTTTGTGCTCAAAGCTTTTTTGGTTATCCTTGGTACTTTTGCTCATATTTTATTATGTCTACATGTTTTAAAAATAGGTTTGTGCAATCTTTTACATGTGTGTCTCTATATGATGTTTTGAGTACCTAATAAAATAAAATAAAATAAAATCATACACCACTTAAAATATCAAAAGAAATAAAGTAATTGTAAAATAAACAAATAAATGAAATAAATAATGTTCATGATTAAATAAAATCATGGAATTTATTTATTTTATATTCAATTTATTTTATTTATTTTGATATTTGGATAATTATAAACGTACTTAATTGTACTCTTTCCTTTAATCTTTTTCAAATTTGTATCTTTATTTTCAATATCGCATTACATTATTTTAAGAGTGACCGTGCCAATTCAATTTCAATGCGTTAATTGAAGCTTTCGATTGAAAGTTAAATATTTATATTTTTCTTTTATTGATAGTACCGCTATTGTCTACAGTCTGATTTATTTCCCATCTCCAACAAATCCAATAGAACGTTACGAAAAGCAAAATCATTTAACCACAAGAATTTAATGGGCGCGGTTTGTTTATTTCCCCATGTTGGATCAACACTGATCAAACAGGTCGGTTTGAAACACGTGGCTCTGTCAATTTTTTGGGGGCATGCAATTGCGTATAGGAAAGTCACACAAAAGTCAAACCACGTGGTCCGGTCAGTAGGCCTACGTGATCTGTGTTTCTGTCAGGGAGCATGCGTGATCGAAAAATCGTTTGCAAATATGGGCATGGTTTATCTGAATATGAAGCTTCATGATCTGAATATATTGCACTTGCACGATGGCTCAAAAGTCAAACCACGTGGTCCGACCAGTACGGCGTGATCAGGGGGCAAGCGTGATCGAAAACCGTCTTTGCAAATATGCGCATGAGCGTGGTCAGTGATCTTACATCACCGACGCGTCATGCCCAGCGGCACCGCGGCACTAGTAGGCCTACCAGGCACGCATTTCATCAATGGGGAACTTTAATATTCCCACGCTAAAATGAACCAAGTTACGTGATCGGCGGTGACCTACATGGGGCTTGGCTATGTGATTGATAAAAAGTAAAACAATGAATTAGCAAATAAATTAAATCGGAATTATCGGGGCTTGACGGCTTGTTTTTACTAGTAAATAATATCTTCCGTCAAGGAATTGGTGGACTTGGCAGTGAACACCTTTGAACAAAAATACTAGGACATGTTAATTGTGGAATATACAGTAATGATGTTATAAAATGAAGGTAAGGTAAGGCGACAAATAAACATATTTAACATAAACACTTAAGTCAATTACGCTAATTTTATAGCCTAAAGCCTCACAATTCATTAACCACATGTTTTACATTAACTGAGACGTTCGCGGCCGCATCATTGTGCATCATATTGATTACAGTTAACATTATCACTATTCCAATCAGTAATCACCGATTCTATTGTTGGATTGACTCAGTGGGTTCTGTCGGCACATCTGTCGACGTCGGGAACAATTTATTTCGACATGTCAAGGGAAAAAATGGTGCCGACGACAGCACTAAATAATTAACCACCAGATCAGTAGCGTAGCCAGCGGGGGGGGGGGGGGGGCAGGGGGGCAGACTGCCCCCCGAACACCTAAAATGGGGACGTAGAAGCGGGAAAATGGGGACGAGAAGAAGGGGAGAAAAGAGAGAAAGAAGGGGGTAGGAGAGGGAGAAAGAGAAGAGAAAGGGGGAGGAGAGGGAGAAAGAGAAGAGAAAGGGGAAGGAGAGGGAGAAAGAGAAGGGAAAGGGGAAGGAGAGGGGAAAAAGAAGAGAAATGGGGACGATAAATTGTTCATGTAGCACATCTACTGTGCGATTTTTTTCTGGGCGAAATTTGTTGACCTCATAACTGACTCATAAGACGAATGTTTTACTTTACAATCATGTAAATTACATGACATTTAGTTTACACAATCACATGATCCCGATATATGATCACGTTTATGGATATACCAGGGACTTTCTATAGAAAGTCCCTGGTGGTTATACCAGAGAGATGTTTATTATACATCCCTGGTTAAACCATGGAATAACCGACTCACCATTGCTTCGACACGACAACTTCGCGTTGACAAAATTGTTGTTCCAATTATAACGGTTAACAGTTAGGCCAATTGCATTAGTGTATGATTGTTATGACACTATTTTTATTATACTACCATGATCATTATCAAGTGATTGTATTATCGGTCATCCCATTGAGCCAAGAATTACCCATTCAATAGGCACCCTGCAGCTGCAGCGATCGATCAATGCGATGTTTATTTGGAGTCTGGACATAGTAATTGGTTGACAATGCTGGTATGTTACACTACAGAAGCAGTTAATCTTCATCAGGGGAGTGAGTAATGCGTCGCACCGCAGTAAACCGAGTTAACCCTGCCTAGTCGTATAGGCACACACTGCATCGATCCGATCAAGGCAATTGTAATGTTATTTGGAGTATTGGTTGACTATGCTGGTATAATTTGTTCAATGCAGTGAGTAGTGCGTCGCACCGCAGTAAACCCATGCCAGTCGTACTGCGGTAAACCCTCTCAATGTCCATGTTTATATTGGAGATCGTAAATCGCAAAATCAATACAAAACACATTAGTCCTAATTGGCAAAGCGTACCGCGTTATAAAAGACAATAGGCACGGCGGGTGCGTCACGACGCGGCGAGATCTATAAATAATACTGTCAGCTTTCCTAAGATAGGCCGGTAGTGCCCAGGGGGTTAATATACCGTATATTCTGTAATAGCCGCCCTTCTCTAATAAATGACCCCACTAGTTTTTGTGATGGATATAACCCTCACATAACCCCCCCCCCCCCATAAACATTTGATAGAACAAGGTACGTGAAGGTCACCTTTCTTGTCATGAAATTCAAGGAATTCGCCTGCAAAGTTGAGCTTCTTAGCTATAAATCATGAGATAAATATACCTTTTAGTTATAAAATCATTCAAAATTTGATACAAGTCGCAGTGAAATTCACGTTCACAGTGGCAATGTAAGCGAGTGACGCTCAACACGGTGTGGTATAGGAAAATAATATTTGAGCAATATATGGATCCCTTGTATAACGAAAATAAATCTCTTAAGCGATGTAAACAAGTCGAAATCGGGAATTTGAACCATCTCATATAGCTGGCTAGAAGAAGTGCTTCCACTATAACACAGAGGAAGGAGTTAGCCCCCCCCCCCCCCCTTAAGTCACAACCTTTGCCCCCCACCCCACATTCCCCTAGTCAGCTCAAGCCCCACCCCATTTTGTCCCCCCAAACAATCAAATATGTCGACTTTTAATGTCAAAATTACTTAAAATTGGTCTGAAATGACGAATACATAACAAATTAAACTAAAATGAGGCAATTTTTACAATAAAATAGCACATTTTACCCCCCCCCCCCCAGCTGATCTAAAAGTGAGAAAAATCAATGCCCTTGCACAAATGTTGATATGCTCACAATTGCACTCCCCCTGCGGGGTCATACCATTATTCACACATCAATACCAGCTGGCGTGCATTGATTTGTCTAATTTCTCTAGAAACAAAACATATTGATTGACCTATACATATTTTGATAATAATTAATATAAACCTAATTTACTTGAAGTGAACTCAATATAATGGTGTCTGTCGGTTTTACAAAATATGCCTTATAAACCCGTTTTCGTGAAATTCTTAACATTTAACAAGAAATATCCTTGAAAATTGCCACTAATTGTTGCAAACTGTTTTTATTCATTTATTTCTAAAACCTTTTTTGTCTTCATCAGGGCCTTTGGCACAGAACATGTAGGAACCAACTACGGTCTTCTGTTTACAAATCAATGTGTGACTGGACCTGTAGGGGCTATTCTCACCATCATGTTAAAGGACACATTGGGCTGGTATGGAATGTTTGGCCTCATTGCGGCTTTCTCATTAATATGTAAGTATTACCTTCATGATCAATAGTCTGTGACAATAAACGGACGCACTACACATGAGGTTGACCTTGCGTAAAAGTATGCAAGGTCAACCTAGCCCATAAAATTATCAAACGGACATTCGTGATGCGCAAAACACATAAGCACCAACTGAAATAAATGGGGAATCACATTCAGGATGGGAAATAAAACGAGTGGGAGAAATATGGAAATTTGAATCCTACAGATGCCCATATTCTGACACTTATTATTGTTCTTAGGCGACGAAAAACAACAACCCTGTTCTCCAGGTAAACAGACGTCTCAGATAGGGTCAGTCGGTCTGGCTTTTTTGGAAATTGTGGTGAATTTTCAGCAATTTTTGAAATCTTAAAAAATAAAAATAAATCAATTTATTTTTTAAAAAATCACTAATTTTTCAGATATTTCATTTTTTTTAAATTAAAAAAATGTGTAGGTCGGACCTGTAGAACAGGTTTTTCCCCTTCGCCTTGGAGAGTGTCAGACTATAGTTCAGTCAGTACCAAATTAAGCCTCTTTACAGCAGCCAATCAATACAGCGCAGCATTGCCGTATGCATTAAGGCTCAAATAACACAACAGGGCATGTGTGACACTTGTATGTGTCAGTCAGGAAACAGTATCCAATATTGACCTCAAATGTGTCCTTTTGAAGCATTCCAAAAGCCCTTTTTGTTGGTATTAAGATCACAACTTTTTCATTAAGAGACAACTGCACCCTATATTGCTGCGGCTGTGCATATATGTCAAACTTGTGCAATTAGCTAGGATAACTTATGCGGGTGGAGACCAAAAATGCATGTTTCTCGCATCTCTGGAACTGAAATAAGCTATTGTTAATTGAAGACCCCTGTTCAATTCCTGGTCAGGGTACCACCACAAGATTTAAGTCAATGTTTCATCTTATGAAATTCTCATTATGATTGCCCTCAAAACATTAATTTTCTCCATATCTTATTCAACCCATATTAGCTTTCCTGTTAACATGGTCCTTCAACATCAAGCGACCAAATGGACTAGACATCTAAAGAAGATATAAAGGGGAAAGGTGTACATATCCCATAATGCATTGGAGTAATTAAAAAATCCCACGATGCATTAGAAGAGTTGGACAAATCCCACAATACATTTGGAAGGTTGGACAAATCACACACTGCATTGGAAGAGTTGGACAAATTCAACAATGCATTGGAAGAATTGGACAAAACCCACAATGCATTGGAAGAGTTGGACAAATCCCACAATGCATTGGAAGAATTGGACAAAACCCACAATGCATTGGAAGAGTTGGACAAATCCTGCAATGCATTGGAAGAGTTGGACCAATCCCACAATGCATTGGAAGAGTTGGACCAATCCCACAATGCATTGGAAGAGTTGGACAAATCCCACAATGCATTGGAAGAGTTGGACAAATCCTGCAATGCATTGGAAGAGTTGGACAAATTCCACAATACATTGGAAGAGTTGGACAAATCCCACAATGCATTGGAAGAGTTGGACAAATCCCACAATGCAATGGAAGAATTGGACAAATCCCACAATGCATTGGAAGAGTTGGACAAATTCCACAATACATTTGAAGAGTTGGACAAATCCCACAATGCATTGGAAGAGTTGGACAAATTCCAAAATACATTGGAAGAATTGGACCAATCCCACAATGCATTGGAAGTGTTGGACAAATTCCAAAATACATTGGAAGAGTTGGACCAATCCCACCATGCATTGGAAGAGTTGGACAAATCCCACAATGCATTGGAAGAGTTGGACAAATCCCACAATGCATTGGAAGAGTTGGACAAATCCCACAATACATTGGAAGAATTGGACAAATCCCACAATGCATTGGAGGAGAGGTATAGTCTGCAATAATGGGACCATAAATGTTGCAAAAATAATTTGCATTGCATTTGGTAAGATCCAAAAATGTCTTGATAATTCCTATCATGCCCTGAAGCAGTGCTGCATGTGCAGGGGGAATTTCAAGCATTTTTGTCGCCATAAGATTCCCAATGTTTTCATAAGATATTAGATATTCAAACCATTAACCACATGTATAACCAATTTTGAAAGAGCATATCAACATGTAAAACTGTGAGAGCGACCAAATAATTGATGTATAACTTGCTTAAAATCTTGCCATATTCGTAATGTCATTTCACCATTATTTATTAAAAAACTCCAGTGTATTTTATCAGTCAATCATGAAATTATTTTAACTTTTTCACACTGAAGCATTGCACTTACCATTGATGTTTGTCTTCTTTAATTAACTCAAATTTATAGACCATATTAGGCGCCTGAAAGTCAATTTCAAGTTTTCCCATTACCCGCCCACGTAACTTTTTTCACCTGCATCAAAATTTCAAGATTGCCAGTTTTATTCCCCAAAACATGCCGCGGAGTTAAGGTTAAAATCAATTTCAATGCTTTTAATGTTAATATAAAAATATATGTTCTGTTTCAATAATTTAAGCATTTGTATCAAATGAACATTTAAATTAAATTGTAGCTTTTAGTAATTTAAAAAAAAAACAATGTAAAAAATGTGAAATATGTAAAATAATGCTGTAAAGTGGGAAAAAAACCCAAGTTTGTTTCCGGTAGGCCGTGAGCATTTCGTTTTGGCGACGTAAATCTTCGCATTTTTTTTATTTGCATTTTTGAAGAAATAAAATCGCAACATTTTGCACAAACAATCGAATGTGGGAGACGGCACGTCCATTGAGATAAAGATAGCCTGTCACCCTTTCGCAGAGAGTGTGCCGGGAGCATTTTGTGCCCACATTTTCTCATCAAAATCAACATGTTGCTTGTATCTGGATCTATGTATGTGTATTCAGGACTCTCGACTCATGGTACATTGCAAAAGTTGTCTTCGGAAAGTCATTCCACCCCACTTCTCCCCTAAAAAACCCCACCTCATCTCGCATCTCGGTTTTCAGACCACCTACCGGAGACAAACTTCTTATTTTTGCCTAATATTTAATGTTATAAATTGGTGTGAAACAGTATTATTATGGTAAAACGGTGTAAGAATAGAACAATGTAGTAGCAGGGTAAAAACTTGCAGGGAACGCAATATTTATTGAAAATGCCAGAGTTGCAATATTTATAGGAAATGCCCTGGTGGCAATATTTGTAGGAGTGCCTGAGTTGCTATATGTGACGCGATCAAGAGGAATGAGTCGGATGTCGACCCTGGTCGAAAATTAGTTTTTAATACAGTTTTAAAGAAGACACCTAGAGCTTTCAGAAACTGAAAACTCCATGTCGATACGACGTTTTGTTCCAAAGTTATGTCAAATTGTATACATGAATTTCCATCAAAACTTATGTAAGCCGCCATTTTGAATTGGCCATATCTCAATTTGGGATTCCCCGACATCCTACTCATTCCTCTTGATCGCGTCACATATTAATTAGAGTGCCTGAGTTGCCATATTTATGGTTTTGCATCTGTAATGCAAGGGGGTGACGTTTTATATGGAGATGGGTACCCGATATTGTAAATTTAATTGTGAAATGGATCAAAATGGGTTGGAATAATTCAGAGTGTAACAAAATTAAGCAACATGTTCAAAAATAATTCCAATAATTTGGCTTAAAACAAATAAAATGACTTATAATAAGATAAATGTTTACAAATTGTAATATATTTAATTCATTATTTGGAGTTATTCTATAGTGCAACAAATCACTAATCATCATAATCATGGAATTCTGATCTATTTTGGACAATGTTGGCCCATTATAACCTGTTTTGACCAATTCTGACCCACATAAAAATGATCTAGAATTAAGGGTAAAATCTACACATGTTTTGTTACTTGGCAGATTGACTTATCTCATACGATTTATCATTTACGTGCGGAGTTTACCAGCGTTCGAAATAGCGGTAATCCGTGCAGACAACTAAAAATTGTGGCGGATAATCAAAATCTCCAGCTTGGTTATCCACTGGATAACCAGTTTATTATTCTTATTTCTAACGCTGTGAGTCACCAAGACTAACATATTGTATTTGTACTTGTTTAGTTGTAAATAATTTATGCAAACTTTTTATTTTCCCTCCGTTTAGTTGTAAATAATTTATGCAAAATTTTTATTTTCCCTCCGTGAAATATGGTCAACTCCTCATGTTGTGTTAATTATAAATGCATTTATCTCCCTATTAGGCATTTAATTTTTTTTGTTTGATTGTCCATAGATCACTTTTAAAAGTAGTTTTTTTCTTCTTCTTTTTTTTCTTCTCACTTGCCCTTTTTTTCAGGTACCAAAAGTAAAATGAGACGTACTTGTTGTGGTAACCAAAACAGGGGAATAAAATTGTTATATTTTGATGAGTATTTCTATTTTCTCAACACTTAAAAAATAAAATAAAAAATAAAAATTTTGATTTTCAACTAATATTTGTAAAAAAAATGACATTTTCATCAAAAAAATTGAAATCTTTGAGAGATTTTTTTGATTTTCAACAACAAAAAAAGAAAAGAATTTTTTTTTTGGGGTCAGGATGATTTAGAGGGTCGGGCAGAGGAGGAAATCAAACAATTTGTTTTTGGCCTTAGAGTGTGAACTGTGATATGGATTTACACATTGAAGCTAGTGATAAACTGGAAAGTAAAATATGATTTTTTTTGTGCCCAGGAATGATTGTGTTATACCTGTCATAGTTTACCCTTAGTATTGTTTGTTTTACGGAGTACATTGTATTGTATAGCACAACGGGTGTGCATGAGGGGTGCGCTAGAATGATGCCAATTTGCTATGTAACATATTATTTTATATTATTTATATTTACCACCTAACATTGGCCTACTCTCTGAATTTGTTGTTAATTTGTTAGTATCTACTTAAATAGAATGATGTTTTAGAGCCGTATGATGTGTCTGTGGGGTTCGGTAAGGGTTCCCTTCAAAATATCCCTTATGGAAGCCCAAACTGGAGATTTAATTGGGTCACCCTTCATTAAACCAATACCTTAATAGTTAGGTGTACCACATAGTTTTAAAAACTAGATCTGCTACGAAAGGTATTGCCCTATCTCTTTACGTGTAACAGGCGCCATTTGAATTTCCATCATTGGGAGAAACTTGGAGAGATTTCAGGACTAAACGAAAAAGAAAGAAGGCATTCGGGAGTTCCTTTAGTATACCCTACCACTGCATGTTTTCAATGGGAACTTTTAAAGAACAACGCATACACTTACACAGTGAGGAATAAGAATGGTAGGGTATTCTAAAGCTTACCCGGCATTCGTGTTCACGTACTGGAGCTGTGTCTCTCTCAACATTGACAGGTTTGAAATACGCGAAACGACTGACGCTTTCCGGATGCTCAAACGCATTTCCCGAAAAATACAGACATATATCAATATTTGTCCCCATGGTGGATCTAGTTTTTAAGTCTGTGGTGTACCATCCACCCCACCTTGTAACAAGCCATCGATTGATTGCGGTTACAGCATGGATGGAATATTTATTTGGTGTTTTATTTTGCTATATTTTGTGTGAAACATGGTTTCAAGCCTTGACTAGCAGAAGATATAAAAGTGCATTATTAATATGTTCAGTATAAAAGATTCATTTTATTTTGTTTACTTATATTACTTACTACTCACCCTCAAATAGTTGCAATATATATTGTATTTTTGATAGAAATAAAAAGCTTATTATTACGTTCCAGGTCTAAAAATACCAGTTTGAACTCAGTTGAACCGGTTTTAACTTGATTCAACTAGAAAACAAATGACGAATTCAATTGAATCTGTGCGACTAATTTGGTTATAGAAGCTTTTCAACCATTATTTTCTGACGAGATTGAAACTCGGTTCAAAGATCCAGATTGAAACATTTAACACTGCAGACGACATTCCAAAAGTTCACAAAATGATTCAAAAATGTCACAATTATTGTAATTCAGTACCGTATTTGGAATTACCATGAGAAGTGCATTGAAATAAGTACAAACATGCCTAGTATTGGTTCTGTAATCCTTGAGATAGACCTTGAAAATTGGGAAAGGTTTCTAAAAAATCTTGTTTTGTATAATGGTAAAACCAATAGCCGCGTGGAAAGTGTTAAAATCAGTTGGTCAGTTTGGTAATCCGTTCAACAGAGTTTAAAGGGGCACTGAGAGATCCAGGAGGTTTCTTTAAAAAAACTAAAATGAAATATCTTTAATTTATTTAGATATATGTGGAATCCCTCTCGTAAATGATTTCTTCAAAAAATCAGTAAAAATGAAAATAAACATAATTTTCTTAGCATTTTTGAAGGCTAGCTTCCTTATGCTTTTTACTTTTGTTGTATTTAGATTAAAGATCACCACCAATTGAATCAGGGAGGTCATGACCAGGCCCGTAAGCTGGATTTTTTAGGGGGGGGGGGGCGTATTTTTTGTAAAAGGTACATTGGTACAAAAAAAGGACTGGTCATGACTTTGCTTCATGGTAAACATGAAGTTATTTTGATATTAGCCATCCGTGACCATTTAGATAAATTTGGTTAATTCTGATGATCTACATCGAAATTAAACAAACCAGATTTTTAAATATGTGAAAAACCCATTTTTGAAAAAAATTGAGGATGGTCTCTCAGTGTCTGAATTTATACCTGGGACCCAAATGTATCTTAGTGTATGTATTAATGAAACTATAATGCATTATAGTTGGCTTATATTTAACTATAATGACGATATATTAATGTATATGTATTTTGTTATGTGTATTATGTAATGCAATGCATTTGCTAGTCTTATTTTGTTCAGTACTGAAAATGATGTTAAATAAATGGTTAAAATGAACAAGATGTTCATATAAATCAGTATTAAATATGTTTTGCTCGTTTAATTTCCTTATGTTTTCAATGATTTTGCTTAAGATTTGTTGCCCTGTGATGCGAAGAGATGTATAAATATACACCTGGAAAAAAAGTATTGCACCACTGTTTTTTTGTTGAAAAGTGCAAATGTGGCCTCAAATTATGCCACCATGGTGTGATATTAAGGATCATTTGAATGCGTAAGATGTCCAACAAAATGTTATGCAATAAAAGGGCCACATTTTAGTTTGTGACGTAATCGATGTAATGTTTTTCAAGGCCAAGGGGGAAATGCATGCTTTTGTCCAAAAACATACATGAAACAAGTTTGGGTATAACAGCTTTCGCAAATAAATTATCCTTAATATCAAACCATGGGAGCAAAATTCGAGGCCACATTTGCACTTTTCAACAAAAAAACAGCGGTGCGATACTTTTTTTTCCAGGTGTATATGTATTGGTAATTAGACGAAAATGGCAGTCAGATGTCACGCCTGTTTGATCCCACATAATTTGTCCGATTTATTCTGAGAACACCGTAACCTGCTGGCCCGGTTCTGGTTTTAACTTATCCAAGTACCTGAATATACTGGCCATCTTTTGTAGAAATTTCAGAACATTTGTAGGTGCCATTTCTGAGAAATAGAGCGTTGAATATTATTATTTACTATAATAGCGCCCTCATCGGCCACATTTCCCATAGAGTTGCATGTGTGTAAAGTAGAAAATGCCGATAATTAAAAAATGGCTCCTACAATTTTCGTGAAATTTTCACTGTATACTCGTATTCATTAGCGCTACCTAAATCAGGTCAAACCATAACTGGGCCACTATGTAATCTGTTTTTATTCCATAATTTTAATTATAAATCGGACAGTCAAACAGCCGTGATGTGGGTTAATTTATTTTAACCTACCTATTAATTCTAAAAGGCAACACGACATAACAGTGTGATATGTATAACAAAGGCTTCATATCCGATCGTTTTCATTAATATATAGTTTATTGCATATATTGGGCCACAAAAGTACACAGCTATTATAGTAAGCAGCACATTAAACAAGCATTGACATCAATTCAATAAAATAATTAATTTAATGTTCTTGGAAAACAAAGTATTGACTTTGGTTGGTCACCCAAAACTCTGTTAACATGTATTTTCCTATTATATATGAGACAAATGAAAAAGACAGTGTTCCGTGGATGGAAAGTCCTGACAAGAATGGTTGATTTGTGGGGGCAGTAATTTCAAATAATAATAATTGTGAAATAAAACCCCTCAAAATAAAAGAAAAATTTTAAGAAAAAATGTTTGATTTTTTTCTTCAAACATTTTCAACAAAAATCCATTGCAAACTTTAAAAATCAAAAAAAATCAAAAAAATCAAAAAAAATTCAATCATTTCTGAAGTTTTTAACATTTTCATGTCAAATTTCGTATTTTGAATGAGTCAACCAAGACATTTTTTAAAAAGAAACATCAAAGAATGACTGACCAACTCTACCCACTCGCAGTGTTTTACACATTGTCTCACTGTAAAACGGTGTATGCAGGACATGTGTCACAATGTCCTCAACAAAAACATGTTATAGTACTTTTTCCCCTTCTAATTCACAGTACATATACCCTGTGGTGGCACCACGGGGGAAAATGCTCCATGTCGTGACCTCCCCCCCCACAGTCAGCTCAAGCCCTACCCCCCCCCCCCCCCCCAACAATCGAAAATGTTGACTTTAATGTTAACATTTCTTAAAATTAGCTTAAAACGTGTCTGAAATGTCTATTTTAGAACAATTGTAGCTAATTTCAAGCAAATTTTACAATAAAAGCCAACATTTCTGTGCGCATTTTCCCCCCAAATTTGTTTGTCTTGCCCCCCTACATATACTGTTCACGCCTCTGTAGAATGTATATGTTATTCCATAATGACAAGCCTCAAATTAACTGGGCGCCCGGGAGTTTTTTACACCTGGGTTGCCAAGTTTTAGCTCCCGATGTTTTCACATTTTCTGAACAGCAAAGTATAGGACCGGGAGCTACTATGGTCAGAAAGTCACAAAGTAGCTCCTGGTCCACATTATCTTAAATCGAGGTTTGCATAACGACATGACTGAATAACTTAAAGCAACTAATATTTGTACTAACACATTATAACCAGCACATTTATAAACAACATAGTCATAGTCACAGGCATGTACTTGATGCATTAACAATTCATCCGTCATAAATTGGCACAAAAACTGTAAAAAAGTGTCTTTTTATTGAAATAATAAAATCACTTTATAGTATCACTATACATACATATAGGATCATAAAAATCGCTTTATAGGATCATAAATATGGTGGATTTCATTAAAATTTCTACATTATAAAAAATGCACATTTGTTAGTGCTTTAATCAAAAAACGCACAATGCTACGTAGTTATCCAAGCTTTGGTGTTTGATGTATATATAATTAAAGCGAACATTGCATCAAAACATTTGGCCAAAAAAGGGTTTACTCTCCACAATGTTTTGAATTTTTACTTTGACTCAATTTTCGCCTCAAATTATTTAGAAATACTATAGTTTACGACAGCGAATTACTACACAAATACATGCCTTGACAAATTTTACATAGCTTTATCTACTACAATATAATACATGGTTAATTAAGAGTAAAGCAGTATGCATACAAGCATTGATTTCATAATAGAAATATTTAATAACGGGTATCATGATTGGTTTGGATGAAAATATTCATCCATGGGGTTCATTTGTTTTTAAAAAATACAAAATATATGCTAATCCTATTGGACGAATGCATATTAGGTTGTTATGGATACGTTAAATGGGGTTGTTTTGCATTGTTATATGCTTTTTACATTTAAATTACAATCTCTTACACTAACTATAGTTTGGACGCAATTCAATCATTCTTTGATACCTTTTCTAGTTTTTTTGTATAATTACAGTTTGTATCATATTGCAACTTACAAAAAAAAATCCCATTTCAAAATGGACAAAAAAATGGTATATTGGAGTAGGAAACACTAATTAATTTAAAGCTATCTTCCTTGTAAACAAAATTTGGGCAATATCGACCATTCTAAAAGTGTTACAATTAGATAGTCACTGGAGTTAGTAAAGCTGTTTATGTTGCATGCTTCAAAGCATTTCTAGAAATGACATCTTTATATACATATCAAAATTGCCACTACTCTGTGAATTTATTTCAGCAAATAAACAATGTTAGCCAACATTACACCTAAATGAGCTTTTTTTTGTTGGGGTTACTTTGTAACTTTCCTTTAACTACTAACCCTAAATAGGTAAAGTTTATCTGTATAAGTTAAAATGTCTGTTTTGTAATTCATTCTGATTGGCTTACTGAGCTGTGCTCTAATAGGCAGACTGAGCTGCGTTATGATTGGCTGACTGACCTGTGCTTTGATTGGCTGTCTAAGCTGTGCTATGATCACATTCCTAGTTGAGTTGGGATGAAGCTTTTAGTCCAATAATAAAAGCAAAGACAAAGCAGAGTATAATAAACAAACTTAACACTTTCCATGCGGCTATTAGTTTAACCATATACAAAACAGATTTGTCAGAAACCTTTCCAATTTTCAAAGTCTAATCTCAAGGATTTCTGAACCAATACTAGGCATATTTGTACTTATTTGAATGCATTTCTCACAGTGATTCCAAATATGGTAATGAAAATCAATAATTTTGAAATTTTTGAAACATATTTTGAAATTTTGTAATGTCGTCTGCAGCTGCCTGCCACATGGAAAGTGTTCATTCCTCTTCTTAGTAAAAACCCATTCCATCTGTGTGATATTCTACTAATATGAAGCCATTATAATATTGATATCCTGATTAATAATTAGTAAATACTGGGAATACACATTATACATATCAAAATAAAGCATTAACAAATTACAAAAAAGTACAAAATTACAAAGTTACAAAATAATAAAATACAAAAGTGAAAAGAGTGTAAAAGAGGTTGTTTTTTAAAGTGGAAGTTTTAGATATTATATATAACGGAGGGTTTGTTTAAGAACCTGTAGTTTAACATCAATTGGAAGATACACACTTTGGGCAGACATAAAGTCTTCACACTGAATCAGACGAAATACCTTGAAAGATTTCAAGAAATAAAAATGAAATAGAATGTAACAATTACTGTAAAGTCGCAACTGCTAAGCTTCATTATTTTGCATTCATTTTCAGAGATCAGAGTATTTTCTTAAAATATCCACTTTTTACATTTTAGTACAAGACTACACAAAATGGGCAAGAATTAAGAGCAGTACAATATTACTGTAAAGCATGACAATTTCGCATCATGAAATTTTTGCTAATTACCAATAGCGGTCATTTTTTGCGATTGCAAAGTTCTTAACTGGCTGGCAGTCGTGGTACAAACGTTCGCATGCAGGAACATTTTGCGAATTGGATACCCTCACGAAATACACAAAATTAAAATGCACACAAAATGTTCATACTTTGCAGAATATTGCAGCAGCATTTATATAGAATGTTTTTTATAAACGAAAATGAATGGCTCATTTACTGAGAGTGGTTTAATACGTCTCGAGCCCGTAGGCATCTCTAAAATGTTTAAGAAGTTCACTAACACTCAAATGTCACTCATGTGTAAGAAGTTGATAAACACTCAAAAGTTGCTCATTATACACATACATCATGAATTTTCATTGTTAAAAGATATAACGTACAAAGGCCGAGGAATGAACCGGATTTGCTACAGTCACCGTCAAAGAAGTTCAGCACTTTCTCTACGCGTGTGTGATAAATAATAAGCTTGTGGGCGGTAACATTCTTGACCCCATAGATGAAATCGGGCCAAATGGATGTGTGTGTTGGTCAGCTCAAAGTCACACTATTTTACTCCACCAATGGTAACAGCACTTCTGTTTTTACGGAAGAATGCGGTCGTGACAGAAAAAGTGCTGAAGTTCTTTGCAGCCGACTATAATTTATGTAAGTACCATCAATGACAGTGAACCGTCCATTCTCTTTTATACTTCTATGAGTAAAACATAAGTCAATACTGCTGGCATGTCAACTCTTAAATAATACTGGTATACAATAATATTGTACAGTATTGTATATAAATGAAACAACATAAACAAGAATAAACATGAACTTGTATGAACAAATGCATCAGTATTTCAAATTATATGGGTAACTCCCTCGGTTGGAGTTAGGGTTAGTACAAAAATGGTAGGGACAGGTCCCCAGAACCACATTTCTCAGACAGGATGGACACAAGATGATAAAAGTATTGAAAATCATTAATTATTATTTATACAAAATAATCAGACATTTAAAACCACCCTATAAATATACTTTACATAATCTTATTTTGGTTGGTCACTTGGCATTTATTTGATTGTTAATGGTGTTCATTTGCTTTAGGAATGGTGCTTAGGTAGAGATATAGATCTTCGCAATGTGTTTCCATGGCAACACTATGGGGAAAGGGAACTGTTCAGGAATGTCATGGAATGAGTTGTAAGAAAATGTAAAACCACTTTATATTAGGGAGACTCTTTATAATTTACGGTACTTGATGTAGATAACTTGCAATGCCTATAGTTTGATAGTACCAAATTGATGGCCTTTAGTTTGACAGAAATATAGGCACAGTAAAAAGATGCACCATATAAATGCAACACGCATAGCTTGGCTAGTTGTGATATACAAGAAAACACTTACGTATTGGGCACCAGGTTCATATCATCATGATATGCACATATCGGGGTGGGGGGGGGGGGTTGTACTCAAACTATTTTTTGACAGGGTATGCTTTGAAAATCCTGACCCACCTTTATGGATATTTTCACCTCACAAATTGATCTATTTGACTTTTTTATCACGATTTGAGATCCATGTTTGGGGATTTTTTTTCGCGATTTGGGACTCATGTTTAGGGTTTTCCCGCACAAATCATACCCATGTTCAAGGATTTATTAAACGAAAAAGCGACCCATAAGAGCGGGAACATACACCTGTATACCTTCAATCTATACCCGAATACCACCCCCCTGGTACACATAAGCATGAGCTATATAATCACCACATATAGTTGGTACTGAACAAACTATAGCATCAATGCAGCAGCCACTCCATTGTAAGCTTTCTACACCACTTTTCAACATGATACATTTATTTTTGAAACAAATGTCTTTAATACATCATCAGCCTTTACGCCTGAACTGCTTCCTCACTTGGTGCATCACCATTTGTCGTCGCAGCCTCCGCTTTAAGACTGGCTGCTGTGACAGGTTCTTCGGCCTTGGGGGCGCTCTCCTCTTCTTCGTTAACCCCATTTTCTGCAACTTCCCCTTCAGCCACTCCGTTTTCCGCAACGCCATTTTCCGCAACTCCATTTTCTTTTGGTGTTTCTTCTTCTTTTGGCGACTCTTCATTTGGTGTTTCTTCGTTTGGCGAGTCTTCCTTTGGTGTTTCCTCTTTGGGCGATTCCTCTTTGGGCGATTCCTCTTTGGGCGATTCCTCTTTGGGCGATTCTTCTTTGGGCGTCTCTTCTTTGGCTGTCTCATCTTTTGGCGTTTCCTCTTTGGCTGTTTCCTCTTTTGGCGTTTCTTCTTTTGGTGTTTCTTCTTTTGGTGTTTCTTCTTTGTTTTCATCTGCTTTCGTCTCATCTGCAGCTTTCTCCTCTTCAGCTATTTAAAGGAAAAGACCAGAAGTAAAATTATGTTTAGTTGAGAGACAAAACAACTTCACATAATATAAAAGAGAAAACCTTGGCTACTTGGACGTTTTGCATATTTTGACAATAATATTTGCAGTATATGTGGCGGGTTTAACTGAATGGTGAAACATTTATCAATACAGATCAACCATGATCAACCATATAACACACTAAGATAATAGCATAGGATGGGAGTAATTCTGTTATACCCTTCACAGAGGTATTCATAGTGCATGATTTTTAAGAACGATGCATACTACCGATGTTGGTGTGAAGGGTATAACAGAATTATGCCGGATTTGGCGTTGGTAGCTATTTTGCTATGCATGTGGTCAAAGCATTTTAAAATTGACCCATGCATTTGGCTATGAAAGATAAAAATGTGAACCATAAATGTACCAATAACATTTCAGCGAGGCATTTGGTAATGAGAACTCTATATACTCCCCCCCCCCCCCCAGCATTTGCCCTATCTCTACCTTAAGTTAGTATGGTTATTATGACTTAACGATTGCTGGGACACACTGTACGTTACCGTAACAGGCTAGGCATGATACTGAATTAACAGAGACACTCATTGTGGATGAAGCTGAACTTGAACAATTAATGGTGTTTTGTTGTCACTTTCTTGTAATTCTTATACACAGAGTTAGGTGGTGGGTCAGGATTGTTTTACTTAGCAGTGAATCAAGCTTTAATTACACCCCCCCCCCCCAGGCATAAATCCTGGAGAGATGTTAGGAATATAATCCATATTCCCACAGCTTTTTATTCTTTTCAAATAATTTTGGATCCTTATCCCTCAGATTTTCCAAGGCATTTAAAGGCATATTATGTGATCTTTTCCAGGGAGCGCCCTCTATTCATGAATTTTTTTAGAATAGATTTTCTTGCAGATTTACATTTCTGATCATAAATCATAAATATATTCTGAGTTAGAGAGAGATACGATTCCTAATTACTTCAAAATCATGGTTATAGAGTGAATTTAGAGTGAAAAATAAGTTGTCGCGCAGACCTGACAGTTTATTTTCACGCTTTAAACCATGATTTTGAAGTAATTAGGAATCGTATCGCTCTGAAACTCGAATAGAATATATTCATGATTTATGAGCAGAAATGTAAATCTGCAAGAAAATCTACTTCCTAAAAAAAATCATGAATAGAGGGCGCCCCATGGAAAATATCACATAATATGCCTTTAAGCCGTTGCCCTTGCACAATAATTACCCTCCGTCTTTGTCTCTGCTCCCTCCTCTGTGCCATTCTCAGCCACACCATTGGCTGTTACATCAGCTGCTGCTTCTCCCTCTCCCTTGGCCCCCTCTTCTTCAGCAGCAGCAGCAGCGGCAGCCTCAGCAGCGGCGACTCCTCCTGGACCCTTGTATTTCTTAGATTTCTTGACAAATCCCCTTTCGATGACGCTGTAACCCATCTCAATGATGGATTCTGTCAGGTCTCTTGGTTCTATCTTCAGGACTTCTCTCATCTGGAAGACAAAGGTAAAGATTGCACTATTTTGAAAAAATGAATCAAACTCACATTTTTGCTAACGAATTGCCATGCCCAAAAGAGGACAATTACTAGCTAAATTAGTGTGTTGGGGTCACCAGTGGGAGGGGCCTCCATTGGCCATATATTTCATAAATTTGGGATATGCAAATCAAGGCCATTATGACCCCTTCTTTGCTCCAAATATCCTCTTTAATATTCTAAGAATATACATTGTATAACCCTTGTAACCCTTGGTTACACAGCTAAAATCTCCATCAAGTTTCCATCAAACTGACTTGAAAAAAGCTATTGCTGGAATACCAGATACAGTGAAAATACATGCTATGCTAGGCTTCAGACCCAAAGACCCCATTCATATTTTTTAAGTTCACCACTTTGGACCAAAGAGCCATATTTTAAAATAAAAAATAAAAAATCACCCATTTTTGAAACTTTTTGCCAGCAGAAATCACTATCCACTTCTCTTCATTACACCTTTCTTCCGAGGGAGGGGGGGGGGGGGGGGGGAGGGACTGACAGACATTGGAAAGGAGTTTAGGTATGTGCTGCCCTGAAGACCCCCTTTTCACCCTCTTACTTCTGCTTGCTATTAAGAACCCGTTTTGAGCTGAGCCTGCTTCAACTGTTTTATTGAACATTAAAAATCATCGTGAATATTTGCATTATAATGCCCCAATACTTTGACAAATTTGTATTCCAATTTCTTGGAACAAATTGGGGGGGGGGGGGAGTCAGTTCTTAAGACCCTATCTTTTGGAGAAAATCAGTTCTTTACCCTTTGAACCTGAATTATTTTTACCCGTCGGCACCCCCACCCTGAGTTGTTAACATTAATGATGTCTTTTTATAGTCCAATCTTACCTATCTTATACCCATCTTACACTCTCTGTTTGAACATTTTATAGATTGGCATACTGCCCTCTATCATTGGTAACATATTCTTAACATATTTATAACATAAGGCACCAGTTTTCATCACCAAAATTGCCAATCATGACCGTAATACAATGATACCCTGTCTACCTGAGATTCATCTGCCCAAGATATTGATGCATATTCATCTCGTTTCATGCTATTTTTGCCGACAGTTTTCTTCAGCAAAATGACATCAAAACACAACGTTAACCTGGCATAAACAAGGTATTTTACATCGGGTGAACATCATGTGACTTGAAAGTCATATGACCACTCAAAGCCATATGATCAATCCATCACATGTTCTGAGGCCGGTTACAGTCGGTTTTCTGACTTTTCGGGTTATATCACTTTCGCGGGGAAGCCAGATTTTCCCGACTTTTCGGGTTCTAAGGGTTAAGACCCTACATTTTCGTCAACAAATCCACTCCGAAGCCCATATTTTTGAGACCCTGGATGGCACACCCCTATCCAAAAATAAGTTGAGTGCCCACCCCCCCCTGACTTTATCCACTTGTACATGACAATACATATCAACTTACCCTCGTGTTGTCAAATTTGGAGACTTTATTCCAGTTAGGTAGAATAGCCTTTGAATCTCTGTCAAACCAACTAGCCATCTTTACTGCTACCTTAGGGGCCATCATGGATGGCACATTGTAGCCTGTTGGAAAAATAGATATATGTTTATAGAAATGAGAAATAAATAGAAGAAATTGTTCCTGATGTGATTGATCAATGGTGTCGAACTTCGTCATTGTACATTTTCCAATCGTGATGGAAGGTAAGAAGGCACCGAGAGATTGCTGAACTTTTTCGCGAGCTTGGCCAGACGGCCTGAGCATTTGCGCGTGGCATCAAACTTTTATGTGGGCTCATCTGGAAAATAGACTACAGGGCATCACCTCCTCCCAAAAAAACCCCAACATGTTTTCCTCTTTTAATGTTTAAAAAATATCATCATCCGATTCCGTAAATGAAAAAAAAAAGACACACAAAAATTCAGCACCTAGTTTTGATATGATCATATCGAAACTAAGAAAATCATGACATTTTATATGATAAACGGTGAATGTTGGTAAACTGTTTCAGATGGTAGTTAGTATATGCCTAAGTATTACTTTGATGCAAAAAACCTGATTTCCAGGATAATTGAGGGCGCACTCCCATACGTATCTCTCAATGCCCCTTTAAAGTCAAGAGGATTCTTGTATAGAGTACGGTTATCGATGTGTATAGGCCCAGATAACAAAAAACATAAACAGGACATTTTTATTGTACAAGTTATCTTACCCTGTGGTTTGAATTCTTTAGCGAGTATAGCTGCCATATCAGCCCACCAAACATTACCAGCACATAAGATGTGTCGGTTTCCTGTAATAAAAAACATAAAATATCAAATAAAACTAGATTAGTAATGTCCAAACAATTCCTTGAATTCCTTATGGAGTGATGAGTATAGGTACCATTTTAGCCCACATTACCACCGGTACTTAACACTTCCATGCGGCAGTCGTCTGCAGACGACAGTTCCAAAATGTCACAAAATGTTTCAAAAATGTCACGGTTATTGAATTTCATCCCCATATTTGGAATCATCATGAGAAATGCATTAAGATAAGTAGAAAAATGCCTAGTATTGGTTCAATAATTTTTGTTTTTGAGATAGACTTTGCCAAAGTTGGGAAAGGTTTCTGAAAATATATTTTGTATAATATGGTAAAACTAATAGCCGAGTTGAAAGTGATAAGATGTTTCTGTTTCCTGTAATAAAAAAGATCCAAATGGGATCAAATGAGATTACTAAGCCCTAAACAATGAGTGATTCCGTTCGAACTCCATACACCCCCTATGGAAGACATTATGTTTATCGTCCCCACAGGGAGTGTTAATTTCAGATGGGATTTCTTACAGGGTACTGCATGGGTGATTCCATTTGAAATTTAAACTCCCTGCATGGAAGATGAAAGTCATGTCTTCCTTATGAGGTGTATAAATTTTAATTTGGAATAGCCCAATTTGTATCCCCTGCGCCACCTGTATTCAAAAGTGGATATCATATTCATGCTCAGATTTCAGAATGGGTATTCTTTGTG
Organism: Ophiura sarsii; assembly: GCA_035610835.1. Taxonomy (NCBI): domain Eukaryota; kingdom Metazoa; phylum Echinodermata; class Ophiuroidea; order Amphilepidida; family Ophiuridae; genus Ophiura; species Ophiura sarsii. The sequence continues at coordinate 22,320,077 of CM069454.1, forward strand.
ACCAATTGACACATACAATACATTTCTATCTGTATCCCTAAACAAATATCTCCATGTTTCATGATACAATATAAGCCTTTCCCTCTTCAGATTTGTGCACTTTTGACAACTTTCAAAATGTACTCGCATATACAACCCGGTTAAGGAAAAACTACCCTTTATACACTCTTAGAAAAAAGGGTGCTTCAGGGGTTCTTGGCTGTCCCGTATATGGAACCCTCAGGATTAAAGGTTCTTTTAATTTAAAGAACCCCAAAAACTTCTGTAGAGAACCTTTAGAGGTTCTAAACATGCATTTTGTTGTTCTTTTTGAACCTTTAAAGGTTCTTTGTGGAACCTATAAAGGTTCTATAAAGGGTTCCATATACGGGACAGCCAAGAACCCCTGAAGCACCCTTTTTTCCAAGAGTGTAGCAAGACATTCACTTTGGAATACAAGTCCACTACCCTCCCCTTTCATAGCTTATTTCCTATGGCTACATTTATCTTTCATATCAGCCCTTTAAAACATTACCCGCCTCACATAAAGTGTGGCAGTTTCCTGAAATAATACACCAATTAATATGATCAAATGAGATTGGTAAGGGAATTAATTTGATGTAATCTTGCAGTGAGCCAAAGGGAAGCAGGATTATATGTTACCTTTTTGCCAATCTGCTTTTAACACTGTGATAATGCCCTTTGCTTCTCAACACTGTGCCACTAGAGAATTTTGAATATCCATAATTGATGCAATTGACACGGACAATTGCAACCAATCTAGGCCAATATCATAATATGGAGACCTACATATTCCCACGGTTCCTGGTATGTTATTTTTACCACGTAATGCTATTGCGGTAAATTACGGTTTTGGTACCACCAAATTATTGAGATCGCAAATGAAGTCCATCAAATACACTTATCTACAACCTCTGGAAGAATAAGTGCTTTCACGGTGAGCCTCCACTCAATCCCTACCATCAAAATTCACCTTATTCTACCTATTCTACCCAAGTCACCCCCATCCCTCTAAAGTCCATCAAATACACTAACCAGCCGCCTCTGGTATAGAGTAAGTGCTCTCACATGAAACACCACTATATCCCTCTATAAATTCACCTAAGTCAGCCCATCCCTCTATTATATAGTCCATCAAATACACTTACCTACAACCTCTGGTAGAGTAAGTGCTCTCACATGAAACACCACTATATCCCTCTATAAATTCACCTAAGTCAGCCCATCCCTCTATTATATAGTCCATCAAATACACTTACCTACAACCTCTGGAAGAGTAAGTGCTTTTACGTGAGCCTCTGCTACATCCCTCACATCAATTAATGGCAAGCTGATCTTGACTACCATCATAGGGTTACGTGTGAGTAAACGTTTGCTGATCTCTGCGCTGGTTCCAAGTGTTGAGTTTAGCACAGGGCCAACTACTCCAACTGGATTGATTACAGCAAGCTCTATCTTATGGTCCTCTTCTGAAAATGCATAACAATCATTTAAAAAAATAATGTAAATATGAGGATAGCCTGAAACCCTAGACATGGGGCTCAAAGTGAGGGCCCTGTATCTATCTTTGGTGCAAATCTTGAAGGGGCGAGGGAATATATCTATTTTAGGTCCTTCATCCCATTCCTCAATTGTTCAAGTAATTTGGTCCACTCCCAAGGTCAGATGCACGGCTTACAAGATTTACGATCTTTTTCATGGAACGCTAACGCCCTCTATCTTTGAATTTTTCGTCTAAATGCAATTTTTTGATGTTGGTCAAATTAGATTTATAAACATTAAATTACAATATCTTGTAAGTTACAAAGCAATACGCTTCCTAATTACTTCAAAATCATGGTTTAAATGGGTTATAAATATAAAATATATTTTCTGAGTGTTTTTTGGTTTGTAAATATAGAATTCCATGGATTGACACTGTGTCAACGCTGTTTACAGGGTTTCCGGCTACGATCTAAACTGTACACAAGTATAGTGGTGATGAAAAAATCTAAAAAATATTTGGAAATTCCTTAAATAATTGGAAGCAGATTTCCATTGTGATTTAGTTAAGTTATGAGATTTGTCTGCGAAAAATATAGTCAAGATGGATTGGAGTAATTCTGTTATACCCTTCCCAGAGGTTTTCATAGTGCATGTTTTTAAGAACGAAGCATACTACCGATGTTGGTGTGAAGGGTATAACAGAATTATGCCAATCGATTTATGACTGAGTCCAGGAATGTCTTTCCTGATAGTCAAACGTTGATATCTATTAACTTTGTAGTAGAAATTAAAAGAGGATCTGCAAATTACCTTAATCATGGTCAATGAGTTTCAAAAGAGGTAATTTACAAATGTAGACCAACTTGGAATCATTTTCCAAAAGACCATTTTACCATCCATAATTTCTGTCAGAAACATCCAATATTTAAAATTCAAAATTCCGAAGAAAGGTAAATATATATGTAGATCTTAGAATCATAAGCACTCTGATCAATAACAATCCATAGCTAAATAAATGCACCTTTCCCAGTATACTGTAAAAGTGGACATTTTCGGGCGTATAATTTGTTCGCGCTTTGCACATTTGGAACAACTTTGCTTGTTTTTATTTTCGCGATTTTTAGCTTCCTTACATAGACCTACATACAAAATGAATATATTCGCACATATTTATTTTAGCGCTAACAAAATTAAAATAAATGTAGCGCGGAAATTTCCACCTTTACAGTAAATCATTTCGGGACACCCTGTATATTGAGCCTATGGTATCCCAAGTTTATGGTACTACTACTATGATTGATGTAGAATGTCTGCAGTTTAACTCATTAACAGAATATGATTCCAATAACATCTGTACATGTAGGCCTATTTCAAATTCCTTTTCCATTTTGGTATTTACATCATGTAGTTTTACTTTTGAAAATATGAAAAAAGAAAGGCCTAGTTGTTTTTTAATTGACATTATATTTTATAATTATTTTGCTCCATCTCAAAATAAGTCTCAACCGACAAGATATATCTCATGATATAATGTATCCCATTTATAAATACATTAAGGCTATTCCATTTGAACTCCATACACCCCCTATGGAAGACATTACCTTTGATCTTCCCCACAGGGAGTGTGAATTTCAAATGGGGTTACCTGCATTGGCAACTCCTTTAGAAATCTACATTCCCTGTGTGGAAGATTAACCCAAACCTTCATGGGGGTTTGTAGCAATACAGCTAACAGGGGGATTCACAGGACAAATAAGGACAGACAAATTGGTGTGTGCGCCCAAGGAATCTAACCGGACTGCCTCGGCCGGAGTCCAGGTGATCATGCATCACTTTAAGGGTATGGCGCTACCAAAATTTAATTTTCAGAGCCTACATATTTGCATGATTGCGCAATGAGACTGGGAAATGGGGTCCACCGGCGCAGCGCTAATTCTGTTGGATTTAGCAAGGTTAGGGTTAAGGCGATGTCGTCCATGGGGGTGTATAGAGTTTAACTGGAATAGCCAGATCAATCCTCCACTGATGGACATTCTGTTGGTAACTCATAGTCCTTCTTACCTTTCAGTTCTTTTACAAAATCCCACGCTGCCTTCTCTGCCAATGTTTTGCTTTTTGGATACGCTCCCAAACTGTCTACATCTTCTGGCCAGTCTTTCTCTGCAAATTCACCGTCCCTCAGAGATCCTGTAAAAGTAACACATTTTTCATATTTTAATAGCAGTTTATAATATCAAACATACACAATATCAATAATTTATTGGTATAAAATATAAGGCCAAATTAAATTAATTGTTTGTCTCAAAGCTCCCGCGCACGTTAGTTTATTGATGCGCATTAGAAAAACAAAAATCTGAAAAACCCTTCTTTTTTTTCCTTCTTTTTTTTTTCTTCAAAAAAAATCCCAAAATTTCACAGATTTTTCAGATTTTCATTGATCACATCATCTTTACAAAAGTTCACTTTTACAAGGATTTCAACCCCGCATTCCGCATTAGTTTTACAACAGGCGAGGAGCTTTGAGACAAACAATTAATTTAATTTGGCCTAACAACAATTGCTTTTTGGTTGGTCCTTCTCCTGTGGCTCAGGATAGCGAGTGAGTATATTCTTTTTTTAAATTTGTTTACCTTTATTTGATTTTTTTTACATTCAGAAAACATGTAATACTAAAACACTTTCCACGCGGCTATTGGTTTGACCATACAAAACAGATTTTTCAGAGACCTTTCCCAAATTTTAAGGTCTATCTCAAGGATTACTGAACCAATACTAGGCATGTTTGTACTTATTTCAATGCATATCTCATGGTGGTTCAAAATATGGTAATGAAATTCAACACTTTTGACATTTTGAAACATGTGAAATTTTGGAATGTCGTGTCTGCAGACGCCTGCCGCGTGGAAAGTGTTAACAAATATGACAACCAAATTAAAATGTTCATGTTTTTTGGTTGAATTAAGGCGCATTCATGCTCCTCCTGTTGATGCGCATCGGCCAACGTCGGCGGATGAAAGTTGACATTGTTTCAACTTGCACACCATAATTAAATAGGTGAATTGGCAGTGGCAGTGCCGTGGGGGTGTGGGGTGGTGGGGAAATTGTCCCCAAGTCACAATCATTTGCTCATCCCCCCCCCCCCTGCCCCGAACCATTTTGTCCCCAAGAAATCAATAATTGCTTCAAATTGGTCTGAAACAAGGTTTTTTAGCGAGTGAATGCACTTATAAAGTGTAATATGAACATATGAACAATGTTATCAGCATTGTTTTCACTAGATTAAAGGGTATAGCGTAGTCACATTGGGCTATTCCATTTGAAATCCATACACCCCCTGCGGAAGACATTACCTTAATCTCCCCCACAGGGAGTGTAAATTTCAAATGGGGTTACCCGCATTGGTGACTCCATTTGAAATCTATACTCCTTGTGTGGAGGATAAGATAATGTCTTCCATTAGGGGTGTATATGAAGTTCAACTGGAATATAGCCTATTGCAAGGCTCTACACATTTCTACTCCGCAGTCATGAGAGACGACAGTTCCAACATTTCACAAAATGTTTAAAAAATGTCAATATTATTGAATTTCATCTCCATATTTGGAATCACCATGAGAAATGCATTAAAATAAGTACAAACACGTCTAGTATTTGTTCAGTTATCCTTGAGATAGACTTTGAAATTTGGGAAAGGTTTAAATGAAAAATCTGTTTTATATATGGTAAAACTAATAGCTGCATGGAAAAGGTTAACATACAGAACATTTACAGGAAAGTTGCAATAAAACAGCAGAGCTTATCTTTAAAATATTCCTCTTTGTTCAACTTATGAACCTTGATTAAAGAAATGTAACATGAATGTGAGTCATGAAAACCTGTGGGCTATATGATTTTCAGATAAGGCCCAGCTCGAAAATGATTGTTTGGTTGAACTCCACTAAATTCTCTTAGAAGGTCGGTCGATCGGATCCCCCCCCCCCCCCCCCAACACAATAAAATACTCCCATTTTATTGCTCAATTTGATCCTAAATGTAGTGTTGAGAAATGTGTAGTTAGACAAATTGAAAAACAGTTAACATGTTTTAAGCAATTTGGTAAAGACAGGAATGCATAATGAACAAAAATTCTGAACTTTTTTTTTTTTGGGGGGGGGGGGGGGTGATATAGTTTTGACGGTAATTGTTTCCAAAATAATAAAATATGGAGTTATTATTTCTCTTAAGTGGGGTTATTGGGTTAACTGTAAAGGGGGTCTTAATAGCCTTACATATGCGTACCCCTATATATGGAAAATTACAGGACAAAAGTATTTCAACAAATGGCAACGTTTGAAGAGATTTTGATGATATAACCATTACGGCCCTAAATGCTAAAATATACTACCCTACCATGTGTCCGTAGCGCATGGTTCCCTAGTCTATCCCCGGCCACGCCCAGACACGCTTTTATAGGCGCAGCAACAACTTTGCAAGCTTGCCCCCTTAGCTCAGTTGGATGGTGGCAGCCGCCGACCCAGGGGACCAGTCCTATCCTTGGCGCTGGTGATGCCTGTTTTCCCCTAAAAAAATGACTTGTTTTTCTCCACTGATAGTTTTAGTCCCAATTACATGACACCATGACACCGGGGTTAGGGTTATGGGGATTGTGTCATTTGAAAGAAAAAAGTTTACATCAACTTCCTTGGTTTCCAAACACATCTACAAAAAATTCTTAAAAGTTAAAATATCCACTTCAAACTGAGAAATAGATTGAAATGTACTTTTTTTAAACCTTATGTAAACACAAATTAAAAATCTTTCTGTAAACTCTGTATGCCTTCTATAGGGGGGGGGGGGGGGGGGTACCATTACTTTATGGAATAGCCCATTGTTGCTTCAAGCCTTACATATTACACAGACTTTGTTTGATTTCTTGTAGAATAATATTTGATATTTACTCTTTGTCTGAACTTGTGGTTAGCATTACTCATTCTTATTACTCTGCCAGGTCTACATGAAATAGCAGTTTTGAGGCCTAATGAAATTGGATATGATCAATTCTACTACAAGGCCGGCCTAGAACAAGAGAATGTTTCTGTTTGGCAAGAAGGCTAAAAAGAAGGTTTGCTTAGTCTTCTATTTTAGCTCTCTTTTTCTTTCCTTTTTGTCTCCACTATCTTGACTTTTGATTTATCTTACTATAAATTGCGTAATGTTGTATGTGTGTATGTATGTATGTATCCTGAAAAGGCTCTCTCATGTGGAAATAACCATGAAGTAATGAAATAATGTGGTTTCTGATAAGAACAAAACATGGTATGGTGAATCTAAAACATGTAATATGGTGTCAGATGTGGGATTTGACACTGTGGGGCAATGACAGGAAGCATTCAATTTTAGATCAGAATATAGACCTGAACTATATGTACTCATATATGTATGGGTTATGGGTAATGACCATGATGACAGGAAACATTCAATTTCAGGTCAGAACATAGGCTTATGCATTATATTTTAATTCATGAATGTATTTTGTAAACAATTTCATGATACATTTTCCAACACTTACATGTTGTTCATTTTGTAGGTTTTGTAGGCCCTACTTACTAGCCGCTAATCTTTATTACAAGCCCATAAAAAACCCCACAAAAAACATGAAAACATGAAATCAACTAAATCCAGGTCAGACTATTTTATTTTATTTAAAAATAAAATAAAATGTAGGTAGGTTTTTCAAGAATTAAGTTACACCAAACAAAACAAACCATATTGTGTCTTACTCATCTATCACTACATAATCTATACACCATATGAAACTTGCCCGCAAAAACGCAGACAATAACCTCATCTAACAGGGTGCACATTGCCAACACACATATAGAATATACTTTCCAAACCATAACACTATTGCTTCTGGGTATCAAAACTCATCCCCAGGACCTTATAAGGTCAATGTGCTAGTACACTTACGTTTCAGATTTAATGAACTATGCCCTTCAAAACTAGAATATGAGAGTAGATCAGCGAATCTGACAAAAGAGTGAAAGTGAAGTGTGACTAGACACATTGATATTCCCTTTGTGGTGAATATGATTAATGATACCACGATGTGGTTTATCATTTTATGAAGATTGAATATCACGATGTTAGATTACATTTACAATGATTACTTACTCCTTGAGTGGTGCGTATCCTTTCCTAATTTTGTGGGGTGTTGGGAATTTAAACCAAATGACAGATGCATAGTATTAATGTGATTGAACTTTTCTGTCACTATATGAGTAACCTATACAGTCTATTAACTTTATATGCGAGCAGGATCCATGATGTAATATAGCACATCAATTTCGCGGCTGTGTTTTTCAAACGGACAGAAAAAATTAAAATAATATGAATTTAGGATTCATTTTCACTCGTAAAATCTGAATGCCGGTGATCAATTTTGATAAATTTTGTGTCATTTTAAAGCTTAGAAAATGCTCTGAGAACACAAATAATAAACTCAAATTGACTTCATCTGCAAAGTCTTGGCTATTTTTCCAATTTCATAGGCAATCACTCTTCCACACCTTTCCAGGCTGTGTTTTACCTTCCCCATCAAGTGATACCCCTTCTCTCTCTCTTCACCTCTACCTCAAAGGCTAAGTAAGCATGCATTCACCTCATAGCTGCAACATTTCTGCACTCTATGATCAACGTTTGTCTTTGATCCATAGGGCAAATGCCATTGAATTGGAGTTACAATACCTCATCTCGCCATCTACCAGTCTTCGTCCAACAATCCGACTGTCCTACATTACACTCCACCCATCCCCACACCACCCACTATTGAGAAAGACTTAATGATCTTACCAGACACTGCTAGTCCTGCGCTTGTCATAACATGCTCCCTCTTCACTTTGGCATCTACTGCTGCTTGTAAGACATTCTATACCGCCTCCATACCTCATCTCGCCATCTCCCAGTCTTTGTCCCAAACTCCACCCATCCTCACACCATCCATCCCATAATTGAGAAAGTCTTAATGATCTTACCAGACACTGCCAGTCCGTCACTTGTCATAACCACCCTCTTCACTTTATTGTCTACTGCTGCTTGTAAGACATTCTATATACCTCCATACCTTATCGTTCAATATCTCAGTCATTGTCCCACACTCTACGCATCCTACACTCCACCCATCCCCACACCACCCCATCATCCAGAAAGACTGTACTGATCTTACCATGCACTACCAGTTCTTCACTTGTCATCACCACCCTCTTCACTTTGGCATCTACTGCTGCTTGTAAGACATTCTATACCTTATCTTGCCATCTCCCAGTCTTCATCCCACACTCTACCCATCCCACACTCCACTCGTCCCATACTCACCCATCCCCACACCATCCACCCCACCATTGAGAAAGTCTTAATGATCTTACCAGACACTGCCAGTCCTGCACTTGTCATAACCACCCTCTTCACTTTGTTGTCTACTGCTGCTTGTAAGACATTCTTAACTCCTTCTACAGCTGGTTGGATCAGGGTATTCTCTTGTTTAGGCACTGATAGAGGGAAAGGGCTGGCACAATGGACGACATATGTACAACCCTCTGCAGCACTATATGGAAATGAAAAAGACAGAAATTACAGAATTAGAAATGTATATGAAGTCATTCACATAGCCAATGCGTGGTGGGTGAAGTTGGAGGAAGGTACATAGAGACACAAGTTGAATCAGGGTATATATTCTCTTGTTGAGGCATGACAGAGGGAATAGGCTGGCACAATGGACGACATGTGACCCAGTCTCGTCAAAATGGACATGTTGGAGGCCCAAGTCAAGTCTGAGTTATTGGTATGACTTGAAAGAGTATATTTCAAGCTTTGAAATGATACCATGTTGAAGGCAATCAGACTTTGTATTCACAAGATATGATTTGAAGAAGCTTAATTGTTTTCCTTCTTTATATTTCACCAAATTATTGGCCTCTATCTTTAAGACTGTGTTTGCCCAACAACATGTCCTTTTTGATGTGACTGGTTACATATGTACACTCCGCAGCACTATAGGGGAAAATGATGAAGAAAATAAGGTCATTAGGAAATTCATTAATGAAGTAAGGGGATGTAGGCCTATAATGGTAAATTCAGCTATTGGAGACTCAGTAAGGCGACAACAAACCCATCCCATCCCTGTTCTATGGGCAAACAGACCTCGGTCAGTGTTTGTTTTGTTTTGGTTCTTTTCCAAATTCTTTGGCAAATTTTCAACAATTTTTCAAAACATTTAAAAATTGTCCACAATATTTTCTCCTCTTTTTTTTTTAAATTCAGAAAATAAAATTGGGGTCAATTGGGCCCTGTAGAACAGGGTTTTTCCCCAGTAACCTACAGGGGATTTATTAATACTTCTGTTATTCCCCTTAGTTTGGGTAATTCTAATTTATCTCTTCATTTCTGGAAGAAAAAATATTTATTAGAAAGATGATCAGATCAATTAGAAAGTACTTTAATATCAGTTTCAATATTAATAATGTTGTTGTTTTTAAATAAGCAAAACTTTTCATAATTAACTCTATAGTTACAACATGCTTCAACATGTCTCCAGGGCTTTAGGATTGCGAGGTTCTTTAAATGTGTTAAATATGATTTCCCTACATTTCCCCAATTACTGGACAAGATAACCATCCCCGTATCTCCTACAGGAACAGAAAACATTATATTCATTTTATTAATAGCTTTAATTTGCCCGCACTATTTCCTAATATGAAAACATTTCCTGTTTGTAGCGTAATATGATATACTAGTTATGTTCCAATAACATCAGTATTGCCTTCCAAACATGGGGATGGGTAAAGCATGGGAAGTTTCTTATTATTAACCATAACCATGCTATAGGATAGGAAACCTTTCCTAACTTTCAAAGTCTATCTCAAGAATTATTGTACCAATACTAGGCATATTTGGACTTATCTTAATGCGAGTCTCATGGTGATTCCAAATATGGTGATGAAATTCAATCAATTTTACATTTTTGAAACATTTTGTGAAATTTTGGGACTGTCGTCTGCAGACGACTGCATGCAAGATGAATGCTGCATGTTAAATATTAAGAAGAAAGTCAAATTTTGTGCCAAATTATCCCCTATCAATTTTTTTGACCCGATATTTTGGGACACGCTGTAAAAGAGCAGGTGGCTTTGTTAATTAATTGTACAGATGATACTAAAACAAAAACTGCATAAGTTTCTTTAATCATGGAAAAGTATAAAACAAAAATATTTTTGAAAATCTTTATAAAAATGTTTTCTCAGATTATAAAAATCTCCATTTTTCCAAAGGTATACATATAACATGATCGGTGTTCATACTTCACACATAATGCAGTCAGTCATTATCCTCTAATTAGTGATGGCATCTATCCTGCTATATTATGCGCATATTTAAGACGCATCCTGGCGAACAAGCACTCCAGGTAGCTAGCTACAATTGGCTACATGCGTTAAATAATGAATAAATACCATCCTAAATCTATGAATAAATTATGCCTAGCATCACAGATAGGGGATTACACATCATAATTATATTATCTCTTGACAGGATATTTTCACTGACATTTTGAAATAATTTATCAAATAAGATTATTTGCCCAGGACTAGAAGAAGGAGGGAGGGGGATGGGGGGACCATCTATACCTGGGGTCTTACTCTTTCTTAAAGGCATATTATGTGATCTTTTCCAGGGGGCGCCCTCTATTCATGATTCTTTTTAGAAAGTAGATTTTCTTGCAGATTTACATTTCTGACGATACATGGATTGGAATCCAGAACCTTTGAACCCAAAGAGAAAGTCATAACCACTAGACTAGGCCGTCAGTACGGTATCGCATCTTCCCAATCCTTTGATGTTTGCTGTCTTACATTGTAGACTATGCTTTTATGAACCGAACCCCTGACCTTTACGAACCTTTTCCAACTCTCTGCATTCTGTAACTCTGCTTCTACCAACTCAACCTCATGCGCTGCATCCTCACACAGTCCTTTAATGTGTTTGATTTTGTTTTCATCTTTGAGACTACGAACCGAACCCCTGACCTTGTAACCAGCTTCTTGTAATTGTTTTATGATGTGGCTGGCAATGTAACCAGATGCACCGGTGACTAAAACTCCTGCAAAGTGATACAAAATAGAGACAGTTATTAGATATGGTGTAATTAGGAAATGTGAGGCCAAACAAAGAAGATAGTCTGTCTCAGAAACATTTTGCAAATAAGGTAAGTGCTGTGCGATTTTTTAGAAAATAGGCTATGAGGTATGCATTGTTTTGTTTTTTGCTAATCCAAGCTTCAGAGAACTTTTTTTGAAACTTTTTTTCTAAAAATCAAAACAAACAACAACAAAATCAAAAATCAAAACAAAAAAAATCAAAAAGTTTTTTTAGGCCTCAGCGCATAAACCTACGCGACGTAGCTCATTTCACATACCAATGCGGGCGGGCTTCTGTGACAGACTATCTTCTTTGTTTGGCCTAACCTAACACTTTTGGGATGGAAATATTAAAGAAAACTATGCGGGGTTGGAAATGGGCGAAATTTAACGGGGAAAACCGGACTTGCCGGCGACGGGAGTCAAACCCGGTCTCTTCAGTATGGAATTCAGTGTCTTAGTCCACTCGGCCAGGGGGTCACACACCGTAATTAACAATTCCGGGCACATTTATCACCCACCCTGAGCGCCCGGCAAGATAGACTGACCCGTCACATGTTGGAGGCCCGAGTCAAATCTGAGTTATTGGTATGACTTGAAAGAGCACATTTTAAGCTTTGAAATGATACCATCCAGTAATCAGACTTTGCAATCACAAGATATATTGAAGAAGCACAACTGTATGATTTTGTAAATTGTGATTACACAACTACAACAACAAAACTGGATAGTTGTTACGAAATACCGGAATAGTTTGGTGACCTTTGCCAAATCTTAAATGAAACCATGGATATCTGCCAAATTGTCTGACAAATATAGGTGTCTAACTTCCCTTTTATTTTCCCATTAAATAATTAATGGATTTAAAGGGACTTAACTCTTTCCACATGGCTATGCGTTTTACCAATAGTCCTTTCCCAACTTTCAAAGTCTACCGCAGGGATAACCAGTGGTGGCGCCACGGGGGGCATTTGCCCATCCATCCAAACATATTTCCTCCCCCAGTTTGCCCAAAAATAATGTCAAAAAGGTTAAAATTTGACAAAATTTGACCATTTTAGCATAAAATATCAAATTTTGGGGCGCTGCGCGCACATTTTATCACCATATTAAGGTATAATTAGACCACATTCAAATTAGTTAAAATTAGACCAAATTTGACAGTTTTAGCATAAAATGGAATAATTTGCACGCATTTTTTAATTCTTGCCCCCCACCTAATTTGTTTCTTGCCCCCCCCCCAAAAAAAAAATCTATGATGCTGGTGCCGCCACTGGGGATAACTGAACCAATACTAGGACTTTTTGTACTTATTTTAATGCATCTGATGTAGGGTCGGTCGGCACCGTGTCCCCCCCCCCCCCCCCCAAAAAAAAAAAAATAATAAATAAATAAATAAATAATAATAATTGTGTAAATTCCTTGTGCATTTTCAACAATTCTCGAATTGTTCAACAATTTTTTTCAGAATTTCATTTCCAATTTTCTTTAAAAAAATGAATAATGTAAAATTGCCATTGCTTGTAAAGAAAAGTCTTTATCAAACTCTGATCTTGTAACAGTTGTCAAACTTTTCACACTTTGCAAAATAATCTTCGGTTTAATACACTAGCCCTTAGGCAAGGGCTGCGAAATGGGTCCAATTCCAAAACGAAAAATTATGAGCATAATTAGATCAGGATCAGCACTATTGAATGTCCTAAAATGACCCGGGGGTTTACTATAAGGCTGGATAGCAAGTGGTTTTCAACCACTTTACTGTGTAAGTCTTTTATCAACAACGAGTCCATATTTAGTTTCACATACGATGTTTACACTCTTTAACAGTTTTCACGTGGCTAGTATTAGTTTTACCATAATACAAAACAGATTTTACAGAAACCTTTCCCAAATTTTAAAGTCTATCTGAAGGATTACTGAACTAATACTAGGCATGTTTGTACTGATTTTAATATATTTCTCATGGCGATTCCAAATATGGTCATTAAAATTCAATAATTTTGACATTTTTGAAACATTTTGTGAAATTATGGAACTGTCGTCTGCAAACGCCTGCCGCATGGAAAGTGTTAAATTCCCTCAGCTTTATAAATATAGATAAAAATGTATGTAATACTTTCAGGGACCGTCCAAAATTGAATTCTATCTTTTTCACCCATTTTATTTTACCATGGCAGTAAGCCAGACCTTTACCAATACAAAATGTCCAAGTGAGAATCCCATCATCAATAACCAGTAGGGGGAGGGATAAGGTAATTTGAGGCTGGACATTGAATATCAATAACAAATATTCGCCCTTTTCATTGTCCTCATCTCAGCCTTATAACTACAGATGAAAATGTACATGTATGTATCACTTTCACCAAAAGTCCACTCCTCTCCCCCCCCCCCCCCTTTCATGGTAAAAAGGTCCACATTTGGGAAGAAAAGGTCCACTTTAGAAAATCCCCCCCTCCCCCTTCATGGTAAAAAGGTCCACATTTTGGAAGAAAAGGTCCACTTTAGAAAAATCCACCCCTCCCAGAAGACCTCATGGTTAAAAGGTCCACATTTTGGAAGAAATGGTCCACTTTTGATCAAATCTGCTGTTAGGGCATGTTTTACACAAAAAGCGCTCGAAAAATGGTCCATGTAAGTTGTCATAATGCCTATACACATTACATTCGGAGAATGGGGCAGGGGCACAATAGGGCTTGGGGGCGGGGGCACAAAGGGCGTTTTAAGGGTTTTTTTAGGATTTTTTCTGTTCCCCCCCCCCCTCCCCCCTTAGCTACGCCACTGCCTGGGAATATTAATGTAGTCCCAGATGTACCCTAACCCATACACTGCCAAAAATCCAACAAAACCAAGCACCGCGCTGGTGGACCCATTCCCTAGTCTCAATCGCGCAAAGGTACATTCATGCAGGCTACTAAAACTTAATTTTTGGAGCGCAACCCTGTAGCATGATGCACGGTCCCCTGGATTCAGACAGTAGCAGTGGGGTTCAATTCCTGGAGGCGGCACACACCACTGTTTCTGTCCTTATTTTGTCCTGTGTTTCGCCCCTGTTAGCATCATTGCCCCCTCCCCCTGAATGGGTTAAGGTTGCTAACATGAAGGGGTGTGAACTGATTATTGTGTAAATTATGTAATACTTTTTATACAACAGTGGTGCTTTGCTGTAATGCATCTTTTTGTATCATATTTTAAAATGTTTGCTGTTATTTTGTTGTTATATAATTGTATGCCATTTTTTGATGTCTGTGATTTGTACAGCGCGTTGATCTTTTGGAAATGCGCTCTATAAGCACTGATAAATAATAATATTAAAAGTGCTTCAACTTTTCTCCCATACACAATAACTAAACCACTGTTTGACCCAAAACATCAAAGCTCATGCAATCAAGACTGAATATTGTTCAATTTCAATGAACATCACAAGCTATTTATACACAAACACCAATCTTACCAATCATGCACATTTTTATACAATTACAAAGCTAAGGTAAGGGTAGGTGAACTTTAATAATTCTATCATAGACAGGGGAATTTTATCATGAAAATGAGTCATTCTTCTGACAATATTAACTAAATAGTTCTTTTTTAACATATTTTCCAGTAAACCTTCAAAAACAAAGTTCATCACCGAAAAGCGCAACCCTACTGTATGTACATGTAGGCCTGGCGATGTGGTCCGTTAACTGTGACAACATTGCTTGCTTTGCCAACTCAAAATCCCATTAATTATCAGTTCCAAATTGGCGAGAATTGAGAGGCTTGTATTTGTCCGTGCGCACAGTGAAGCCATGACATTGCGCATGTTTATTTGTTACAGTGTGCGTTTTATGCATCATAAGCAGGCAGGCCCGTAAGCAGGATGTTTTTAGGGAGGGGCGTATTTTCCGAAAAAGGTACATTGGTACCAAAAAAAATCGTAAAAGGTTGCCCCAAGAAAATATTTAGTAATCTCAGGCAATTTTCAGGCGTTTTCACACAAAAAAGGTACATTAGTAACAAAAAAAAATTACATTGGTACCAAAAAAAGGTACATTGGTACCCCCCCCCACCCTCCCCGAGTTACGGGCCTGTAAGCAGGTATCAGCAAGCGGTGGGCAAGTAGGTATTCCAATTGTGCCCACAGATAAATATTATCTTCGTAATTTTTGCCAATTTGGAACTGATCAAACACTAGAAATGTCAAGAGAACCAAAAGTATTTAGTATATAACCAAAACAATGTTCGGTATGTTATGTTCCGTAATTCAACTCCTTTTCAATGTCATGTGGGACTCATAACATTGTTCACCTTTAGGCGATGAAAAAAGAAATCAGTGAAAAATATATTCACGCGCAATTGAATAACGACCCCAAAATGTATTTTGCTTGTCAAAATATGGCTAGATGTTTACAGAATTGTTTGAATTTTTTTAGATTTTGGGGGATTTTAACATTTATTTTCAAGGAAAATATAAACCGGGAGAAAACACGACCGACCGACACTTTTTTTCGTCGCCTTAAAGCAAACTGTAAAAGTGGTAATTTATGCACTACATTTATTTTTTGTAATTTTTGTACTCTAACCAGCAACCGCGAAGATAATAGTACACAAATATTTGTTTGTGTATAGGTCTATGTGAATGTGATGAAACTACAAATCGTGCAAAGCTAGAAAAATTAATCGCACAAATATTACCACTTTTTACAGTATTTGGTTTACATGTAGACCTCATGATCAATGCTTTAACCTAATTTGGTTATGACTTACATGTATGGAATCAATTCTATAACCCAGTGACCCCCTTCTCAACTAAAGAGTCACATCAGGTAAATGTTTGGTTGGGGTTGATGAGCATTAATGTGCGTCACTGCGTCAGTGTATTTTGATTAGACCTCAAGATCAATGCTCTAACCTAATTTGGTTATGACATGGAATCAATTCTATAACCTAATTGTCTATGAAAGTATGAGTATGACTTTTGGAATCAATTCTTTAACCCAGTGCAGGCCTGTAACCAGGGAGGGCAGGTGTGGGGGGGGGGGGGGGGTGGGGGGGAGGGCCACCCCCAATTTTACAATGTACCTTTTTTGTGTACCAATGTACCTTTTTTGTGTACCAATTTACCTTTTTTGTGTACTTTTTTGGAAAAAAACCCACTGCCGTCATTGCTAAAAATAGATCATCAGTAATGTTTAGAATCATGTTCTTTGTCATGAACATGATGGTTGTCAAAAGGAATATCAACAAACCACAGGGACAGTATTACTAAACCCACCAACCAGTAGTCTACAAGACGAAATTGCACCTTTTTTCATAAATTGGGCTACTTTTTGTGATCTTGACTCATTAACCATTAAAGTCCTGAACACCACAAAACCCTAATTGAAAACTATGCTGACACCCCTGAATGACAGCACGTAGCGGTTCGTTCCCTCAGTCTATCTCCCAGGCAATCATAGCTAAAAAGTTTATTTTGGGAGTGCGACTCTCTGGGGAGGCACAGACTCCTATTATATATGCAGGTGACTAGTTCGAATCCCGCTGCCGCTAGACAGGGCCGGTTTTCCCCTCTAAAAATGTCACCTATTTCTATCCCCTAATAGTTTTTTCCCAGATGCCACCATAGGAGTGTTAGAGTTCAAATAATTTAATTAAGAAACTTACGGGCTCTGAGAGATTGCCACGAAAAATGAAATTCAGAAAAAATAAATTGTTACAATAGAAAAGGTACTTAGGAACCCTGAAGTGTAATCATTTATGGGGAAAAGGTTGAATGATGGCTCTAGATAGAAATTTTGTTGAAGCAATTGATATTGCGAGTAGGGAGTTCCTTTAGTATACCCTACCACTGCATGTCTTCAATGAGGAATACAAATGGTAGGGTATTCTAAAGCTTACCCGCGAGTAGTGCTGATCATTTTGATGTGATCTACATCTAAATGACCAAATTGTGAAACTTTACACAATTAGGACGGCGAATTAAGGTAAACGGTTTCAGATGGTAGTTAGTATATGCCTAGGTATCACGCAGGTGTAAAAACCCATGATTTCCAGGAAAATTGAGGGCGCACTCCTATACATATCTCTCAGTGCCCCTTTAATGCTACAGCTCGCCATGAATTCGTTAAAGTTGGGCCACTTTTCCGGTAACACTGCACATTAAGATGTATGTTCACCTTGAATTTGGCTTTCACAGCTGCCTCTATTCCATTCATTAAAGAAATGGCTTCCTAACAAACCAGACTGTTATAAAATAAGCGTATTACTATTGACAAGGGTGTGAACTAATTATTGTGGCTATACAGGGTGTCTACAACACAAAACTACTCAAAGTAAATTAAATATTTATATTTCTAACCAGAATATGAAGGCAACTAAAAAGTGTACATTTATGCGCCTGTACATTTTCGCGCTTCATTCATTTTGAACTTGATTTTGCTTGATTTTATTTTCGCAATTTTGAGCTTCCTTACAAAGACCTACAAGTCCTACATACAAATAGAATATATTAGCGCAATTTTATTTTCGCGCTTGCTGATTTTAGCGCGAAAGGCGCGAAAATAAATGTTGCGTGAAGATTTCCACTTTTACAGTAATGCTTGAATATTTACTGTTATCAGCAAAGAGAAATAACACTTCATGGTACCGGCGCGGTATCCAGTTATGACCATTTTGGTAAAGTTACTGCATTTTGAAACCGAACAAAATATTGAGTATTGGACTCATTGACGCGTGATATTTATGAATAAGTGGATACATGTATGAGACACAATAGCTAATATTATTATTGACAAATCAAACTTGCACAACGATTATTTTCATACATCAAATGCAAATTAATGACAAAATGAACTATGTCAGTATTTTGTAAATTCAGCAGAGCAACGATAAAATAAGGGCTTTTGTGATGATCGGACTAGAGTATGCAACTTTATTCAAAAGAGCTTTGGAGAAATATCACAAATCTTGTTTGGTTTTTAAAATGTACACTTTTATCTAACTAAATAAGCATAAAACATGTTTTCCTCAACCAATTTTATCCAACTAAAATTCTTGTGAAAGCTAACGAGACAGCCTCTCTGCCAGATGAATAATCTGAGAAATCTGTACACAAATCTTTAGAAATAAAATCCCAAAGTTGAGTACAGATTTTCACTCACCCTGTATAATATTGTTCATTGTTTTTTTAACCACACATATCACTATTTTTGAGCACAGGCATACATCAATGTTGGGACAATAGACAGGCCATTGTCATTATTGTTTTGTGTTATCATAATAAATGTTGAGGATGATGAAATTGAGGGAATAAATGAATATTAAAAAAAAATCCATTTCTATAATATTATTCCAGTTAAATTCTCTCTTTGTGCATACACATTTATTCGTCACAGCTTTTTCTCAGCATTTCACTTGACTAACAAAGTATGAAAATTCTAAAATACCTTTATTGAGAATCTGAATATATCGATCCCAATATGTTTTTTGTATTTATATATTTTCAGACATTTTAAATGTAAAATCTAACGTCCAACAAAGTACCACCAATATATTTTTTTGTTGATAAAACGTTTCTCAGTCTCACACAAAGATTTCGTTTTAGCCTTAGGAGTTGACAGGCCAGTATTTTAATTACCAACTTAGACAAAAAATAAAGCCAGCAAATTATACAAGATTTTGCGTTTTAAAAATATATTATACTTTTTATACAAATATTACACATATAAATCCAGACAAGTGTAACATAATGCATGCTTGACCTATTTCATTAGTTTTTTTTGCTGCCACAAACCTTATTTTGTCCCTTCTAATGAATCAGAAAAGTGCCTCTAGGCCTAGACAAAGATTTGAATATCTAAAGACTCTTAATTTAATATTATTCAGCTGTAGCCTATTACCCACAAGTACTAAGTACACTTGAATCTCAACGTTCATTGTTTGGAAAGACAAAGGGTCTAGGCTGGGTCAATCACAGCTTTCAATGTACATCTCGTATATAAGGCAAAGTAAAAAAAAAAAGTAGTTTCTCGTCCCCTCGCGTATCCCTTTTTAATTTTTAAATTTATAATGCTCTTTTTTTCTACTTTTCTACATTTCATCCATATCTTTTTTGTTCAATTATTTAAGAAGCTGACATATTGGTAATAGATTTGATTGTAGTCAACCGAGCATTATTGCAGGTTTTGTATTAATTAATACAAAGATTCTACAAAGGCCTCATCCTCTTCAGGTTACACAACCAATCACGTAATATCATCTGGTAATGGCAATCTTTGCATTGTTTATTTAAAATAAAAAAAATTAAATAAAAAAATATATAAAAAATAAGTGCCCTCATCCTCCTTTTTTCCAAAAGTTAGGACGAGAAACTAGTTATTATTTGTATTTGGCTGAGTTTATCAACTGACTACTGACAAAAAATGTATATGATTTTTTTTTTCTCCTCCAAATTCATTATTACTTGCAGATGAAAGACAACTGAGGGTGTCCCAGGAGGGTGTTCTACTCAGTGGATATAGAAGTATATAGATATTTAATCTATGATGAGGACAAATCAATTACTGTAAAAGTGTAAATTTTTGCGCATGTAAATTTTCAAGCTTTGCACATTTCGAACAACTTTGCTTGTTTTTATTTTCGCGATTTTGAGCTTCCTTACATAGACCTATATATAAAAGGAATATATTTGTGCGCTTTTATTTTTGCGCTTGCTGATCTTAGCGCAAAAAACGCAAAAATAAATGTAGGGAAAAAATGTCCACGTTTACTGTAGTTGAGATGTAAACAGATCCACAAAAACTAAAAGTTTCTTTCTTATAGAGGATGGTTGAGATCTATCCACAGAGACCCATAGGAGCGTCCCCCAAATCCCAAGAAGGTCAACATTAAGTTTTAGCTTGTTTTTAAAAAACATTGCTGTCATTTTGTTAAAAAGAAAAATAATCTTTAATTATCTTTGTCCCCAAAATGTATACATTTGTAATGCTACCATGGAAGGTTTAGAGGGGCACAGTTTCGGGCTATAAAGGAGGCACAAGTCTAGTGCTGCTGTGCTACATGATCAGAGCAGTTAATTAGGCTCAGTTTTTATCATACATTTTTGAAATTGAGGGCGCAGCCTCCACCGACCACCACATCTCTTAATGCCCCTTTCATTAAAGGACCACTGAGAGATATGTATGGGAGTGCGCCCTCAGTTGATTTTGAGTTTCCTGTTCACCACCCTCGTCCAAAATTGAAAGTGGCAAAATAATTAATTATTTGATTTGATTTAATTATTTTGTATCTTTTCCTTACAAAATGACAGTTTAATATCACCATCTTGTAAATTTGCTCACTTGGATCCCCTCCAGGGTGATATAAACAAACAACATGGTTATAATTCATAATGGATGAAAGCAAGCAGGGTGTATTGTGAGTAAAACCACTAAAACACACGCAGTGCCAGTCAAACAGGCAAAATAATTAAAATCATAATAAAGAAAATAATAAATAATTAATAATTAAAAGTCACCTTGTCCCTTTCTAAACCTCTAGTCTAATAGGAAACTCAAAATCGATTGTGAAGGGCCTACCCAAACTAAACTTTTTTACTGATTGCCCTTATTCAACACCCCACTAGTTTCATAAATCTACCTTTAACCAGTTGAGGGGTTTTTCCCTTCAGAGATTTCCCATGACATTTTGATCTCATCCCTGAATATATTCCTCTGAACAGAAAACGTGCCAAACTGCTCGATTTACTGTAACCACAGCCCCTGGCAAAAACACCCAAAATATGCTGTCCCAAAAGTACTAAAGTACAACTAGTGCGAACTTGAAGCATGACCTTTGTTATCATGCCTTAAGTTAATATTGGTAAAAGCCTAGAGTCATTCTTTAGAAAAGAGTGAACAAACTTTAGCTAACATACAAATTCAAGGCTCATGTATTTAACTAAATTGAGAGCTGGTACAACATGCAGAGTTTATTTTTATGTACTGTAAAAAATATGCAGATATTTTCGCGTACCGAAATCAAATCCTGGATTGCAATGTACAACTTTCAAATATTTTGGAATTTTTACATCAATTCAATTTGATATGGCTATAGAATATCTCCTTACCAGCCAGTAAATTGAACCTCCATTCACCTTGTCAGAAACAAATAATTAATAATAGTCATAATGGCCCATAGTAAATCATTATTTGAACCATCTATTTTTTTCTAAAATAGGGCATACTCCTTGTGATGGGAACCTTTCTAGATAGTCTTGCACAATTCAAATAGAGTATCACAATTTGTTAGTTGGAAATTGTGCAAGAAATACTTATTTGATTCAGAAAATAGGTGATCTGGGAGATCCCCCTTTGCTGTTGACAACAAAACAAAAAAGCTTTAACAAGATCGTTCCTATTGCTTGAGGCCGGCCTAAGCAACTGTTTTGTTTACATTAACAAAATTCCCCAAATTTGCAATATGTTTCAGCCGATTTTCGGACTTTCAACTGTGAAAAACATGTGAAAACTTGTATGATAACATGAGAATGCAGAGGAATTCCTTGCGCAAATATTTTGTTTGATTGTACCATTTCAAGTAGGTACAAAAGGGCTATATCTTTACCATTTTGGTGATGGTGCAATCTGAAATGCAATGGTCTGTTACTTTCATGATTTCATGTTGATTGTTTATGGTGGCATGTGACTTCATTCTGGGGTTCACCTATTGGGAAAACAGGCTATCAAGTGTGTGTTTATTGTTTATTCAAAACATACAAGCTGGATATGTATTAACACTTTCCACGAGGCTATTAGTTTTACCATTATTATACAAAAACAGATTTTTCAGAAACCTTTCGCAATTTTCAAAGTTTATCTCAAGATTTACTGAACCAATATTAGGCATATAATTATGTACATGGTGATTCCAAAAATGATTATGATATTTAACATTTTTGACATTTTTGAAACATTTTGTGAAATTTTGGAATGTCGCCTGGCGTGTGGAAAGTGTTAAAAGACCTTCAAAAGAAAAAGGGATTTCCCCCTATTGCTCTATCAGGATTTAAAGGATGGGTAGTAAACTTTGCTGTAAAATCTTCTTTCACAGGATTTTTTGAAAACAAAATGCAGTTAGAATGGCTTAATAAAAAGCTCACAATTAAATGCTCGCAGCCTACAGAAAACAGGCTGGGTTTTGTTTAACCTATTAAAGTATAGGGATATCTCACACTACTTCATTGTTGTAGTTACACTTTAATAGTGTTTTCAAAACTGAATTTGAAAGACGAATTAGGGAATCTCATCCCCAGAAAATGTGGGCATCTGGCGGGAAATTTTACTTTTCCAAACAAGAAATACACTTAAAGATAAGGGAAAAGCTAGCCATCTTTATGGGATTTTTCTAAAAATTAGAGCAGGTTCTCTTGTAAACAATGTGAAAAACCACCTTTTTAATAATATAATATTAAAAATTATGTGATGCATTGGCGGTGGAGGGGGAAATCCAAACTAAAACTTATGTTTTTGCTACCTTGTTTTCGTTTTGATCAAAATGCTCTGGGCTGCCGGTCTCGCCAGCCAAACATTTCCCCTTAATAACATCGGTGAGCTAGAGGGCTTGAGCTGTATGACCCAGGCAAAGCTTGGCATTTCTAAAGAATTTGAGGGTTTGGTGGTTTGCTCTTTCCTTTAATATTTACTTATATAGGGGGAGGGGTGATAGTGCAAATTGTTCAATTGAAATAATTTATGTGCAAGGCAGGTGAAAAATTACTATGCTTTAAAACTGTGTACGATATATATGCTTTTACTTTTATGATGGGTATGGTTCCGATGGCAAACCTATTCGACTTGTCTGATGGTGAACCTATTAGTTTTAAACTCTACCTATATCGTTATGCTTTAACAATTATTGCCATCATAAAATATAACAATTCACATCAAAATATTTCAACAAAATATCTTTATCCATTCCGATATGGCATGACATTATTGAAAATCGGTGAAAACCTGTTTTTCACTTGCAGCGCTCCTCAATTCAATTATTGTATGATATTCAAAAGAGGTTTAGTCAGACTTTGCAATCTACCATTTTTACAAAAGAGTACATTAATTTGTTTACAAACGTCAGATTTTTAAATTCCTACGAAAGCTAAATATATGTTAGATGTTTCATAAGCACTCTGACCAATAGCAATGGTATTCATAGTTAAAGGCACATTAAGTGGTGTTGAAAATTTTAAATGTTTCAAAATTTACTTCAGAATTCAAGATGAACATTAAAAATGGCCATTACTGTTGTTTATACTAGCAAAAACACAGCAAAACTTGATTAAAACAATATCATCGCTATTTATTGAAAAACGCCCTCTATGCAAATATGGTTCACGTTATGTATCACACGTACTGCAGGGGATACTGTCCAACGTAAAATGCTCGTCGCACGGGACAAGCATTTTTTGAATCGACGTTTTCTTGTACATAGAGTGCTGATTTTTCTTAATACTTATAGGTGTAAGTTCATACATGTAATACAATTATAAAAATATACTAATCCCAGTTTTTATCATAATTGAGGGCGCATCCTCCAACACATCTCTTAGTGCCCCTTTAAATAAATGCATCTTTCCCAGTATAAATCATTCTGGGACACTCTGTAGATTTCAATCCTTTGATTAACCCCAATAAGTAGGTCACTCCATCTCATGGGTTCATATACTTTTGTGGGATATGTCATTGCCTTGCAGGTCCCTAAACCCTCAATTTAGTCACCTTGTTACAAAAGCATTGTAGACTTTAGTTACTTTAAAGGAGGCAAAGAAGAAGAAAACTGAAGACCGACCGACTCATTTTGTCCAAATTTCCAATTTTATTTTTTAAACTTTTTGAAAAATGTGAATTGTTTTCAAAAATGCTGTAATTTGGAACAGGTTTTTGTTTTCATCGCATCATCTGATTTTACCCTGTTAGTCAATACAGTCCTCTAAATTTCTTGTCTTGCATTTGCAATTATTATTTCAAAGCCTAGGCTATGCGTTTCAGCAACATTTTTCAATAATTCAGACTCAACATTAACGGTACATCTTGTCAGACTGATTTTGATATATTACAGCAATTAACTATATTCCGCGAAATTATTTTACATAATCACGGGCTGAGATTAAATATTACTTTTAAAATATGACACCTCAACAAATAGCACACCCCTAGTGGTTCTTGATAATAATATAAGATCCAATAAACTTATTTTGGTTACTTTTACGGCGTGAGCATTTGAAGAAAAAAAGACCCCCCCCCCCCCAAAAAAAAAAAACCCAACAACAACGACCC
The DNA here is from genome assembly GCA_035610835.1 of Ophiura sarsii. NCBI lineage: Eukaryota > Metazoa > Echinodermata > Ophiuroidea > Amphilepidida > Ophiuridae > Ophiura > Ophiura sarsii. The sequence continues at coordinate 22,345,020 of CM069454.1, forward strand.
TATACTGAGAGGTCCGTTTTCCCATGGAACAGTGTGGGGTTTTTGTCGCTAGGCATATGGTATAGCCAGTAGAAAACACAAATAATGCTAATCCAGGACAAAATCAAATTTGATGTTAAATTTGAAGTCTGACTTCCATCTGTGTAAACATAGCCAATATCAATCATCACCATTCTCCTGAATTGCTAATTTGAGAATCAGCTTTAATAAGGAGATGGGTGTATCTATTCCATTCCCATCAGTCATCACACCATTTAATAACCATTTACAAATATTTGATGAATTAAATCCCAGATGCTGTTTTAATATTGCCATTATTTTCATACTTAGTCACTTGCCATAATTATTCCCAGTGGCCTATATTATTATTGCGCTATTAGTATTAGTCATTGGCTGGTATTGATGACAAATTATGATCTATATCATGTATATTGCAATATTGTCGGATTGCCAAGGATGTGGGTTTAACAACACCTTTCTTCACTATCCTGCAATTGCTCCTATCTAAACAAGAAGAGTCTTCAAAAAAGACAATCGTCGTTTAGACAGTTGTAATGGAAATAAAGTAATGTACTAAACAATACGTAATTAAAAGTACTACGGACAAATATGTGCCCCTATCTAAAAAAATGAAAGAAAGTATTTATTACATATTTAAATTCCATAACAGTTTTGTTTGGTTTTTTTGCTGTTGTTGGTTTCGTTATAGAATTCTTCTTTGTCAAGGACATGGTTTGTGGGGAGATGAGGGCAATAAATATAATTTGTTTTCCGGTGGTGGGGGGATACTGTGATATAAAGGTGCATTTTTGGGAATACATTTGTGTACTGTCACGGCATAAGGGTGCAGTTGTTGGTAAAATGCATTTTGAGATATTGCTGGAAATGTACCGTAATTTGTTTTCATAAAATCAGAAAGAAGCTTGTTCACAATAATGGTATTATCGTTACTCACAATAATTTGTATTCAGCAAAATCCATGATGACGAAAATTCCAAAAGGAAAACTCGCCCGAAAGGAAAACCTATACGGTGTGCCATATATTCGTGCACCCCACATCCCTTAGAGAGGAATTATTTTCAAGACGCCCTCGTTTGACTTGCGTGTTGCTTTACTTTATAAAAAAAAGTGATTCTAAGCGGATTCGAACCAGCAGCAGCACAGCAATCTTTACATTCATAGACAGCGCTCTTATCGATTGAGCTACGGAGGGAACTGCCAGAGGAGCGCAAGATTATAATCTATAGGTATTACATTCTCAAAATCGATTACTGGTGTCACTATAATAGACGATTTAGTTAGCCGATGTTAACGATCTATACACAAAATTGCTGAGAAATCGACGAAGCTCAACGCATGGTAATACATGAAAATTAAATCTGATGAAGACAAATTAGGAAAGTTTAAGCAGCTGCTGTATTTCTTCTGATGAGCAATTCTCCACGAAAATGTTTAGCGATGAAGTTCAGTATTTTCTTCATCCAATGCGTCAATGATCTAAGATCTATCATTGGTGAACTCTCTAATTTAATGTCACCTTTCATTGTTTTAACACCTGTAGCGACCTATGTTTATAACATGTAGGCCTGTGGTCGTATAATTGTCATCCATGAATAACGCCACCAAGCTTTAACACAGTTGAACTTTTTTGTGATAACAAATCAACAGAGGGCGGTTGCTATTATGTCCCAAATTTCAAATTTCTAAGGGATGTGACCCCCCCCCCCAAAAAAAAGGCACATATAATGATTTAAAATTAAAGTTACATTGTTTTTCAGAGTATTGGTTTATTCCTTGAGGTCTTTAGAGTTAGTAGAGTCTTTAACAACCTTATCCTGCTTATTTATTTAAAGTTATTGTCCCCATGGTGCTCGATCACCTCCGACACTCGTTCTGTCCAATTCTTGTCCACCAATGAAGCAAGAAGATCCTTGTTCTGGTCTAGTTCCTGCCAAACACTAGACTCTAGCTATCAGCTGGGGTAGTGTAGTGCAGTAGGGTGTTGCAAAGACTTTCTCTTTCAAAATTGCCCACAATTTCTCCACTGGATCCATGTCTGGAGAGTTACCAGGCCACTGTTCTTTGGTCTTTGTACGCGCCATTTTTTCACTGCCTGAGGTGCATGGTTTTGTGTATAGGTGATATTGCGTATCCCCAGGCTATGCTGCTAGCGGTGACATGATAGCGCCGTCTATTGATTATTCCCGTGAAGTAATAGCAATACGCAACAGCCAGGCGGAGTATTCAAGAGATGGCGCTATGCTAGAATTTGTTACAGTCAGATGCGTTCGGCCGAAAGGGGTGCACGAATATATGGCACACCGTATAGTATTAACCTCATGATTGCTGAATTTGGCATACTTGCGATGTTTTTACTCGTGAGCATCAAGACTTAAAGGTATATTATGTGATCTTTCCAGGGAACGCCCTCAACATCGAAAAAAAAATTGAAAGAAGATTTTCTTGCAGATTTACATTTCTGATCATAAATCGTACATACATTCCAAGTTACAGGGCGATACGATTCTTAATTACTTCAAAATCATGATTTTAGAGTGAAAATAAACTGTCGGATAATATTTTTACTCTAAATTCACTCTAAAACCATGATTTTGAGGTAATTAGGAATCGTATCGCTCTGTAACTTGGAATGTATGTATGATTTATGATCAGAAATGTAAATCTGCAAGAAAATCTACTTTCTAAAAAAAAAAATGAATAGAGGGCGCTATCTTGAAAAGATCACATAATATGCCTTTAATTTCAGCTAAAATTAGTGGTTTTTGAAGGAGGAAATTGGTGAAACGAAAGGTTTTGAGATTGTCTATTTTATCATTGTTATCGTAAATCGCGATAATTTTAAGCGATATGGCGACTAAGATACTGGCGATACCCATGCCTTCATGAAGGAAACTGCAGGTGGAGGAAAAACCCAAGCCTTTTTTAGCCTTATTCATCATTCATGTCATTGCCCTCAACATCTCACACAACAATCCTCTCAATTGATGAACAAACAATAAAATATCAAAGCCACATCTAAAGCTAATAATAATAATTCAATCGGTAATTATTAACGCTTTCCTTGCGGCAGGCGTCTGCAGACGACATTCCAAAATTTCACAAAATTGTTTCAAAAATGTCAAAACTATTGAACTTCATTATCATATTTGGAATCACCATGAGAAATGCATTGAAATAAGTACAAAAATGCCTAGTATTGGTTCAGTAATCGTTGAGATAGACTTTGAAAATTGGGAAAGGTTTTTGAAAAATCTGCTTTGTATTATATGGTAAAACTAATAACCGTGTGGAAAGTGTTAACCATAAAGGTCTGCTTATAACTTTCATTTATTTAAGTGCCACACTGAGCTTATTATTACGCTAGGATGGATTCATTCAGTTTGGATTGAAATGAACAAACTCTGGACTATATTGTGTAAGTATATCTGAAGGGTACTGTAGAGCAGCGAATATCATGCATGAGTCATATATGCATCATGTGTGATGACTTGATATTGGATGAGTTGTTTGCATACATTTTTTCAATTTTGCTTTTGTTAAATAATGACGAATTCATTATTCCAGAAACAGTCCTAAAAGACAAATGACACACATCACAGTCAATATAAAATTTACATACGTAATATTCATTATATGATGGGATATTAATATTTTTACTGATTAAATCTAAAATTGAGTCTAAATGAAATGTATGACAGTGATCTATAAAAGGGGACTCTGGTCTATTTAATTGGGATGAATGGAGCTATAAATATCATTTTTCAAAATGGTTTAGGCAGATGTAAGAAGGACTCCCATTGGAAGCCCTGGGGAGTGAGGGGTATGTCTACTTCCGAGGATGCTCAGTGGACATTACAAGGGGGTATCATGCGCATCCAAGGACTTTCAAAAAGTACCCTAAATACGTAATCGTGTTAATGAGAAAAAGCACCCCTAACCAAGTATGGCACAGTATTGTTCATACCCTAAGCAAGTAATATCATTATTTCCAATACACTAAACAAGAATCAAAAATGTTTTGATCCCTAAACAAGTACTCAAAATATTTTGATACCCTAAGCAAGTAATTTGTATAGTTTAAACCCTTACCGCGTATGACACATTTCTAACCCTTTTTTCCTTCCATAATAAGCTAAAAGAAATTTGAAACAAATGCCGAGCTGATTTATCAGATCACTTGCGAAGATTACAATTTGAGAAATATATCTCGCCCATGTATAATGGCTATCTATAATCCTCATGGAGCAAATAAGGACCCTAAATATGAAAGCCAATGATGTAAAAAGTATACCCTTTTCTTAATTTGGCTAGTTTTGATTCCCTATTCACCAGCTTTAAAAACTACCCTAAGTACGTGATTTCTTGGACACGCATGACACCCCTCTTGTAATGACCACTGAGCACCCCGGGGGCTACTTGAGGTGGATGCGCTGCCAATTTGCCATACTAAAAAAAAGCAAATCCTGTCATAATCAAGGGGAAAATTAAAGACCTCAAGTACACATGGGTCACCCCCCCCCTTTTTTCTGGTCAATTTTAGAGGGTAAACTTTCATTTTGCATCATATTCCTATCATATTAAAGGTAGATGACCAGATCACATTTTCGTAACACAGAATTATTTCAAACATACGGAGATTTTCATATCATATGAAAGCTCGTATTTTTCTCATAATTACGGAGAAATCGATGAAATAACGTCGAATTACCGCGAATGGTGGTAACCACCGATATAGTTTGTGTACTACTCAATGGGTACAGTTCACAGCATCTTGTGCGTCTAAAATAAGAACCATTAGAGCTATGCAACTCAAACTTTGGAACACAACTTTTTTAAGGATGACCTTTCATGTAGAATAGAAAACTTCAAGTTGAAAATCGGAACATCTACCTTTAAACGGGAAAATTTCAGACCTCATTGGAAACATGGTTCATGCCCCCCCCCCCTCCTTTATAGATGGTAAACTTTTATATGGCTAATGGCACACCCTACCAAAAAGTATCAGAGTACCCCTGGAAACCATGACAACCTCAGAACCGCTATCTATGTATGGAATTTGATGTGAATATGTAACTCAATCATTTTAAGTTGTAAACTATTCATAAAAATTCCCATTTTTTTTGAGACTCGAGAACTGTCTATTATTTTGAGGGAGGAAAAAAATATTTAAAAATAAAAAAATAAAAAAATAAATAAAGGGTAAAGTCGCCTATTTTCGGTCAGCGCCTATTTTCAGTCACTTCGCCCAAATCGTGTAATAAAAATGACTTCGTTGTTATAAACTGACGACTACAAAACCCCAGCATAGTTGATGCCCGGTATTACTTTTAAAATGGCGACAACCGATGCAATTACACGATTTTGACCAGTGACCGAAAATAGGCGACTTTACCCTATATAAATATAAAAATTGAACAAAGTATTAAAGTTTCTGACTGTTTGCTTTCATTTTCGGCTTTTTTAAGACCCCGAAGCAGGTGATTTCAAACAAGAATTTAAAAATAAATAAAAAATAATAGACTTTATCTTGATCAGTGGAGGATCCGATGCTCCTTGGTTCCAAAGTACAGGCCTCACACTCCATTTCATCCACTAGAAGCCAGCTACCCTAAAAATACTGTTAACACTTTGCGGCTATTTTATTTCGCGAATTACCGAAGCCAACATTTTTGTGAGGAATTAATTTTGGGATTCCAAAATTTGACTCCGATTTAGAGCTTTTACCACATGGTTTACTTCATAGGGATTTAATTTCGCGAATTTAAGATCCCTCCAAAATTAGCGAAATTAAATACCTCATGAAATTTAATAGCCCTAAAACACCAAAATCTATACTTGCAGTATTTCAATTGAAATGAATCTGTTCATATTATTTTCCCACCAATGTTATCAAATCAGCCCTATTATATTTGTACCAACTATCCTATGTTGAGAGATAAGTGAAAGTATAAATATCCTGGGGTCAAATGGGTCGTACCTTGTAAACTTGACCTTTGACCCTGTGATAATACCTGCCACATTCTTGACTTACAGAAAGTGAAGGTGTCTGACACTTTCCTTACATGTATAAAATAAACCTGATGGTTATGGCTCTACAGAATAAAAACAATTTTGTGTCACATTAAATTAGGTTTTGCATTCTATGTAGTGTTATTTTTAAAGACTGTCATTTTCTTCCCAAATATCCCGGGGGTAATTTTTTACACAGAAAATAGGGGGGTCATGAAATTATTACCATTGTAATATATAGGGGGGTCAAGGCAAACATTTTTAGTTAAAATATACTGAAATGTTTGCGCACTTCGCCTTGTTTGAAATTGAATCAAGCCTAACATTAAAGACGAAGCTATGAAACTACATGTTGTAAATCTTAAAGGCATGAGTCAATAATATATGAGGTAGGCCTATACAATTTAAAAGCTTATTAAATGGGCCATTTTGACTTTCAGTTATGGTTTTTCTATTTCATGATGACTTTATTGTAATTCCAAGGAATTCCTGTACTTTTTCTTTCACTTCTTTCATAAATGAAGTAGAGCTAACATTTATATGTACATTGTGTATACATAAGGTAATTATTTTACACAACATTTACAGAAAAAGAAACAAGTTTAACACTTTCCATGTTTGCAGTCGCCCACAGACGACATTCTTGAGGTACTTCAATCAATTTCAAGTCAATAACATAAGGCTATTATTAAAAAAATCTTTTGTCTCAAAGCTCTTCAGTTTTTCAAAACCTAATGCGGAATGCGTTTTTTTTAAAGTTTTTTTAATTTTTTTTAATTTAAAATATTGAAATACTCGTAAAAGTGACATTTTGTATTTAAAATGATGTGATCAATGAAAATCTGAAAAATCAGTGAAATTTTGGGTTTTTTTTTTTTTGTTGAAAAAAATAAAAAAAATAAAAAAAATAAAAAAAATAAAAAGAAGAAGATTTTTTAAGATTTTTGTTTCTCTAATGCGCATCAATAAACTAACACGCGCGGGAGCTTTGAGACAAATGATTTTTTTTAATTTAGCCTAACTTCCAAAATTCAAAATAAAATGACCTATCTTATTCAACAATTTTCTCAGAAAGTGGACCTTCAAATTTAATCAACCTTCCTGCGCAATTTTCTTTTCAGGGGTAATGTGTTGCTACACAAAGATGTTAGTTTCGAAATAAACATATTTTTATGGCATATTCAAGATTAACTTGACATTGGAAAAAATAGTTCATAAACATATTTTTGAACTAATGAACTAGTTTGATATGATATTGTAGGCTATAGTTCAAGGAATTTAACCACAACAGTTTCAATGAGTTCGAAAGTGCTTGTGGGGTCTTTCTACAAACACTGGAGCAAATATTCAGTTCTCAGGTATTTAAAATGAACTATTTCTGAACCCATTTTGTACAAATAGTATTTTACTGGGTTGTGTTCTAAATTTTCAGTGGGGAACAATTGCAGCATGCCATTTTTTCGAATAGAAATGGTGTGAGGAAATGTGAAACAGACATTTTAAGTGGAGGTGGTGGGGGGGGGGGGGGGGGGGGGGGGGGCGCACTCTAAGAAATTATAGAACCCTTTTATATATGTCCTCCCAGGAAACCCTTAAAGGTTCTTTAAAGAACCAAAATT
>CM069454.1:22352768-22517706 GCA_035610835.1 Ophiura sarsii
CACATACAATTAATAATGCGCCATGTTGTGTCATGAGAACTTTTGCGCGCCCACACACTTCTGTACTAATTCGCTGCTGTAAACAGGTTCTCCAATTTGGAACTGACTGAACTATAGTTCCGTGCTGCTATACAGTGGCGTACCCAGGGGGCCAGTGCCCCCCCTGAATTATCCCTGTCGGTAAACACGACCCTCCGTCGGTAGATTGCGATTTTGCCCCCCCCCCCCCCCCCCCCCCCCCCCCCCCCCCCCCCCCCCCCCCCCCCCCCGTCCCCTCCCCCACTTATCAGGATTTCAGCTGCTGACGGGGAAAAAATTGTGCAAGTTTTACCAATTTCTTTGGGAGTCTGTAAAAAAAATTGTCGGTACATCATGCCTTTCGTCAGTACAACTATTGTTGTGCCACCCAGTTTCCAAAAGCTGGGTACGCCACTGCTGCTATAGATCTGCAAATCCATGACGAGCGTAGTGAGATGCAACTGAAGGGAGCAGCACTAAAGGGAGCAGCACTAGTATACCCACTGATAATAATTATTATTACCCCCATGGGCCCTCAAATTAACATTCAGTTTCCCACACACAGGGCTGGTTCTCAACAAATTATCAATTTCAATTCTGGATAACCAATGACTGGCTGATCTGGATGGAGATTGGTCAGTTCTATGAACAGCTGTCACTTCACTGTCAGATCATAATTATTACAACAGATCAAGGGGAAATGCCCCAGTTTGAAGCCTGAAGGCAAATGCTCTAGCTCCTTCTTATTTGTCTGCATTCCAATTCCAATGCAGAGTCTGACCATATTATGTCAGACTTTTAAAACAATGAATAATTTTAGCAATTTTTTGTTCAATCAATGGCTTTCTTTTAACGGTTGATATGTATATGTGATTTTTATGGGTTATCTTAATGTCAATTTATGAAAGTGTGTAGGAGAGGTCTGGGGTGTGTGTGTGGGGGGGGGGGGGGGGGGGGGTGCGTGTGGGTATGGCTGTTTGAGGGTATGTGTATGTTCATCTCGTGAGTGTTTTTGGTATCACATGTTTTATATAAATGTGTCTTTGTAATTTATATTTATATTTTAATGTATCTCTTTGAATGTATTTAAATATTTTTATAATATTGTAAGTGCAATGCAATTTGGTTTGTAAGCCACAATTTTGTATTTTTCAATAACCAATCTATAAACCAATCTATAAGTACCCGTGCATATCTAACAGTACAGCTTGGAATATAGCCCATACGCCATATACCCAAACATCCAGTGACAGTACAGTTATTTCAATTTGCTACAGATAGTATTCAAAATATCTTTTACTTGCCTTCATTTCAGCCTTTCTTCCCAGCAGTTTCTCTATGTACATGACCATGATCTCCATGGCTGGATGGTACCTGGATAATATACCGGTAACTATGGATTTTGTATTTGTAATGTCATGAATTTATGTTAAAAACAGGTTAAGGGAAGTGTCAACCCTATTATTTTGACGATCAACTTTTGCTTCTAAGTTTGAGAATATTGAATAAAAGTACATAAAAGTATACATTTATAGAAAGGAATTTTGATAAGGAATCCGATGGTGATATCAATGTGATACCAAATAAACTAAATTTTGAGAAATGAACCAAAAAGCGATTTTATTTTTTTTACCCCAAATTGTTCAGACAGCATAACTATAAAATAAAAAATGGTAATTTGTTCTAATATACATTTTTGTAAACAAGACAATTTTGTCTAGGAAGCAAATTTTTCTTTTTCCTAAATAAGGCTTAGTTTTGCAAATATTGCTAAAAACATCGGAAAAGTGTAAAAGTCGTGTTTTTTTGCATACATTTCGCTAGAAATGGATGCATATCTCGAGTTTAAAATCCATAATCGAAAAAAATCAAAATTGCCTCCTAGCGCTGAAAGTCCTCTACACAATGGTAGTAAAAGCTTACCTGACAGTTTGATATTTTTTTAGTTATGTTGTCTGAAAATTCTTAAAATTCCTTCAAATTTGAACTTCTAGAAAACATCGATTTAGTAAAAATATTGACATTTTCCACCATTTAAAGCTAAATGTTCACGGAATACATGGGCGTGTGACCTAAAAAGCGAGTATACTATTATGATCAATCAAAATAAACTATCACATTCAATTTATATTGTCACAATGTGAAGAAATTGGAAGAAAACTGAAATTTAAATGATCGTAAGATTGGCCTTTGTTTACATTTTTAGACATTGTTTTGCGCTCTTTTGTTTTTCGCGTCTACGTCGCGGATATTAAGCGGCGCGTCTAGTATTGCGCACGGGAAGTTTCAGCGTGCGACGCCAGATCGAACAGCTGTCACAGCATTTGAAAAGCGCGGAACTCCGCTTAAATTCCCGCCAAATAACCATGCACCTTTTACTGGCTCAAACTTACCAAAACAACAATTTAAAATCACTCAAAAGAACGGGAAATAATCGCTTCCGATTAGTAACTTGTGATGGTAATGATAGAATACATATAAAAGTATAAAATAATAGAGAAATATGAAATTCAATTTTTGAAACAAGTGCCGGGTTGACGCTGCCCTTAAATAAGACCCCTAAAATTTGTTGTATTGGAGTAACCCGCTCGACCCAAATTTACCCCCTCCCCCCGACCCTGACTTATTTTCTTACTTTTTTGCAGCAGAATCTTTTTAAAAATACCAAAAATTCAAACAAAAACACCCAGAAAAAACACTTTGGTGCTTCTCATCAAAAAGGAATACCATTCACGGCATAATTCTGTTATACCCTACACACCTACATCGGTAGTATGCGTCGTTCTTAAAAATCATGCACTATGAATACCTCTGTGAAGGGTATAACAGAATTACTCCCAATTCACAGCAAATCTGACAATCGCAAACGGCCTCATGATGTTCTGTCTTTGTGACTATGTGAGATCAAATGTAGTAATTTATAATGTATACAGTTCAAAATTAAAAAAAGAAGAAAAAAAAGAAAATCCTGCCCACCCTACCCTAATTATGCCAATACAACCATTTTTTGTGACTAAATATGTACAAACACCACATCTGAAGATGAGAAAGGTTACGCATCAGATACCAACATATAGAGGATTGCATACAGGCTGTCCCAAAATGATTAGTACCCATCGATGCCCAAAGTTCAATACATTTTGTCATCATCAAAATCGATGGGATTAGGTCCGTTGTTTTTACATCATCTTTGTCATACTGTACTATTTTATTAGAATTTTAAATCATGAATATCGGATTTATCAAACTCAAGATACACTCCATTATGTAAAACATGGTGATTTCACCTTTTTGACAAAGTGCTAAAAAATGTGTGTGCTATTACAGCTTGTTTGAAAGAAACTTGTGTATTCTCATAATCTCTTGTCTACTCAATATAATCTTTTGTCTTTTTTGTTGTAACTGTTATTAGTTATGGGTGCTCAAATTATTAATAATTCTTCTCCTTAATTCAATTTAACGGGTAAAAGAAGTTTGCCACACTTGAGTGACTCCATGCATTGTTTTATTTGACAAGTGTTTAGGAATTCTAAATGAAGTGGTATTTGGTGAATCACCAGTGGCTTAGATTTCATTTTCACATTGGAGAATGGATTTCGTGAGGTTAAAGTCTAAGGGACTATATCTTTTTAGCAAGTTTGTAGGAAATTGCATCCCCAATATGAAAAAGAAGTATAAGCCACTGCTAATTACCCACGACCACGTCTTTACCTGGTTAAATGTCCCTCAAGTTTAGCCTCAAAACTAGCTAATTATAGAAACAAAGCTTGGGGTCGCTCATGCGTGACGATCCATTTTTACTCTTCAAATTGAATCAAAATGAAGAAGTATTAATGGTTTGAACAACAATATGATACAACAGCAGTTTAAAATAGAAAGGAACCAAAGATATTAGCAGACAAGAGATTAACAGAATGTATCTTTCAAACAAACTGTTTAACCAGTTCGCTGCTATTATTAAATATGAGTCTGTGCACCCCTGTGCTACGATATAAATGGAGGTCACTTTTCTCACTCACACACAGCACTACTCCGTATACCTGCATACAACCACGCACCATGCAGGTACAGTAGGCTACATGTAACAATAGCAGCATGCATACGACGAGTACATGCATATACATAGTACATATTCACTGATTCACACACATCCCAATTCCCAATAAATAAACAAAGCACTGATTTTATTTATATGTAAATATCATGAGAATCATAGTAACTACGATATATATTTGTCCTTACTAATTTTACTATTTCATGCCAAATTCAACACGCTATCAGTCTCACTCGTTCACCGAAGTTTGCTGTAGATTTATTCACATGGTACAGGCGGCTGTATATCTCAGGCAAAACCACTACGTCATTCTTCACAATTCGTGTTGATTTCAGGCAACGTATTCTTGTGAAATATACTCTTGTACGATTTGAAGTAACATACAAGTTTATATTTCAAACTAGAACTGTAGTCTGAGCATTATATGACCGCATATATCTTGAAGAAATAGCTCCAGATGTAACCAAAATATCGTATGTTCTTCGCTTCCGGGTTTTATTCAGTTCTACGCGTGTCGCTGGTTTCCGTTTATTTTTATTACACTTTCAGTGAAGCGTAACTCGTAAGAACCCGAAGCTAAGGGGACCGCTCGTGCCCGGGGCTCGTGCTGTCGTTGCACTGTTCTTTTTCAATATTTAGCTGAACTTTGATTGCTTATAACGAGGTTAATATTCTCGCCAGCCTTTACAAAATAGCGCCATCTTTTGGCAAATTTTCTAAGGAAAATACCGATATGCGATTGTCCTATAGCCATACTGTGAAGAGCTGTGCGGGCGAGTTTGAACAAATCAAGTAATTTGCCGACTCGTCAACGTATATATACGGCCACCGCACACTCGTGTGCAGGGTCTGTAACGCAAAAACACAATTTTTTTGCACTTTGCCAAAAAGGTGAAATCACCATGTCTTACACAATGGAGTGTAAATTCATTAAAATAATTCCGATATTCATGATCTAAAATTCTAATAAAAGGGTACAGTATAGCAAATATGATAGAAAAACAACAGATCTAATCTCATTGATTTTGATGATGAAAAAATTTATTGAACTTTGGGCATCGGTGGGTACTAATCATTTTGGGACAGCCTGTAGAAGATTCAATAGGGAACTTGAACAATGTAAATAAATAACAAACAATATTCTTTGTTTTTATTATAACATCTCTGTATTAAACAGGCTACTTAATTTTAATTCATAGAGGTCTGCAAGATATTATAAATTGCCTTTTCATTCTTTAGAAGGTATAGCAGAAACTATGGCTTGGGTCTTGTGACGTCCATTTAAAATCTGTTCCAACTATAGTAGATTCACAAACTTTAGCCGGTTTACCATTTCAGTATAGGTAATATCTTCCAATGGAAGGGAGGCAGTGATTTGAAATCTTAATCTGATCTTTTGCACATATGTCTCTCTATGTCTTGAATCACATCGTAGGTAGTTTATATCCAGAATAGTGACAAAGTTTTCTCATGCCATTAGAAATGATCAACATATATGTCACTTGTTAAAATGGCACGTTTGAATTGCGCGCTATTTGCTTGGGTAGTTTAAATTCATGCATATGGACGCATGATATTTAGGGATAGGTTGCTTCAACGCCTGAAGTCCATTACAGGGTGAGTCAGAAAGAACGGGCACTTTTTTCAAAAAATAATTTCTGGAATTTAAAGCGTGCATGCTCAAAATGAATGGTTATGCTGGAAAGATACATTAATTCGCTTTAATTCAAAAAAAGATTGTTTGAAATCGACTATTGCGTTAAAATGTTACATCAGTTTTAGTAGAGCCCACTTTTTTAAGGCAAATCCACAGGATGTCAATAATGCATAATATTATTACCATGATTACGGCTGGTTTATTTCATAAAGCTCGCAAACAGTTCAATGAAAAACAATACACCTGTAAAATGATAGTTTAATTAGCTGGCACATGAGAATCCTTTGTTTACAGTTACCCAGTGTTCAAAATCAATCCGCCGCTCTTCCTTCCACCTGAAGACCTTGAAGTTGAATGCAATTGGCTACTCTGTCTCTCATGCTCTGAATTGCTCTCCTTGTGCGACGCAGAGCTTGTACAGAGTTAATTATACGTTGTTGCAGCACTTGCAGACTTGGAGGAGGTCCGGTAGAATTACCCTCTGCTTCAACCATATTCAGAGCTGTGTAGTTTTCGTATTCAACCATGATATTCAAATGTTACTGTGACTACAATGCCATTCTACATTCTTTCAAGTGTAGCGGGCTTTCATAAATAGGCCAGCGGGTGCAAAAGTAGTATGTGTTGTTGACATCCTGTGGATTTGCCTTAAAAAAGTGGGCTCTATTAAAACTGATGTAACATTTTAACGTAATAGTCGATTTCAAACAATCTTTTTTTGAATTAAAGCGAATTAATGTATCTTTCCAGCATAACCATTCATTTTGAGCATGCACGCTTTAAATTCCAGAAATTATTTTTTGAAAAAAGTGCCCGTTCTTTCTGACTCACCCTGTATATCGCAGTGAAACCAATAGCATCTAAACCATGCCAATATCATAGTGATTGGTCCATTGTGGTTCCTCAAACGTTAAATAGAATAGGTCCAAATCAATAACCGATCGGCCAATGTTTATGAATCCGCTATAATGAACAAAGTGTATATTAATAAGATCTGTATTGCTTGTGTTATCAGGTAGCAGTAATAGGCACAGCTGTGAGTACTCTCATTGGTTGGCCATTTGCTGGGGCCATTGGGTAAGTAAGATTTGATTTACCTTCAACCCTTCCCTTTGGCTTTCCACTTCCTGTATACGACTAACAAATCCTCTCCCTTATAGTTTGATCAATTGATGGAGCCATTAGGCAAACTTTTTTTGTGTGTTGCCCTCAGCAACCGACCGTAAAATCTCAAAAATCAGGGTTGCAATATGTTTTAATTTTCTTTTTTGAGATTTAAATTGTACCTAATTTGTCAAAATATTACTATTTTCTGCTTGAAATGAGTAATTTTCTGCTTGAAATGATTAAGTTTGCTTGAATAGATTGCTTTTAAACTATTATCACACTAGAAACATTAGTCAAATCGACATTAACCAATATTGTCTTGTCATGAACCACGGTTTGTCAAAAAAGAAAAGGGAAATCGACTGACCGACCAGACTTTAAGATTTTTTGCACTCGAGGGCAACGCACACAAAATAATTGGGCCTAATCCCAGACCTCTTCCCCTTCATCGTCATGCCCCGAATGACTTTCTTCATCAGGCAAAAAAAAAAAAAATGCTATGTTATGTTGTCCTCCACAACTTTCAGAGAGAAGGGGCGAGCGGGCGGATTTTTAAAAAATAAATAAAAAAAATTCTTTTACCAGCGGAAGCTCAAAGTTCAGCCAACAAGAAGTTGAAATAACTCTTAAGAGTCGCACATATATGTTATAAACACTTAATTTAATATTCAATGCCATTTAAACTTTAAAAAAAAATCTGAACAAAAAACTGAAAAAGAAAGAAGAAAAAATCTCTGAAAAAAAAAAAATCTGAGCGGGCGGTATAGGACAACATAACAATTTCTTTTTTGGCCTTGTTGTTTCATCAATGTAAATGAAAGAATCTTCTCCACAATTTAGCACCTCCTCCTTACGATATTTCTGATCTGTTTTACTTTTGAGCGTGAGACACAGTACTAATCCTTGTTGTTGTTTTTTTGACAGTATTCCTATTGCTTTGGATGTTGTATTCAGACAGAAGCAGATCATAACATTCATTAAGTGGAGTGTTATATCTCTGCTTCTTATCCTTGTAAGTATAGTTATAAGGGTAAGGGCAAACAAAGAAGATAGTCTGTCTCAGAAACATTTTGCAAATAAGCTAAGTGCTGTGCACATTTTTTATTTTTTTTATTTTAGAAAATAGGCTACGAGGTATGCAATTTTTGTTCTTTTTCTTTTTTCGATGCTAATCCAAGCTTCATTTCCAAGATCCAAGAGAATTTTTTTAAAAACTTTTTTTCTAAAGATCAAAAATTAATCCAAATCAAAAAAATCAAATCAAAAAAAAAGAAGGCCAAAAAAGTTTTTTAGGCGTCAGTGCATAGACCTAAGCGCCATAGCTCATTTCACATACCAATGCGGGCGAGCCAGACTATCTTCTTTGTTTGGCCTAAGCAAACAGTTATTAAAATATTAGTACTAATAATTATAGTACAGTCCAACCTCGGTTATCCGACCCTCTTTTATCCAGATAACTCTGTTATCCGGCTGTATGATACCAAAATAAAATAAGTTTTTGACAGCCTAATCACCCTATTTTCATACTCTGAAGCATTAAAGCCGTCTTTTGATGTTGGTGGTGCTGTTCAGTGCTTTAATAATACATTGTCACTGAAATTAGCCCTCATTCAGTACCCTTCTATTGTCCCAATTTGAGCACTTCATGACAGTCAACACAGAATTACACATAATTCGCTTATCCTGATTATCATTATCTGGCCATTGCTTGATCCTATCATGTCCAGATAACCGAGGTTGGACTGTATAGTAAAGTAGGATAACAAACAAAAGCTCATCGACATTTTAGAACTAACATCAAACATCCGGGAGAGGAAAAACATTTGATAGGGGGTGGTTTCAGTAAGAATATCTCGATTATAGTATTAGCATCTAGTTTTTTATTTAAAATTCTGTTGAATGGTATGACACTGTCATTAATGTCAAAACAGACATGAGCCACCACTAATGGCTTTGCTGAAACATTAACACACAAGTAATAAGCACATGTCACAATTTTACATGTTCGCAAATTGTAGTTTATGAATACGCTCATCTTATGAAGACAGTAGCAAATGTAAAGTAGTTTATCAATACGTTCATCTTTTGAAGATAGTAGGAAATATGATGTTGTTTATCAATACATTCATCATATGAAGATAGCAGGAAATGTCACGAAGATTTGTACGTTTGTATTATTTTGTCCACTTTCACAGATACCTCAAGTACTAGTAGACAGTTATTACTATGGCAAAACAGTGATTGCCCCTCTCAACATTGTACTCTACAATGTGTTCAGTGAACATGGCCCAGATTTATATGGTAAGTTAATTATAGTTCAGCTGAAAAATCAGTTCCAACCAAACCAGCAAGGGGCTTTTTTCTTCTTCTTTTCTTTTTTAAAATAAATTTAAAAAAATCCTCTTTTTTACAGTTTGAATTATAGTTCAATCAGTTCCAAATTGGTGAGAAATATGCAATTTTTATCTCTCCGCACACAAAGCAATCCAAGCAAATGCGCACAACTTTGGCCATACGCACACACTTTTGGCCAAATGCAAGCATCACGCATTTGATACTGTAAAAGTCAATATTTTCGCGATAAGATATTTTCACGAAAATGGTCATAACAGGCATTTTCGCGATTCTTTATTTTCGCAATTTTCAACATTTGTGAACAAAAAGCAATGGAAGTCAATAATTTGTGCGAGTTTATATTTTCGCGGATAAGGATTGATTCGCGAAATTCACGAAAATAAAAACCTCGCGAAAATTTCTACTTTTACAGTACAAAGTACACCTGTTGGGTTCTGGTACGCCTACACCCTTCTGTGTTAATTCGCTGTTGTAAGGAGGATTGCCAATTTGAAGTTTTACTATAAAGGTCATCCATGAATTATGTCACATGCCGTTGACAACAAACAACATGAAGTTGCTTCAGGATTATTGGTGCTCAAATGTGCGCAAATGCATTGTATAACTATGACTTCATTGATACCGGGACTTTCAATCACAGCGAATTGTTAAAAATTGCATGTTGAGAGATGACAGTTTGTATTCGTTTTTATGACAAGTATGATGCTTTGATCTATAAATCTATGCGATTTGGGCTCGGTAATTATATTTCTAACATATAATGCACAATGATGTGCTTGCTGAACACCTCCTTTAATGATGTCTAGTGCGCTTGGGCCAAACCTATATAACAATTGCCTAAATGTTGACTCAGGTTTGTAACTGCATCACTAGATGATGGGCCTTCTTGTCGTACCTCCTTACACATTTTCAAGAAGTTCGATAGTTTCTAGAATTATCTATAACAATTACAAATTCAGTGTGACACTTTTGTAGCTATTTAAAATTATGCTACTATAATTATACTATGGATATTTGTTGTCAAGTAATCATTGTTTTATTCTATATTGTTCAGGTGTGGAGCCGTGGACATTCTACTTCATGAATGGTTTTCTAAATTTCAATCTGGTCTTCCCTCTAGCTCTTACCTCGATACTCTTTGTGGTAAGTATGGACCATTTCAAATCCGAAAATATGCGATCGATTCCGAATGTGTCCGATTAGCCGAATGTTTTTGACTAAATATTTACTCAATTATGTGATTTCTAAAATTTGACAATATCTGAGAATTTGGTAGTGTCTCCTGTATTATATAAAGTCAATGCGGTTCTCAAATAAAAAAAAATAAAAAAATATCTGTAAATCAAAAAAGCCTTTGGAAAAAGTTCAAACTTGGGGATATCTTCTTTTCTCATCAATACACACATCCTCTTGCTATTTTAAAGCAAATCAATGCCGGTCACCATAGCTAAGTTAGCCACCTTAAGAAGGATCTTATCTTTTATGTAATAGGGCACTGGTTTGTCTTAACAATTTCCATGGGGCTTTGGTTTTACCATACAAAACATATTTTTCAGAAACCTTTTCAAACTTTCAAGGTCTATCTCAAAGATTACTGAATCAATACTAGGCATGTTTGTACGTATTTTAATGCATTTCGCATGGTGATTCCATATGATAATGAGATTCAATTATATTGACATTTTGTGACATTTTGGAACTGTCGTCATGCGGCTTTGTTTTTACCATACAAAACATATTTTTTCAGAAACCTCAAGGTCAATCTCAAGGATTACTGAATCATACTAGGCATGTTTGTACTTATTTGAATGCATTTCTCATGGTGATTCCAAATATGGTAATGAGATTCAATTATATTGACATTTTTGAAACATTTTGTGACATTTTGGAACCGTCGCCTGCTGCATAGAAGGTGTTATAAGACCTGGATTAAATTGAGGATTGTGTGAAATATGGAAATTCCCAAAATGGTGCCATTTATTACTTACACTGCATATTTCTATTTTGATATCACAGATAAGTGTCACAGTCTTCTTGAAAGGCAAAGCTTTTGCTGGCACAGAGAATCTTCCTCACTGGTTGACACTTATGCCGATGTATATATGGATATTGATATTCTTTACTCAGGGTCATAAGGTAAGAAAATACATGGTGCCATTATTGTATTACAACATACACATTTGGGTTTACATGGTCAGACATACACATTTTATCATCGTAAACAACCCCAAGATTGCGAATAGTCTTAGACGGTAAAACCTCAGTATTGTCGAGAAAAAGACTGACATTACCTAACTTGTTCAAGTTATAAGGAGATGCCGCAACAAAGAATTCAGTCTTGTCTTGGTTCAACTTGAGTTTGTTTTCAATCATTCATTGCTGAATGTCAGCAACACACCTTGAGTGTCTAAACAGCGCACATTGGCCATCACTAGGAATATTAGGATCAGGTGTCAGAAAAACTTGGATATCATAAGCATAATCGTGATATTTCACGTTACGATGGCATAATATTTTGCCGACAACATGAGTGTAGTACTCAAAACATAATGGCCCTGAACTGTCGATTTGGCCCTGAAATGTCGATTTGACTCACGTTTCTAGTGTGATAATAGTTTAAAAGCAATCAATTCAAGCAAACTAATTCATTTCAAGCTGAAAATAGTAATATTTTGACCAATTGGGTAAAATTTAAATCTTAAAAAAATAGAAGAAAAAAATGTTGGCCTTATTTTTTTCTATTTGACTGTTTTTTTTGCAGGAGGAGAGATTCTTATTTCCCATCTATCCACTGATATGTTTGGCAGCGTCAGTATCCATGTCTCATATACAGGTAAGATAAGTCTACACTGCACGATGGCCATTTATGTTCCACTTACCTAATCACTTTTATACCGGCGATATATTAGCCAGTCATAAATTCTCCAATTCCCAGATTAAGCAGCCCAGTGGTCATGCCCTAAAGAAGTATTTTGATGTAAATCCCACACATGGCCTTGCTTAATTATAGTTAACAATGGCAGCAGACTAACAGCCTGAAAAATAGACACTCTAAGGCCTCAGCATAAAATAATAATTGAAAAAAAGAGTAAAAAGTCACATACATTTTTCGCTAAATAAACAATATAAAAGCGCTTTTATTTTGTTTCCCTGCTACAGAAATTGTACCACAAGATGTTTACACCTCATCTACAACAGCATTACTCCTGGTCATCTAACTGGCTTGTAGGGATCGTAGCATTGGTTTTTACTATAGTATCATTGTCACGGTCAGGAGCATTGTTTTTTGGTAAGTACACTACAATTTTGTCACGTACCGCCCTAACATATAACAACTTCACCGAGATATACCAGCAACATTTGGGAGCACCAGCCAGGATTTGAACCCGGGACCTTCCACATAAATGTTGAGCGCGCCAGCGTATAGGCCAAAAGAGGACTTCCCCGTCAGGTCTATGACACTAACACACTTATACCTCGTGACACCCATCCAGACAAGGCACGACCTTAATGTCAATGTTGGCAGGTATGAAAATGTAGGGGGACGAGCCCAAATTTTGTTTCATAATATTGAAACATGTAGACAAAATGTGTGTGATTTTGCAAAAAAGATTTCTGAAGCCATCTTGATTGACAAATTGAGCTTATTTAAGTTCAGATTATGAAACATTTGGGGGGAGTGACAAATTGAGCTTATTTTAAGTATTGGTTATGAAACAATAGGGGTGTGTGACAAATTGATCTTATTTAAGTTTAGATTATGAAACATTTCGGGGGGGGGGGGGAGACATCCCCCCGTCTCCTGCTTGTGCCGCCTATGAATGTCACACATGTATAAAGTATAAAGAGAGAACATATCCTGTTGTTGTTGTTGTTGCATACAGTTATTGAAGACAAATACAGAATCATTCAACCACAAAATCCTAAAAAAAACACCCTTTTTCATTTTCATTCCTTTAATTATTTTGATGTCCTCTTGCAGGCTACCATACACCATTAGACCTCTACCCAAATCTGTATGCAATATCAGAAGATATGCTGTTGCTGTTCTTGCATACAGTTATTGAAGACAAAGACAGAATCATTCAACCACATGATCCTTAAAAACACTGATTTTCATTCCTTTATTTTGATATCCTCTTGCAGGCTACCATACACCATTAGACCTCTACCCAAATCTGTATGCAATATCAGAAGATAAAGAGATCCACACATTACCAGCTGACAAGATCGTCAATGTATGCGTAGGCAAAGAATGGTACCGATACCCTAGCAGTTTCTTTCTACCGAATAACTGGAGGTTACAGTTCATCCAGTCAGAGTTCAAAGGTCAACTACCCAAACAGTACGGCTTGGAAGAGAACGCAACACAAGTTATACCCACGCATATGAACGATTTAAATTTAGAAGAGACTTCACGATATGTGAGTATCATTCAGTCGGTTTTTTCTGGTATATCATTAATTTCTTTTAGATTGATCCGATGTCACTACATAGTATCAAATCAAGATACATGTATATCAAATATGTATTTCCATAAAACATAAAAACATCTAACAATTTCAAAAAGCAAACAAACCTTATGAAGGAGTATAGCCCGGAAAGCCAACTAGGCCAATTAATATAATAGCCTCCTACAGGGTAAGTCAGAAAGAATAGGCACTTTTATCACAAAATGCACCCAAATTTAGGCATGCATATTCAAAACCAATACCACCTTAAAGACCTATGATTTGGCTTTCATTCAAAAGAAGAATTAAACAAATTGACCATGGCACTATTATCATGTTACCCTAATTTTAGTAAAGCACCAAATTTTGAAGCCAATCCACGGGATGGTTGAAATATCAAGCCATTCCTTAATGAGGTTTGCTTCATGAATCAGCTCAAAAGAAGGAAAATTGACCAACCGTCTCGACTTCAAGATATTTGGCACCTGAGGGCCTATATAACTCACCTGTATACGTTGAATGGTTTATTTATTTCAGATTGATATCAGTAAATGTCACTACCTAATAGATTACGATTCGCCTACAGCCACCAAAAGAGAGCCGAGATATTCAGAGTTAACGGAGGAGTGGGAGGTTTTAATAAGTCTACCATTTTTAGATGCACAAAGGTAAGCTCAATAGAGACAAATTATTCTAAGGGACGACGTCAAAACTCGACCTGTGCCAATTCTAACCCGTCCGGTTCAATGCAGTTCGTTTGGGTGAAATGTTTGTACTGGTTTATGAATATTCATGCATGCAACTCGGCTGGGCCTCGCTGTCCTTTACATAATGCTGTCCCCCTGTTAGTAGAGCAATGGGCTCCATACACACTGTACTATGTAGGATATTACAGGATGGATACCCAACAGAGGCTGAAATAAATACCTTTATTCTCATTGCAATTTGCTTCAAATACTTGTTCACGAGTGATTTTGCCTTTCTATTTGTCTTCCCCAGATCACATAGGTTCTTCCGGGCATTCTACGTACCCTTTATATCACAACATTTCAACACATATGAAAACTATTCAATAATGAAAACCAAAAGGAGGAAATCCAACAATGCTGGTAAAAAGAAAAGTGCGCCCTCTGCAGCACAGGACACCGACAATCATTGACGTAGGGACAGTGTGAAATGTGTGTCGAGTTTATTCCATTCTAAAGAATCGAAAGTAAGGCAAACAGAAAAACAAGTTTGTTTCCAGTAGCAAGCCTGAAAAGTCAAATGCAAAATGCATTTATTGTTTTGCTCAAATTCTTAGTGGAGATTCACTTGAAATGGATTTATTTAGTCAAATCTGTGCATTTTTATTACTCTTATGCTCGCTTTGCCGTATGTGGCCAATCGCCATCTTGAAACATGTTGGACACAATTTCAATAAAATATGGCGCCCTAACAATATTTGTTCCTGTTTTTTCTATTAAAAAAATAAATGTGTAAGAATCACATCTCAGTGAAATGCGCGTGCAATACTAGAAACAAACTTGGTTTTATTGTTTGGCCTAATCAACATTGTAATGAGAGGAATACAAATATCAACACATTAATGGAGGGAGAGTATGACGCAACACATTGATGGAGGGAGAGTATGACGTACACCAAGTTTAAACCATTGTACGTACCAAAGAAATCTTGATTTTAATGAGAGGAATTACATTTAAACACATTAAAAATTTAGTTATGAAAACCCAAAGGGAGAAAGCCAACAATGCTGCTTAAAAAAAGGTGCGCCCTCTATGGCAAAGGACACCAACAATCATGGATGAAGTGTGAGCAGGGTGTGTCAAATTGCCGATCGGAAGCTACTGCATCCAGGAACTTTAATTTTTGTGTTATCATATCTTGGTGGCGCTGTAGCGCTGTCTATCGTCTGCTTAGGTATAGACTTGAATCAAGTCTGTCAGACACAATTAACAACGGTAAGGTGTATATTTCAATGAAAGTGACAAACTGAGCTAAAATTGTATTAAACAAACAATTAAACATGATTTAATCGTATTCAGGGTGATAAAACCCTGCAGCACGTGAGGTTTTTGTGATAATTTTTGAAACTGCACAATTTTTCAGGATTTTTTCCACCCGTCATTTACGTATGCACAGTTTATGAGTTTCCTATCTCAACATTAATAGTATCCATGTGGAGAGTGTGAGATATCCTACATACCAAAATTAATCAGCACTTTATTGAGAGATCTAGAAAACTTGTGTATAAGCAAATTGCCTATATACTCTACAGGGCATGTCAAAAAGTGTCCCATGTGAAACATGAAATTGGATTAAGTAGTAATCTTGTTCAGCAATATTTAATGTGTCAGAATATTTTTTTTCTATCCATTTTGGACCTTTATGAGAATCGTCATTCAGTGTGTATTGGACATAATCAATCAAATCAATAATAATCTACCTACGAGTACTAAATATGGATAGTTGAATTTGAGCAGAAAACATATTTTATCCATATTATCACAAACCATTATTTGAATATTAGATGTATTTTAAACAATACATTGATGTATCCTATTTAAATCATCATTGGAATCTCAAAAACTGGGTTTTTTCAATTGATAATCAAATTCCTGTTCAAAAGTGGCCAAAGTGGGATTTGCACTCTTGTGACTGAATTTATCATATCTATGGAGTTAAGGGGCGACATTTAATGGGATCAAGTGCATTTGATAGAGGACTTATAGGGCTTACCTACCTACAGTTGTTTTGAAAACTAAAAAAATCCATGGGATGCATTTTTATTATTTGTGTCCTCATGGGACACTTGTTTTTACACTCCCTGTATGTCATCTCAAGTTGGAAGGTGTCGTTATTATTAGTAATCTAGTCATAAGCATTTTCTGACATTCTCTGATCCTATGGGTGCAAATGCCATTGCATTTCCAATGACATGTGTACAGGGGTGTATCTCCATTTTGTTCCAAACCAGCCTGCTAGGTAGGTTACAAGCAAAAATTACCAGCCCAAATGCAAACTTACCACCAGCCCAACAACATCACTCATCACAACATTTCTGTTACAAGATACAGTGGAACCTCGTTAACACAAACTCTGTTAACACAAAATTCTTGTTAACACAAAGTGTTATTCAAATCCCAAGCTTATGTTATACCATTATAAAAATGACTGGATAACACAAATTCCTGTTAACACAAACTAAAATGCAAGGCCCAGGCAACTTTTTGTTGACAAGGTTCCACTGTAATCCTGGCCTTGTGTTTAATGTTGGCCTCAAAATAAATGGTGGGCTTGTTTTTACTGATGTTTGTGAATATTGTAAAATACTTATGCAGTTTACTCAAAAGATAGACATGCCCTTGTATAACATTGATATAATAAGGTTTGATTGAAAGTTGACTATAAGGAATGTAGAGCATTTGAGTGGTGTTATGTCAGGCATACACCAACATTCTTACTGGCCAGCCAGGTGGGTATTTTTAAAAGTTTCCAGCCCGATGCAAAATGTAGACTGGCGAGCGGGTACTAATCAGCCCTGCATGTGTATATTAAACATAAGATGTGATGAATGGAATATTTGCCGAATTAACCCCAACTTGATGTGACACAGGAGTATATAACAGATTTGTAAAAAATATATGCATTGAGATTTTATTAGTCATATTGATGTTATAAGCTTACTTGTGATATGTTTGTGTAGGAGGAGAGATACAGGGTGTCTCAGAAAACAACTAAACCATAGAAGTGCCCAAGTTGAAGCTACAATTATACATTTCATGCTATTTCACATATCTTGAAAGTCTAAGTCAGCTTATGAATACCAGGTGGTTAAAAAAAAAGTTGACCCAAGTTCAAAGTATTTTTTCAACCACATTTAAAGTTTCAGAGAATTTGTGTTTACATAGTCTTAACCAACAGTAAGTTTTGAAATTATCCTGAAAAGATGGCACGTTTAGCTTGTTTGGTTCTTCAGATATATGGTTCATTACAGAAAACATGTACAAAACTGACTTGTCCAAGGGAGCGTCATTTAGTTGTTGACTTCAACAAAACATCATGCTCTAGTTTCAGAATTGAAAAGCCCGCCCTGACAAAGTATCCCAATCTCTATGCTTATGTGCCATTCACATTCAACAAAGAAATGTAGGTACGTAAGTAGGTAATGTCAAGCACCAGACAAATGTTTCAGATGTCTCCTTTTTCTCCATTTTTTTACAATTTGTGACCAATCGTGTGTAAGTCCACTTTGTGCATTCCATCTCTACTAAAGGACGCTCCCGTGGACAAGGCAGTTTTGTGCATCCTTTCTGTACTGAACCATATCTGAAGAACCAACCAAGATAAATGTATCATTTTTTCAGGATCATTTCAAAACTTACTGTTGATCAAGACTAAGTAAACACATATTCTCTGAAACTTCAAATGTGGTTTAAAAAAATCCTTGAACTTGGTCAACTTTTTTTTTAACCACCCGGTAGAGCAAACATATTCGGACTGTATGAATCCATACATGCTGTGTTCATTTGTACTTTCTAAATATGTAACATTAATGAACCTTCCATATCAGATGTAACATTAATGTAGGCACACAAAAAGGTTTGTCTCAGAAATGTTTTATAAAAAAGCCAAGTGCTGTGCAATTTGTTTTAAAGAATGGGCTATGAGGTATAAGCGATTATACATGCTGTGTTTATTCGTACTTTCTAAATATGTAACATTAATGTAGGCACAAAAAAAGGTTCGTCTCAGAAATATTCTGCAAAAGGGCTAAGTGCTGTGAAATTTGTTTTAGAGAATTGGCTACGAGGTATGCGATTAAAAGAAAAAAATATCGGCCATGTTTATTTTGACCGGTTTCCGAATTATGCATATCATATTTGTGTTGATTCAAGCTTACAGCGAACCACAGGGGGGGGGGGAAGAAATAAAAAATGCATCGCCACTGCGTAGAGCTACGCGCTAAAGATTATTTCACTTACCAATGCGTGCAGGTTTCTGAGATGAACCTTCTTTTGTTGGCCTTTATAGTACACAATTTATCTGTACAATGCAAGTTGTATCAAACTATCAGTACCTCAGTACATTCATGCCTGCCATGTTGTACACAAAATTCAAATCATGAGCCCTTACCATGTAGTACCAGTAATTCATATTCCCAAATGTAATGGAGGGTATTCATATTCATGAAGGGAAAATGTAAATTGGATGTACCAAGCAGGTAGGTAGGGATTTGTTGCCAGCAAAATGAAAATTGACCCAAACATTTCCCAATTTTCGGGGGGAAATGGACCCATATATTTACCGGAAACCTTTAATTTCCCCATATATTTGACAGATTTTGCTCAAATGTCGGTGAAAACAGCAAAATGAAGGATTTTAGACCCATAAATTAACCAAAAATAGCTTTAAAAAGGGGCCATCCATTTACAGGAGAGTGAAAATGGGACTCTATTTGGCGGCACATCCCCATAACCTCAATCCACTAAGTACCCCCTTCCCCGGCTTTATAAAGAGTGGGAGAGTTAAGTGTTGAATAGCAATAATGTTACTGTAAAATAATGTCATGTTTGTAACTGTATTGTGATTGTATTGTTATTGTGAATGAATAAGTGTAAACGTTATTTGGCCAAGGAGAAAAAAACCCAACAAAACTAATTTTTCAATATTTTTCCAAGACATTTTGTGTATGCATTGTACCTTTTGATGTGATACATAACATACACAAGTTGAAAATTGTCTCTAAAGAGAAATGATCTATAATCATGGCAAGTTGATTAACGAGTAAAAATATATAAACATTGTTTTCTTTATACCGTACCTTGTTTCCAACTGTCTTTCTTTTTTAAGTGAACTTCTTGTCTTATTATTCTACATAGCCATCTTTTTTTCTACTTTATTTAGTTGCCATAATTTGCTTGGACAAAATTCCAAATACAGGGTGAGTTAGAAAGAATCGCTTTAAAGGCCTATACTTTGGCTTTCAGTCAAAAGAAGTTAAAAAATCGACCATTGCGTAATCGTGTTACACTAGTTTGAGCAAAGCCCCAACTTATGAAGCCAATCCATGGGATGGTCGAGTTATTAAGTCATTTCTTAATGTATTCTAATGAGGTTTGCTTTCTGAAGCAGCAGATATGCATCCTTTTACTTTTCTTTTTTGAATTCAGGCTTTTTTATTACTCATAATCTCAGTTCTATTCATTTTCAGTTATTTTAAGACTTAATGTCCAAAATTCATTTGCCTTTTCAGGTTTTTCACTAGTTTAATTGATTAGCATCTCTGAATCGGCCATTTAACAATACTACGTCTAGTGCAACAAAGGGCTATCTGTATTTTTGGCCAAAATGAGATTTTGGTATCAAAATGATCCGCAAAAGACCTAATTTTCCAAATGATTTATAATGCACAACGTTCCAGGTTTGAATAGCATTTCTTTCCAACTTGTCAGAACCTATAGGTGACAATGATGGGTACAAATCTTGAATTCACTTTTTCTCAAAATAGCCGAAATGCAGATAGCCCTTTGTTGCACTAAACCCTTGCTGTGTTATTAATAGCCTTTCCATGGCTTGGCTTTAAAATACCGGGTTCTACTCAAATTGTTGTAACATTATGATGCAATGTTCGAATATTTTGAATATGGTCCGTTCCGACTCGCCCTGTAGGCAAGTGTGTGCTGCATAAACCTGGAAGTATTTTTCAACACATAACAAAAATGCATTCCCTATACAGGGTGACCCAATAAAACGTTTACCCAAAATGAAAGTGATATTTTTCCACTTCCTGTAATTTGATATGTGTTTTTTATCTTATTATAAAGAATGGGTAATGGAGCATCTACCCTGAAAAAATTATTTATTTTGGTTGAGTGGTTTTCAAGTTATGGTCTATTGAACATTGCTTTAACAAAACAGACTTGTCCTTGGAGCAAAGGCATGATTGAACACAAGTGAGACATCAAAACTAATCCTTTTTGATGTTGCAGTTGTGTTTAACCATGCCTAAGAAAAATGATGCTCCGTGGACAAGTCTGTTTCGCTGAAGTTATGTTCAATGGACCATATCTTGAAAACCACCCAACCAAAATAAATATTTTTTCAGGGTAGATGCTCCATTACCCCTTCTTCATAATAAAATAAATACCACAGATCTCAGGTTACAGAAAGTGGGAAAAATATCACTTTCATTTTGGGTAAACTTTTTATTGGGTCACCCTGTACACAGCCACCGGCAAATGCCAGTTTGGTGTAATGTTTATAGGTCAATAAATGCGTGTACGTGTTGTTTCAAGAGAATTAGACAAATCAATGCATGCGCACTGATGTCGATGTGTGAATAATGGCACGACCCGCAGGGGAGTGCTATTGTGAGCTTATCAACATTTGCGCAAGTGGATTGATTTGTCTAATTTTTCGAGAAACAAAACATACGCGTGTATTGACCTAATTCATACACGACACTATACAGATCAAAATTCACAATTAAAGCATAGTTTTGATCTATGTAAAAACGAATAAAACATGTTAACAAGTTTGCTAACACCCGCAGCGAAATCTGCGAGCCCACGATTCCTGAACAACGCACACGCAAAGTGCATTAGACACTTTCAATGCACTCCGCGTATTTCAGTTTCTTGCTTTCTGATTGGTTCGACACTACCAAGAGTGTATAATGAATTGACTATAACAGGTCATCATGCCTGATCAACAAGGTCAACAAAGTCGGATCGTGTAACGATGACATGATAGACCCTTTCATATATTGTCAAGTCCGAAGATCGGGTGAAACATTTTAGGAAATGTTGCTAAAATCAACAACAGTCGCTTACATACACACCCCTACATTGTCACTAGGAATGAGTAGAGCGTAGTAACTCATTTGTTAATTGTATTGCTTTGTTGTCAACAGCAAAAGTTGAATGTCCAGGGCAGCCTAGCTATATGAACAATATTTTGTTGTGTGTCTAAATCATGTTAGAGCAATAAACACCTTTTCAAAGTTGTTTGAGTTGAGATCACCAACATCAAGTATCTAATATGGCTTTAAATTAACATCCGACTTGTATAAATTTAACTTCACACTTTTGATAAAAAACATCACTTATGTTTTTCTTTATATTTGAGAAGTTTCATTTGCTAATATCTCATATTGGTCAAATGGAATATATTGCATGCTGCATCTGAACTCTTCAAATAGGGAAGCTTGGGAGTACAGGCTGTCCCAAAATGATTACTACCCATCGATGCCCAAAGTTCAATAATTTTTGTCATCAAAATCGATGGGATTAGGTCTGCTGTTTTTACATCATCTTTGTCATACTGTACTATTTTATTAGAATTTTAGATCATGAATATCAGATTTATCAAACTCAAGATACATCCCATTATGTAAAACATGGTAATTTTACCTTTTTGACAAAGTGTTAAAAAAAATGTGTGTGCTATTTATTACAGCTTGTTGTATTACAGCTTGTTGTATTCTCATAATCTCTTGTCTATTCAATATAATCTTGTGTGTCTTTCTGTTGTAACTGTTATCAGTTATGGGTGTTCAAATCATTAATAATTATTCTCCTTAATTCAATTTAACAGGTAAAAGAAGTTTGTCACACTTGAGTGACCCTGTGCATTGTTTTATTTGACAAGTGTTTAGCGACTTCTAAATGAAGTGGTATTTGGTGAATCACCAGTGGCTTGGATTTCATTTTCACGTTGGATAATGGATTTGTGAGGTTAAGGGGGCTGTGCACCTTCGTATAGCCTCCGTAAAACTGCCGTAACTTCTTCATTATTCATTTAATCTAGATAAAAGTATACATTTTTTTGCAGGAAAGGGTTCAATATATCCAACTATGATCATGAAAATTGACCATTTTGGAGAAAATTATAAAAAACACGTTTTTTGACCCATTTTAGGTTTGGAAAAGATAACTCAAAATATATTTTGTCAAATTTTGTCATACTAGTTTTATTATATTCCTCATACAATTCCCTAGGAATCGTTTTTTGATTTTTTGAAAATATTTATTATTTTTTGAATTAGAGACCAAAAAGTGCTGGCACTTTTTGGTCTCTTATTCAAAAAATAATGAATATTTTCAACAACAAAAAACGATTCCTAGGGAATTGTATGAGGAATATTATGAAACTAGTATGACAAAATATATTTTGAGTTATCTTTTCCAAACCTAAAATGGGTCAAAAAACGTGCTTTTTATAATTTTCTCAAAAATGGTCAATTTCATGATCATGGTTGGATTCATTGAACCCTTTCCTGCAAAAAAATGTATACTTTCACATAGATTAAATAAATAATGAAGAAGTTACGGCAGTTTTACGGAGGCTGTACCTGAAGGTGCACAGCCCCCTTAAACACTAAGGGACTATATCATTTTTAGCAAGTTTGTAGGAAATTGCATCCCCAATATGAAAAAGAAGTCTAAGCCACTGCTAATTACCCATGACCACGTCTTTACCTGTTTAAATGTCCCTCATGCGTGACGATCCATTTTTACTCTTCAAATTGAATCAAAATGAAGAAGTATTAATGGTTTGAACAAAAATATGATACAACAGCAGTTTGAAATAGAAAGGAACCAAAGCTATTAGCAGACAAGCGATTGAGAGAATGTATTAGTTTCTTTCAAACAAGCTGTTTAAAAACCTTTTTTTTTTTGCACTTTGCCAAAAAGGTGAAATCACCATGTCTTACACAACGGAGTTTAACTTCAATAAAATAAGTCCGATATTCATGATCTAAAATTCTAATAAAAGGGTAGAGTATAGCAAATATAATAGATAAACAACGGATCTAATCTCATTGATTTTGATGATGAAAAAAAACAAAACTTGGGCATCGATGGGTACTAATCATTTTGGGACAGCCTGTAGTCAAATCCACACAATTTTATTTTGACTGAAAATAATTAGCACACAATGATAGCAATAAATGTGAATCTTTTTGCAAAAGAAAGTTTTAATAAACCAACAAGACCAGTCTGTTTTTGTAATGTATACAATCATGTACATCTATGTAAGTGATACAATAAACATTAATGTTATATTGTTAACATACACTATAACTTTATCTTTTCTTGTAACATTATAGATTTTCAATCCGCTACTGCTGTTTTGTAGGGATATCTCTTATTTTCAACTTCCACTGAAATATACCAGTTTTTTGTTTCAGTTTCAGTTTTATTTCTTTTTCTTCAATATTCTAGTAAAGCAATATTGGATCGATCTCTTCCATTTACATCCAGTAGAATTAGCATCAATTGAAGCTCACTATATACTTAATATTCTCCCCCCCCCCCCCCCCCCCATGTTCCTACTTCACATTATGGGCCAACACAGCCTTAACATTTATTTAGGAGTACAATTAGTCTACTAAGCCACTATACTGAGGAAAGTGTGTGACCAAACACTGCCTCATCCTTCAACCTTTCCCTAATCAAATTTGATATTATTATAATTAAGAATTCTCACATTTTTCTTGATACCTGCAGAATTGTGGAATGAAACATTTTACCACCCCTTCTCTAAAGAAAAGAATGTTGTAAACATTTGAATTTCATTTTTGTAATACATAGGTTTTCATGCAACACATCATTTGTGAGAAAATTAAAAATGGTAAAATAATTCCAAGTACGCAACATTGTTCAATGTAATCACTAAATTGCAAATTCAAATATGGCCGAGCGTGAAAATCAAAACCAAAAAAATAGTAATCACTAAATTGCAAATTCAGCAATGTTCAAAAATGGTCAAATGTGGCCGAGCGTGAATATTAAAACCCACAAAAATAACCATTTTATGGTTAAATAAATTTTTGTACTGGCAATAATTCAAACATTTCATGACTGTAAACAAACCAATAGCTCAGCTTATTAACACTACTGTATCAGTCACAATGCCAGTTATAAGTTAGTCTAATCTGGTAATTGTATTCATTTTTGTAACAATATCAGCATAGATTCCTATCTCTTTGAAATCACAATTCCACCTTTGTCTGATAAGTATTTTTATTTGATATTATCCTTATCAAACCTGTGATAGAATAATGGTATTCAAATTGTACTATTTGTTTAACCTTTCCATGTGGCTATTAGTTTTACCATATACAAAACAGATTTTTCAGAAAACTTTCCCAACTTTCAAAGTCCCTCAAGAATTACTGAACCAATACTAGTCATGTCTGTACTTATTTTAATGCATTTCTCATGGTGATTCTACATGTGGTGATGAAATTAAATGATTTTGACATTTTTGAAACATTTTGTGACATTTTGGAATGTCGTCTGCAGACGACTGCCGGAAAGTGTTAAAGTTGACGGCTTTACCCATGTCAATTCCAGAGCCCTCACATCTTGGGTTATTACTGTCAGCAAGGGTTTGCCCAAAAGTAACATTGTATTGATCGAGTGGAAACTGTATAGCATTACTTTATATGTGGTCCTTTTATTTAAATTAATCATGAATGTAAACTAATCCTCTGTGTATTCAAATGGCTCTGGTGGTTCGGGTTCGTCTTCTTCCTCTTCCTCCATCTTGGGTCCTCCGGCTGTGATGATAAAAAGATGAAAAACAGGAAATGAATAAATTGCAATTCAGGTGTAGGATGGATAAGCAGCTTGTCACAAGTCCTAACGCGGAAACAGCCAGATTAATAAGCCAAGCTTCAGAGTAAAAGAGACTTATTCAAGACGACAATGATGTCAAATCAATATTTTGCATCTTTCATCATAAAATGTGACGTAATCAAGGGAAATGAGTCGCATGTCGGCAGTTTTGAATTTTGATATTTGTCCATCATTTAAAAGAAGTTGAAAATGCTACAGTATGGTCCAAACCTCATTAAAAGTTTTTCTAGTTTTTAAGTTACAAACAGTTTATCAACTGAGAAAACAAAGTAAAACATAAGAATTTGTCACTTCTTTTTACCTGTAACTCAAAATCAATACGACTCATTCCGCTTGATCGCGTCACAAATACATATAATTGCAACATGGAATTATTTCGATTTCCATGAGTATGACGGAAGATGGAAAATATTATTTTTAGCAGTCTTTTAATTAACAGTAACATTTACTCTTCCAGTCCAATGTATTCATTTTCAAGCCCCTATCTAAACATCAAGCTATTTACACTAGGAGAACTGAAACAGTGTAATCGTCATACTTTTGGCTTCAATTTGGCATCAAATAGCTTCATTTGGCATCCGAATGCATTCAGTGAAGTCATATTTGGCATCAGTAAAGTCTAGCCTGGCCTAGCCTATCCTATTCTATTCTTGGCTTCAAATATTCCTTTGAAGTCAGGGCCGTCAGAAGGGGGGGTGCGTTGGGTGCGGACGCACCCCCTCTTGAAAATCTCTTTTTTTTTAACTTTTTTTTTTAGGGTAACATGTTGTTTTATGAATGGAAAATGGGGTCAACGATGGCAAGATACATGAAAATTGTGTCCTAAATTCGCTGTAATGCTCAGAGCTTCCGGGGGCTTCGCCCCCTGGATCCCCACCCGTTATTGGCTTCGCGCCAGAGGCGCTCGCATCGTCAGCGTGCTGCAGCACTAACACTCTGACGTCATACTACTACTTCGGTAAAAAATCGTGAAAACGCACCCCCCTTTCCGGTAAAAAGTCGTGAAAACGCACCCCCCATTCCGGTAAAAAATCGTGAAAACGCACCCCCGTTGGGCAAAAGTTGCTGACGGCCCTGGAAGTTGTATGCTAAGTACAGGGTGTCCCAAAAGTCTATGCACGTTTTTGAAGAGTCATATCTCATAAAATATAAATCATATGGTATTAATTTAACCATATTTCGATAGACGAGATTTGGGAAATTATTTTGATACCAAACACAACCCTATAGGTGAACCCACAACATTATAAAACTGGTTGAAAGTTTTTGGCCATTTGCCAGACCCACCAAATACCAAGTACCACACATAAAATCAGGTGCTCATAAATTAACGGTATGAAAGCAACGTTGCGCATTAGTCACAGTTCACTGCTTACCTTGCAACATCAATGTTTACCAACGTTCACTCACAACATAAATAGGCGTAGTAGACAACATTGCACAGCCAAAGTCTTCATTCAAGATGGTTTACAGCATAGATAAGCGAATACAAATTGAATGGTTCTACGCTGAAACAATGAACTTTATTCCTCCTAAGTATAAAATTCAATTTTTGCAGAAATAGATATTTTACTTCTAGGGTGGCATTACAAACAGATGTTACTCCAATGTTTGGTATCAAAATTATTTCCCACATCTCCTCTTTCTAAATATGTATTCATATTTTCAATACGACTTATATTTTGTGAAATACAAAGCTTCAAAGTCGTGCATAGACTTTTGGGACACCCTGTACATGATTGTAGTCAATGATCTAGGAAGTGGTAAACAGCCATGGCAAAGATTAGTAGAAACCATTATGGTATGACGGGCTCTACTTACCTGCTACGTTCTGTACAATCTTCTCTGGTTCGGCTGCATCATTGTCCCTTAGCATTACTATACCACCAATTTGAAGCTGTAATCAACAAAACAAACACATATTTGAACATTGGGTTAGAAACCTCCAGATGTTCATCACAATATTCTACTACTCATTTTACCCCCAATAAATCAGTGACCAAGCTCCATTTCAGTAATTTTTTACTTTTCGGGATCTAAAAATATAAAATATCACATAAATCAAACCTTGATTTGATGAGAACATTTCTTATTGAGTTTTGTTAACAAAACAAACAAAAAATGAAATTAAAAAAGACCAAAGACCAAAAATATCATAGATCACTTATTAAATAATTGCCTCATTTACTTCTATTGTATAGATAGATTCATCTTAATTATTTTTCTTAAGTTTTCAACTCTTCTTAGAAAGTTTGTTTAAGAATTGATGAGTTGATCTTCATGACACAGAGCCTTGGTCAAACTTCATAACTTGGCTCTCTTAATAAAGCTCAACTCCGTAAAAATGCTTACATATTCTTCGTAACCAGGCTTAAGAATAGTTAAGAATAACTCTTCCTAAGTTCACTTAAGGCCAAACAAAGAAGAAGGTCTGTCTCAGAAGCCCGCCCGCATTTGGTATGTGCGCGTAGGTCTATGCGCTGGGGGCTAAAAAACTTCTTTTTGGGGGGAGGGGGGATTTTGTTTTGATTTTTTTTTTTTAATTTTTTTTAAATTTTTAAAAAAGTTCTCTGTGAGCTTGGATAAGCAAAAAAAATTGCAAAAAAAAAATTAAAAAGAATTGCATGCCTCATACCCTATTTTCTAAAAAAGAAAAAAAAAAAAAAATTCGCACAGCACTTAGCACAATTTTTCTGAGACAGACTTTCTTCTTTGTTTGGCTTAACTTTTATGCAAAAGGGCCCTGCAGGTGGTCTACTCACATCTTTGATTGGCTGATATCGGCTTTTCACCGGCATATGCAGAACCCGCAGTTGAGCCTTCATCACACGGGCTGGGTTGGAAAGCATTTCAAAATTAGGTTCTGGCTCTTTCTTCTCTTTCTTTTCCTCTTTCTTCTCCTCTTTCTTGTCTCCTTCCTTCTCTCCATCTTCCTTCTTGATCTCCTTGGCATCTTTCTTCTCTTCTTTCTTCTCATCTTTCTTCTCCTCTTTCTTCTCCTCTTTCTTCTCCTCTTTCTTGTCCTCTGTTGCCGTGTCAACCTCCATCTTTTCAGAAGTCTCTTCCTTGACAGCATCTTTGCTGGTGTCCTTTTCCTTAACCTCTTCTTTGGTCTCTTCTTTCTTGGTGCCATCATCCTGATGGTTTCAAAGTATAACAAAGTCTTATTAAGATAATAGTCTGGTGCTAAATTGCCATACAAATATTGCCTGTTTAAGTTGTTGCTGAATACAAATTGCAACCCATATAAATTAATTATTAATAATAACCCTTTTTGAGCGCCTTACTTTAGTGAGAAAACCCCAAAGCGCTCCACAACAGAAGAATTAAATTAGTAAAAGTACCAAAGCAAAATACAACTATGATCTTAAATCATAATTACAAAAGCATATTTTAAAAACAAACCCTTGATATACATTAAGTAAAAATGCATTAAAAAGCCAAAAGCAAACTGTACCAAATAAAACAAACAATATCTTAAATGGTCAATGATCCGTACGCATTGCACGAGGGAAAGTTGCTACAAAAGAATGCATAACACTTAGCATCTCAACTTGAAAAATAAGGCGCAATTTTACAAAGAAACAAAACCAAGGGCTGCATATATACAAGATGACTTTGTTTTA
Source organism: Ophiura sarsii (assembly GCA_035610835.1). Lineage (NCBI taxonomy): Eukaryota > Metazoa > Echinodermata > Ophiuroidea > Amphilepidida > Ophiuridae > Ophiura > Ophiura sarsii. The sequence continues at coordinate 22,381,685 of CM069454.1, forward strand.
ATGTCCACATGCATAGATCCTCCAAGGATGTGGGACACTTTCCATCAAATATTTTGATTAGGGGGAGGACTACACAATCACCACCTACCAAATATTGATGTCTATGTTTGATTATGACCAAAACAAGATTGACCATATAAGCTTTAAAAAGTGTCAAGGTTTTACAAGTTTCGCACAGATTTGTTTAAATCTAAACCATATAATTGGTCATTTTAAGTTCAATATTGCAAACAATTATTGTGCGTCTTACAAGTATTTGTACCACTCTGTGACTAAAAGTTGACTAAAAGGTGCTATAGTGTGATGCAGCACATCAGAAGAGGGGACTTTGCAGCATTTTTTTCCTCAAGATATCAATGAAAACGGACGGAAAGGAGTAATTTTCACTCGTAAAATCTGAATGCCTTGATCAATTTTGATATAAATTTGGTGTCATTTTAAAGCTTAGAAAATGCTCTGAAAGCACGCATAATAATCTCAAAATTGACTTCACCTACAATGTCCCCCTTTTGATGTGATATATTAACTTTAAATAAAAACATAGGCAAACAATCCAAAAAAGCATGCCTCCAGCAAGGGATTATGAAAACTATATGTGATGTGTTCTACTGAAACCAGACGGAATTGGGCAGAGCTCAAAACTGAGAAATAGTACAAAACCTAATTTGGGGTGATTTTGGGGGAATTTGAGTTTCTTGTAAATAATTAATCTTCAGAGTGTTTATAAGATTATTGTGAAAGTTTCAGTTTAAAAAATAAAAAATAAATTTAAAAAAAAAAATTGATTTTGATTTTGATTTTTTTTAAAAGTACATTGTAAGTACTATTGTAAGTACATTGTAAGTACATCTTTAAAGGACGATATCTCAGTTTGGAATTTTCATAAAGACGAACTTGATGATTTAACTCCGCTTCGGGAAGTCCGATTAAAAAAGAAAAGAAAGTGACATTGTAAAGCTGAAGTTCTCTACTTTAATAATCAGTTACTAACTCAATTTTGATATCTTGCCCAATTGTGGCTGGTTTCGGTACAACACATCAAATATATCACCTTTACTTACGGCATTTTTCATTAACCTTGTGTAAAAACAAATCTATACCTGCACTGTGACTGACTAATCTTAACTTACCACATCCATCTTCTCTTCCGTTGGATCTTTCTTCTCCCTCTTCTTGGCTTTAGCCGTTGTAGACAGCACTGCAGTAGCTACCTTCTCCTTTTCCTTCTCCTTGGGAGCTTCCAGAGAGGGTGGGTAGGCATACTGGGATGGCTTGGCATTGGAACGTATTTCAACCACTGGCATCTAAACAATTACAAGAGAAGGGTATTGATAAGTCTGTATAGATGAGGTGACCTATGATGTCATGTATTTACAAATGGGACACCCTCTGTTGTTTCCCTCCAGGCAGAATATACAGTAAGTTAATGAAGACAACATGAAATTTCTTTCTAATGAATTGTAAAACTCATTTAGTTTTAGTTTTTTTTGTGAAATGCGATAGCTTATAGCATTCCTAAGCAAGTTTAAAGACAGTTTTGATAACAATTTGCTGTGACACCACAATCTAGTTAGAAAACCTGATCTGGCCTATGTAAACTATAGGAACTCTTGCCCGGTGTGTTTTGTCTCAAACCAACAGAGGGCGTCCTAAATGTCAACAAATGTCACCTCATCTATAGACTGGGTCCCCACATCCCTCTATTGAGCCGCTGCATTTAAGAATGGCAACACAAATCGAGGGATCGGGGAAAAAACACAGCAAAAAAGTGAACCGAGTTGTTGAATTCCATGACACACTTCTAACTTAAATGCGCAAGTCTGCCCGACATCAATACCTAAGCATCTACTTGGTCCAATTTGAACTGTACCATGTCTAACAATCATCCCGCTGCGCAATAGGAGGTAAATCAGAGTGCCATATCACATCACACAATGTACAATGCTGTGTGATGCTACCAGCGCAGTGTAGAGTGAGATGATTTTTTGTTTTTTGAGCATTGTCCTGTGTCTTGTCAATTTGTTGGTGTCATATTTAGGTTTTAAATTTGGCTGTATTGGTTTTGTGTTTTAGGGCTTCAGGGGATGGCACTTTACAGGCCTTTTTGGCCTTCTAGCCGTCTCCTCCATAACCGTTTCGTTTTTCTGTTGTTGTAAATTATCTGATTGTTTCTTACTGATTTTTGATGTAATTTGATGTTATTTGTGATTTTAATGTTATGGTAATAAATGATGAATGAATGAATGAGTGATGATGCATGAATAAGCTCACATTTATTCATAAGTGTTTCATCGCAAAGTTTTGGAACTGTTTGTTTTTCAGTTTTCAGTCACTTTTGAGCACTCTCGCAGGGACAATGTTTTAATTGTGAAGACGAGACGGATTAAGTCTAGACGACTATTAACAAGTTTTACATTAACACATTAACAGGTTTTATCCCTTAATTAAAAAGGGGTAAACTGAGTCACCTTCCATGTTTTGATTGCGAGGGTAAAAACACAATCATAGTGGAGTTAGGTAAGCAAAATTATGATATGATCACTAGAATATGTGTTGAAATCAACCCCCAACTTGATTCAATATGGAGTACAAGCAATCAGTGTTAGAACATATGTGATGCGATCAAGCGGAATCAGCCGTATGTCGGGAATATTGATTTTGAGTTATAGGTAAAAAGAACAAATTCTTATGTTTCACTTTGTTTTCTTAGTTGATAAACTGTTTGTAACTTTAAAACTAGAAGTTTGATTTGAGTGGGGTTTGGACCATACTGTAGCATTTTCACATGCCTTTGAATGATGGACAAATATCAAAATTCAAATCTGCCGACATGTGACTCATTTTACTTAATCACGTCACGTCAATATCAAGGTGATCATCAATAACAATTCCAATGGGTAGGGGTGGACATATTGGGACAGCTTGACATTGGCACATTGTGTTACTAATTGTGTAAGCTATACTTATACTGTATAAGAGGAAATTTTTGTGTGTGTAAATTTTCACGCTTCGCACATTTTGAACAAGTTTGCTTGTTTTTATTTTCACGATTTTTAGCTTCCTTACATAGACCTACATTCAAAAGGAATATATTCGCGCATTTTTATTTTCGTCCTTGCTGATCTTAGCACGAAAAGCGCGAATATAAATGAAGCCCAAAAATGATCACGTTACAGTATTCCATTTCACTTCCTCTGGAACATGATGTAACTTTACAGGTGCACCGTTTAGGCACAAGGTAGTATCTTTCGTCTTTCTATCCAAGTATATGCTAGCGCCTATGGTAGGCGCACAAGTTGATCTACTGAAATCTACTGTGAGGGACGCAGGGACGTCATTGTCTCGTGGAAGTGACATAGACATAACTTTTGATGCTAACTAGATACTGAACAAGATCGTTCATATTATAATGAATTCTGTTGGGACACTTATGATAGCTCTCCAGATTCCACTATCTCTTATAAGTTCTCAATCTACTTTCAAGGCCAATGCCACTAATAAGAAAATTAACATAAGTCTTTAATGGTCTTTGGCTCTGTGTTGGTATTTCAGTCAGTAGCTGAGACTGATCTAAGATTAAGGATGCCCCTGAATGTTTTATTTTCAGATCAATGTAAAGCAACTTACCTTAAGATCAGAATTCAGACCAGTTAAAGTGGTCGGTGTAAATGAGAGAGACAAGAAGTGTCCAAGGGGAAACCAGTACCAGAAGTGTATGAAGACTAACAGACCCACCACTGTGGACATATGGGTGTGACCAGTACGGGATTGTAAACTGATGGTTACATTGCGACCACCTGTATACGTAAACAAGATTGAAATCAATTAGAAGAGCTAATGATCTGATTTTATCAAACATCTTAAGGGAAGTGTCAACCCTCTTTTATGAAATTTATCAGCACTGTAACTTTTAAACTAATAATGTGATGTACATAAAAGTATACATTTTTGTTAATGAAATGAGTCAGAGAATCTATTTTTGGTATCAAATTTCACTAAAAATAGTGATTTTTACATTTATAGTTTAAAAGTTGCAGCGCTTGATAAATTTGGCACCAAAAAGGGTTGACACTCCCCTTAAACACCAAACTAGTTTGCAAAAATGATGTCATATCCACCAAAAAAAGAATTAAGGTGCTCTTAGACCTTGACATATATCCTCTGACCTTATCAATATAGAAAGGTACCCTCACTGCATCTTTGACCCAAGTTTGGTTGCAATAGATTTTTAAGGAAGTGAGAGAACTAAATAAAGTGTTTACTAAATGTTTGAAACACATGCAACTCATACCCACCCTCATCACAACACACAAGACACACGCCCTAGCAGATGCAGCCACAGTTATTTCTATAGCAGAGCTACCTATAGCAGAGCATGTGTAATCCCAATGTAATCCCAGGCTAATTGTAAGCTAGCATGTGTAATCCCAATGTAATCCCAGGCTAATTGTAAGCTAGCATGTGTAATCCCAATGTAATCCCAGGCTAATTGTAAGCTAGCATGTGTAATCCCAATGTAATCCCAGGCTAATTGTAAGCTAGCATGTGTAATCCCAATGTAATCCCAGGCTAATTGTAAACTAGCATGTGTAATCCCAATGTAATCCCAGTCTTATTCTAAAGGGATTCAATTATTCATGGTGCACTATTTGAAGCTTTATTAAACATAGACTGAGGATCTTTACTATACAGGGTGAGTCAAAATATTCAGGTCCCATTTTTTTGGAAAATCAGAAAAAATACTTCTTGATAAAAATTGGCCGATTTCTTCATTGTTTATAGGAGTAGGAATACTTCTTCATACTTGGTGAATTTCCAAGACGATACCTTATTCCAGGCCATAATTACAACATATTAACGAAAAAGCGCGAAATCCAAAGTGTTCCAAATATACCCCCATTTTCCATTGTAGGCATTATGAATACCAACACGCCATAGATTGACATATTCAAAATGCATGCGTTTATCTTTTGCATTCATAGACGTATCTTGGAAGTTGGAACAGATTACATTTCACAGAATTTGGGGAAATGCCCATATCTCCCGTTTGGAATAACCAATTTGAATGAAATAAAATTTAAGTTATAGCTAACAATGCATTCTTACAGTCCATATCAATAAATATATTAATTTTTGCATATTAACTGGTTTTAAAAAAATCGGTAAAATCTGGACCTGACTATTTTGACTCACCCTGTATATAGAGATGCTAGCCAATAATGCAGTCAGTTCCAGAATTGTCTGTAAAAATATAATCCTGAATTTCACTGTGGCCTGTGCTTTTATGCCCAAAAGAACCACTCCAACATTTACAACATCTATCCCCATATAAAGAGTATTAAAGTGATGTATTGTTGAGTTACTGACCTGCATCTAGAATACCCTGCGCCAAGATGGCACCAAACTTGGCCATCACATCCTCATGTTTATCTGCTATGGTCTTACTGTACAGCTCACGGAAAGTTTTCACCTGATAGGAAAATAAAATTGTAACATCTTATTAATATTTGTCTTTGTTGAATCCAAAGAAATCAATCAATTTTTTTGACTGATAACTGGATCAAGCCAGAGTAATGCAACTAGCTTAAGTTGTAGCTATACATTAGAGCATGTGTGGTCTAGTGGATAGCATGCCGGTCTCACGATGCAAAGGTTGTGAGTTCTAGCCCCACTACAGCCAACTTGTTTGTATCCTTGGGCAAGGTACTTAGTCTTAATTGCTTCGTCGACCCAAGCGAGATTGGGGAGCTGTTAGGGGATATTACAATCTAAGTGCTGATACTGTGTGCGCCGTATCGGTAGCCTGGTAAATGAAGCGAAATGATTTGTGACGATTTCCTAATGGCAGCAAAAAACAGTGGTTCGGAAGTCACATATAAATGGTGGTCCTGTGCATCGGAAGAGCAATACACGAGCACGTTAAAAGGTTACAGACTCTTTCGTAAAGAGTAGGGGATCATCCCGGTCTGTATCTGTTCACACATCTAACGGACCCCAATGGAAATAAGCTAATAAGCTTATTGGGTTATCCAGGGTCGTAGGACCCAAATAATATCAAATCAAATATCAAATCAAATCATTGGTCAGTGCAGGTCAGTAGCAACCACCACTGGATCTTGGCACCGGCACTTCAGGTCCATGCACGCCTTTTTGACCAGCACAAACATTATGTGGTGGATATATATTGTACTACATCATAATAACTAGAAAATGCCATCGGAAATAATTAAGTCAGTAGTAAATTTATCAGATTTTGACTGGCACTGACACTGGGCTAATACAATTAACCTTGCAACTATATTCATCATCTCAAATACTGAAAACATGGAATTTTTCGTCCTACATTAATGCTCACGTTTTTCACATGTCAAGCTGCTACAGCCAAATAAAAATGCACAAATCGCGTCAAAATGGACATGTTGGAGGCCTGAGTCAAATATGAGTAATTGGTGTGACTTGAAAGAGCACATTTTAAGCCTTGAAATGGTACCATGTTGAAGATAATCAGGCTTTGTAATTACAAGATATGATTTGAAGATGTATATATTTTTAAATTAATTTTCTTCATATTTCACCAAATATATTGGCCTCTATCTCAAAACTGTGTCTGCAGACAACATGTCCTTTTTGATGTGACTGGTCACAAATAAATACTTTTATGTATAATTCTATGTAATGAACTTTCAATCAAGAATTTAAAAACAAGCAAAATTGTTCAAAATTAGCAAAGCGCTAGCAAATTTGTTAGCAAAAATGACCACTTTACAGTAACACATTCCAAAAGGAACTGAATGAAACAGTTTTTGAAAATGTCTAAATTACTTTCACTGGATATCATTTTGACTTGTTGTCCTTTACCTATATCCTGTATCAAAACGGTCTTCTTTCCATGAGACATTTCAAGCAAAAAGTCAATATTTCTAGGGATGATGACATATTCACACATATAGTAAAATACACATGTTATGTGTACATGTTATGTTTGAGGTTTCTTTTCCATAACAATATATTAAATGGATGAGTCAAAATTTGTCAACAAGCCTTAAGATTTCGAGAGAAAAAAATCCAGAAATGACATGGCCCTGGTTCCTCCTCCGCATATTTGTGCAAACTATAATAACCTACCTTAGGGCATGTGACTTCATTCTGTTGTATAAGAATCATAGCCGAGGCAATCAATGCACCTTGACGTACATAGTTGACTGGGTCATTTAAACTGTAATAACCTACCTTAGGACATGTGACCTCATTCTGTTGTATAAGAATCATAGCCGATGCAATCAATGCACCTTGACGGACATAGTTGACTGGGTCAATTAAACTGTAATAACCTACCTTAGGGCATGTGACCTCATTCTGTTGTATAAGAATCATAGCCGATGCAATCAATGCACCTTGACGTACATAGTTGACTGGGTCATTTAAACTGTAATAACCTACCTTAGGACATGTGACCTCATTCTGTTGTATAAGAATCATGGCCGATGCAATCAATGCACCTTGACGTACATAGTTGACTGGGTCATTTATCATCGGTTCTAAGATACTTAGCGCTTCCTGTATAGAACATAAGACAAATAGTATTGATTCAAATAAGCAGTATGAATATGCATTTTAATTCGAAAATTGAAGTGCAAATTAACACTTTCCATGCGGCTATTAGTTTTACCATTATACAAAACAGATTTTTCAGAAACCTTTCCCAACTTTCAAAGTCTATCTCAGAATTACTGAACCAATACTAGGCATGTTTGTACTTATTTTAATGCATTTCTCATGGTGATTCGAAATATGGAGATGAAGTTGACATTTTTGAAACATTTTGGCATTTTGGCCTATAACGTTCAAATGGAACATATCTTGCGCCTAAGATTTTACAGAAATAATGAGAAAAATATGGGTTTTCTTTTAATATCAAAATATGTTGATTTTGAAAAAAATCTAAAGTGATTGGAACATACACCTTGAAGAAGAATCTTGACCTTTATGCAATAGGGCCCTGGTCCTTCATTAACAAGCCACAAAGTCAGATTTGAAAATCTTTAAGATTTTCGTTTACATGTGGCAGCCCGCCTGATCGTGCCACAAGATGGAGAAATGTGCTACCAGCACCTACTATAATCAAAACAAATAATTGTTGATCATTTCAAACCATTCCCTCGCGTATTATGCGACTTCAAAATGTATGCACAGCGTTGTGGGCCTGTTTTTTTCTCGAATGCAGTGCATCGCAAGAGCGCATTCATCGAGCTCAGATCATGACGCTCGATTTGATAATTATTTGTTTTGATTATAGAGTTGTATTCAGGGTTGTTAGGGTTAAGGGGGCTGTCTGTGCACCTTCAGGTACAGCCTCCGTTAAACTGCCGTAACTTCTTCATTATTCATTTAATCTATATAAAAGTATACATTTTTTTGCAGGAAAGAATTCAATGAATCCAACCATGATCATGAAATTGACCATTTTGGAAAAAATTATAAAAAACATGTTTTTTGACCCATTTTAGGTTCTGCAAAGATAACTCAAAATATATTGTGTCAAATTTTGTCATATTAGTTTTATTATATTCCTCATACAATTCCCTAGGAATGTTTTTTTAATTATTTTTAAAACTTTATTATTTTTTGAATTATCGACCAAAAGGTGTCAAAAATGTGATTTTTTACCAAAAAGGGTGATTTTCACGATTTTGGCCTATAATTCAAAAAATAATAAAGATTTAAAAATTTTAAAAAACCGAACATATCTTATTTACACCCACCTTAAATCCTGATCCTGCACATGCAATACCAAGAGCCATAGCAGCACCATATCTCACATGAGGATTATAACTCTCAGCTAATAATGACACTACACCTGGACACTGATCAGGACTCCTGTACACAAAATAACAAAAGAAAATTGATTAGAAAATTAATGATTATGCAACAACACAAAATAAATTTGGTGGTCTTATTCCCAACAAATGAGGTGATTTGATGGAAAAGCCAAGCACATATCATTTTGCAACTCCTTGTATCAAGAGGAATATTCAAGCAACTTTGTTGTTCAATACTTCAGAACCACACCGAGGTTCAAGACTGGAATTTCCAGACTGCATAGATTTAAAGATCAGTGACAATAATGATGGTCAGTCCTTCAAAAGCAGAGTGCATCATCATTTTTCATCATCTTGAAGTAGCAAATAGGACCCCGGACGCACTATAAAATTGCTTCATTTAATTTTAATTAGCGAGTCATAAATAAAATAAACATATCGCCCAACACTGGCATCTTTTTTGAAGAAACTAGGAGTCTTTATATGCAGGTTTTATGTCTGATTTTGCTTTTTGAGAACTAATTAAGATGCCTCTTTGAATTCCTCTTGTTAAAAACAACAACCGTATTATCCCTGTTAAGCGCCCAGGACGGTTAGCTAAGTCATTTTGGGTGGGCGCTTATTATGTTACCTTTTTTAAACTCATTTATCGTGGAGACTGTCAAATTCGTCAAGGTTGCTGAGTCATTTTGTTCGGTAAACATACCAATAATATTTTAGCTCATAGAAAAGAAGAAAAAAAGTATGATTTTTCAATCACATTCCAAGAATAGTTGTGAAAGACGAATCGCTAATGATTTGTTACAGTTTTGTTCAAAAACTGCAGAACAAAAAAACAAGACTTAGCCGAAAATGCCATCAATATTTATCTGGTTTTCATGTGGGCGGCCATCTTTGCTTTTCATTTGTGGCTAAAATACAACACTACACATATTCGTACGCATTACAGGTACACTCGCCAGTAGCTGTACAGGCAGTGGTATCAGCGCTTCTGCATGCGTGGCAGTAAGTGCCGAGTGGGATCGGGGAGAGCGGGCTGCGGCGGCGATCGAACCAGGCTTACTGGTACTGCTTTACTGAAGGACTCCGTGGCGAAAAATGTTGTTGTACAGTGCTACGGTAATTGAAAAGGTGGGCGCTTAAATAAGGGATTGTTTGTTGTAGTCATTGAGAAAAGCAGGGGTGGGCGCTTATAAGGGCATGGGCGCTTAATAGGGATAATATGGTATGTTAATAGATACTAGAATCTGTTTGTTCATTATCAAAATATGGAAATTCCACTATTTCATGTGGACTTATTCCCCTGACCCTCAAAATTAGACTTTTGATGTTTACAAGAGTCAAAACCAAAAAGGTAAAAACTGCGCTTAAATTTGGCAATTTTCCATAAGAGACTTCATCATCAATTGCTTTATAGTATACTCGCCCCCACTGCCCCCCTTCCGGTCCATACATCAGAAGGGGGCACTTTTTGCCATTCACTTAATTTTGAGTTAACCAAATTATCTGCTCTTAGGGCATTCTTTACGCTTTAAAATGACACCTCATTAATTAAACTGATTTCATCCATATCTTATAACAGAGGGCCCAAGTTCTTATATTATTAGCTTCATGTTTCCAGTACATAAGAAACAACCTGCCGTAAAGAGCCACCTTTCGATTTGCTGCTGCATCATATTATTAACCCTTGATGCACTTCTTGAATTCTGAGAAAAGTCATAAACAAATCCCTGATGACGGAAGACCTGCGCACTGGTCAGACTCTAGACATGTGGGCTTCATCCTGTCTTGGCAACAGTATGTAGTCTCAATCAACAACTTATAGTCCGTTCAGTACCATATATACAAGCCTCATGATTCAACCCTAACCCAGACAGGTTGTTTGTAGGACTAAATCTAACAGGGGGAAAATGGGGAAAATAATGACAGAGAAAATGGTTTGCGCCGACCTTGCGGCCAAATCCCGGCTTCTGTACAGTGGGAGTCCAGGTGCATCATGCGAAGGGGGTCGCGATCCCCAAAATAACTTTTCAGAACCTATACCTTTCCATCATTGTACAATGAGAAAGCGGGGGCAATGCACCAGCATAGGGCTTCTGTTGGGTTTGGCATGGTTTGGTTTGCTAGTGCTGGTATATTTGAATGGCAAAAGGCAGATCTGAAACTGAACTTTTATTAAAACACTAAAAGGTATCAAAACGAGTGATAAAAAGGTATAAAACCATGATAAATAGATATTTTAATTAAGAGCTAAAAAAAAAAAAAGAAGCAAGATTTGAGGGGAAAATTTAAATGAAAAAAGATCTGACAGGAGACACAAACAGCTACAAACTCACAAAGCGTACAAACATGAAATTAAAACGTTATTACGATATGCACCAGAATAGAAGTGTAACAGTCATGATTCCTATTGCACACAGATAAATGAACATGTGCAAGACTTACTGGTACTAAACAGAGTATAGATGCTTCATATACAGGGAAGAGCGAATGGAATACCAATTCAGTTGCCATTTTTGTGCTACAATTATTTCACAAACCAAAACATTAGCATTTCCATACACAATGCTCACATTGCAAATGTGTATGGGTTTAATCAACTTCAGTCAGTAAAGCAGGAAACGTGTCTCATAAATGATATGAAGGAACCTTTAAATTATAAATTAAAAAACACATACAATTTAAACCTAACGGGGCATGACAAATTAAAGTGTGCAAAAAATAGGCACTTACTCAGTCGCCACGCTCAATTGAAAGCAATTTAGTTAATAAACGGAGTCTATTACATGAAGTTCTCATCACTCTGGAGGTTGAATATAGTTTACACTGGAGGCAAGTCTATCAAAGTTGTAAAATCATTGCCAAGATATGACATACGTACTGATATATTTATCAAGGTAAGTGCTAAATCAATGTAATAATTTGATGTGTATCGGCATGGTTGCACTTGGTGTGTGTGTGTCTGTCTATGTAATGGTGAACCCGCCAATCCGAGGACCTTTGTCCCTACCAGCCGGCAATGTGAGGACAAAAAAAAATGTGAGGACCTTTTTTGAAGTCCTCTCATTTTTCATGCATAAAAACATATAGGAGTAGGGTCCTCACCCCTCTAAGGGTGTATGGTCCTGTCCTCCCTTAGACGTCAAATACACATACCATACAGAGGTCCTTACATGTATGGTGACATAAATAATATGTCCTCAGATTGACTGTAATTTCTATACTTTTTTAAACGTGTTTTAATACGGGTCCTCACATGGGTTGGTACTCGACTATGTATGTATAGTGCCGCTTAGCGCTGTGCAATGGAGAATAACAGGGAGCAATTCATTTCATTTTTTCCCCACAATTTTTCAAAAATGCTTAGCACTTCCTTCACTGGGAACTGAACTCAAGACCCGCAGTATACGCGAAGGTCACTTTACCAACTAAACTATTGTATAATCAGTTCCTAATTGACGAGAATTGTGAGGCTTGTATTTGTCCATGCGCAATAGGAATCCATGTCATTGCACATATTTATTGGTGAAGGTGTGCGTTAGCGCATCATAAGCATTTATACAACACCTAAGAAAATCATTGTTATTTCATTGGAGGATTATAGGTCACGTGTGATTAAATATCCGCTCCATTGCACAATTTGCCGTGCATCGACCCCTACGATACATTGCACGGTAAGCCGCTCGGCCCTAACGCGATTTACGGCACCCATGACTTGACAAATAACAATGATTTTCTTAGTGTTGTATAAAACAAATAACAATGATTTTCTTAGTGTTGTATAAAACAAATAATGAATGTTTTCATTCAAGCAATGGAACGAATATTTTCATTCGGTGAAAGATGCAATGTTGGGTGCACTACACTAAATGGGGTATCCCCTATCCTTAAGGGCGGTGTTTAAAGCTAGAATCGGAAAATATGCATGGCAAAATCCTCAATTAAAAAAACTTGACGGTAATACAATTGCGTAAATGCCTATGATTTTTGATTAATTATGATTAATGGGATATCACCTACATGCACCCTGACTATAAACTGTGAATATCATCTAGATACATTTTGAGAGATCTTTCAAATTTGTGTTTTTTACTGGAAACATTGACGATTACGGCGGCATTTCCAAGCTCGTCAGAGAGGTAGTCAACTCCATGGGCGTATTTTGAAAAATCGAGCAGGTTCACCTACCTATTTTTTTCACTTTTTGGTGAGAAAATGTGATCATCTTTCAGGAAAAATCACTCTACAAGGTCCAATTTCGCAATTTAGTGGTCTAACACAGAGTTTTATTTCAGTGTTTTTGTACATATCCCTATGGAGCTCTATTTAGTAGTGTGACCCCTTAAGGGAATTCGGCCATATTTGACCCTTGACCCCATTATTAAGTAAAATTAGGTCAGATATCAGCTGTTTTGAATTTTATTCGAGACAAATATTGTAAAACAAGGATTTTTCGACCAGAATGAGATTGTTTCGATCCAATTGTTGCCTTAATTTGACCTATTTTGACGTGTTTTGTAAGTAAGCCTATTGGAAACTGTAATTCTATGCTATTTAGAGAGAAAAGGATGATTTTTAAACAAACCGCTGCCTCATTCATCTCATCTGACCGGACAATGTCGGATCAAATGCAGCAGTCTTGCACAGTTTTAAGGTGCACCACTTGGGTAAAAATATCAAGTAAGCACTTTAATGGGGTACATGGAGGGGGGGGGGGGGGGTGATACGGAGCATAAAAGTAACTTACTATGAAGCCTTGAGTAAAATTTGGCCACATTTGAAATATCTATGAAGTAAGCTTATTTTGTTATTATTTTTTTTATTATTCCATGCATTGATGATGGATGGAGTAGGCTTAAGCTTATGTTGTGTTACTAAGTTAAGCTCAAGTTGTAAAACTATTTCAAGATGTGAGGGTCACATCCATGAAGGTATTGTGTATAATGCCTGCATTCTGGAGGCAAAACCATTTAACGGGTAAGTTAAATGATAAACAAAGTCTGACCTGATTAAGTGTACATCTGCTCTGTTATTTTGTAGATTAATTCATCAAATTTGAACATTGGTGGGGAAAGTCACCAACGTTATCATTATGGAATCTATTTTGATTATTTTTGTACAACAACACAGTGCATGTACCCTACCCCTGTCAGTAAAAACACACCTAGACATTCAATACAACAAGAATTTCTTTAAAAAGGATGAACGCTGTCCTGACAAGTATTTCGTTTAAAAAGGATTGTAGCTGTCCTCACAAAATGTAATATTGCTATGTTAATTTTGCTATCTTCAGTAGATAGCAGGTATCCATACATGACAAATTCCACTCATAAATAATTATAACAACATGGAAATATCATTAAAATGATCACAAAATGTTCAAAAGGATTCAAGGTAACTATTCCAATACATTTCAAGTACATTCAGCACAATACAAATTTCCTTAAGGGTGCACTACACTAAATGGGGTATCCCCTATCCTTAAGGGCGGTGTTTAAAGCTAGAATCGGAAAATATGCATGGCAAAATCCTCAATTAAAAAAACTTGACGGTAATACAATTGCGTAAATGCCTATGATTTTTGATTAATTATGATTAATGGGATATCACCTACATGCACCCTGACTATAAACTGTGAATATCATCTAGATACATTTTGAGAGATCTTTCAAATTTGTGTTTTTTACTGGAAACATTGACGATTACGGCGGCATTTCCAAGCTCGTCAGAGAGGTAGTCAACTCCATGGGCGTATTTTGAAAAATCGAGCAGGTTCACCTACCTATTTTTTTCACTTTTTGGTGAGAAAATGTGATCATCTTTCAGGAAAAATCACTCTACAAGGTCCAATTTCGCAATTTAGTGGTCTAACACAGAGTTTTATTTCAGTGTTTTTGTACATATCCCTATGGAGCTCTATTTAGTAGTGTGACCCCTGTTCCATTCAACTCGGCTCCGCATCGTTGAATGGAACATTGCATCTTTCACCGAATGAAAATATTCGTACCATTGCACTCATAAACATTCATTATTCGTATAGTGTCAGCGAGCATTGGGCAAGTAGATATTCCATTTGGGCCTGAGGATAAATATCAGCCTCACAATTTCCACCAATTTGGAACTGATTAAACTATAACAGGACATATAAATTCTTTCAAATTAAACATGAGTGATAGGGATAACTTTTTTTTCCTCTGGTGGTGTCCAAAAAACTAAAATTTGAATCCTTGACTGGGAATCGAACCCCCTACGAATCACAACTCTTCAGTTGACATGTTAGGAGTTTGAATGCTAGACGTATGCATTATGTAATGCTTTCATAACAATTTGCAGTGTTAGTTCAGTCTTTAGAGTGTCCCACATCTAAACCGGAGAGCCAGGGTTCAATCACTGGTCTAGGAAATGAATCGTTCATTTCTAGAACTCCTAGAAGGAAAGATTCGTTATCGCCATCCATATCACGCACTACTGTAATAGTGTAAATGTTCACGCTTTGCACATTTTGAACAATTTTGCTTGTTTTTATTTTTGCGATTTTGAGCTTCCTTACATAACCTACTTACAAAATGAATATTTTCACGAGCATTTTATGTTGGCGCTTGCTGATTTTGCTGCGAAAAGCGCAAAGATAAATGTAGCGCGAAAATTTCCACTTTATACTATGTAGTATTCATTTCCAAAATAAGAATTTGCTCATTTTGCAAATGTCAATGTTTCAATAAATTCTTGAATTCAGGATATGTGTTAAACCTCGTTCAAGGTAATTTTGCCCACTTTCAGGAAATTAAATAAGCTCTTGTATTCCTGAATACATCTTTCAAGGTTTACAATGCCCTTTACATTACGGTAGATATTTCATCTAGAGATAAAAGGTAGGTGTCTCTGAAAAAGTTGGTTTCTATAGAAGATATAGGTTAGCCTCTATTATATAGTGCCAAAACCTACAATAATAATTGTGATGCAGCACAAGGGGTCTTTGCGGCTGTGTGTTTTTCAAGATATAGATGAAAATGGATGGATAAAAAAAAGAAAATAATAAGAATTTAGGAGCCATTTTCACTTGTAAATCCGAATCCCTTGACAAATTTTTGTAAAATGTGGTCATTCTATAGCTTAATAGGAAATGCTCTAAAAGCCCATTTTTCACCCTCTGGTAACTGGATGACCCCATTTTAGTGCTATTTTTGGTAAATTTATGGGTCTCAAATCCTTCATTTTTTAATCCCGTTTTTCGCAGAAATTGTAGCCAAATCTGTCAAATATATAGGAAAATTATGGGTTTCTGGTCTACAATATATGGGTCCATTTTCTTCCGAAAATTGGTAATGTTTGGGTCAAATTTCATTTTGCTGGCAGCACATCTCTACCAAAATAATATCCAAGTACCGCCCACCCTCCCCCGGGCAATGAGAACACTACGATAACACTTTTTACTCATCGCAATTACATAATTGTGCTTGTTAACATTAAATACCTACAGGAATAGACTTCCTATTCTAATTAGCCTGGAAACTAATTATGTACGGTCTTACTACTAATCATTTCCTGCCATAAGGAAGAAAAATAAATTGTTGTGTTGCCCTCAGCGACCGACCGTAAAATTAAGAAAAGTTGGGTCTGGTTTTCATTTTTTTCATTTTTTTTTAAACTCATGTTTTTAGCAAAACTCTTCCTTGAACTTCCTTTTCAACTGTTTTATATAGCATAAAACATATCCATGCAAAAAAATGAATACAGTAGCTCACATTGAATATTTTGTGTGTATATCTATGACTTTAATGTGTTTGTTCTATATATCTTAAAATTTAGTTCACATGGATTTTGCGATATGTAAAAAATAAGATTAAAATTAAATTTAAAAAAATTGACTGACTGACCTGACTTGAGGGCAACACAACAATTTCTTTGTTTTGGCCTAAGTACTGATGACGCAGTCTTTAATGAGCCACTCAAAATAATTATAGGGTCAAAAGAAATGGGTGTGGGTGGGGTAGACACTCCCTGTCAAAAATATTGATAAACTTGTGTATTTTGAAATTATAAGTCAGCTATGCCCCCACATAGCCCAATGGTAAAAATCAATCACATTTCTGGGTTTTTTAGAAATGTTATGAAAATTTGTAAAAATTACTGAAAAAAGTCACCAAAATTTCCCAACAGGGGTGTATTGTCAGTTATCGAGCTCAATTCTGATTTTTGATTTTGTTTTTTGGTTACTACCCCCCTCTTAAGTTTCTGACTCGAGAAAACAAAGTAAAACATAAGAATTTGGTTCCTTCTTTTTACCTATAACTCAAAATCAATATTCCCATCAACCGACTCATTCCTCTTGATCCTGTCTCATATATTGTTTTATTACAGGTTTATCTTACTACAACTACAACAACTAGTATCATGACATGAGTGACATGACAACAGGTCGGATTACAGTGATGACATTATACTGATGACGCAATTAGTCAGAACCGTCCGTCCCTTGAAACCATCCTAGGTGATACAGACACGCGTGTGTACACATGGCTAGACAATACATTCCTGCCTGACCACCTATGGGTCTAGACATTATTTTACAAAAACATGCTATTTCTTCTTAAGGCTATGTATCACACTTTATTTCATTGAGTATTTGCTAATGTTTGGCAAATTGAAACTTTGCTTAATTGTTGACACTTCTTCAAGATACCTGATCAATTCACTACCTCCTTCAGTTACTGCTAATGTAGTGCAAAATGGTTCAGTTACAGCTGGATAAAGTCATTAACGAAAAGCGATTTGGAAATGTGAAACGATGTTGAATTGCTAACACTTGGAAAGATACAGGTCAACACAACAAGTATCAGTAATGAAGTTCAAATGGTTCAGCTTGGATAAGGTCTTCAATGAAAAGTGATTGGCAAATTTGAACACTGTTGAATTGTCAATAATCTCTAAAGATACATAGTCAAGAACAGCCTTCATTAAGTATTGGTGGCTTAGTGCAAATGATTCTATTGGATGTGGAGCTAAATACAAAAGGTGATTAGCTAATTTGAAACATTGTAACATTGTTGAATTGTCAACACTTCTAAATATATCAACAGAAAACCATCCACTACCTCTTAAAACAAACATGGCACACAGCGCCCTCATCCGGGAGCCATTGACGCATTCAACACTGAACAATACGCATAACTGCATAGACATCACACAAAGTACAACCCACTCCTACTCAGCATTACTCTATCTTCTTCTACCAGTGATTTTATTCTCCATTTTGGGGAATATCCTGGTCATAATAGCAGTGACGATAGAGCGCAAGTTACAGAATATGATCAACTATTTCTTGCTGTCATTGGCGGTGGCTGATTTGATGGTGTCAGTGGTGGTCATGCCTTTGGGGTTTGTCAATGATTATTTGGGTAAGTAGCTACATACCCAGGGTTGGGGGCATTCAGCACACAAAGGAACACACACTTTGCCAAAACGACCTCCTAAACACTTTACAGACACTGTTTCATCAATTTTCGGTCATTTGTGCATAACGTGATCATGCGAAATGAGGCACACGTCGAGAGTTTTCAATTTTGATATTTGTCCATCATATTAAAGCAGGTGGAAAATGCTACAGTATGGTCCAAATCCAACTAAAATCAAATTTCTAGTTTTTAAGTTTCAAACAATTTACCAAGTTCTACAAAAACAAAGTTAAACATAGTCACTTCTTTTTACCTATAACTCAAAAATCAATATTCCCAACATCAGACTCATTCCACTTGATCGCTTCACATTTCAGTTACATGTAGATGCATTGCTAATTTGTTTCAACCACCCATCTAACAAATTTTACATTTCAAGCAAATATACCCTAAATGTTGGAATTCTACACAAAAATATGCCAACAAAGCAGGATCTTGGTAAAAAGTACCGTTTTTGAAGACATTTATATTTTGAAAAACTACCCAATATGTTGAATCATGTACTTTTGGTAAAAAAATACACATAATAAAATGGAGTTTAATTATTTCTGACAAACAACTCGTAGACATGTTGCTATGCATTGACTATTTTCATAACAAAATTATCTCAAAATATCCCCATTTCCCTGAAATTCTTTCTAATGTGTCATTTTCCCCCAGAAACGAGTTTTACCTTTTGGGAAATAAAGTCCTATCATAAAACATGATTAAATACAATACAAATTTAAATCTTTTCATTTAAATTTGTTTCTCCATATTCAGGACATTGGATTCTCGGCCAAGTCATGTGTAACACCTGGATAGCTATAGACGTTCTGACCTGCACGGCCTCCATACTACACATGTGCGCCGTGTCAATAGAACGCTATATCGCAATAAGTCATCCGCTGTTCTATCGCAAACACAGGCACTCTTGCTGTGATAACATCGCTGCTAAAATCGGTGCGGTGTGGTTGATAAGTGCAGCGCTTTCAAGTTTTCTGTTAGTATCCGGCAACGTCTGGCCTGCATCCCTCCATACAGACTACACGTGTCAGGTATCGCTGGAGAAGTTCCAACTTTACGGTTCCATGTTTGCATTCTTTATCCCTCTTGCGATTGTTCTACTAACCTACACATTAACGACTGCCAAACTCCATCATAAATCTAACACCCCTGATTACGTGCACACCAACGAGGTAGACAAAATCAAGTTGACCAAAAGAGTGTGCAGTGTCATACAGGAAACATCACAAAATGGTGAGATTACCGATTTTGAACCGCAACAATTACTTATAGAGCTTTCTACTAAATCAAATGTGAAAAGAACCAGATCTAGTCCTAACAGTAGCAACTACCAGAAGATAGGTCATCATAATAGCTACAGAACGGAATCAATCGCTGAATCTCATTATAATAAATTATATCGAGGAAGGCGCGGCAGTGACGGCTCCCTCCCGATATATGAGCAAAGGAACCACAGATGCCAGGGTTCAGTGCAAAAACACATCCTTAAAAGACGGAGCAACTCAACAAGATCACAAAGTACTCCGATCAACCAATCAGCATCCAGTATTCAGCGGCTTAACCATTCATCTAGATCAGACAGTACTCGATCGAAACAATCTGTATCCAGCATTAAGTCCACTAATCTTACAAAAGAGAACCAAGTCAGCATTGTGCTAGGACTGGTGTTTGTATCATTTATTGTAGGCTGGACGCCATTTTTTCTCCTGAACATTATCTCAGCCACCTGTACAAACTGCGTACCAGATCCCAATGTTACCATGGTGTTTGAATGGTTAGCTTGGGCATCCAGTATTTTCAATCCATTCATATATGCCACCTTTAATAGAACCTATAGGAGAACTTTCTGGAAGCTTGTACGAGGTTACTGTTGCTGGGGTCAGAAACGACAAGCAAAATGGAATTCACAAAATCGAGGGAGAAGATCAAGGGTATACATACATTATAAAGTGCAGTTTGACGCAAACACAAGAGTTTAAAAGAGACATAGCTTGAATTGGAATGGACAGAGTCTATTTAATAGTTCAACAACTCCCCCATACAGTACAGTAGCAAAGCGTTGTCGATTTGAGTTAAACAACGCTGCTATGGGCAACCATCGCGCCAATCGATCCGCACCACGCAGATACTGTATTCACGCGATCATGTGTGTTGTTTTTGGAATGACCATGCCAACTATTTTTATCTAGTTTTGAAACTTATAGGAACTTAAGGGGGGGACTTTTTTAATTATTAATCAAATGTATATAAAAGTATACATTTTTGGAAAGGAAATGGATCAGAGAATCCAAATTTTGACCAAAAAAGTAGATTTTTTGAGAAAATCACAAAATTCACTTTTTTGACCCAAATATTTTTTGAACAAAGCTAACAAAAAATAATTTTGAGTAAAAAATGGCCAAATCACTTTATAATGATGTTAAGACACTATTGAAGGGACAATTTTTCTTTTTTTAAACCTAATCTAATATTTTTGAAAATTTTGACCAAAAAGTGCCAAAAAACATGAACAAATGGATTTTTAATTTTTTTTTACACTTTTTTGTCAAAATTTCAAAAAATATTGGATTAGATTTTTTTTTTAAAAATGGTCCCTCCAGTAGTGTCTTAACATCATCATCAAGTGATTTGGGCATTTTTAACTCAAAATTAAGTTTGTTAGCTTTGTTCAAAAAAATTGGGTCAAAAAAATGTTGGTCAAAATTGATGCCAAATTTGGATTCTCTGATCCATTTCCTTTCCTAAAAGGTATACTTTTATATACATTTGAGTCATGGTTCAATAATTACAGCACTAACAAAATTCAACAAAAAACTTCCTTAAGTCCCCCCTTAATTATAGGTTAGTTTTGTCATTTCAGTTTTTGATAATTGATTGAAATTGTTAATAATGAAGAAGACCTGCATTAAAATAACGTTCTGATTTGCATTGTCTATTCTTGAAATGGCGTTCAAATCCCTAATCGTTGTTGAACGGGATTAAATCATGTTTCAGCGTATGTTCATCATCAATCGACAACTCGCGTTCTGTTCGTGCTGCATGTTTATTTCAATCGGGCGTTGCCCTTGTGAAATAAACCACACAGAGGCACGAACACCGTTGTCGATTGGTGATGCACAATGCTGAAACATGATTTAATCCCTTATTATGCTGAGAGATCTGAAGGCTGAAAAGGGGTTTTATAATCAAAACAAATAATTGTTGATAAATTAATTTCAAATCATTCCCTCACACACTATGCAATATTTGCGTGACCAAGACAGCATTGTACGCAGGGCTGGAAAAAATGAATATTTCCCGGGAAGCAAACAAAATTATTTACCTCCAAATACCCAAATTTCCCTCCAAATACCCAAATTTCCCTCCAAATACCCATATTTCCCTCCAAACACCCAAATTTCCCTCCAAAAATACCCAAATTTCCTGACTTCTGACACATTTTGCTTCACATCAAATGTGACCCATCACAACAAAATGGACATGTTGGAGACCCGAGTCAAATGTGAGTTATTGGTATGGCTTGAAAGAACACATTTTAAGCATTGGGATGATACCATGTTGAAGATAACAGTACTTTTTAATCACAAGATATGATTTGAAGAAGCATATTTATGTCTATTATTTTCTTTATATTTTATCAAATATATTGGGCCTCTATCTCAAAACTGTGTTTGCCGACAACATGTCCTTTTTGATGTGATTGGTCACATATAATGTTGGGGTTATATAAAAGTCAAGTACTTCTATAACACGCCATCCTTCCTATACTAATCACACTACAGGATGCCATTAAACCATGATTAATAAATCAAAAGTTCCTCGTCTCGAGCAGTAAGTCAACAGTTCCGAGCGTCAATTATGTCTGTTTATTACTTGGTTTATAAAATTGTGAAATTAATAAATCTATAACATGTTTCCACAGACACAAGATCGTTATCAGTAAAAAAAACAGGAAAATGGTGAGAAGTCTGAAAACATAACCTTGGTTTTTCGATGATTTTTGGCCCATCTTACATGACAGCAAACAGGACGTTAGTATACCCTAAAGGTCCCACAAGATATCACATACAAAATGATGAATGTGCAATTTGCAAGCCCTCCTCATAGGACCACTATTTCAAAACCCAGCCTATATGGCTATATTAAAAAAATCTTTTGTCTCAAAGCTCTTCATTATTACAAAGCCTTATGCGGAATGCAGTTGTTTTTTTGTTTTATAAAATATTGAAATCCTTGTAAAAGTGACCTTTTGTATTTGAAATGATGTGATCAATAAAAATCTGAAAAATCTGTGAAACTTTGGGATTATTTTTTTTTGAAAAAAAAAAGAAGAAAAAAAAAAATTAAAAAAGAAAAAAAATGTTTTTCTAACCCACACCAATTAACTAACACGCTCGGGAGCTTTGAGACACATAATTTTTTTAATATAGCCTTACATGGTAATACTAAGATTGATTATAGAAACATTGAGTAATATCATAATACCCCATGCAGGGGTAGCATTAGCCCTCGATTGGGGGTGAATGACCCCTCCAAATGAAAGGTTCACTTCTGAAAGCTCAGGGGTAAAATCACACCCCCAACTTTTGGACCTGTAGATTACGATCCCTATATGGCATTAATATTTTTCACCCCCTAAATTTATTTTCACCCCCACCCCCATTTTTAGATTCTTTGCATGCTCGAGGGTGAAAAATGACCCCTTACATTTGGGCCTTAATGCTACCCCTGATCCCAATGGGGCAGTTCTATGGTTTATAGCGGTTCTCGGATTTGGGAGCTGTTCCTAGTTAGGCTCAGAAAGGGTACATGTAGTCCTATGGTAGGACTACATTTTGCAAGGATATTGAATTTAATTCAGCCTGTAGGATGCTATCACATCAAAAGGGGGGGTTTAGCCGTTCAAAATGAAAAGGAGATTTTATTTATGCAAAAGTGTATTTCATAAGCTTTAAAATGACACCTGCTTGATGCATTTGTTTAATGCATTCAGATCTTATGTGAAATTTTGAGGTGGAATTTCTTTTATTTCTTTTGGTTTGTTCATGTTTTACTTTCTTAATAACTTAATATGCATACTGCGGACCAAAGCATCCTTTTGATGTAAATGTTCATCATATCGTTACTCGTGGGAATGTTTGTTCATTGTTTGTTTAGTATGTCGCAACTTGGAGCTGAATTAGCTGCTGCCTGAACGTTGCATGGTTTATTAATGTAAGCGATGTGTTCTTTGTAGTTGGGGGCTATGGGATATTTGGTTCACATTCTTCCAAAAGTACCAAATTTGGCCCATATGTTGCTCATACCATACTCTTTTGATTTTTGGTGCCTTGTAAAGGGGTCAAAAGGTCAAATTATAGGCGTATATAGGGATTGTGACGTTTTGACCCACATTGACCTGTATAAGGCACAAATATGACTCCAGGTGGTAAAAACTACCATTCTTGAACCCTTGTGATCTGACGAACCATTTGAGACATCGTTTGACCCCAAACGCAAATATCATCGACATTTTCACGTTTTGCTCAATATCTCAGTAACCACACATCAGAAGTGGGGCAAACTACATTTTTAGAATCCTTGTGCTCAGACAAACAATTTAGTATGCTTGTCAGCTTAATTAAAGCAATTTCAATTTTTGATCCCCCCCAGTATGGCGGCCATATTGGAATTGGCCAATATGGCCGTCCGAAGGGTCAACATTTTGGCATCCATCAAAAATCAAAAGAGTATGGTATGAGCAACATATGGGCCAATTTTATTGCTTTTAGAAGAATGTGAACCAAACCTCCCCTGTGATGCCCTAACAGCCCCAACTATATATAAATGCTTCGATTAAATTAAATTAAATATATTTATTATCTATACTAAATTAAGTTATAGGAATATGTAGCGGTGTATTTTGGATGAGTCTTATATAACCAATAAATTATGAAACTTGTATTTTGTTCAAACATGTCCGGAAGTGGAAGTCCTTGCTGTTTTATAGCTTCAATTAATACACATTAATTATGATGGTACATACAGTATAATCCCAAAGAAAAACTTAACACTGCAACAATAAAAATCCACACTAATTCAAAAGACAATAACTTTGAATATGAACATCTTATAGATAATATGCTTGACTTAAACTTAAAGCATTTTGTTAGCTACTTTCTGATTGTAAATTATGTAAGATGTACAACATTTTTTTTGAAGAAACAAATTTTCAAATGTCACAAATAAGGCACAAAAAGAATTGTTGCGTTAATCTCAGCGACCGACCCTCAAATCTAAAAAATCAGGGTCGCAATTTTTTTATAAGATTTAAAATTTACCCAGTTTGTAAAAATATTGCTATTTTCTCCTTGAAATGAATAATTTTGCTTAAATAGATTGCTTTTAAACTATATCACACTAGAAACATTTGTCAAATTGACATTTACCAATTTTGTCTTGTCATGAACCACGGTCTGTCAGTTATATTTGTCAGCAAAAAAAGAAGTAAAAGAAGAAAAAAAGAAAATCGACTGACCGACCTGACTTCAAGATTTTGGCACTTGAGGGCAACACACCAACAATGTTTGCCTAACAAGGTTATGTACACTATCATGCATGCAATGCATGTATGCAGAGGTTCAAATCAAATAACCAGCTTAGACAACCTGAGCATACAGTCAATAGCGCTCCGATCGATTCTGCTGCATTGTGTGTGATCTTTTTTCAAATGTGACATTCGGAACTGCATAATTTTTCATATGTTGTATCAATCTTGAACAATTTACATTATTTGATAACAAATGATATCAAAAATGTAGCAAACAAATGTCTTCAAAGGTCTATATCATTTATATCGTTATAAGTTATATCGTTATAAGTTATATCCTGTTGAATGAGTGGACTCAGATCATGACCAAATTTTAAACCAAATTCTTTCAATTTAAGAACATTTATTTCAATTTTAGACTTAAAAAATTAGCGAATTAGTGACACTTTGTTAAGCAATGAGAGATTTCAACATTTTGTTATCAAAATATACATTAACATTTACCAGTGTACTTCTATAGTCAAAATAATAATTGGACTAACAATTGCGGAATAGCGCACTACACAAACAAATCCAAGCAATGTGTGCTGCTTCATGTATTCATACACTGTGCTGATGCTGCGTAAGCCCAAAAAACCCTGTGCTATAATCAAAACAAATCATAGCGTCATGATCCGAGCGCTCGCTTTCACCAAGGTTGAACACGGTCTTGCGATGCCCTGCATTCTAAAACAACAGCCGCACCAGCCGTCGCTATACGCACAGGACCCTGATCACGTTGTGACGCTATGATCATCAAGATTTGTTTTAAAGCGCTAGATCCATTGCGCATCTCATAGAGCGTTTATGCTAGAGGAAAATTGTTTGTTTAATTATGAATCGGACTAGCTAAAGAAAGTGTTTTCATAATATGACAAATTTCAAATTCAAACTCGAATGCGCTAAGCATCCAATATGAGCTTTATGCCTACTAGTAGAGATCCTGTCTTTATATGTGTACATATGTGTGAACATGCAGTTAAACAATTCGGTACTATGATAATTCAATGATGCAATAACATCACTAAATTGGGACAATACAGGGGAGTATATTTTTTTTAATATCAGTTTTTTTCCCTCAGTCAATCAATATCTGCTTTATACACCTGAATGGAATACTGTAAACGTGGAAATTTTCCCGCTACATTAATTTTCACGCTCCATGCAGGTACGAAACTAAAAAAACATGACCATATCTATTTTGTGTATTTAAGTCGATGTAATGAACTTTCAAATTGCGAATTTAAAAACAAGCGAAATGGCGGAAAATCAACAAAAGCGGAAAATGGTAATCGCGTGAAAATTACCACTTTTACAGTATACACAAGTTTATAAATCAAGCTCACAGCTTTATTCCATGTGAAAGTGATGTCACAGGTGAATGAAACAGACAATGCTTGAGTTTGTTCCCCATTACAAAATCACCATTATTTCCCATTATTTGTTCTTCTTTTGACCAGGTGTTGAGTTTTCCCTCCCCTGAAAGCAGGGTAATTTTCAAGTATATAAACTAGGGCTTATACACAGAGGCGAAGGTCGAATAGCCACCTGTTTTCACAAAACAGCCCTCTGAGAAAATGTTGGCCTATGGTAAAATGTACTAAAAGGCCTACTTTTGCAAGAATTCGCTCAAAATAGCCTCGTCGCTAAACAAGTATTTTAACCCCTGATATATACCCTGAGTCCATACAAAAGTAAATCTCATTATCAACTGCACTCACCTAAATAGTAAGAATCCCAGCGACGTCACAGCAGCGCGTCGCACATCATCATCTACATCACTGACAGCAAAGTGAAGGAGTCGTCTAATCGCTGTATTGTTTCCTGTACCACAGTACGCAAGAGCTATGGTATACATGCCAGACCTGCGCAGGATGGGGTCCTTGTCACGACTTAGGCTGTCGATGAGGACGTCAGCTTCTTCAAGCATGCCGTACATCGTCTAGGGTTGAATTACAAGAATAGTGGTAAGTAATGGTGGGACTATTATACATGATTAACCCTAACCACCCCCAGTGCCACAAATGGCCACGGTGCAGTCTGTCTGTACCAGCTGGCGTGGCACTTTTTCGATGAAATAATGGCCCAAGGCTACATAGTTGGCTCGGCCAAGTATGGTTGACCCCCATGGCGCACTGGTAGGGGGCGTTCGTCTCTCAACTGAGAGGTCCTACTCCTGGGTTCAAGCCCCGGGGCGTGGCCGCTCTTTTTGTCCGTGCTTTTTGTCATTGAAAAAAATTCACTTGTGGGTAGGAGGTTAGGGTTAATGGGATTGCATAATTAAATACTTAACAACGGTGGCATGAAATTAATTCAGGTCTGGAAGCCTAAAACCACCTTCTAGCAAATAGGGGGCATTACACAGCAAGTTGCCA
The DNA here is from genome assembly GCA_035610835.1 of Ophiura sarsii. NCBI lineage: Eukaryota > Metazoa > Echinodermata > Ophiuroidea > Amphilepidida > Ophiuridae > Ophiura > Ophiura sarsii. The sequence continues at coordinate 22,408,908 of CM069454.1, forward strand.
CCGAAATAGATCAATAAATTAACCCTGTGGGTGGGTCAGGTACCCTATTCCTCCTGGCTGGAGTTTTATTTATTTACGCCTGCTGGTTTATGATATCCAGTAAAGACCTCTTTGACATGTCTTTTGAAATTTATGTTAAGAATAGTAGGTTGTTGCTTCTAAGAGCATGGGACAGTTCGATATGATGAATAAGCTGTGAAATATATGCATTAATTCCGTTAACAGGGCAGTACACACGACATTGTCCATAAAATTATCCTTTTTGGTTTGATTAGGCTAAATTACAAAAATCATTTGTCTCAAAGCTCCCACGCGCGTTAGTTTATTGATGTGCAAAAACAAAAATCTTAAAAAATCTTCTTTTTTTTTAATTTTAAAAATAAATAAATTCAACAACAAAAAGAAAAATCCCAAAATTTCACCGATTTTTCAGATTTCCATTGATCACATCATTTTAAATACAAAAGGTCACTTATACAAGGATTTCAATATTTTATATTTAAAAAAAAAAAAAAAAAAAACTTAAAAAAAACCACATTCCGCATTAGGTTTTGAAAAACTGAAGAGCTTTGAGACAAAAGATTTTTTTAATATAGCCTTAAGGGTCCTCCGATCATTCTCCGATAAACATTTTGCCAGGTCAAAGGTCAGCAAATTCCAATCATTGCTATGTTGTTACTCACCAGAGCTATTCCCAGACATAATCCTCTCAGAATCTTCTCATGCTGTGTGTCTTGTGCGTACTGTAACAAAACACATTTTGACCAAGATATTATAACAAAAGAAATCCACATTATCACAAAACAGGTTCATAAGAATTGTTAACAAAACAGGTTCATAAGAATTGTTAATTACTATCTCGTATGGAAAGTTCATTATCCATATTATTCTAACTTTGGGGGAAAATCTACTGCCTACAGAATTGCAGTGGAGAAAAATGATTGTATCTGAGCTGAGGATACGGTTTGTTAGCTTTATGTCACACTGATCTTATGCATCATAAATAATTATATTCTTGTTTGGAGGGATTTGACAAAACATTTTTATAAATGATCTAATTTTTTTACAATATTTTAAGTTTTTTGAATTTTATGACCGATAAAAATATATAAAAATTGCATACCTCATAGCCAATTCACTAAAAAAAAATTCCCACGCCCCACAGCACTCAGCTTTTTTGCAAAGTTGCAAAAATGTTGGGCCTTAACTATTTTTGAATCACCCTGTACATTGTACAAATGTTGTTGGTATACTTACGCTAACCATGTCTTGAATGGCGTTAGGTGATTTGGTGCCAATCATAACTAAACCCATAGCCAAACCTGCTGCTTCACCTGGAGAGCAAAGATAATATGAAAACATACAAATACATAATAATGGGGAACAATCTTTGTGTTATGGGTAGACTAACATTAGGCCAAAAAAAAAAAAAAGTTGACTTGCCCTTTCCGACCGACCCTAATTTTCGGAAATCTAGGGTCGCTATTTTTTTTTTTTTTTTTTTTTTCAAAAAAAAAAAAAAAAAAAAGATTGAAAAAAAAAAAAAAAAAATTAAAAGAAGCTCATAACAATAAAGAAAGATCAAAACGTGTTTTGAAGTAGTATCTGCTTGTTTAAAAATCAAAAAAAAAGAAATTTAAAAAAAAAATTATTATTTTTTTTTTAAAAATCTTTAAAACGTGTTTTTGTGCAGTAAATTTTCAAAACATTTCAACAACAAAAAAAACAAAAAAACAAAAAAAAATCCGACTGTCCGACCGTCCGACCCTGACTTTGACCCTGAAAGGGCAAGTCAACTTTTTTTTTTTTTGGCCTTACCCGTGTACCCAAGCGGAGTCAGCGTCATAATGCTATGGACATAATTCCAACAACGCGTGCACACATGCTAACGAGCATACATGCCCAAACCCGAAATTGCGTACCGGAAGATTTCCAAAAAATGACGGCGAGTCCTGATTGGTCAATCGTGAAATCGTCACACACTCGGGTGAAATAGCTTGAATTTAGTCCATATCATTATGACAGTGACTATACAAAGGGGATTTGCATCTGACCTGTTCTACATTCAATTCAATGGTTCACTTCAAATACCTTTCATGAGACAGGTGTATTTTTTTCTGAAAATCTTAAACACAGTTTAGTATTCTTGGCAGCTAATCCAAAACACAGATGACCTCTATTTTCTATGCATTTGTTACCAACGTCTTGCTTTTTTACTTTTTTTGTTTTCCTAAAGAAACCAGACATACAAATTATGATACAACAAAATTTAGCCCTTGGCCTAGCTTCTTGAATTCTATATCTTACCTGTTACTGCATCATCTTCATAGAGATTGAGCTTGAGTTGCTCATATACATCTTGTCTTGATGTACCCATAGCTGCTAGACCAAGACCAAGACAACCACCATGTCTCACCATCTATACAATAACACAATAATATAAGTGATGGTTATTCTATATATCCATACGTTATCTTCATAGAGATTGAGCTTGAGTTGCTCATATACATCTTGTCTTGATGTACCCATAGCTGCTAGACCAAGACCAAGACCAAGACAACCACCATGTCTCACCATCTATACAATAACACAATAATATAAGTGATGGTTATTCTATATATCCATACGTTATCTTCATAGAGATTGAGCTTGAGTTGCTCATATACATCTTGTCTTGATGTACCCATATCTGCTAGACCAAGACCAAGACAACCACCATGTCTCACCATCTATACAATAACATAACAAATTGTATGTTACTTTGCATCTATGTAGAGTGGTAAAAAATGTTTATCCATGCACAAGTTTATTGCCGTCATGCATTATTGGTCTTTTTTGTGCACATAGTCTTATTGCATTGAATGGCATCTCACTTATCTCATAGATTCATGTTGACAAAATTAATAGTTTTGTAAAGTTTGTTCCCAATTTGAACACGCTGTTTTCAATAGTACCTGTGTGATAGTGAAGCTTATGACCATTGTAAAAGTATAACTACATCTAAAATAGATTTACTAAAGTCTCAAAGTTGCTTATGTCAATTCTGTAGATTTCACTGGCTTTCTCGTGAACAAACTTGTTTTCTACTAATTTTCTTTATGACCCATCATCATTTCTTAATTTGTTGTATTGCCCTCAAGTGCCAAAAATCTTAAAGGTCAGGTTGGTTGGTCCATTTGCCTTTTTTTTTTGCTGAAAAATAATACTGACTGTCGTGGTTCATGTCAAGACAAAATTGGTAAATGTAAATTTTACTAACGTTTCTAGTGGGATAATAGTTTAAAAACTATTTATTCAAGCAAACTTATTCATATCAAACAGAAAATAGTGATATTTGGTTTTTAAAAAAATCTTCAAAATGTGACCCTGATTTTTGAGATTTTAGGTTGGTCGCTAGGGCAACACAACACCTTTTTTCTTAGCCTGATTTAGAGTCCACCATACTTACATCTGTTGTGGCTTCTTTTAACTGATTCAGCAAATATTCTACCATAGTACCCCCGTGATTGGCATGTATCAGACCCAGTGCGTATAGACCACCGCCCTCTTGATATGCGCTGCCTGGACCGGTGTCTTTAGGTAGATATGTTGACATAAGATTGAGGGCCTCCTTCTCGTGACCTCTGTGTATGACCCCGAGGCTGGCGGTGGCTGTGAACTTGGCCCAGTTTGTGGCGCGTGATAACCAATCTAGGTTGTCCCTGTTAGGAGAAAAGGAATTTGAAAATCAATTACATCAATGCCAATTATCAGTATACCTTTATTTTCAGGTTATTAAAAATATTTATTACATTTTTCTAAAATTGACATCTCTGGATGTTGTGAATGTGATTTCATCGAAACTACACTTTCTGGTAAAATCAGCATGTAGTGCTTTGTCCATACAACGAGACAAAATGTAGACAACCTTGAAAATGTGATCTTTCAATATAGCCTTCTTAAAGGTAGACGACATAAAGGGAGGGGAAATGGGAATGATCCCACAGAGTTTGTACTGAGAGTCCTACACCCTATTTCATAAATGTTAAAGAATCTTCTTTAATGGACTTAAACTCTTCTTAAGCATTTCCTAAGCTTTCTGAAGTAGAGCCCATGTCTAAATTTTGACACAGGTCCTATTTCATGAAGATCAAATTATTACTTCTTAAATATTGTTCATAAAGGCGTGTTCATACTCCTATCGTTGAGTATCGGCCGACGTTGACGGATTTTGGTGCCCAAGTTGAAGCAATGTCAATTTTTATCGATCGATATTTGCCAATGCGTAACAAAGGGAGTATGAACAAGCCTTGAGAAGGTTTAAAACCTACGAAGAATAACTCAGGCCCGTGCCACTAAACGTTTTAATTGTCATTCCCGGGATCGAAGCTTCCAAGTCTACGAGTGCCCTCATTTTAAGATTCACATCACGCGTCTCATGAGTGAGTTAGGTGCCAATCATCGGCGTTGCTAAGTATAGCCCCACTCTAGTTGCTATGCTAAGAGTCACATCCCATGCATGTATAATATGTATACGTCCATATGCCCATATATGGGAAGCTCTTGTTTGCGATTTGAATTTCCTCTCCCATTACTATTAGACTCCCTGCTTACCTTAAAAATGAATCACACGTTGTGCCACAGTGCATGAAGGAGTTGGCTATGACGGTGGCATTATGACAAACAGAATTCCTTACTACATCCTGTCGGCAAAGAGAAATATAAAATATAAATATAATGATGAATGGATGGTAAGACAAGCAAGCCAGGAAAAAAATAGGAAATTAGGGAATCTCATTACTGGGGAATTTTGCTTCTCAGAGGGACTGAATTTCCTTTTCAAAATTTAATATAAAACTATGATAAATAGAATGCGATCAAGCCTTCTTTTTGGAAAATGAAGATAAGGATGGCAAAAAAACCTCCATTTAAAACATTCAAGACATAAAACTATGATAAATAGAATGCGATCAAGCCTTCTTTTTGGAAAATGACGATAAGGATGGCAAAAAAAACTCCATTTAAAACATTCAAGACATAAAACTATGATAAATAGAATGCGATCAAGCCTTCTTTTTGGAAAATGAAGATAAGGATGGCAGAAAAACCTCCATTTAAAACATTCAATACATGAATTATTATTCAAATTGCCTACAGTTTTCAATTAACATCCAAACATAATGTTCTGTTTAAGGGGGGGTCTATGTTATTTTCACCAATTTTGGAAACAGATTTTCTCAATGTTACCATGGGTTTACCCCTTAGAGTCATATATCAAATTGAAGCTTAGGTAACAGCGTTTCCAAAAATGCGCGTTATTTTGATCTGGTTGCTATGGTAACCAGTCAAGGCCTCTGATTGGCTAAACACGGGAACCAAGATAACTAGAAAACCAAATGTTGCATGTTCACCATACTTTGGTAGATGATGTATGGGAGCAATGCGCACGACCCGATGAAGCCGGATTTTTTATTTGGTTGCCATGGTAACCAGGAATCGACCAATCAGGTAATTTGACGTTATAATTCAAATTTGGAAAGATAAATTGAAAATCCGGCTTCATCGGGTCGTTCCCCTATTCAAGCTTATTATCCATTCCAAATATCACCCTGATACGAGGTTTCGTTTTTGAGTTACGTTGGTTCCCGTATTGCAAGTTTGTGTGTTTTCTAGTTTTGAGATATAGTGCAAAACGTATAAAAAATATTAAAATTGGCGAGGAAAAAAAAAGTTGACATTTTGGATAAAAATAGTTGTTCAATTATGTAAGAGCATGAATTTAGACACATTTTTAGCCATTTTGGATGAAAATAGCAATTATATTAGCATTTTTATTGATTTTTAGAGATAAATGGCTTAAAAATAGCCGGGTGAGAAAAATAAAGAAATACATAAGAAATTACGTTGACTTTGAAATTTTGATGATTTATGATGTGCAATTAATTATTTTAATATTTTAATAAATAAATTACATCAAATGTTACAATTATTTGATCAAAAACTAATTAAAACTGAAAATGCTTAAAATCGCAGGGTTAGCGTTTTCTACATACAAATGAATACAAAACTCCACCTATATTTTGAGACACCCGAAACTCAATTGACCATAACTTCGGAACCGAAAATCCAATTTACCTCAAACAAAAAGCATTTTAAAGCAGAGACTTGGCAGTTTTCTACTGTGCTAATATCTCATTTTTGTCCGAAGCACTGAATTTTACTATCTGACTAACATAGACCCCCCCCCCCCTTAATCATAACTTACAGGTGATTATGGGCTGTCTGGTGTTCAAATGTATGGTACTAACAATATTATCATGAATTATCCATGAAAAAACAGAGGTTTTCTATTGCAGCACCCTGAAGCAGACCTTCTTTGATGTCTTAGATCTGATTATTTGCTCAAATCTGATCTACATTTATTTGGTGTATATTTTCAGCCAGTCCAACGATTCTTGTTCCCCACATATTAAAATTGTTTCATTTATGATTTGAGCTCTGTATGCAAACAATTTCATGATCAATTCAATTGAAAATAATAACAATAGTAAAAAATCTTATTCAAAGAAAGGGAGTAGTGTCTTTACCTTAGTATTTTTGAGTATAAGCATGTCAGTTTTGTTACTTCTGATAAGGAATTGCAGATGAAGCCCTATAGTGATGTCACCACTAAGGATATCACTCAGCTTGCCTAGACGCTCACTGTGGGTTTTCTCTTCTTCCGTCTGAAAATCAAATTAATGTAATAGTTATAATGATGCAATTTTTCCATATCATTTGTTTCCCTATTTATTTATTTCTGTACTCCATACCTTTCCCCTGTCCCTCCCTGCCTTGCAACATTCATTTGCCTAGTAACACCATTGGCCTATATACCCTGACCTGTCCTGTTTATTTACTGTCCATACCACCTGCCCTTGTCTACTTCCAGTCCTATCTCTCTTATGCTAACACCAATCCATGACCCTTCATGTAGAACACCAATCCACATGGGCTTCAGTCCAGCACTGCTCTCCATCATAGCAACATCTCCAACATCTCCATCGCATCACCATTTTGTGTGTGTGTATTCTATTGTTTTAAAACCAGCACTGCTCGCAACCAAAGCAGGATATCCATTGCTGGATGCTATTGTTTGTGTTTACCCCTAATTCAACCCTTGCATGAACAGAATAATGAACAGTGACATTGTATATCGTGTTTTTCTGTGGTCTTCTAGTGTCATCTATAGTATCATATTTTGAAAGCCCCACGGTCAACCCCCTCTTCAGTATATCCTCAAGGTGAAAATATCCCACACTGCTACATTTAAACATAAAAACAATATTTTGAAAAAAACCTAATTATGGTTTTCAAATGGTGTTTTCAAAAGTATGATGTTGTCTTTAAAAGCCCGAGTCGTTATACGCCACACAGAAGCATTGTATTACAAGTCTATCCCGTAATTATCATTGAAGATGGCAACGCTAATTTGCAACAATTTCTCCCCCAAATACATCTCAAGGTCTCATATCGTCCGTGTTCTGAAAAACCTCATATCTCCATCTGGCCCTTCAGCATGTATTAAGTAATACTTCCTATGTATAACCTTTGGGCAGTCTGCTTTAAACATGTTTAAGGGCCAAAAAGACATCTGTCAATGCCTTGTAAATACTCTTGCCCCTGAACATGTATAAAGCAACACTCTCTATGCATAACTGTTGGACAGTTTAACTTTATACATGTTGAAGGTTTTGACGGAACAGCGACGATTTTGTTGTTACCTGTTCTTTCGGTGGTTTTTCTTCTTTAGGTTTAGGTGTTTCTGTTGATGGTGTGGTGCTCTCTGATTTGTCCCCATCAGATGCCTCGGTGTCCATGGCTTCACTGAAATCAAATATAAAAACATACAAATCAACAACTATCACACAGGTGTTTATGATACTATGGATCAACACAGTCTACCGTATTATCCCTATTAAGCGCCCAGGACCTTATAAGCGCCCACCCCCTTTTTCTCAGGGACTTTAAAAATATATACTAATTAACCGCCCACCCAAAAAATAAGCTTACTTAAAGGTTACTCACATCATACAAAGTCTCGGACTACAAATTGCTCGAAAATAAAGAGGAAATTGTGGTTATTTTAACTTTAAAAAGACATACTTGACATATTGTTTGTGATCCAAAAGTGAACTTAAACCATGTGCTATGCCTTCAAACAGCAACAGAAACCATCCGAAATACGCATGTTTCGTGTTTATTGTCATTCATGGAGGCCGCCATCTTGAATTGCAAAACATCGAATTTTGCAGTCTTGGGACTTAAAGGTTGTTGAATTTTGCAACCTTGACGGTCAACAACTTTGTAAATCAGTATACAAATAAGCGCCCACCCCAAAATGACTTAGTTAACCGCCCTGGGCGCTTAATAGGGATAATACGGTATTTAAAATTTACAATCGGTCTGAGACTGAAGCCACATTTTGTTTCTGTCCAAGACTTAGGTTGCTATGGACATATATACCAATAGACAATCATCTAAATAGTGTAGTACACTAAATATGACTATAAGGTATCAGACCTGGAAATAGCACCTGCGCACTAGGGTTGATCTTATTTAGACATAAATAGACCAGTAGGGTATCTCCCCAGGGGTCAGGGGGGAACAGAGTGACCATTGACGGCTTTGACCAGGAAGGCAAACTGAAACTACCAGGCTAAAGAAGGCGAAGTTAAGGGAAGAAAGAGGCCACCACGTACCATGCCCCCCCCCCCCCCCCAATATACCATTTGTCCTCTCTGACAAGTGACTTTAGATATGCCACTGAAACAAACAAGTGTAAAATAGACAATCATCAAAATAGTGCACTAGAATAACTATTGTAACGGAACCGAGCTTGCCTCCGTAATAATATAAGTAAAAAATCTCCTGTAAGACTACAAATGTGGTAGCGTGTCAGTCTTACCTTTCCTGCCTTGGATTCAGTTAGGATAGTCAATGGGGCATCACTATTTGGACTTTAATAAGGATCTCATGGATCAAATCAAGAGTATAAGGAATTTCAGCTTCCTTATCCGAGCGATTGAGAACGAATGTCTCCTGAGGGGAAGACTATAATGTCTCCGAGACATCAGTCAGCTGAGGGGAAGACTGTGTGTCTCCTAACCTAAGAGACCTGCCTCTAAACATTCATTTCACATCTACCAGCGATTTCATTCACCAAGTAATTCTAGTATTATTTGAGTGATGGTTTATGTAGGTAGTGAACCAGGTTATATAGAGTTATATAAGTAGATTATATGTATCTGAAGTAGTTCTGAGACGAGTAAAGAGTCATTACAAATGTATACATTTAGAAGTATTATAATTAGCTGTTTTCTTCAGCTCCAATTCAATCATTATATGGGCGATTCCACAGTAACACGCGTTACATTTTAGGGCGCCATTCTTTATTCTCCCCTCTATAACTGTAAAAGTAGTCTGAATGAAGTTTACATCTTTTGTATTGTAATACCCAAGACTTAAGGCTAAATCATCATGCTAACACCAATATGAAATATCAGCTCATGTTAATGTAAGACCGCTCTGAATATCGGTAACACGCGTTATGAAAAAAGATGCACTAAAAAAAATCCCAACTTTGTTTTGCTTGTGTATTTAAACTAACCTACCTGCAATCAATTGGTCACTACTGTGAGCAAGTACCTACCCAAGGTTTATTTATAATACTAGAATAATAACAAGAATTTAAGTTCTCACTTTTTTGTAATTTGCAAAATAGTCGGTAACACGTGTTACGGTAACACGCGTTACATTTTGTCCATCCATTATTTACTAGCTTTATATTATTTATTTAATTTCTAAATTAAAATTAAGTTTGACTTTGACAATGGAACTAACATATAAACCATAAATAGTGATAACTAACTCTAAAAAAATTAAGGTTTTAGCACGTTTTACTAAATATGAGTTCGGTAACACGCGTTACGACGTTTTGATGGCTTATAGTGGAGTGGTGGTTATGAATTTATCAAATTGTTTACTATTTTTAAATAGGGCCTAACTAGTAGGATTAAAATTATAAGTGGCATCAATTAAAATCAAATCAATTAGGAAATATTTTCAAACAAGTGTTGCTTCGGTAACACGTGTTACCGTTTTGGAAGTAAGAAAAGTTTAAAAAAATCATAGTTAACAACGGTCAATGGTTGCAATATTTTTTTCCTGAACGTTTGCATAGGCTTTGCACAACATGAATGTAAAATTAAATCTTTTGGAGCATTTTTTTAGTTTTTTTGCTCCGTCACATTTTCATGGAATCGCCCATATACATTACATTATATACAAAGTCATAATTCCATATTCAAAGCGTTACTAAATCAGTATAAGATTTTCATTAGTTCTAAATATCGTAAAGGTACATTTTCTGACCACCCTATACGAGTAAACATTACTTTACGCATCACCCTGTATGTTTACGTTACGAGAGCTTGTTTTAAACGATCAGCTGTTTATTATAAATTCTCAAATGGGTATAAACAAGTCCTTGGTTACGATCTCAATTTCCACGCACCAATCTCTCTGAACAAGTTAAACTTTGCTTGTTTTGTTTATTAGAAAGAGTATAAAATCACTGATTATAAATTGAAGGCCTAATAATTATGGAATAATATTTACAACAACATTCAACACGGAAGTTTCTGGTACGAGGCTATGCCAGTTCCCAGCATGACGCCCCGCCCCGTTCATGAATAAACATGTCAAAGTTCCATAACAAGGGACGTTCTTCCCTTGTATGGCACTTCAGTAATGACGTCATCGTCATATTTCAGATTCGGTACTGACAGTGACTACACTTTATTAGTTCAGAAAGTAATCTGCTATGGGCTCAAGAAATTCGCTCCTCCAAGTTAGGTTGAAATGCGGTTCTGCTCCGCCCCGAACTGATTGAAATCCTGAAATGCAGCCCCTTTTATTCCTGCATTTTACGCGCAAATAATTCCTAAAGAAAGCTTCCGCGAAATTACTTGGGACGCGAAAATTCCCACACATGTGGTTGGCTAGTTTCTAAGCGCTACAACGCGCTCAACACGGACACGGCACACGCACCATCTGTCACTCAGAGGTTAGAAACACTCTAAGAAAATACTACCAAATTAAGGATAATTCACGGAACTACAATTACACTAATTCTAAATGTCAGAAGAAACTAAGAACATATTTGGAATCAGGAGACATTTATGCATCTTCTCATATAACAACGAACGTGAAATGTAAAAGAGTCGCGACTATTTTCGACCAAGAAAAGCATTTCTTATCGTATAAAAAGAATCACAACTCGCGGCGAATCCAAAATCAACATCGCCAGATCACTGCTCATAGCATCGATATTTCTTAAAATATACAGCCAAAAGGTATGGAATTTGAAAGACATGTACACAATAATTACTAAACACATTCCTGAAACTATGGAATCAATTCACGAAATATTCTCGCGAAACGAGCTCATTACAGGTTTTGCATGAAATTCGATGGGAAAATAAGCTTATTAAAAACATGAAAATGAGCTGCCGTTTCACTATGACTACAGGGAACCCACTAAATAGATTACCGCCTGCATTTATGTCTGACATGGGTAAGGTCTGAAAACAATACCGTTAGTCTCCAAATCTTTGATATGAACCTATAACACTCACCTATCTTTGCTTGGGGTATCTGCGGGTGTAGCATCGGAGCTTTCCCCTGGTACCTGACCTACAGCTCTGAGGGCAGACTGCACCTTTGACAGAAACTGTTGTGTAGCACTCTCATAGAGATCAAACCCAATCTGATAGCCCATAAGTGTTGATTCCTGTATGGAAAGAAGTTTAGCAATACTTTTAGTAGACTTGTGAAATTAATATAAGTTAAAAGTTTAACGGGTTCGCCGTTGGACAAGTTTTAATCTGTCAAGCTTTCGTCAGGATTAGCTCTGACTTCTTCAGGACCAAATTATTATAATATTAAACATAGAGATTGCCACTTCTCTGTTATCATCATTTGGGCTGCCCCTTGCCCGATGATTTGAGAGTAGGTGCCCTTTCCTACTTGTGAAGGGCACCTACTCTTAAAGATGAGACACTGACATAGTGCACTTATTAACTCTGCTTTATGACTGAATCTTTTATTCCTCAAATTCTCTTACCTGTCCTTCACAGGTGAGTTTATGCGAAGATGTCTGCCACCCCCTTAGCCTTAGGCTTTGTGGCGGTAAAACAGTGTGAGCGCCCTCAATAAAATTTGTGGAATACAAAGCCTTTTAGCAAATATTCTCTGTGTTATGTTTCGTATTGTTTTACGGACGATTTTAGCCGGAAAAAATTCCGCTTGCTGATTGGTTGATAATGATGTCATGCTATATCGGGAGACGTCATCGGTACCAAGTGCTACCTTTATATGTGGTTGTCAATAAAATAAGGTGGAGCTATTGTGTGTTACGATGACTACGGTGTTTTGATTGACACATACTGCTTACACGGTAGAATAGCTATTTGCGCAAAGACGACCTCGCTTCGCTCGGCACTCGAGAGGCGTCTTTGACAAAGACTACCACACCCTGTATGTCGTCCAAAAAGATGAGACACTGACATAGTACAATTATTAGCTCTGCTTTATGACTGACTCTTTTCTATCTCATCTACTCTTACCTGTCCTTCACTGATGAGTTTATCTAGGATGTCCGCCACCCCCTGTGTGTCGTCCAAAAAGATGAGACACTGACATACATTAATGTAGTCTGGTACTTTTAAATTCATATACAGGCGTACTAGAAGACGTAATACCTATGAACACAATACAAAAACAAATCCAAGTTTATGAACAAGACTTTTTAACAGATTGAGCCATAATAAACTGCCAATTTCATATCGTAAATATTGTAAGGTGGTATTTTTGGGGGGCGTGTGTGGTGTGTTTTTGTTGTTGCTTTGTTGTTGTGGGGGCGGTCATGATTCCTTATAATGTTGATCAATTTGAATGCTTACCGTATTTCTGAACTGTCTTTGTTGTAGAAGTGACATGACAACTTTTACACTGTAACTTAACAAGGCTGGAATATCTCCCTGGAAAAGATGACATAAAAAGATAAAACGACGATTAGTGAATAATGACAATTGACAAAAATGTGATGCTTTCATTTTAATATTAGTAAACCTTACCAGAATGTAACAGGTATTTGTCAGTGCTGGGGTTGAACCTGGGCCACTGGATTAAGTTAGGAGTCTAGTCACATAGGACCAGTAAGTCTCGCTCCTCATGGCTAAATACTTTCTATGCCATATAGGCCAAAATCCTGGCATGATTACGCAATGAGATTCACAAAGCTTAGTCTAGCAGCACAGCACTACAATGGTGGTATTTGGTTGAGTAAGGTTAATCAAAATATACTGACTTTGTTGATCTTTGATCTGTGGGTTAGGAGCCACGTTTTTTCATCCCGTAATGCATTTTATAACATAAACAGAAACTTTCTTCCACCGTTCCTTCAATTTATTTCGGTTTTAATGATAAATGTTTAACACAATTTGTCATTTCAAAAACATCAATGATTATGGAATTGACTGTCAAAACAGTAATTGCCACTCAGAAGAGTTTCTTTATGCGAGTCACGATTGTGAAGTGGCTATTTAACTGATTACAAGAATTGCTTATGTTGCGCACCCAAGATCGATAACCTGTATAGGTGGCCCCGGTCATCCGGGTGCTTTGTGCATTTTGTTATTGTTTTGTACAGTTTGCCGTTGACCATGTCATAAGACGTTTTAACAACTTGTGTTTTACGCTCTGTTCATCCATGCAGTAGATCGACCCAAGCGATCGCATCACGGCGTGTAAGAGACCTTTGTTTACCTCTTTTGTGACGTAGTCAACGGTGCGTGACGACAGTCTGTTACGACCTATAGCTGTCATACCATTGTTCCAAATATTGGAACTTCACCAGGGCAATGATGTTTCTAACATATACTAACTATACTATTTAGATATTTTTCAAAATGGCAATTTTTTGACAAAATTAGATAATTTTGGCGGCAATTTTGAATTTTTGAAATTAAGAAACGTCAGACCTCCTCGGATGTCAACAAATTTGCCAGATTTGGATTCTGCATCAAATTTGGCCATGAAATCAACTAGTCCCAGAAAAAATATGGTGATTTGCCCAACCCTACTGTTATACCAAGTGATAAACAATAGTATCCAATGATTCGGTTGTCTGGTCATTCAAGGGTTATTGTGTGCTCTCTCTTCAATTCCGACATGTTTGATTTTCATTCTCATTTAAACCATTATGATTCGTGTAACAGAATCTCAATGTTATGGGTTCCTCCATCAAATGTTTTCCACATTTCAAAAAACCTTTTGGGTTTCTGATGCATTTCGGCAATGAAAGGATGGGGCTCTCTTACAGTACACCTTTTATCTCTCTGCATGCAAAAGTAATCCAAGTGTACATGCGCGATTATGCGCCATACACACGCGGTTTTGGTCGCACGCATGTGTCATGCATATGATGCACAATGCGTTAGTTGCCTTCATACTCGCACTTCCGTCTGTATTCATTTGCTGCTGTAAAAAGGCTTCGCCAATTTGGAACTGATCAAACTATATACTAGGGACAGGGATTTTGCGCTTTTTAAAAGCACTAAAAGTGCTGCTTTTTTTTTTAGTAAAAGGTGCTTTTATTTACCAAAATTATGCCATATGCATTAAAAATCAATCCAAAAATGATTGTATTGCATGTTTCCATGTTGACATATATCTTTTTTCATTGTCAAAACCATTATTTTTCATTCAAAACTACATTCAAACTAAACTTAGTGTAGAATAAACACTTCCACAGTTATGTAACTTGTTGATTTTTAGGTAAATGGTCATTATTTGTTAAATATTTAGACAACTTTTGAAAAGAAATGCTGTGTGATGAAAAAGTGCTTTTTTGAGCAAAAAGTGCTATTTTGGGCAAAAGGTGCTTTTTTGCTTTTGAGAATTTTCCCTGTCCTTACTATAAACCATTTCATTCAGTTGCATTGATACTTTGGTGGGTGTATACACCAAGGATGAAAATAAGAGATTTCATACAAGGAGCTACTTGAACACAACAAACAAAATATTAAAACAAAAATCCTATTCAAATCTGATCAATGAGGTTTATTTCACATACCGATTCTCTGATAGCTCTCTCCAAGATATCGATGCGTCTGGTTTCCAAGGCAATGCCCACGGCTTGCTTGTAGTGACCATCTTGAAGGCAGCGCTCGAACATTCTGTCAACGACTGTCACCAAACGACGATCAATGTCTTGGGTGTCGTCCTTGTGCTCATAGTTATGGACGCTAAGTTTGGTGTAGTGGTCGATACACTTGGCTGTTAAATAGAATACAGAATTTGCCAGATAAGGCGATGAAAAAAACCCTGTTCTACAGGCAAAGGGACCTCTTATGCAGAGCTGTCAGTCAGGTGAGAGAGCACATGTGGTCTAGTGGATAGCATGCCGGTCTCACAATACAAAGGTTGTGAGTTCTAGCCCGCTACAGCCAACATGTTTGTATCCTTGGGCAAGGTACTTAGTCTCAATTGCCTCATCGACCCAAGCGAGATTGGTGAGCTATTAGGGGATATTACAATCTAAGTGCTGATACATTGTGTGCGCTGTGTCGGATAGCCTGGTAAATGAAGCAAAATGATTGTGACGATTTCCTAATGGCAGCAAAAATCAGTGGTACGGAAGTCACATAAAATGGTGGTCCCGTGCATCAGAAGAGCAATACCCGAGCACGTTAAAATTTACAGACTCTTTCGTAAAGAGTAGGGGATCATCCCGGTCTGTAGCTGTTCACACATCTAACGGACCCCAATGGAAATAAGCTTCAACGAGGCTTTCTTGGGTTATCCAGGGTTGTAAGGCCCAAATAAATAAATAAATAAAAAAGGTGGGTTTTCTTTTCTTCAACTCACACACATTTCGGCCATTTTTGGTGAATTTTCAACAAATTTTCAACAAATTAAAAAAAGTTTTAAATTTGTTTTAAAAATCAAAAAAGTCCCCGAATTGTTTCTAAACAAATATATGGAAATCTAAAGAAAATGGGTCGGCCGAGCCCGTACAGTGAGGTTTTTCCCCTTGCCTTATAGAATACATGCTCTTAACTTATAGCTGCAAATACCGATAACAAATTACAAATAAAATAAAAAAATGTCCCCTCTTTCATTATCATTAGGTGAGCATGCAAAATGACTTACAGATTGTAGTTTCCACATACTCTGTGATACCGTTGACGTCAAACAACTTTCCTGCACCAAGGGCGTATGTTAGAGATTCCTCAAATGCACCAAGATGGTAGTACACCTGTAGGGGATCAATTAAGGACAATGTTGTCTGTTAATAAGGGTAGATAAGAAAACATCCTCAAATTTACAATTTTATCAATATCTAACCACTGAATTTGGAAAAGAAATATTGGAATTGAATAAAAAATGTATGATACCATGACAACTTATAACTAAAAAACAAGAGAACCTTTGATCTGGAATATGAGCATTTTTCAAGCTCGTATATAAAATGAGATCCCAATGATTTTATCAAGACCAGGCCAAGTTAAGAAGAGATCGGCCTTTGCATTAAATGAGGTGTCCCGCAGCATAAAAGTGTGCATTATATGTTAGAAAAATAACTATTGAGCCCAACTTTTGTAATTATATTGAACAAAATACCACACTAATGACAAAAACAAAATAAAAACCGCAATCTCTCAACATGCACTTTTTAAAATTCGCGGCGATCGAAAGTTCCAGTGTCGATGACATCATCATAATTATACAATGCACATGCGCAAATTTTAGTACCGATACCCATTCCGTCATCGACACCGGGTCTTTCGATCGCCGCGAATTTTAAAAATTGCATGTTGAGTGATGGCAGTTTTTATTCATTTTTG
Organism: Ophiura sarsii; assembly: GCA_035610835.1. Taxonomy (NCBI): domain Eukaryota; kingdom Metazoa; phylum Echinodermata; class Ophiuroidea; order Amphilepidida; family Ophiuridae; genus Ophiura; species Ophiura sarsii. Next base: position 22,425,839 of record CM069454.1, read on the forward strand.
TGACTAGTATGGTGTTTTGTTCTATATAATTACGTAATTTCGGCTCGATAATTATTTTTCTAACAAATAACGCTCAATGTTGTGTTTGCGGGACCCTCCCTTTAAGGAGAGATTGACAAAACAAATATGTGTAGCATTGACTGATTCAGAATTCCTTAGACAAAGCATGTCTTATGTATGATGCCCAACATGTAATCTTTGTGATTCAGTTGCACTTACATGTACAATATTTTGATATGTGCACATGAACATTCTGCAATGTCCAAGGCATATTGTTATTTAACCCTAGTACCACTACACCATACAAATTCATACGACCAGCAGCACCTGTTTCAGCGTGCACACAAGGTATATCCCATGCCGCAATAACCCCCGGGTACAGATAGTCACCGAACATTACTGGGCAGCAGCGCTCTTGGTGTGGCAGTTGAGTCACTCGCCTGCCAGTCCGGCGACCTGGGTTCAATTCCCAGGGGCCGTAGACCAACATTTTTAGTCCTCCCTGTTGATCTCCTCCCCCAGTTCCTTGTTCCATTGCAACTGCAAGACCATGTGAGTTTTGTGAATGTTTGACCCCCCTCCCCCCCCCCCCCCCCGACAATTGGACACATTGACTGATGGTGTAAACAGATAAAGGAGAACCAAGAGAGGTCACTGCTGAAGACCCATAAATCACTTTAACTCCTGAGCACTATCTGCCTCTCTAACAGTGTTTATGCTATGAATAACCAATATTTCTAAAAATATTTTACTCTTTAACCTTTAATGACATGCCTGTGATTGGTGCAAAGAATGGTGTATCTATCTTTCTGACCAATCAGTAGGTAGTTCTCAAGGGTTTAACTGAGGGAAATCAATATTTTGACACAGATTTCTGTATTGAACACTACCATAACATACCTTAGAAGCAACTAATGCTGCCAATTCTCTCTGTGGGAAATTCTCATCCTCGTACAACATCTCTCTGTGGATTAAAAATAACCAAATTATCACAACATCACATTACAACACAAAATCCTGTAAAGCGAAATAAACAGTAAACCACTAAATCTTAGAATTTAAACCATTTCCACAAAGGACATGACATCACAAATCATGTTTACTTGCCCCTGACTGGCCAGCTACTCACGCCTGTTAAACTTGAATTGTCTGACGGCGATCCCATTGAACTCGTTTAAATATTAATATTGTGTATATTTTTTCAAAATCGTACAAGGGCTATTAATTTTGTAAAAGCCCAAGCGGTTCCTGTCTATTCATTTATCTACTTACATTTTCTCCACGGTGTCGGCAATCTCTGCCCAGAAGTCATCTACTAACTGATTGAGTTTATCCAAAGCAAATACCTATGGTAGAGAAACAATCCATGAATTAATGATCACGTTAAAGATCTAGGGGAAATATGGGTTCTAAAACATTTAACAAATTGTGTCATTATAATTGACCTGCATTGACCTACACAACACTATACAAATCAAAATTCACAATTTATGTCCTTATTTTATGTCTTTACTCTTTAACCCCCTGGGGTCTACCTGTCTATCTTACAGTGGTTCTGATTTAGTGGTTTATTACAAGATGTACTCATATGAATAGCCAATTCAAATGCAGCTGATTGGTGCAATCAATGATGTATCCATCTTTTTAACCAATCGGCCGGTAGTTCTCAGGGGGTTAATAACAAATAAAAACATGTTGACAAGATTGCTCATACCCGTAGTAAAAATCGGCGAACCCTGGGTGCCTGAACAACAAATCAAAACAATGCGTGTGGTGCGCGAACCGTACAGCGCTCAAACGGAGTGCAATTAGACATTTTCAATGCACTCCATGTATTATAGTTTCCTGCCTTGTGATTAGTTAGTAACCACTAAGAGTGTATGAATATCTATTAACCCTAACCCCATTGAATCTCACTAAATCTCACTGCCAGAAACTATCTCCAGGCACGTGCTGCTGCATTGCCACGATGACGTCACCTACCGCAGGCATATGTGGCCACAGAGTTTGTGGCCGTATAGCCTCTAGTAGACTTGGGTGCGGATGGTCCCGCGATCGAATCCCGGGGGTGCTGGGTGATTTTTCGGGTTAAAAAAATAGCACTTTTTCCCCCCTCCCCCTGATACGCACAAAAAACTAGCTTTACTGGTTAGGGTTAAAGCAGTTTACCAACCCATGATCTTATTCACTGTAGTTGAAACGCTTTAAAATAATATGTTTGAAAACTGAAATTGTGGATGGATGTAAACACCTACCTGGAGCTGATGATCAGGTTCATCCAGAAGGGAGATCACTCCCCCTATAATAAAATAGAAAACATTCAATGATTACTTTTTAATCCTCTAGTATTTTGAAAACTGCAATCAGCGAGACCCGAGAGGGAAGACTCAAGCAAACTTCGAAAGCATACAATCTCGCCTGTCACACCTACAGCCATCAGTATCAAAATATGAATAACACGCAGAGAGAGCGCGGAAAACTGTCCGAAATTGTCAATTTTTAAATCAAGGTCACTACCACTCTTTAAAATTCTGCGGTGATCAGGCCGGCGCTTGCATTACGCTGGAAAATTATCAAAACGCCAAGCCAATCACTTCAAGGTCTCCAAGAACCCCTTTGGTGATGAGGGGGTTGTGAGAGGGTCCCCATGGTCGTCCTTGATGCTAGTGCACCACCACAAAACAAGCGCGGAGGTTCGGCGTTCTGTTCAGAGTGCTGCCCTTGGGTGCTGAAGCCTTGCCTTTGAGTCTTCCCATGGTGTCTATGTCGTTATAATATGTTGTTCACTTATCAAACATCGAAAACAGACTGATCAGGCAGGAGGCTCTCTTTATATAGGGCGATTGCACGGGGGTCATTAGTTCAAATAATCCTTTAGACGAATACATGCATGGATGGAGTCCACAGGCCTGATAGAAATGTTGATTTGCCAAGCTTACCCAAATTTCCCACTTTTTCTATTTTCTTATGTATTTCTTTATATATAATGGAAGAGCAAAATTTCCCTCCAAATTACAAAATGTCCCTCCAAATGGCCAAATTTACCATCAAGGAGCTTCTATATTTGCCCAGAGCATTTTTTGCAGGCCTGGCGATTCCAATCACTTGGATCAATAAGTTTAAAAGGTGTTTGGTATTGTAATTAGGAGGGGGTGATTTGAATATAATAACCTTCGTGCAATCGCTCTATAGGCCTACTCTCCGCGCACACGCAAAGAATGTTGTGCATACGTATTGAGAACGTACTAGTAACACAGACAACAAATTGGACACACTAAGAACGTTTCAGCGTAGTGGAAGCGCAGAGAGCCAGTGAGACTTTAAAGTAGAAACACAATGGGTCGTAATATTAAGAGTGCCGTGAAAATGTGATAAACGGGATAGGAGCGTACTAATAAGAGCTACCTTGTTTTAAAATTTTGACAACTTTGAGCAGTTTTCCGCGCTCTTCCTGCATGTTACATGGGGATCCTCTCCCGCTGTAATCAACATTACAACGGTACACCGTGGTGTAAGCGAAACAACACCAAATTTGACGTCACCATGGGAAGTTTTGACGGGGCAGAAACGTGCGAACTAGTAGGGCTATTCTTGTTATCTCAACTTAATGAAATAAATATCAATGTTGGCCTATACAGAGACGATGGTCTTGCCACCTGCTCTCAACCTCCGAAACAAGTTGAGGCGATCAAAAAGCAGATTTGCCGAATCTTTGAGAACAATCAGTTAAAAATAACAATCGAGGCAAACAAGAAATCTGTTGATTTCTTAGACATTACCATGGACCTACGGACAGAGACATTTAAACCATACAAAACCAAACAATACCCTACTCTACGTCCATAACCAAAGCAACCATCCGCCAGCAATCACCAAAAACATTCCTGAAAGCATCAATCGGCGATTGTCAAATATATCATCGAACGAGGAGATTTTCGACAATGCTGCCCACCATACCAGGAAGCGCTGAAAAAGAGTGGATACGATTACAAACTCAAATACAATCCTCAACCCCGGAATAATAATGCACAACGGAAACGCAACAGAAAACGCAACATAACATGGTTCAATCCTCCACATAGTGATACCGTATCAACAAATGTTGGCAAGAAATTCTTTGGTATTCTATTTCTAGACAAGTGCTTTCCACCAGGTCACCACATTCACAAGCTTCTGAACAGAAACACAGTAAAAATCAGCTACTCATGTATGCCGAACATGCAGCAGATCATATCGGCGCATAATAAATCAACACTCAAACCTGAAAACACACCTCCAGCACCAGCCCTGAACAGACCTAATTGTAGCTGTGGCAAAAAGACATGCCCACTTGACAGAAATTGCCTAACTAAAGGGGTAATTTATCAAGCTACGGTTACCAGGCAAGACAATTTCAAAGAGGAATCATATATCGGACTAACAGAGCTAACATTAAAAAAAGAGATTTTATGGACACACCAGCAGCTTCAAAAATGAACACCAAAGAAACGCCACAGCACTAAGCCATTATATCTGGTCACTAGCTGACAAAAATGTGGATTATAATATAAAGTGGAAAATAATCGCTAGAAGCAAGCCATACTCAACTACCAGTAAGCGATGTAACCTGTGCTTAACGAAAAAGTATTTCATCATACACAAACCACTTTTTATATGTCAACCCTAAACAACAGAAATGAACTGGTGAGTGGATGTAGACACAGAAGAAAACATCTCTTATCCAGTTTTAAACCACCCTAGACTATAATAAGTGCCCTACTTATTTGACACTTTGACTCTTTGACTTATTGACTCTTGTAATATAAACCTGGTATCCATCTGTGTTATAACCATTATGTGCTGTTTAAAGTACGGTATGACTATTTTTGTCACTCTACGCCAGGCCTTCTCAAATGGTGGCGCGCGCGCCACTTGTGGCGCATTGCATCAGTCCAAGTGGCGCGCGGAAGGACGCATGGAGAAAAAAGAAAAAGAAAAAATAAAAAATAAAAAAAAATAATAATAAGAAAAAGACCCCCAACTTCAACCAGATCTAAGAAGCATGAAGAGCCACTTCATAAATCAACATCTCTGTACCATATTGCATGCAAATATAGCTCTCCTTAGCCTCTTAGACCCCCCCCCCCCCACCAGGAACCATAAGGCGGGTCCCTGGACCCCACCCGTTTTTCGCTCCGCTCGCTACGCTCGCAGGGATAGTGGCGCTTCTAGATCACTAACATCTCAAAAGTGGTGCTTCACAAAATCTAATTGAGAAGGCCTGCTCTACGCATAGCAACTGAGGAGTGTGGATGGCCTAACTTCCATCCATACGAAACAAATTTGTATTGCAATGATGTGTTAAGTCCACCACTAATTTTGAAATCTATTTCGCTCCTATTTTATAGTTGAGCACTATTTCTAGTGATGGTTTCCTCAAGATTTATATTGTATACAATTATATATATATAATTATATATATTCTATTATTATTAAATATTAATTTAATTTAAGTGTCCAGGAACTTCTTTTGACGAGTGTATATAGCCTATAGGCTTTGAATAACCTTCTTGATAATATGATAATGATAATATCCGGAATTCATGACGAATAACTATGATCCTAGATGGCTCCAAACGATTCCCTAAGTCAATGTCTATAAGAAAGGTAGACTTACATTTACAATCTACAACTTATAACAAGTAGCCTTGTACTTGTGTAGGCCTAACATAAAAAACACATTTTTTGGTGGACAAGTTAACTTGGACACCTTAGTTTTCAAAAGTGGTTGTAATAAAATCCAAAAATACCGCCAAATTCAGTTATTCAGTGCGAAATTAGTACTTTAATGATATTTTATATTAAATGTGTCTATTACCGTAAATAAAATGGTGCTTTAATTGACAATGTAGCCTTTAAATAATAAATATCACATTTTAATTTTCGATTTAGTTTATTGAGTGGATAAACCAGAGAGTCTCAATGATGTATATCCGTTGTAGCTTTCCAGGAAGTAATGAGAACGTGTGGTCTAGCGGTTGCGTCCTTCGCTTGCCACGCGGAGGACCTGAGGTCAATTCTGCTGAGAGCCACATCTTTTTTTGTATAATACATTGGTACTTTTTGATGTTCCATTATATTAATTACTTACAATATCATTTAGTTTATTTATTAACGAGACTCTTTTTTTTATCTATTAATATTTTTTTATTTTTTTGTTTAATGAATATAAATTCTTTTTTTGATTCGGCTGTTGTGTTGTGATGTTCGTGATTTATTTTTACAAAACGATTGACTATTTTAGTATTAGGCCTAGCCTAGGCCTAACAAAAATAAATGTTTGTTTCCGGTAACATGCTGACAAAAAAGAGGGTCGGTCGGTCGGTCGGTCGGGAAATTTTTTTATTTTACAAAAAAATATTATTTTAGATTCACCATGTAAATTAATTGCAAAGCTTCCGAATTTTGACCGTCATCGCAATTTGAACGCCCGGTCTGAACAGTGAACGCCAACTTCCGAGGCAAATTTCATTCATTATTTTATTATAATTCATTAAATGTAAATACACTGCATTTTCTCATTAAAAAATAAATGTTTTTCCTTCGTCTTCGATCGTACTTTGCTAAACTTGGGGAATTATTTTTATCGATGTAAACAAGCATTAACCTTTTAGCAATCTGCTTTAAACAACATGATAATGCGCTTTACTTCTCAACACGTGCGCGAGAGACTTTTGCATGCCCGAACTGAGGTTAATCATATGATATTTCTTTTCTGTTCCACACGGTTCCCAGTGTGTTATTTTTACCATGTTACGCTACGTCATTCCATGTGGTTGGTTGGTTTGTTGGTGGTACCAAAAAACGTAATTATTGCAATAACCGCAAATACTGCGCTGTTGTTGATGAATGAAAATAAACTTTTAGGCGTACGACGGACGAATGGAAAGTAAACTTCAGAATTGTTGCAGAATTCATGGAAATGGGTACATTCAAATTGGACCTTCGGCAAAATGGGAATGTAAAACTAAATGGGAATGCAAAATTTTTATTCTCTCAATACATTTCCGTAAATTTGGACTGAAAAAATACGAACGGTAGGTAGAAAATTTTTATTTTTTCAAAATGTTGATAAAATTTGTACGGTCGGCAGGTTTTAAGAGGGTCGGTCGGGTTACCGGAAACAACAATTTATTTTTGTTAGGCCCTATAATAATTATCCTGGCGCCCCGGGAAATCTAAGTTATTTTGTTGCATTTTTGAATTTGTCATAAATTACGTTTTTCTCGTAATTAATAAACATTGGAATTTAAATTAAATTATAAATTATGATATTTTTTCTTTCAATTTTTTTTCTCTCCATAAACTTCACCACATATCGCTCACATAACGTCTCGGTGATTTCCTTCCAGAAACAACACACTAGTGATACTCTCTTGCCGACTTCCACAAAATTCAACAGATCCATTCCAAGTCTTCTCATCCTTTTGACACTAAAAATACTTGTCCACCCAGTTTTTTAGAAGACCTTGTTTTCAATGTTTTGTATTTTAATAATTTTGAAACTTTATTTTTCATGATTTCTGACACTCACTATATAATATTATAAGAAATTTAACGGTAAGTTACGCCGATGTATATGGCATGCTATTGCTACATTATTTGAGGATATTGCTTAGTTTTGTAAGTATGGAATTCTACGTTTTATTGAGAAATCTAAGCTTTACAAAAATTGTTAGGCGACTACATGTAGACTAGGCTAATTTTCACTCGGATTTATTTTAAGCAAAAATCATCATGAATTCATGAGATCAATTCGCATGAATCGAAATGCCAATACGACAAGAGATACAATAATTAAATGCTAAATATTACAACCTACCTGCTGAAGTAATTTTCATTTTGTATGAAGTCTAATTTTGTCTAATTTTCAAATATAAAGGTATTGTGTATTCGTACGCCGGTAAACTTCCCATACAAATACATGTGTGACACAGCAGATTACAAAGATGGCTGTTTTAACCTCGTTTCTGAAGGCAAAGTTTGGTTAATAATCAAAGGTTATACAGTTTATAGAACGTAACGCTCTAAATATGAAGATAATAAAAAAACTGTCGATAGATGGCGCCCTAAGAAGAAACCCTGATCAGGCGGTGCTGGAATCCTAGGATTCGATTTAGGAAGTATTAGGTGTTTTGATTACATGGATTTATTACATATTGTATTTAAAGGCATATTATGTGATCTTTTCCAGGGCGCCCTCTATTCATGATTTTTTTTAGAGAGTAGATTTTCATACAGATTTACATTTCTAATCATAAATCATGAATATATTCTGAGTTACATAGCGATGCGATTCCTAATTACTTCAAAATCACTGAAAATCATGGTTTAAAGAGTGAAAATAAAGCGCAAGATTATCTATGCAGTCGAAGTTCGAAGTTGTCCATCAATTTCTTAGCTGATCATCTGAACGATGAAATGTTTAGAAAGCCTCGACGATGTAAAAGTAAACCTCACAAACTATATAAATAAAAACTCAACAAGTACTTCAAGACAATGCATCTACACGTTCATGTTTATTTTCCAAAACGTTCGGAGTAACTATCTCTGCTGCATGTCGGTAGATTGCCACACTGCTATTCCATGTTGCTAGGAGAAAGCGCTGTCAGGCACATTGGATACTTTATTATTTTACCTTTTTGTACTTAAAGGTACACTTTATTTGTACTTTATTTGACTTAAAAGTGTACTTTATTTGACTTAAAAGCGTACTGTACTTTAATTGGACTTAAAAGTGTCCTTTATTTGGACTTGAAAGTGTACTTTACTTTATTTGGACTTAAAAACATAATTTACTTTATTTGGACTTAAAAGCATACTTTATTTTGTACTTAAAAGTGTACTTTATTTGTACTTAAAAGTGTACTTTATTTGAATTTAAAAGTGTACTTTATTTGAACTTAAAAGTGTACTTTATTTGTACTTAAAAGTGTACTTTGTTTGAATTTAAAAGTGTACTTTATTTGAACTTAAAAGTGTACTTTATTTGCACTTAAAAGTGTACTTTATTTGTATTTTAAAGTGTACTTTATTCGTACTTTATTTGTACTTAAAAGTGTACTTTTTATTTGTACTTTATTTGTACTTAGAGTGTACTTTATTTGTACTTACAAATATACGTACTTTATTCGTACTTTATTTGTACTTAAAAGTGTACTTTATTTGTACGTTATTTATACTTAAAGTACACTTTTTTTGTACTTAGAGTGTTACTTTATTTGTACTTATTTGTACTTAAAGGTGTACTTTATTTGTACGTTATTTATACTTATACATGTAGTATACTTTTTTTGTACTTTGTTTGTTTTTAAAAGTGTGCTTGATTTGACTTAAAAGTGTACTTGATTTGTACTTAAAAGGATACTTTATTTGTACTTAAAAATGTGCATTGTTTATACTTAAAAGCGTATTTTATTTGTACTTAAAAGTGTACTTTGTTGTACTTAAAAGTGTACTTGATTTGTACTTAAAAGTGTACTTGATTTGTACTTAAAAGTGTACTTGATTTGTACTTAAAAGTATACTTAAAAGTGTACTTTATTTTTACTTAAAAGTGTACTTTATTTGTACTGTATTTGTATTTAGAGTGTACTTTATTTGTACTTAAAACTGTACTTTATTTGTACTTAAAACTGTACTAAAATTCGTACTTTATTTGTACTTAGAGTGTAGTAGTGTACTTTATTTGTTCTTATTTGTACTTAAAGTTGTACTCTATTTGTACATTTTTGTACTTAAAAGTGCACTTTCTTTGACTTAAAAGTGTACTTTATTTGTACTTAAAAGTGTACTTTATTTGTACGTTATTTATATTTAAAGTTTACTTTATTCGTACTTTATTTGTTCTTAAAAGTGTACTTTATTTGACTTAAAAGTGTACTTTATTTGTACTTAAATTGTATTTTATTTGTACTTAAAAGGGTACTTTATTTGTACTTAAAAATGTGCTTTATTTGTGCTTAAAAGTGTACTTTATTTGTACTTAAACTGTACTTTGTTGTACTTAAAAGTGTACTTGATTTGTACTTAAAAGTATACTTGATTTGTACTTAAAAGTGTACTTTATTTGTACTTAAAAGTGTACTTAACTTGTACTTAAAAGTGTACTTTATTTGTACTTTATTTCGAGAGTTGAGCGCCAGAAGGTCTTTACTCAAAAAATCTGAGATAATCATCTTTCAAATATTTGTGGCTCATTACAATACACTGTGTAACATTATGGAACTACCTTCCTGAGGACATAGTAAACTGTGCCTCTCTGCCTGCTTTTAAAACTGCTCTCCGCCTCCATCTCTATACATAGCCTGGTGTCTCTGTGTTTCATGTGGGCGGGTGGGGTGGGTTTTGGGTGGGCGGGTGCGGGGGGGGGGGGCAGTGGCGTAGCCAAGGGGGGGCAAGGGGGGGCAGCTGCCCCCCCTGTGGGGTTCTCTGCCCCCCCTGTTGCCCCCCCTGTGGGAAATGTCAGTTGAAATAATTTGGGACTAACCTATTCACAACACAAGGAAATTCAATCCTCAATTTGGTTGTTGCCCCCCCACCAAAACTCCCGGCCCCCCCTTTGCCCCCCCACTGAGAAAAACCTGGCTACGCCACTGGGGGGGGGGGGGGGGGGGTGTATTGCATATTATTTGTGTGTGTCTATGTTTCTTTGTTTGTTTGTTTGATGTTTGGGCATCCCTTTAATTTAGTGCTTATGTCACTATTGGGTTTGTCCTGGCTGTTTTGCCAATTGTTATAAATAAATAAATAAAAAATAACACACCAACTTATAACTCTAGTTTTAGTCAAATTAAGAGTGTTTATGAGTAATCACTTTATGGTTCTGAAAATCTAAGTAATATCTGGATTATTTTGGTAGCAAAATCTCATTTTGCCCAAAAGTTGAGTTACGGCCTTCTGGCGCTCAACCCTCGATTTGTACTTAAAACTGTACTTTATTTGTACTTTATTTTAAAACTGTACTCTATTTGTACTTTAAAGTGTACTATACTCGTACTTTATTTGTAATTAGAGTGTACTTTATTTGTACTTACAAGTATACTTTATTTGTACTTTATTTGTACTTTAAAGGTGTACTTTATTTGTACTTTATTTGTCATAGGTTATATGACCTTTGACCTCTATTACTGAAGAATCCTTATGAAGCTTGGGTGAGCAGTTCACATTGCCAAGTTTGGTGGTTGTACATTATGTAGCACATTATTTGCAAAAGAAGAAGTATTTTAAGTGAAACCAGTGGACATTGACGTTTTAACCCCTCTTGACCCTTGACCCGGATGTCATGATATAATCTTTTATCTTATAAAATGGCACAACATGCAACAAATTTGGTTGAAATCGGATCAGGTCTGAAATGTTGACCCTGTGTTGACTACTTACTTCTTGATGCCCCTTGACCCTTGTTGACCACTTATCAAAAAACTGTGAAGACCCTGTATGCGGTTAATAGACAATACATTAAACTTGTGGTCAACGCATTTAAGATGCAGGAGAAGAAGCATTTTAGGCTTTGAAATAGATGTTGACCTTAGTGACCCCTGTGTGACCTCTAACCTCTCTCTCTCTCATGCTTACTATAAACTCGAGTAGTTAGGGTACATTTGACTACATTTGGTCAAAATCGGCACACGGGTTGGTTACGTTGGGTTTACCGAGCTATGGCTGTTGCCGGCTAGAAGAATGAAGACACAACAGCAATACAGTATATTTGTCGATTCTCGATTTAAACATACAAAACAACAATCCAATTGAGTTAGTCTAAGCATATACAATAAAACCTACAAAGAAATTAGATTTGTAAAAGTTCAATAAACAATTACCTAGTGTATATCAAAATTACTCAAATGTATCTAATAACTGGTATGTTATATATTTATTAAACAAAACAACAGCAATACGGTCGATTCTCGATATAAACATACAAAAACAACCTTTCTAAACATAGTCTAAAGTCTAAACATATTCAATTAAACTGACAAAGAAATTAGATGTGTAAAAGGTCAATAAACAATTACCTAGTGTGTATCAAAATTACTTGTATTAGTGATGCTTAATGTGGCAGAACTCTGCTGTACAAACCCCTGCATAGTAGGACACTGATAGAACTTGCTTGATTCAAGCAACACTGATCAAGAAAACAATCATCTACTAAACACACACACCCCCCACACCAAGTTGAGATATAATTAATCAGGTTATTTACGATGTCAAATGTATAGCACTCTGAAGCTGTACGATAAGTGAAATTTGTGGAACTCTGGACTGGCTGTGTATATATGCTATTAATATATGGAATTAATAGCACGCATCGACATTGTAGTATTAGTGATGATTTATGTGGCAGAACTCTGCTGTACAAACCCCCGCATAGTAGGACACTAGTAGAACTTTAGAAGTGTTGATTCAAGCAACACTGATCAAGATAAACAATCATCTACTATTACACACACTCACACCAAGTTGGGATATAATTAATCAGGTTATTTACGATGTCAAATTTATAGCACTCTGAAGTTGTACGATAAGTGCAATTTGTGGAACTCTGGACTGGCTGTGTATGTGCTATTATAACCGGTATGGGACACACAACAACAGGGCCATTGTGAACAGAATACACGGAGAAGTTAAATGATAATGGGAAATGATTTGTGACGTACAAAATGTAAAGTAATCAATCAATCAATCAATCAATCAATCAATCAATCAATCAATCAATCAATCACTGAAACTTATATAGCGCCAGAACCAAGAGACTTGGTATATTATGTGATCTTTCCAGAAAACGTCCTCAACATCGAAAAAAAAATTGAAAGCAGATTTTCTTGCAGATTTACATTTCTGATCATAAATCGTACATACATTCCAAGTTACAGGGCGATACGATTCTTAATTACTTCAAAATCATGGTTTTAGAGTGAAAATAAACTGTCGGATTGTCAATTTTTGTCCGACAACTTATTTTACTCTAGTCTAAATTCACTCTAAAACCATGATTTTGAGGTAATTAGGAATCGTATCGCTCTGTAACTTGGAATGTATGTCCGATTTATGATCAGAAATGTAAATCTGCAAGAAAATCTACTTTCTAAAAAAAATCATGAATAGAGGGCGCTCTCTGGAAAAGATCGCATCATATGCCTTTAAGGCGCTTTGGCACAATGAAATACAAAGAGAAAACTACTTCTCTACAAAAGCATGTTCAAAAAGTTGACATTTTAAAAGTCGTTTAAATATGTTGATGGAATCTGCATTTCCGATATGTTCTGGAAGCCGGCTCCATTGACGAGGAGCATATGATGAAAAGGCACGATCAGCAAAAGTGATAAGGTGAGTTCTTGGTTCAACCAAATGTGGTGCAGAAGAGGTGGAGCGTAGACACCTGCGACCAGTCTGAACATGGAGCAAGTTTGCAAGATAGTCCGGTGTTTGTTGATGGAGAGATTTATATGTGAGGACTAAAATCTTGAAATCAATCCTATGCTTAAGTGGAAGCCAATGAAGGTGAACAAGATCATGAGATATGGGGTCATACTTTCTCTTTCTCATCACCAACCGTGCTGCTACGTTGCACATTCTGAAGTCTTGTGATGAGAGTCTTGTCAGCTAGTAAGTAAGCTGTTGCAGTAGTCAAGTCTTGAAGTGACCAATGTGTGCACAGCTATTTTAGTGGAATCCGTGGTTAACATTCTCCGGGCCTTACCGATGTTTCTGAGTTGGAAACTTGCCGATCTGGTGATATTAGCAACTTGAGCTGCCATCGTCAAACCGGAGTCAAACATAACCCCAAGATTCCTCACAGGATCAGATTTGATAGGTATGTCAACGCCAGCGATATTCACATTTAAGAGATTAATCTTGGCATGTTGGGTTTTGAAACCGAGCATAATAACTTCTGTTTTATTAGCATTTAGCTGACATCCACTCATTGATGTCATTTACACAGTGTTCAAGTCTACAGCAAGCTTGACACCATTGGGAGTTGTTGGACAGACAGACAGATAAACTTGAGTGTCATCCGCGTAGATGTGTAACTCCATTTGGTATGTACGAATAATGTCCCCAAGTGGTAGAATGTAGATGGAAAACAGTAGAGGCCCAAGTACTGACCCTTGCGGTACGCCATATAGTAGATGAGACTTTCCATTAATATGCACACATTGAGTTCGATCTGAAAGGTATGATTTGAACCAGTCCAAGATGGGACCACTTATTCCAAGACGATATTGCATTCTGGCAAGTAATACTGCATGATCAATAGTGTCAAATGCACTGCTAAGATCCAAAAGAACTAGCACGGTGACACCCTGATTCTCCATTGCACATAATATGTCATTGTGGACCCTCAGCAAAGCAGATTCCGTACTATGGAATTGTTTGTATGCCGATTTAAATGGTATAGGAAATGTATAAGAGTCGAAGAAGATAAATTGATGTAGATGGAAAATATATCTGGGTGTAATGTGGGTGTACAAATAGTTGCATTATCAAATGATGAATCAATTGTATATACAATACCATATTTTGGAAAACTGTTTTGGAAGAAATTTTCTAAACAAATTCCGTGGTGGTGGTGGGGGGGGGGGGGGGGGTGTTGTGGTTAATAAGAACTACCGTATATAATAAAGACCTCGATAGAGCAGCTAGTTTGAATTGCATAGTAACCCAATAGTCGCGTTAAAATCTGCGATTAAAGAAAGGCATTATTTAACAACTGTATTAGCCGAACGGAGCGGAGTTTTCTACTTATTACATTACACTAAACTCAAATCGAAACTCGAAGTAATCAACAAGAGACAGTTCCTTCTGTTTATATTGTCTTTAATTCGTAGAAAAGTATTAAAAGAAACATCGTTGAATCTTGATTTTAAAGTCTGTTTTAGGGACTTTCTCTCACTGATTTTAAAATATTTCATTCATAAAACTCATTTATCGTACGTCATGCCCAAATCTTCTTATCTGCACTGTGATTGGCTAATACTAATAAATAGCTATCGACGGTGATACGAACCGTATTCTGATTTAGTTGATACTACTAATAATATATTAGTCTCAGATTTGATGCGCCAACAAGATTAATTAAACAAGTTCATATGAAAGAACTCAGACAGAGCCTTATACATATTCAAAAGGAAACGTTGGTGGTGGGATCTAACTTGGCGCACAGAGATAATCAAGGTCAATTGTCCTGTCCCTATGTCATGTTAGGAAGCAACCAATATAACTTCACTCATTATTTTATTCTATACATACTGCTCATACACTTCACATAAACGCAAATACAACACCTTAACTTTCACGCCAATATCACATTACTTTTCTATAGCAATCCTGATTACGCCCATGATAAACCAGGGTCACTAACAGGACCCAGTCAGGTTTTGTTCAAAATCACAATTCCTAAACCCCGAGAAACGCCAAACCAGAAAACCGCTCTAGTTTGTACTGTTGATGCTTGGGAACTTGAGTACACTTTAGAACATGTATTGTCTGTCACAAAATATGCAATTTTATGTTTTTGAATACTCTGATATCATGAAACTTACGAAATATTTTGTTCAGTCTAAAGCATCATAGTCTATTATATAGTCAGTTCCAAATTGGTGAGTGGTCTTACAGCAGCGAATTAGTATAGGTGTGGGCTCACATATGACACTCATAACACTTGGATTACATTTTTATGTGGAAAGATATAAACCGCATATTACTCGCCAATTTAGAACTGACTTAACTAAAGCACATGTTATTGTGTTAAAAAGCTCTAAAAGTAAATTGTAAATTGTAACACATAAAATATATTTATTTACACTTCACAGTATACAGTCGTTTTTCTTGCCATATCGACAAACGAAATGTTGATTTTTTTTATCATGGAATCTAGCCCATCAGGCTTAATGATAATGATGCATATACGGTTGGTAAATGTCTAAAATGTTACATATATCATGAATCAATTGATGCGGGCAATTTTTAAGAAAGCAAAAAATGATCCCAAAAGCGAGAAACACGTCGTGAAAACCGAGATTACGTTTTCTTCCAGGCCTCAAGTCTCACCAAAGTAACCCTTGACAACCATTATGTTCCGATGGGTTTAGATTTCACGAAGAACTCAAATAGACAGTAAATTATGATTGGGATAGGTTTAAAAATATTATTAAAGGTATATTATGTGATCTTTCCAGGGAACGCCCTCAACATCGAAAAAAAAATTGAAAGCAGATTTTTTTGCAGATTTACATTTCTGATCATAAATCGTACATACATTCCAAGTCACAGGGCGATACGATTCTTAATTACTTCAAAATCATGGTTTTAGAGTGAAAATAAACTGTCGGGTTAACACGACAGTTTATATTTTTACTCTAAATTCACTCTAAAACCATGATTTTGAGGTAATTAGGAATCGTATCGCTCTGTAACTTGGAATGTATGTACGATTTATGATCAGAAATGTAAATCTGCAAGAAAATCTACTTTCCAAATAAAATCATGAATAGAGGGCGCTCTCTGTAAAAGATCACATAATATGCCTTTAAGTTGAGCTATAATCAAAATATGAAAATGTTGATATTTGTGTAACATTGTTAATCATAACATGTTAGGGAATTTGAGCTTTTTAAAAGCCCTAAAATGTCCTTCCTGATTTTGGAAAAAGTGCTTTTGGGTGCAAAAATGCTTTTTGAAGGTGTTATAACAAACCAGCATGAGGCCATCTTTTCTGTATTTTGTGGCCACTATCTATCTCATCAGCTAATTCCCATTCCAGAAGATGGTCCAGATATTCCCCATTTTGCTCCTCTATCGATAGTTGAAAATAAAGGAAATCCTTCAGGTCGATTCCCATCTCAATAAGATTCATTTCTGTTTGTAGTTGTTGGAATTCAGCGAAATCGGGCGGCAAGTTGAACCTCGATGTACGGACAAAGTTCAGAATGTATCGAAAGAGACTTGGATCCAGGTCTACAACATAGTTGCCTTGTTTGTCTTTCAGGGCATTTGGCTTTGATATGGTTTCCCATATGTTACCAAGTGTTAGTTGCTCGTATGGTTTGCGGTTTTCGAGCATTAACTCATAGTCAATGCGGTCCATGACAATTGTTGGGATATCGTAATCCTCCTTTTTGATCAGATATTTCCCAAGAACAGTGTAGATAGTACCACTAATATTCAGCATGCACACATCTGGTGACGGTGCAGACATCAATTGCTGATCTTTGTAGATTTTCACGGCGCAAATCAGCTCCGGAATTTGATAAAACTCCGCCTCCTCTGCGAGCATATCAATCTCTTGGAAATTCTCAGGAAGAATCAGGCGGGACGAGCGAAGGAACATTAGTATGTGGCGAAACAATTTGCCATCTCTATCGATGACATAGTTGCCATGCAAATCTCTGGTAGACGGAAGATCTCCACCAAACATGCGTCCCAGCATTGACGCAGGAGATCTGGTCAGTGTTATACGAGATGTGGTGTATATCTTACCACCAACGTTCATGTTAATTATGGTATCCATGGTGTAGTGCAAGCCTATTCCTCCGTTAATAGACGATTCGATTGTTCAACACAATAATCATGAGTTATGTTGTTGATGTATTGCAATTGCTTGATCTATGCAATATCTAACCAATTATAGATCCATTTCAGTCAGTAGAAGCAAAGGAGGAGAGGTACTTGAATTGCAATGGTAGTCGGCATCTGCAAGGTTGTTGTACACGTGCAAGATCAGGGAAGGTGACCATCAGTGCAACTGCACTCAGTGCAACTGCACTAACTGTTATAATGTTGACCATTGGTACCGTATCGGTACAACCATGGACTTATCAGTCTGATACAGTGATAGTTAAAGGTATAAGTACCAAAGTTCTCGCCACATCAGAAAAGGCCGCATGCACGCAGTACGATTATACTAAGTAATAGTCGGGTATACATGCAGGGTCAAGGGGGTTTCCGTGCACCCCAGGACTAAACCAAACCAAGTTTTTGGGATGCCTTTAAGGATCCTTAAACACATTTAACAGTGACAAAACCCCGATTCTCTCCAGATATCCAAGATGGCCGCTATAATAACTCTGGGGATCCGTAGTTATAGATTTAAACACGCATTAATATTGCTTCCGCTGGGTAGCCATTTATTCCACACCACGCACTTGACCTTTGACCCTGTAACCCGAACAATAACAATATAGGGTTGCCAGTTGGTTGTGCGCAACACTACATCCCTCTCAACCTTGAATATTGATCCATTCAATTTACAATTTGGTATAACTCGGGTTATCATAAAACTGGTTACATGAATGTGATTACACTGTGCTGTTAATAAATCATAAAATGATTTTGCAAAAAATACAGTGTATCAAATAGTCTGTTATAGGAGTTTGAGAGTTCTCACAATTAAGCATTGCTAACTTTGCAATGAGACGACCATGACGACTGTACGTCTTTAAACAGTTGAATGTTCATTAATATAGTTCAGTGTTCTTTTACAGATCATTATAATCTAGACCAGGCCTTCTCAATTAGATTTTGTGAAGCACCACTTTTGAGATGTTAGTGATCTAGAAGCGCCACTATCCCTGCGATCGGAGCGAATAACGGGTGGGGTCCAGGGGTTTGCCCCCTGGAAGCTCATGACTCCCCCATTGCAGTTAGTGGCTGAAGTGGCTCTTCATGCTTCTTGCGATCTGGTTGAAGTTGGGGATATATTTCTTCTTTGTTTTCTTTTTTTCATGCGTCCTTCCGCGCGCCACTCGGACTGATGCAATGCGCCACAAGTGGCGCGTGCGCCACCATTTGAGAAGGCCTGATCTAGACTCTAGAGTGTACTTTCACTTCACCTTTTCCTCTTTTTTCTTTTTTTAAACATGAACTTTTGTGAATACAAAAAACAATCAAATTTCGACAGGACACCGAATGTAAAATAAATCTGTGATTTATAAAACTGCATAGCCTGAATGGATACTTTGACCTCTATTGACCCCTTCTTGACCTTTGTCCGAGAGGTGATGATTACATTTTTTTCTTGTCTCATCAAGTTTCACATTGAAACAAGTCCGATTAAAATCGGAATGTGTTATATTTCCCCCTTGTATTCTCCAATGACCTATATTGCCATTTATATGACCTTTGACCTTTATTACTGAAGAATCCTTATGAAGCCTGGGTGAGCAGTTCACATTGCCAAGTTTGGTGGTTGTACATTATCTAGCACATTATTTGTAAAAGTAGAAGTATTTTAAGTGAAACCAGTGGACATTGACGTTTTAACCCCTCTTGACCCTCGAGACCCGGATGTCATGATATATTTTTTTATCTTATAAAATTGCACAATATGCAACAAATTTGGTTGAAATTGGGATCAGGTCTGAAATGTTGACCCTGTGTTGACTATTTCTTGACCCCTTGACCCTTGTTGACCACTTATCAAAAAACTGTTAAGACCCCCTGTATGCATTAAACTTGTGGTCAACGCATTTAAGATGCATGAGAAGAAGCATTTTAGGTTTTAAAAATGACCTTAGTGACCCCTGTGTGATATATAACCCCCCTCTCTCTCTCTCTCTCTCTCACTCCCCCTCTCTCTCTCCCCCCCCCCCCCCCCCTCTCTCTCTCCCCCCTCTCTCATGCTTACCAAGGGAGCAAGCAACCAATTCGCTCCCCATAGGTTTTACACGCACAAATATCGGCCTATTAAAACCGCTCTATTTCAAAAATCCTTAAGTCAATTTTTATGAAAATTTGCAATCGTATGCCATCAACGCTTTTTTGATAACATATCTGAATATCAAGGCAAGTTTGCCGATTACATTTTTCAATAAATGTCGCTGAATCGGAACGTACTAATTTCATCACCTAATTTTCAGTCCTCAGACTGGGATGCGCAGTGACGGTAAATCGGCTGATAAAATTATAATAAAGCTCAAATCATCCCGTTTTTTCCCTTCAAACTTCACGTACATATTACACACAACACATAAATGCAACATTCGAGAGGACAGCACCAGCTAATGTGTCGATCTCGCACACTTTTGTGCTTGATAGGAACTATTGCTGTACTCAATTTTTTGCCGGAAGTGGATTTCCAGACTGTAAGTTGTGTGCGCCCCTAACCCTAGTAGTTAGTGGGTCACTCAAGGGTACATTTGACCAAATTTGGTCAAAATCGGCACACGGGTTACGTTGGGTTTACCGAGCTATGTCTGTTGCCAGCTAGAAGAAAGAAGAAACAACAGCAATACAATATATTTGTCGAATCTCGATTTTAACATACAAAACAACCATCCAATTGAGTTTGTCTATACAATAAAACCTACAAAGAAATTGCATTTGTAAAAGGTCAATAAACAATTATCTAATGTGTATAAAAATTACTCAAATGTATCTAATAACTGGTATGGGACACAAAACAACAGGGCCATTGTGAACAGAATACAGGCAGTATTAATTAGCCGAACGGAACGGAGCGGAGTTTTCTACTTCTAAATTACACTAAACTCAAATCGAAACTGGAAGTAATCAACAGGAGACAGTTCCTTCGGTTTATATTGTCTTTAATTCGTAGAAAAGTATTAAAAGAAACAACGTTGAATCTTGATTTTTAAAGTCTGTTTTTAGGGGACTTTCTCTCACTGATTTGAAATATTTCATTCATAAAACTCATTTATCGTACGTCATGCCCAAATCTTCTTATCTGCGCTGTGATTAGCCAATACTAATAAATAGCTAGCGACGGCGATACGAACCGTATTCTGATTGGTCCATATTACGCAAAACATAGTGTTTACGAAACTGTATTTTTGAATTTTATGTTTACACGCAAGTAAGCTTACTAGGTTGGTTTACCAATTTCATAGGCTATCAAAAGCCGACGAACTCTTAATACCTATAGTTACCAATCCCTACACTGGCGGTCAAACGGCTTTAAATGTAAGCAGTCATACATGTGAAAATTCTACGTTCTACTTGCTAGCTACACATTGCTTATGCTACTTACATCAAATACGCTATACGCTTACACTTAAGTGCATCAAATATAATTCATCATTAGTTATTTGTCAACAAAATCAGTTCGTCATGGGTCATTGAGGTCATGGCTGTCAACTGTTTTTGGCCAATGACTTATGAATAGTAATTTCTGCATTGAATGCTTACGACTCTTTATATGTGTATAAGGATCTATAAAATTGTGAGATAGGCTTTTACGACGAATATTCATGATATAAGTTTAGAGTTTAACGGGTTCGCCGTCGGACAAGTTTAAAACTGTCAAGCTTTCGTCAGGATTAGCTCTGACTTCTTTAGGACCAAATTATTATGATATTAAGCAAAACATAGAGATTGCCACTTCTCTATTGTTATCATCATTTGAGCTGCCCCTTGCCCGATGATTTGAGGATAGGTGCCCTTACCTACTTGTGAAAGATTGGTGGCTCTGAAAAGAGCCGTTCTTTAAATCAGCCAGCAATCGGGCTTTCACCTATGTCGCTCCAGCAATGTGGAATCACCTTCCCGCTCTCACTAGAAATCATGACTCTTAAAACATATGTTCAAGAAATCCGTCAAAACATATTTGTAACCAAATGTTGTGCAACTTGTATCATATTGTACTTAATGTTTGTTTGTTCAATGCCATTTTATTTCTTTTGGTTTGCTTTTCTTACGCGCTTTGATCTTGATGTAAAGGCGCTTTATAAATGCTCATTTGTATGTATTGTATGTATGGATTGCCGCTTTTCCACAGAACAGAGATGGTGGTTCTGAATGAGCTCTACACGTAGGTTGCCACTGGCCTACTATAACTTTGGCTCTAATAGAACCTATTCCAAAGGACTGCCCATTGACCAATGGAAATAACGTTGAGATTGCCCCTTGTCTACTACAGACTACAAAAAGTATAATGCACAGTAGTGCGGTCACTGATCTGTAAAACTTTTATCTGAGGATGGCACATATCAAGTTTTGAGGAAAGATCTAACCCTATCTCTAGAACGCAAGATAGGGAATGTTATCAACGAATTGAAGGATCAAAACATGCTTGATAAAAAGGAAGCTTCTTATCTCACGCCCAAACACTCTGTACCTTCACGAATCTATGGACTCCCTAAGATCCATAAAGAAAACATGCCTCTGCGGCCTATTGTCAGCTCTATTAGCTCATCGTGAACAACTTAGCGAAGCACCGTGCAAATATATTAGAACCCCTTGCGGGTAAGGGAACGTCATACATCAAAAACTCTAAACACTTTGTAGAAAGAGCTATAAGCAGATATCTATAAGACCTGAAGATATACTAGTAAGCTTTGTTGTCAAATCTCTATGTACGAATTGTTGATGCATTATTAGTGATCTCCTACAGATCGACGCCACTCTTGAATCTCGAACTCAGTTGTCATGCGAAGATATTGTTGAGCTTATGAAACTCCTTCTCACTTCCACCTACTTCAAATGGCAAGGCAAATTCTATGAACAAAATGAAGGTCAAGCTATTGGATCTCCTCTGTCACCTATAATAGCCAACATCTTCATGGAGCATTTTGAAACACAGGCACTGGACTCGTAGCCTTTGAAACCGGTGGACTGGTTCAGATATGTGGATGATACGTTTGTAGTTTGGAGACATGGTAAAGATGAATTGGTCAAATTCCTAGATCACCTAAACGCACAGCAGCTGTGTATACAATTTACCATGGAATTGGAAGACAATGGGTACACTCCTTTTCTAGATGTCAAAGTACAGCGAATTGAATCTGGTTTGAGCTTCTCAATCTACAGAAAACCCACACACACTGATCAGTATCTGCATTTTACATCCAATCATCACCTATCGGCTAAGATTTAGAATAGCGTTGCCAACAACACATAATGGTATACAGAGCATTGACTCAATGCGATAATGAACGTCGCAATAATGAGTTAAAACACGTTGAAAAAGCATTGAACAATAATGGTTATCCCTCGACACTCGTACACAAAGCCATTAGAAGACATTAGAAGTGCTAATTTAAGCCAAGAGAAGATAGTGGAAGATGACTATACAAAGATATCACGTTCATGCCATTTGTCAAAGGTGTCACAGAAAAAAATTGCCGATTCTTAAATCGTGCCGGTGTTAAAACTTACTACACCAAATCGACCAAACTCAGAGATATTGTCAGCAAACCTAAAGATTAATATGCCCAAGGGTCGTTCACCTTGCGTGTATAGCATACCATGTAGTTTTAGTGAACAATATATTGGTCAAACCAAAAGGCCTTTAAAGGTCAGATTGTCTGAACACAAAAGAGCTACATTACAAGGCAAGAAAGATAGCTCGGCACTGGCTGAACAAGCGCGTGAAGAAGGTTATGAACCACTCTGGAAACAATCCAAAAGCATTGCACAGGTTTGCGACTAGAATCAATTAATCAATGAATCATCATCAATCAATAGAAATGACGGCAAAGATATCAGCCACATGTGGCGCTCTCTATTTCCTATTAATCATTCCCGGCAATCGATAACAGTCTTGTAATTTTTTCAGCCAGGTCCGCAATGAACCATTATAAACCCTGCTCAAGTTCATTACAGCGTCAACGATCTTTGACCGCATTACTGTGCATTAGACTTTTTGTAGTCTGTAGTAGACAAAGGGTAGTCTCTACGTTATTTCCATTTGTCAAGGGGCAGTCCTTTGGAATAGGTTCTATTAGAGCCAAAGTTATAGTAGGCCAGTAGCAACTTATGTGTAGAGCTCTTTTCAGAGCCACCATCTCTGTTCAGTGGAAAAGCGGATAATCCATCTGTACGGCTCGTTTCAGACCACCAATCTTTCACAAGTAGGAAAGGGCACCTACTCTCAAATCATCGGGCAAGGGGCAGCCCAAATGATGATAACAATAGAGAAGTGGCAATCTCTATGTTTTACTTAATATTATAATAATTTGGTCATGAAGAAGTCAGAGCTAATCCTGACGAAAGCTTGA
The DNA here is from genome assembly GCA_035610835.1 of Ophiura sarsii. Classification (NCBI taxonomy): domain Eukaryota; kingdom Metazoa; phylum Echinodermata; class Ophiuroidea; order Amphilepidida; family Ophiuridae; genus Ophiura; species Ophiura sarsii. Next base: position 22,449,835 of record CM069454.1, read on the forward strand.
CCGTTTTAAACTTGTCCGACGGCGACCCCGTTAAACTCTAAACTTAAGATCTATAAAATTGCCAGCTCATCATCGCTATGTTTGTCATATTGATGGCTTTTGCTGAAACGGTTTTAAGCTGATTATGAACGATTTGTTTATCAAATAAATGACAGATGACACTGACAGACTCGTATGCGTACGGAGTTCACTATGCATAACATTTGATTATACGTACAAAAGAACTGTGACCGCTGGGCTGTGATTGTACCTCGTTGTGTTTACCTTTTTGGTGGAAGATAAAATAAGCCCTGACATCGTTACAAAACGGGATGATCTTCCGGGAATAAAATGAAGACATGGACCAGATCTAGATGCTTCCCCGGATCAAATAGGATACCGGAAGATAAGGAGAGTGGTAATATAGCAGTAGCGTAATGTATATAGCAAGTGATAGGCTTATCCGAAAGGATGCACACAGGTGAAATAAGGATGGGTGCTGCGTGCATACCTGTAGAAACGTTTACGGTAGTTCATAATAATAACTGGCAACCAATGACGTAATTCAATACATGTCAATCACACAGGTTGAAATAAGAACTAATTCAATGCATGTCAATTACACAGGTTGAAATAAGGACTAAGTCAATGTATGTCAATCACACGGGTAGAAATAAGGGCTAATTCAATGCATGTCCGTTAATCACAAATGTTGAAATAAGGGTAATTCAATGTATGTTATTGTTAATCACACATGCTGAAATAAGGGTCGTGTTATAATTTTGTTTGTAATTGTTGCCACGTCTAAATTTAATTATTTAGGGTTCCGAATATAAACGGGTCAAGGTAAACTTGTGTTTGTTGGTTATCCCTGCACTCAGAAACGGTCATGGTGAGTTCATCTCAGGCAGCAAGGGTAAGGCTGAAATCCTTAACCACCGGTTCGAGTCGGTAGGAGAGCCCGGTAACAAATCTTCCTAGTCAGCGTACTTACCTCAGATGCCGGACTTCATTGTTGCCCAAGAAGGAGTGTTGAAATTGTTAAGTGACCGAAAGAAAACAAAGCTCCCGGTCCTGACAGTGTTCCAGCTAAAATATTAAAACCCTATGCCGCTGAAATGGCCCCAGTACTTACTCATCATTTCAAAAGTCCTTATCATCTGGTGACTTACCATCTGACTGACTCTTAGCTAACATCAGCCCTATTTTTAAAAAAGGGAACAGAGCCACAGCGTCTAACTACCGACCTGTTTAACTGACTCCAATTTGTTGCAAGATTTTTGAACATAATTGTGCATAGTAACATCATGCGTCACTTCAGCAAACATCAAATCCTCACGGACCGTCAACATGGCTTCTGTACCAAGCACTCCTGCGAGTCGCAGCTTATTTTAACCATTGATGACCTCGCGAAGTCCTTTGATGCGAAAGTTTCTGTTGGTATGATCATAATGGATTTCAGCAAAGCTTTTGACTGTGTCCCGCACAACAGATTACTGCATAAGATTGAATGCTTTGGTGTCACTGGTAAAACTCACACATGGATATCAAACGTCTTGACAAAACGGAAACGATGAGTTGTTGTCGATGGTGATCATTCACAATGGGTACAGGTTAAATCAGGCGTCCCGCAAGGTACCGCACTCGGGCCACTTTTGTTCTTATCGTATATAAACGACCTTCCGGAAAACATCTCGTCTGAGGTTCGTTTATTTGCCGATGATTGTGCTATGTATCGACCCATCCTCAACAACTCTGATGTTTCCAGTTTGCAAGCTGATCTTAATACGTTATCATCCTAGCAAAATACATGGCATATGAAATGTAATACCAAAATGCTATGTCCTCAAACTCCCACATGCCAAATCACAAACTACACATCATTATAAATTAGGTCAGTCCGTATTACAAGAAACAATGTCGCACGCATACTTGGGAGTACACATTACACATAACCTTAAATGGGATGACCAGGTTAACCATTCTGTCGCTAAAGCCAAAAGAGTACTTAATTTAGTTTGTAGGAACTTACACCCGTATACCACTGAGCTTATGTCAACGGTTTATAAGAACCTAGTCCGGCCCCATCTTGAATACTCATGTACAGTATGGGACCAAAAAACCAAAGGACTCATACATAAAATCGTGATGGTTCAACATCGTGCCGCTAGATTTGTATGCTGAAATTATGACTAGCAGAGCAGTGCGACAGCTATGCTGGTTACGGGACACGCTTTAACTTCGTTGACAAGCCGTAAGACTAACCCTACTCTACAAAGTGTCATCTGACCAGGTCGCCATACCAGCGTCAAATGTTCTCTCACCAGTCGCCCGTCCCATTCGTCACAATAATAGCAAGGCTTACCAACGTCAAAGCACCATCAAAGACTGCTACAAGAACTCATTTCCCCCCAAAACAATAAGTGACTGGAACCTACCTCCTGAACCACTAATCAACATAGCAACGCACGAAACCTTTAAGATTCAAGCAACCAACCACCTAAGAAGAACAACAACCCGTCGCATCTAGTATACCTTCTTGCCCACTCACACCTCTGCGTTTGGCTTCGTAGGAAGCGTTGCAGAGTATAACTTCAAAGTCAAAGTCAAAGTTAAACTTGAAATCCGTTACAATAGTAACAACTTTGATTGACAGTTGGTAAATGGATCTCGCCGAATTTGAAATACGCAATGCGCAAACAGCTGGTTTTGATTAAAGACGTTACTCTGCTGCGATAATAACATAATTGTTTTCTTTTGTTCGATTCTACTTCATTATCACAATTACTTAGTGTTTTAGATTGAAGCTATAATTGTATTTAATAACAGTGTCAGTTTATTTTTTGATCAATGTATAGGGACGATGAGCGAATACGAAGTACAATACAACGATACCCTTTCCTCTCTACAATTTCCTGGCCTTTCTTCTTCTTGTTTCCTGCGAAGATTCATAACCAATTTCCTATTGTACGATCAATCATTATAAATATGATTTGCATGAATCTAAATATAAATATAAAAGTTGTTTTTTAAGATTTATTTTATTCAATATATATTGCCTTTAAGATTGATTTATTTTCAAGATTCATTTGTTAAAGATTCTGTTCAAAATCCATATATTATTTTCAAGATTTATTTATATTTAAGAATTATTTATTTATAAAGTTTAGTTATTTTAAAGATTTGTATGCGTTTTAATTTTTCACGATCTGCTTTCACAGATAGACGAGCTAGCATAGGTTAAATCATTCAGTCTTCTAACAATATCGCACCATGGATGCATGCGCACAAAAGATAATGAGGCCGACGTTGATGGGGCTGTAACGGAGACAGTCTAGAGCTAGCATGAATATCAAGTATATTAGTACGTATATATAATTCAAATCCATTATTATTGTAAAAAAACCCTTAATTTTAAGAGATGTATGAGATAATGAGATGAGATTTAAACAAATATTATTTAGAATACAAATAATGCACCTCCACTTAGTATAGGAGTTGGTTGAGTATGTGGCTGGGGATTAGGAGTGGAGGCGGTGGTGGGTGTGGGTTGGTGAGGAGTTATAGAGTGCTAAGAGATGCCTGGTTTACGGTGTCTTAACGTAACTGATATTTCTAGAGACGAATTCCATGGAAGCTAAAAAATGGAGAAACAGAAATGACGGCCCAGATCATATCTCAAAATCATAAAGGTATTTATTGTTTGCTCGAATAAAGAAACAAACGCTTGTAAATGATAGAGCTCTCTTTTTCTCATGACTGACTCTTATAGATTAGTCTAACATAAATTTCAAATAATTCGATATTGCAATCTAACTTGATAAATCCATGGACTGCGATAAATCACCGATTTTTTTACAACAAGGTTTGTTCTCGATGGAGATAATAAAAAAAATTATACAAACAAAAATCAATTTCAAACTCGCATATACAGGGTGAGTCAAAATATTCAGGTCCCGTTTTTAGAAAATCAGGAAAAATACTTCTTGTTCAAAATTGGCCAATTTCTTCAATGTTTATAGGAGTAGACATATTTCTTCATACTTGGTGAAATGTCCAAGACAATACCTTATTCCAGGCCATAATTACAGCATATTAACGAAAAAGCGCGAAATCCAAAGTGTTCCAAATATACCCCCATAGGTACCTTGGAAGTTGGAACAGATTAAATTTCACAGATTTTGGGGAAATGCTCATAATTATATTCTGTTTGGAATAACCAATTTGAATGAAATAAGATTTAGGTTATAGCTAACAATGCGTTCTTACTGTTCATGTCAATAAATATATTAATTTGTGCATATTAATTGGTTTAAAAAATCGGTAAAATTGGGACCTGAATATTTTGACTCATCCTGCACTAGCACATTACATTAAGTAGTATACCGTATGCTATTATTACACTTAATGGAAACAGTCATCTCCACGACGTCGATATCAAATAATAAGTTGCGTGTTTCAATGTATGATTTCAACCGCCCCTTTAGTTATGTCACTAGATACAGCGTGTCCCAAAAACTGGGTCCAAAAATTGGAGAGGTTACAATTGAAGAAGTAGGCAACATAGCTGCTTCATATGTAAGGATATAAAATCAAATATATCGGTTCGCGAAGCTCGCCCTTTAATGATCACTCTATGACGTGCGTTTCCCTGTTCCAGCTCTCCCTTTAAGGATCACTCGTTCACGTATGTTTCTTTGTTCCAGCTCCCCCTTTAAGGATCACTCTTAACATGCATTTCCCTGTTCCATCTCTCCCTTTAAGGACCACTCGATAACGTATGTTTCCCTGTTCCAGCTCTCCCTTTAAGGATCACTCTATAACGTGCATTTGTTTGTTTGTAATGTTTGTTTGTTGGGTGTTTTGTTTGTATGTTTATTCGCAAATTGCACCAATCACCTTAATCGGATTTACACTAAGGCCTACATGCACAAAAACACCTTTCAGAGATTGTTTTATTCTCCGTTATAACTATAATTTGTGGATTCAAACAGTTTGTTGGAACTACCCCCAAACACGTATCCTGTATCATCTATATCCATACCCCACAGTGCAGAATTATCAGTATCAGATGATTGCCCTGTGGGTGAAATGGTGGTACATTTTGTCAAGTACTTCCCATCAGGGCTGTATACCTTGACATATGCTGTAATCAGTGACATAATACTGCTCAGTAGAGCTTACTGCTACATTACATGGATATTGGAGATCACCCTGGTCAAGTACTTGTTTCAATTTCCCATCATAGTGGAACACCCTGAAATTCTTACCATGGTGATCCGCAATAACTACGTCTCTGTTTGGCCTAATAGCAATACCACAACCAATTAAACTTGATCTTGCTGTTTCCATCCTTGCCAATCTTTTTCTCAATAACCCATATACCATTTCCTTTCCATGGCCTTTCATGTGATACCAACCCAAGATTCACGCTATTCACTTCACTCTGTTGGTCTGGTGTAAACTCCACTCTACTAAGACTATCACTGACACTGGTCACCTGTATAGCTTGTAATTGTGACAGAGATGTAGTCAAAGTACTATAATTTGTAACCACATCGTGTTTAGAACCTGACTTGATCAGTTGATTGGCTACCTCCATTGAATTATTCAGCTTGGATTGTAGATCTGAAGAGTATTTGAGTTGCTGTCAATTTCATCACATCTTTCAGCTTCTATTTTGTTAAGCTTATTAGTGCGTGATTTGTATTCTTCTTCCAGTGCTTTCATATAATATATGAATTCTTCTTCTTCTCCTTCGCATAATCTAGCTGTTTTCTAGCTGTTGTAAGTGCTTTCTTGAGCTCTTTCATGACCTTCTCTCCATCTGTTGTCGATTCATCCACTTGCTGTGAAATCTTCTGGCAGTTAGCAGCCAATTGCTTGATCTCAGTCATCTGATTCTTAACAGCATCTTCCAGATTGACAAAGTCGTGTTCTGGACGACAATGTTCTGCGACGGTACACACATGACATATGGGTATGCCGCAAGTTTCACAGAAGAATCTAAGGACTTGATCCTTGTGTTTCTCGCAACATTGATCTTTCGTCAGTGTGTTGATGTCAAATTTTCCTGCTCGTAGGTCCTCAATAGTGACTACCTTGTGAACTTTAAGTGGGCCTAATTTCTTGTGAAGATCAACACATGATTGGCACAGAAACCCATTGCAATCCAGACAACGCGCTATGATCTCACGATCATCTTCCCCACAAGATGCGCATTACTTTCTTATGACACCAGTCTTACAAATCACTCTACGTTCTCTTAAGTTACGAATATAAAAATTGTCCTGGAACCCATCAACCCCACCAGATGGTAAAGGGATGTTTTCTCTGCAAAGGGGACATGTAATAACACTTGGTGGGGTTTTGCCTGTTGCATACGTTCGGAGGCATTTTAGACAGAACGTATGTAGACAAGGGAGCGCTTTTGGTTTCTCAATCTCAGAAAGACAAATACCACATTCAGTGAGATAATCCTCATCTTCAGAAATTGGTTCAGCGTGTGCCATTGTCAAGATATGTGGATGTTGATGTTGCTGGTGGTATAAGTATTGTTTCACTTAAATTTTGGTAGGACTTGTATAGTGCATATGTAGTCATGTAGTGTGATGTTTGAGGGGCGTGTATGTAAGTGTACGATAACTATTGTTCAGGGAATTACGCTTTACATTTATGTGTTTATTTACATTTAGTATAAAAGCACTTTGATAAATACTTTTTCACTTACTTGGGGTGTGAAGAAGAGGAAATGGATAGGGAAGGAGGAAGGTGGTGACCTGTTGCTTAATGTATATGACAGTGTTTTGCAATGACAAATGAATAGATTGTAATGTGTCAATACAGGCAACTCAATAAAATGTCTTAATAATTGTATGTATATAATATCTATACAATGGAATTAATATTTTGGTGCTTGTGCACACTTAAACGGTTAATGCCGCACCGAATTCGTCCAGGTATTATAAAGATAGAGACCATCAGGTAAAAAGCAGTATTACTGTTAGGCGCTGGTGGAGCTATAACAGTAGGCTCGGGCTCACTTCTTGATCATCACAAATGAAATTAAAGTGAACGTTAATTTTGTTTTATATCTATCTATACAATGGAATTAATACTTTGGTACAATACGAGAAGAGGAAGCCCCATCAACCAAGACCAGTTCTTCACGGAAGAATTATCTTACACCTGTTCACTTGATGACAGACAGAACCAACCTTGGGGAATTCCCTAAAGAACTGGCTGTCCAGATCGGGGTTTCCCCTTCAATGGTGTCCTTCAAATAAAATTGTCTTGCAGTACAAAATGGATTATAATTTTAGTAAGATTATAAACTTGATTTTCTCCACCGTACTTGATCCGAACTTGATCCGGTCTATAGTATCCCACAATTGACAGATTAACCCCTGAAGAACAGAGACAGAAAATGGAATCAATGATTAGATAAAGATGTAAAATTTTACTAAAGGAAATTGTTGAGGTTTAGTTTTCCGTGGGTTTGTTATTCTGCGAAAGGGAGTTCTTAGCATACAAATGTGCTGTATTAGGTTTTTTTCCCTTTTTTCTTTCTTCTGGATATTCAGTGATAAGAAAAGGAACTTACCAGGTAATAAATGTACTTATGTAACCATGAAAGTATAACTATCATTAAAATTATGAAGTTGTTGACAAATTTCTCTTCTTTAATTTGAGATATTGCGTGCTAAGAATCGTTGATTATAGAGGTAGCTACAATTCGTAAAGTGCGATTTTCGTTTTCGCATTTCTCTTTTCAACATAGTATGACAGGTAACGTAACGTGTATGTGCCTTATTGATCATGTTGATCCATCGTAACAATGCAGCCGACTATAATAATAATAATAATAATAATACCGTGTTTATATAGCGCCTTACAAATAACACAAAGCGCTTTACATGAAAAGTATCACAAAATACCAAAAATACATGATAAGAATACAGACTAAAACCATAAAAAAAATTAAAAGCACATGACAATGAGCGAGAAAACAATTACCAGCACTGTAATGTGTGGTTCGGACCTCCCAGACATATCGGACGAACGCACACAAAGAGATCATGCGTCCGAAATGGATGGAAGGTCCGAATCAGACTGAATTGTCACACAATATTGCATAAAAAGTTTTGAAAAATAATAATAATACAGAGTCATATATTAGTTAAACATCTGGCAATGTAAAAAGATGTGTTTTCAGTTTTGATTTAAAAAGACTCAGTGAGCGGATGTTACGGATTTGCACCGGCAACGGGTTCCATAAAACTGGTGCAGAAGCTGAGAAAGCACGGTGTCCATATGACACTATCCACATCGCATTCGATTGGTGAATTAGCACGACACCCGTAATCAATAATTTGCCCGCAATTGAGTCTGCGTGTAGAAAAGCAAAATGGGAAAATGGAAACCATACTTAATCTTACATTTTGGCACTGTAACTTCCTTGATCATGTTGATAGCAAACCATTCTTCACACGCGATATCTAAAATTAAAGAGGAGAAATATCTCAACAACTTTAGAATTTAACAATTTGAATTAGAAGTTACACTTTTAAAGTTATAAGCACATTTATTATCTGGTAAGTTACTTTTCTTGATGACTGTAGTTCGATCAGTGCCAAGTAAGCAGAAATTCATATTCCATGAGCTAAAGTTATCTAAATTAAAAATACCAACACTTTAGAAATCAGTGGTTTTTCTATTTTCTTGATAGCATTAATGTGCATTTAGTCTGGGGTCATAACTTGTTCAGGAAATCCTCTTACAACTTCATAAGGTGTGACATGTATGGAGCATTAATATATCTCATGTAGCAGCCCCCTCGCTTGGTTCAAGATAGTAGTAGTAGCATCATGTAGAAACAGCTGATGATATTGGGTCGTAAGACAATAAGATACAGGGCGTCAGCAGGGTTTCGCAAGTGAGGGGGGGGGGGGGGGGGAGGGTTGGGGGCAGGTTCTCTATTCCTCCAATGACTTCATCCAAAATGTTTGCCCAAAAAATAAAAGTTCAGTCACTTTGAAAAACTAACAAACGCTTTCACTTGATCTGTTGTTGTTCGAGATTTGATGGCCTTTTTATTTTAAGAGTCTTTAGAGTTTAGATTTATCAATTTTATTAGAGTTTAGACTTATCAATATCATTAGAGTTTAGACTTACACATTTTCAGAAGTTAGCCATTTTCAAATCAATAATGAAAATAATATTGAACTTTTAGAAAATCTACTGACTTAATTATAAACTGCTTATTTCAATATTGTATAGGGAGGACTTGTGATAATTTTAAAAAAAAGACAACAACAATTATGCTTTTTAAATTCATGAATTTAAACTTACTTTTAGATTCTAAGTAGTTTCTTGCAATCTCTTGATACTTCGGTGATGTTCTCTTTTTCATCTAGTCCTGTGGAATAAATTGTGTAGTAATATCAAGTTAGTGATCAAATCCAGTAATAATCATTTTTTTTAATGATTTCTTATTTAATTTTGTCAACATCTTTTCCTAGATGAAGAATTCAGAAGTTAGCCATTCAAACTCACCTTGAAAGTTTTGAAATTAGTCGATTGTGAAACCACTCTCGTCCAGCAGATGACTTCTAGGGAAACTGGGAAGAGATAATTCAATAACAAAATATGCAATGCTCAAAAACCCAGATAAATTAGAGAGGGTACTTAAATTATTTTTGATGGGGGGTATCTCTGGCGGTTTTAAATCCTGACCCAATCTTTAGGGTTTTCAAGCACATACCCATGTTTAGGGAGTTTTTGCCACCAAAAACCCCATCCCAGCAGCACATAATTGTATACCTAGCCTCCCGGGTTAACAGGTACATATGTTTGCAAATGATATGCAACAACAAATCAAAAGTTAAGGATTTATTGTGTTTGTCAACATCTTGTTCTAGATGAAGAATTCTAATTCAGTGGGTGTGGTTTGATATGGTAATTACTTTATTTAGTCATTTTGATTGGACTATTGCAATATTTCGAACATCCCTTGTCAGGCCGTAATGGATGGCTATAACGTCATCGCACGCATTAATACACCGGCAAATAAACAGAAATGGAAACGCAGTCGGGGATTTCTCCCATCCTTCGGTAATCAATAAACAAGCGTAGATTGTCGTCAAAAACACAGTTTAGTTTAACTTCACGGTCAGAAAGAATAAAACAAAAAATGGAAAGCAATTGAATTTTGCAAACTAATACACTGTCTCTTCGGAACGGAATCATCTAATTGTTACCCCTTGATCAAGATTAGTTACAGCGATGTTGCTAAAAATGCTAACGAGAGTCTACGTCTAGGCAAAATATACATATACTATATAATGTATGTTAGTATACCATTATTAGGAAAAGAACATTACCTACACTGCTAAAATGTTGAGCAAAATACGTTGCTTAATTGCGTTTAATCATCTGTTGGGTAAATAGTTGATTAAATGTTATTAAACATATGTAGAAATCTAGGTGTTGTATAAAAGTAAAAACTACCCAAACAACGTTGAGCAAAACAATTTAGTAACAAGTTGGGGAAACCCCCGGTCAAAACTCATTTTGTTGATAAAATATTGCGTTAATTGTTTCAATTGGGCAACTGTACTGAAATGCTCAATATTATATAATGAAAACAATTCACAAATTAAGCAACAGTTGGTATTAAAATGTCCAACAAATGGTTAATTAATAATACCCAACTGTTGTGTAATTAAAATTGTGCAACTGTTGAGTAATAATGATTGCCCAACTGTTGATAAACCATTTTAGCCAACGGTATTGGGCATTTTTTACTCAACTGTTGAACTGTTGCATAGTTACTCAACGTTGAGTAAAATGTTGAGTAAAATTGTACTCAACATTTTTGCAGTGTATATAAACGGCTATCTGAGAAATCACAAAACCTGCCCCAGATGTCACAATGCCCCAGCTTAAAAAGTAATACTACGATAGTATAGTATGTAGGCAAGCTTTTAAGCCTTAATGTATAATAATTCGATAAACACGGATTATCAAATTTGATCGAGTTTATCGATAAACACTGTTTTTCGATTGAAAAACAGTGTTTTTCAATCGATAAACTCGGTTTATCGATATCGATAAACACTGTTTTTCGCTTGAAAAACTCGGTTTATCGATATCGATAAACACTGTTTTTCGCTTGAAAAACACAGTTTTTCAATTGGATAAACAGAGTTTATCGATAAATTATGTTTTTCGCTCGAAAAACATAGTTTATCTCGATAAACTCAGTTTATTTTTCGACCGATAAACCGTGTTTATCGAATTATTATACATTAAGCTTGCCATACGCGCGCGCGCCTGTCTAGCATCGTCAACTATCTGTTATATCATATATATCGTTTCTATCATCTATCATTAAAATCGTATTAGCATTTACTCAAACATTTAAATATCTTTTATCCTACACTTTACAATAACCACTAATATTCGCGTAGTTTTCTATTCTAATAAAATTTCACGATTGTGTGCCAATATTTTGTTTATATATATATATATTTAAAAAGCGCCGGAGGGCTAGCTTTGCTTTCTTATAATTGGTATGTCTCTTTTTAAAATCTTCTATTAATTGTACATACTCTTAAAATGTTGGCATGTATTAGTGTACATATTATACATGTTCTATATTTAAATCATGTGTGATGATATCTATTTTTGTTCTAGTTAATTTAATTGTTTTAATGTTTTTAATTTGTGTGCAATTTCAATGTAATATTTCCTGAAATTTGGCCTTTGGCGAAATTATATTGCGAAATAAAATAAATATGAATATATATAGCATCCTTATAGCTGAAAATTGCAGTCACTTCCTTATTGCCTTCTTTTGTCTAGTCGTTTTATCAAATACCAAAACATAATGGGCTTTACAAATTGCTATTATTATAAAGCCCATGTTAATAAACAAGACTCTTTAACTACCGTCTCAACCTAGCATCTCAAAGCCTCGCATTTGAAAAATGACACAGGAATAGACTAGACAGCATGTCAAGGACAAGAAGAAGCTAGTGATTGATTTAGTGATTGATTTACATTAACTGTAATAATAATAATAATAATAATAATACATGGGACTTATTAAACACCTTACGATGTAAACAGCCTCAAGGCGCTGCACAGACAAATATTAAAAACTATCGAAAATCTTTAGAACTACAACAGGACGTATGCTACAAATATACAATCAATATAAATATTGTAAATACCTTAAATAAACCAAAACCAGACAGTCAATACAAATATATAACTAAGTAAAATACATTATAAGAAGATTAAAATGGTCGGAAACACGAAATATATACTATCAGTAAAAACTCACTATCACACATTTTGACAAGCAAATTAAACAACGTGGCAAACCCAGTTGAAAAAGACAAATTTTAAACCAGTAACATACACATTTAAATATAAGTTCAAGAATTTTTTTTATTTTTTTTATTTTTTATTTTTTTATTTTTTATTTTTTCATTCATCTATATTCTATACATAGTTATATAACATAATAACAATATATTAAAACATACTGCTATCAATAAGTTACAAATATGAACAACAACAAAAAAGACTCTACCATCGAACAGTATGTACCAACAATTACCATTAGCATGAAGATAGATGGCTAATGATCATCAACGGCACATGATCTTCGCAGGTGAGTTGACAAACAAAGCAATATATAATATGGGCTGTCATGTACATGTGTTTTACAAGAAGAATAACATAACCTACTATTTACTCTGTGCCTTGTAGGCTTTTGCCAATCTTATACCACATATTTTCACTATGTCTCAAGATACTGATTCTCCATCTTAATTCATATAGAAACCATTTAAATGCAACAAAGTTCAAGAAATTGCACAATGCATGACACAGTAAAAAAAAATCAAAAATTATGTTCTATAAGTTTTTGCAGCAGTCTTGTAATGTTTTACATGTCTGTTACATGATCTGTGTAAAATAAGTCGGATCAGTATTTTATGTGGACAAGGCAGTCAAATGTTGTTACAGCTTCAATAGTTCATTAAGACGTGAATGTTTTCATTAAAATAAATCTATGAAAAGCGTATTGTCATTTCATGCATTTTGCATAAGGAACTGCAAATAGTTATGCACCCGGCCTTGCAGAAAACTGAAACATGCGATGGCGCTTTAAATATGAAATTGGAAAATATTTTAAACTGTGATCAAATATATGTCAAAAATTCTCCAAAAAAAACCCCAATTGAATTCAAATGAAATTGTTGAACATGTTAATGGGTTTGCTTTTTTTTTTTTTTAATTCAGAAATCAAATGTTGCTATGATATTACCCTAACTCCCATTTGGCCCTTCACAATTGATGTTGAATTTCCTATTAACCCCCTCGTCCAAAATTGAAAATGGGAAAATATTTAATTAATTGATTTTGTAGAATTATTTTGTATCTTTTTCTTTTAAAACTCAAAAATCAATTGTTTTGCATTATTGCAGGCGTTCACTTTTGTACTGCATTTATTTAGCAAAATAATCTATTGTTAACGATTACTTCAATGAACTTAAACGTTATATTTCCGTTTTTCACAAAGGAAATCGATATCGACGCGAGCCCCACTACTACATATATAATCAGGGATACTATTAATTTTGGGATAGGAAAGTCCTATACTAACGTACGTAGCGAAAACGGTCCCTTTTGCATATTTACATAAATTATGGTAATCATCGGAATGTGTCGGTGACCGGCGTTTAACGCGTTTAACAATGTTTAACCAGGTTTAACGTAATATTTGGTCGGCATAGGTTTGAGGGCGCTGTGGATTTATGCAGACGACGGTGGCCACGCGAAACCTAAATGTTGAATACGTAATGAATAACACGTAATCGCGAATGTTAATCTTAGCATTTTGACAAATTCATCATAATTAGAAGAATTGTCATCGTTAACCGGGCGATGACTGTTAAAAATAATTCAAAATAGTGCACTCCCGTTGACATATTGGGTCGTCTGAGAGACGCGTGGCCAGCGTCGTGTCGTCTGCTACATTAATCACGCCTGATCGGTATAGCGCCACCAGTTCTATGCCGACCAAATTTTAATTTAAAAGTGGCCTCCGATCGGCAAGCTCAGTGGCACACCCCTGATATAATGTATCAGGCCTACATGCAGTGTGAGCAATAATATTCTGTTATTTTCCCATAATTATTCATAAAGAAAAGTTATAACGAAATGTATTCAATATCAATCTATGTTAGCTTCACTTTACGTCCCCCCCCCCCCCCCCCCCCCCCCCCCCATGGATGCCTTGTCCCAGATTCCATGGTCTATATCTTTTACACGGCGATCTCTCTCGTTGACCCTATGAACAGAAATCACTTACGAGATTTATATTGTCGTGTATACAGTCTTTACAAAATCGCTTCAAGACAGGCGTGTATAGATGGGGCCCACTGATAGGTTTGAACTGTTTACGGCGTTAATCTTTTTATTTCTATTTAGGGTTTTTTTAAATTATCCATAATTCATGCGCCTTTTCAGGTTAATTACCAGTTACATTGATTATAGAATGGGTGTTTGTGTAGCCAAGCAGAACTGAATATAACGATATTTGTTACATAATTCGGACCAGTCCTTTTGAAGAGATTTCACAAAATGTTCATTGGGCCTACATTTTCAAAACAAGGCAGACGTCCATGGCGGGGGTGCGCCTCAAATTACATTGGAAGAGAGGGTGTTTACGTTATTAAAATATCATGAAACGAGAAGCCAAGCTGAAGTCATCAGAGAGTTTGCCATTAATTTGCCAAACACTCGTGTACTATTCAACAAAATGCCAATTTAACAACAAGAACATTTAAAAGGCAATTCATATGTAATTGCACTGTCTGCCAGCATTTGTGATCTTTGATTATCTGTTCTTTGGATATGATATCGTTTATGAATATTATTTGGACAAAAACGTGCAATAATTATTTAATATAAATGGGTTTTATCTGGCAATTACCTTTTCAGTCTCTTTTGTAAAACAATTCTGGCCAAATGACTACCCCGACGTTTCAAGACAGACTGATGTCCATAGATAGACCAAGTTTTAGTATGGTTTTGACGATCATAATGATCATTCTTTCTGTAAAGTGGCACAACGTAAATTGTTCGTAGCTTTGATAATCTGGGTATATCTCAAGATTGACAGAACCAAATCAGATGAAATAAACGGCATCTGAATGTTAAGTCTTTCATCCGTGAGTATAAATAAACTGCTCACAAAAAGTATCGAAACACTTAGAAATGATCCAATATATAACGGTATGCATTAATCGAAGCAAATAACCAAGTGCATAATTTTGTTCTGCGTATTTTGACACCTCGATCGATAAGATACGATATTGCGGAGCGGAGTTATTGTCATTTCAATGGTCGTCGGTCCAATTTCAAAAGTGACAATCATCCTATAGAAAGAGGTTTGCATTACTGTTTAGAATGATCAGATTCGTGATTTTCAATAGGGATGAGTGTCACTTTTGAAACTGGACCCACGATCATTGAAATGACAATAACTCCGCTCCGCAATATCGTATCTTATCGATCGAGGTGTCAAAATACGCAGAACAAAATTATGCACTTGGTTATTTGCTTTGATTAATGCATACCTTTTCGAGCCGTTATATATTGGATCATTTCTAAGTGTTTCGATACTTTTTGTGAGCAGTTTATGTTACACCACACATGAGATGTTCATGGTAAACAAGTTGCGCAAACACGTGTACCCCTTTTAGGGACACCCTGTATTGATGCACCGGTAACCGTTTCTTTGATATTGGCATTTTATTATGATAGACAAAAGAGCAATTTAAATCAAATCCGCTATAACAAAAACTAATAAATTGTATACTATTTTAATAACGTTGAATCTTCAATAAATCTTTGATCATTATTTCATAATTCAGTGTTACCATGGTAACCAGATACAGCGTAGTTTTCAAAATAACTTGCCCAGCTGAAACTTCATCAGGATTCGATTAGTATCTCTTCTATTGTTATCATAATGTCAATTCAATATTCAATCTTTTATTTTCAATCATATCAACAAGGACAAAATACAATGACAATTTAAAAAGTAATATGATGGAGGTGGAACAACTAAAAGCAAAAGCCTGACGTTGTTGCACCCCTTAAACATGTATGCTTCATCCTTCGATAATACGAAGCTATTCATGAGAAATATATCTCCTAACTCCAATAAATCAACGTTTACATGAAAGTTTAATCGGTCTGATTGTATAACTATACGGTTTCTTTATTTTCCAATCTCTATCATTACTATCATAAAGTGTAAGACAAACTTTAGATTAACGTGTGCCCGAAGTTTTGGTAATTTCCCTGTTTCAGTTATCCATTTAATGATCATTCTATAACGTGCGTGTCTATGTTCCAGCTCTCCCTTTAAGGATTGCTCTATAATGTACGTTTCCCTGTTCAAGCTCTCCCTATAAGGATTACACTATAACGTGCGTTTTACTGTTCAAGCTCTCCCTTTAATGATTACTCTACAGGGTGAGTCAAAAAAAAGTTTACTCAACTTCAGCGATTTTTGTAGAAAAAAGGATTCGTTTGTTTACAAAACAATTTACTACGGTATAAAGACAAATTAATTAGCTTTAATATGAATTTGATCTGGTTTCGATTGGTTGAGGGAAACTTATTTTACGCTGTTTTGAATGAAAGTGACCAATTTAACGTCCGAACACGCTTCCAGATCTTGACCATTATATTTCATAAGATACGACCAATAAAAAATTACAATACCGACAGCGAAAGGATCAATTCCTTTGTTATGAAATGATTAAAGTGTGGTAATTGTGTAATAAATAGGCCTTAAAGCTGTCTATTGTCCCTCAGTGCAACCATCCTAAGCACACTCTCAAAGATCAGGAGAAAGACCAAACAAGATGCTGGATTATCAAGTGGGTTTCTATTCATTAACAAGAATAAATTTTACATGTAGAGAGAGAAAGAGAGGGATAGACTATTACTTACTAGTCTTACTGTGGACATTGACAATTTTTGATTGGTTCAAGGATAATGTTTACTTAATCGGACATATTTACGAAAAATAAGTGCAATATTATGTTTATTGATTTTATCAAAATACTATATCGTTTATTATTCACATTATCAGATAGTCACTGGTGACAATTTTTATTCAATATCCTCATCTAGTTTTATCATGTTTATGAATATCCCTTGCGGACTATTTAATCCTTGCAATTATTATTTATTAACTAACTGACAGTGGTGAAACGATTTAATCCATATTTCATGTTTTAATCTATTAGGAGACAATTTTGAACAAGTCCTTTGTCTACTTAATTCTTTTAATAAACAAGATGTGTAATGCTTTACATAATAATCATAGTAAACATTATTAAGCTCGTTAAGCTTGAAATTAAAAACCGTGTTTTTGGTGAAAAAACAACTCCTGTACAGAAATAGTCATATTTACTTAACGGTATCATCAAATAGCGTGATTTTTTTCTCCAGATGATAGCAAAGAAATGGCGCAATCATTTAAAGTTTTGTTTGCCTTGATTTTGTGGTCGGAAATAATTTTTTTGATTTTTTTCGATTAGGGTAAACTTTTTTTTGACTCACCCTGTATAACGTGCGTTTCACTGTTCACAGCTCTACCCTTAAGGATTACTCTATAACCTACGTTTCCCTGTTCCAGCTCCCCCTTTAATGATCACTCGATAACGTATGTTTCCCTGTTCCAGCTCTCCCGTTAAGGATCACTCTATAACGTACGTTTCCCTGTTCCAACTCCCCCTTTAATGATTTATCTATAACGCGCGTTTCACTGTTCCAGCTCCCCTTTAATGATTACTCTATAACGCGCGTTTCACTATTCAGCTCTTCCTTTAAGGATTACTCTATAACCTACCTTTCCCTGTTCCAGCTCTCCCTTTAAGGATTACTCTAAAACGTACGTTTCTCTGTTTCAGCTCTTCCTGTAAGGATAACTCGATATTGTATGTTTCCCTGTTCCAGCTCACCCTTTAAGGACTCTATAACGTGCATTTCCATGTTCCAACTCTCCCGTTAAGGATCACTCGATAACGTATGTTTCCCTGTTTCAGCTCTCCCTTTAATGATCACTTTATAATGTGCGTTTCCCTGCTCCAACTCTCCCTTTAAGGACCACTCGATATCGTATGTTTCCCTGTTCCAGCTCTTCCTTTAAGGACCACTCTATAACGTGCATTTCCCTGATCCAGCTCTCCTTTTAAGGATCACTCTAATACGTGCGTTTCCCTGTTCCAGATCTCCCTTTAAAGATAACTCTATAACGTGCGTTTCCCTGTTCCAATTCTCCCATTAAAGATCACTTGATAACGTATGTTTCCCTGTCCCAGCTCTCCCTTTAAGGATCACTCTATAACGTGCATTTCCCTGTTTCAACTCTCCCGTTAAGGATCACTCTAATACATGTGTTTCCCTGTTCCAGATCTCCCTTTAAGGATTACTCTATAACGTGCGTTTTTGGGAAATGTTCTGCCCTCGCCCCCTTTAAGGATCACCATATAACGTATGTGTCCCTGTTCCAGCTCTCCCTTTAAGGATCGCTCTATAACGTGCGGTTTGGGGAAATGTTCTGCCCTCGCGCTCTTCCCCCCTCTTCCTGGTTACGGGCCTGCTCTAAAATCATCGGGCAAGGGGTAGCCCAAATGATGATATATAGAGAGGTGGCAATCTCTATGTTTTGATTATAATAATTTGGTCCTGAAGAAGTCAGAGCTAATCCTTACGAAAGTTTCACAGTTTTTAACTTGTCCGAACGGAGATCCTGTTAAGCCCATCTGACAATTTTACCGTGTATATCAGTTTTGGTAATAAAAACTATCAGGGGAGAAAACGGTTCAAATTGGAGGCGCATCGAACCCGGGGCCTGATCTAAGGAGGCAGTTTACAAATCTTAAGATTTACCTGCGCAGCGCATATGATGATAGCCAACCCGGGCGTTCCAGGAGCTAGACTAGGGACTACGTGATAGTGATAGCGGCGCTCGTTAGTGTACGTTTTCATACCTATTTCATGCCTATGCAAGGAAAAAGTGAGGGCTCAATCTAGTTGGACAACCCATTGACCATGTTGCCACAACTAGCTGCTGACTGACTACAGTGCAGAGCTATCATGAAGGTCTCGAACTATTAAACATTTATATGGAGGCGTACCATTCTTTCATGTTTTCTATTGATTTTGATTTTTTAAACTTGCAACAACAGAAGGGCATTTATAGATACAAAAAATTACAAAGATACAGAGTAATACATGTGCATATATACACTTCATAGAAATTTGTATCGAAACATGGTAATATACATTCATAATAATACGTATCGAATGCGGATACATGATTACAAAGGTTGAACAAAAGGTTTTACTTGTGATGGTTTGGGACTATGTCCCATTTCTGAATATGCATATCAAGTTTGTACCGTCTTTGTGCGCATTCATACTTAATATCTATCTTGAATCATATGTTTAAAGGCATGGATTGATGGTCTAGTCTTTTGACATCTATATGTCTTCTGGCGAGGCATAAAATATCTGATTGATTGTAATGCGGTGGATAATTTCTTTGTCAGAGCCTGAATCTCGTTCCAAACAGAAATTTGTAACATTACACTCATTGAAAAGATGGTGGATGGTCTCTTCACTCTGATTACAGAGGTTACAATGATCATCGTTTACAATATTCACCTTCAAAAGCCATGAATTGATAGGCAAGATATTATTTGTAACTTTATATTGACACCACCTCAGTTTAGAGGCCACAGTAGCTTTGTATGGCGTGATAAATATTTCTTTACAATCATTCTCCGTAATATCATACTTCTTTTTTAGATATATAGTATTGACTAACCGGTATTGTTTTCTATGTCTTGTTATACCACAAGGACAGGTCGCGTGACTTGATTTTATGATTGTAGTGAAACCTCTTAACAGCTTGAGGCCAGTAACTATATTGTTTTCAAGCACAGTGTGGTCATTACGGATCCATCTCCGCCATTCCATTGGGATGGCATTAAGAAGACCACACCATCTTACATAATAAACACTATTAAGGTCAACAAGGCAAGCAATTCTTTCAATATTATGTTCAACTTGCGTATTGTGTGCATTCCTTTAGATGCAATTGCGCAATATAAAACCTCATTATATGTATCCAAGAACATTGCAAATTGTACTGAGAATAAATAAATAATATATTATGTCTTGGAATGAAGGAAAATAAGAAGAAGAAAAAATGAAAATAATATTATAAAATAAGTCTCATACGTATGATATCTATATTAACATATGTGTATTATTATTTAACGTAATATTATAAGATAACAATTGTTGAGATGAAAATAAAGATTACATTCAAAGAGAAAACATATGTATCCAAGCGCACAAAAAAACACCTTTTGTTCGATGAAATGATGGTTTGAGACGTTTGTAAAGAGTGAAGTAATAGACGCGGAAATAATATAATACATGATTGAAAAGAAAGGGGATAAACCTTTTTGCCAATAATATGACAAAAATAGATATAGAGTCGTTTATATAAAACTGATGAACGCGAGTTTACCGTGTGTCAATGTATGTTTTCAATATATTGGTTCAACCGTATCCAAGTGCACCGACCGTGATAATTATTTCATGGGTTGAGACGTTCATAAAGATGGAAGTTACTGTCGCTGAAATTACACGATTGAAAAGAAACATTATAGGTTATGGGTTTTTTCAGTCAAACGACACCCTAAATATCGGGCGTTTTAATATCGTTTTCGTCTAATATTACGAAAGGCTATTTACATTTTATAATAGGGAATGTTTTGCAACGATTTTATTTTCATTTACAATTGTTATGAAAGTCCATTTAACGTCATCCCATAAAAAAGGTCATGGATTTTATTAGAAAGGGAGTATTATTTTATAAAAATGGTAAGAGCTGGCTGTGCAATATGGGTTTACATTATTCCATAGGTATTGATACCTAAGCACTACGATACTGAAGTGTATTTATACAACTATGCGTAAATTTGTTTCTTCAACTCGCTGCGTATTGAAGTGTTTAAACTACACCATACAGTCAAGATCTCCATGCGCATGCTACGGCAATGACTGGGTGAAGTCATCGTCTGAGCTGATATGTGGGTACGAAATCGCTGCCCGCGTTTGGAGCTTAGCTCAGTGTGTAGGGACTCGGCGCTAGTATGCGGATGGTCCGGGGATCGAATCCGGGGGGGGGGGGGGGGGTCACTGCGGTTTGTTGGGTAAACAACTTATACTTTGTCCACCATCCCCCGATCCACACGAAAACATAGCCGTGTGAGTTAGGTGTAATTTTTCTTGTTTCATAACCCTTACGCCACTACACCATACAAAATCATACAGCCAGAAACTATCTCCACGCGCATTTTACGGCATTGATTGGATGACGTCATCGTCTGAGCTGATATGTAGGTACGAAATCGCTGTCCGGGCAAGCGTTGGGAGCTTAGCTCAGTATGTAGGGTACGTTATCAACCGAATACGACGTTGTGACAGAGAGTCAAAAATGATACTTACATTGGAGTTCATTTTCCAACTCCAGCGGGTTTAAGATGAAATAATTCAGTTTCAACATGTGATACGTAAGTCATATAATCAAAATCCTTGATTACATTGAAACCAATGGTGATTGAATCCTCGTCTGGTTATAATTCATAATTTCAACCGCTCTCAAAATAGTTGTGTCGCTAGATATACATCAAGGCTATAATGTTATAAACAGCGTTTACAAATCTCAAAACCTATCGTATTTTTTTAGTTTAGAGTTGATTAGAATTTCCGCATCTAAAGTTTGATTAGATTGTCCGTATCAATTTGATTATATTCTAAATCTAATGTGTCCCCCTCTGATCACGGCATTCTATTCACATTTGATAAATTTCTAATAACGTTTGATGAGTTTACTTTTAGAGTGTAATCAATCAAAGTTAATAATAAATTCTAAAAATGACAACTAAATTGTGTATATTTGGAAACATCGATATACGCTATAGTCAGGTCAATATCATGATTGTGGTGGTTATTGACAATCTACGACTATCTTTTGTGTCTTCAGTCCTCAAATAAAATAACTGATCAGGAAATAAATACGCTCTAAACTCCAGTGGCGTAGCCAGAGGGGAGGGGGGCAGGGCAGGGAGCGATCGTTCTCTCGGTTGAGACTTAGAACTGTCGGTTGAGACTGGCACTGTCGGTTGTTGTTGTTGTTGTTGTTGTTGTTGTTGTTGTTGTTGTTGTTGTTGTTGTTGTTGTTGTTGTTGTTGTTGTTGTTGTTGTTGTTGTTGTTGTTGTTGTTGTTGTTGTTGTTGTTGTTGTTGTTGTTGTTGTTGTTGTTGTTGTAGTAATGATTTTACTGGCATTTTTGAATACGTTCAAACTGTTTTGTTGTTGTTTATAAACAAGTAACATACAAATTAATGTTACTTTTATTTTGTGACTTATATGGCCGAGTGCACCAAACTGGCGTAACTTAATAGGGAGGTAATAGGGAGGTAAGCTACCTCCCTAGTAGTTATGCCCTAACCGTTACTGTATCATAACTAACTAATGTAATTCTGAGAGTATAACTGGCGAGTAACATCAGAATAGTAACTAGCGAGGTAAATATCCACATTAATCAGCATCGTCCACTTACAAAATTAATTGTCGCATATGCCAAGTGTTAACCTATACTTTACAGTAACATTATGACGTGAATGGTCCTCCGCAATATTTAAAATGTGTCTTCACTCGCTAGGTCATAGGTGAGTGTAAATAAAGAATCACGTGGAGTCGGCCCACGTTCCGGACAAAATGACGCCATTTTTGTGGCCAACATTTTCGAAGTTGTTTACCGCTTTTTCAAAAAATAGGGACTATCATGACATTACAAACATATTTTGGGCGAGAGGCACATATAAATATTGCACCAAAAGCCCAATTTTAATGACAAACACAAGCATTCGATGGAAACAAGTAGTTCAATGGTATATACAATTATAACACATCTCTTAACACAAATACTTCCGTAACTTGGATGCCTTGTCCTTCGATTGTAAATCACAGAACCCGGTTCGATCCCCATGCACGGTACGATATGCTTTCTTTTTTTGTTCTTCTACCCTTCCACTCACATTAATGTTGAAACTTTGGCTTTATCAGTTTTTAATTAATAATGTCAATGTTGTTGGCAACATCCAAGAGGAAGGACTACAATCTTTTAAATGTCGTGTTAACAGACATTTTCTCTCCAACTCTTCAGAGTATGTTGGCTAAGCTCTCTCGATGTATCAATGACCTCCAGATATTATTTTTCTTCTCTTATTTTATGATGTTATTCTCTGTTTGGGTGTTTATCCTATTCTTGTCCCACGCCACTTTCATTGGCTTTTTACTTGCCCAATTGTGTTTACTTGTATTTTTGATTATTTTCTGAGTTGCAGTGAACCAATTGATTGGCCCATCAGAGCTCTCTGTTGAGAGTTACCCGTTTGATTTGTAATCACTCAGTTCATTAAATTTGTTCATGTCTGTTGGGCTATTGTTCACATTTGCTCTTTATATACACAAAAAAATATGATCCTGCCGCAACAGCGAATCATCATCTCCAATGTCCACAACAAATTTACGCCACTGCTACATCGATTGACTTGTGGCATAAAACGTTATGCCCCAACTTACTCTTGGGTCCGGTCAGGTATAAGATTTAGCGTAAATTACTCGCCAGTTACTAGCCTAGTACTAGCTTACCCCGGTTTGGTGCTCCAAATATTTTGGGTTACGCCTCAGTTACTAGCGAGGTAGCGCTATTCTTCAGCTACTCGCCATTGGTGCACTCGGCCGATAGAATCTTAAAATTGTACAGGCACACTTCTTTTATATCCCAATGGAGCAATACACATTTTATTAGATCCCTCTTAGGATGGACACTGGATTGGGTAGTCAGAGATTGGGTAAACATAGGATCTACATTTGATCTACTTTTGATAATGCACAACACGTATAAAAAGCTCTCTATTTCTCATGACTCACTCTGGATTACTCTTTAGGGAGTGTTCATACTACTATGATGTATCATTCAATGACCTCCAGATATTATTTTTCTTCTCTTTTTTTATGTTATTCTCTATGTTTGGGTGTTTATCTTATTCCTGTCCCACGCCACTTTCATTGGCTTTTTTACTTTCCCAATTGTGTTTACTTGTATTTTTGATTATTTTCTGAGTTGCAGTGAACCAATTGATTGGCCCATCAGAGCTCTCTGTTGAGAGTTACCCGTTTGATTTGTAATCACTCAATTCATTAACTTTGTTAATGTCTGTTGGGCTATTGTTCACATTTGCTCTTTATATACAAAAAAATGATGGGGCGTGGGGTCGTGGAAAATTTCGAAACATAGTTCAAATTTGTCTAGGGTAGTTTGTTTATTATCCACGATTTATGTCCGACTACCGGAGAATAGCGAGGCACTCGGCGGAAGCTCAAATTAAAAGAATATTTTACTGCGCTAAAATTTAAAAGCGGTCAAAAGATCTCCCTTCAGGGAACCACTTTTTTCTGATCTCCCATATTTTAAAAACTTCCGCCCCGCCAAGGTATTTATGAACACTCCCTTATATGAATTTCAAATGATTCGATATTGCACTCTAAATTGATAAATCAACAATATGTAACCTTGATGTAGATAATGTAACATGCAACTCGCACAATAACACACTACATTTAATTAGTATAGGCTGTTATCACACATCATATAAACCGAATTTCCACTGCTTCGATCAATAATAAGTTGCATGTTTCTAACAAAAGGTGTTACATATAGCTGAAAGCTGCGAACATCATAATTCCATTCACATAAAAAACGCATCAACATTAACATTGGGATGATATTACAATGTATATTTCAACCGCCTCCAAAATATTATGTATCTATAGATATACATCAAGCTACAACGTTTTAACTTTATTTTGTACATAAAGAGCAAATGTGAACAACAGCCCAACAGACATTAACAAGGTTAATGAGCTGAGCGATTAGGAATCCAACTGGTAACGTAACTCTGTACTACAAAGAGCCCTGGTGGGCCAAATCAATTGGTTCACTGCAACTCAGAGAACATGCATAATACAAGAAACACCAATGTGCAAGGGTTAAAATATCAATAAAAGTGACGTAAGAATAAGATGAAAGCCTAAACATATAGAAAATAACATCAAAATATAAATTTAAAAAAAAAATCTGGATGTCATGAAAATCAAGAAAACCTAAACAACAAACTCGGGAACTAAATTAACTAGGATTTACAAACAACCTATAGCTCCATCCCACTTTACCATATTTTTTAAAATTATACCTGTATCCCAGACCTTCAAACCGAGATATTCAAGCATCAACCCCGAGTCTTTAATTATACCTGTATCCCAGACCTTCAAACCGAGATATTCAAGCATCAACCCCAAGTATTCACTGCTCTGTGTTCGCCTCTGGTGTACCATAAGAACTTAAAGGTATATTATGTGATCTTTCCAGGGAACGCCCTCAACATCGGAAAAAAAGCAGATTTTCTTGCAGATTTACATTTCTGATCATAAATCGTACATACATTCCAAGTTACAGGACGATACGATTCTTAATTACTTCAAAATCATGGTTTTAGTGTGAAAATAAACTGTCGGGATAACACGACAGTTTATATTTTCACTCTAAATTCACTCTAAAATCATGATTTTGAGGTAATTAGGAATCGTATCGATCTGTAACTTGGAATGTATGTACGATTTATGATCAGAAATGTAAATCTGCATTAAAATCTACTTTCTAAAAATAAATCATGAATAGAGGGCGCTCTCTGGAAAAGATCACATAATATGCCTTTAAGTGTATGAATCGCCACAGAAATAATTATATTACTGTCGCCATTACTGTCGCACATCTAAAAAACTACCCTTAAACGTCGATTTCAAACATTACCCCCTTTTCATTAAGACGTCAATGACGCCATTGAACCTTTCGACGCTTTTTATGGACGTGAATGCTTAGCCGTCAGTATACCGAGTGAAAGACCCCATGGTGTGTGGCTCAAATGTGTACCAATAATTCCACGTATAGTCACTTTAAAACTTTCAACCCAACTGACACCACTGACACATTGCCATGGGCTTTTTTCTTAAGGTGTAATACCAACCCTGATACTTGCTGCAAATTTATGTCTCATTTGTGATGATCTGAATACGAGTTACTCGTTTAATTCATGTAAGTTGTGGCAAAGAATACAATCAAACGTATGAAAATGATACTTTTGTGGATGAAAAAAGTGAACAGTATTATATTTATTATGTTTGGTTCTGTAAAACAGGGTTGTGTACACGTGTGTGTACCTACAGGGTGTATCAGAAAGAACTGTACCGAGGCAATATTATTTATTACGGTATGAATTCGATTGATATTGTTCAAACCGTTTTCACATATACCTTGCGCAAACGCCCAGCTTTCATAAGAATTTTAAAATGTGAAAATCGGACATTTCTGATGGAAAATACAGACTTTCTGGTAAAGATGATAGATTTCAATTTTGGTCGAAATGATCAATTTAAAAATCTGTGAAATTACTAACCCTACCTGAGATATCCATCCGTCCATAGGATAGGGTTTATTGTTGGTCGCCATATCTCAACTTTTCACATCACTTGTATAACTATTTATTATTTGCATACTTTTGTGTGTGAAATTTGGAGATAAATTTTGATTTTTAATCCGCAAATAAACCTGGATTTGCTTTGCTTCAGTGGTTTTAACTTTCCTTTCTTTGGCGGGAGTTTTGAATATTGCTTATGTGGTGTGGGCTACATTGTTAGAAATGTTGGGTAAGTGGTCGAGAGGATTGTTTGAAATTGAAAACACGTTTTTCATCGATTTTCGATTATGTCTTGCCACACGAGAACAAAAAGAGATATCTCAATGAAATTAACATATAGTATAGAAAACATGTTCACCTTTATATTGCAGGTGTTTAAATTTAAAACAATAATCATTTTATATTTTTTATGTATTTTAGAAACACGATACAGTTCTTTCTGATACACCCTGTACTAATGGCTAACTAAAAGCAATTAAACGTAAAAGGCATCACGTACTTCGAAAATATCACCCAAATATCTCAACCAAACAGATTTGAGAACCACAAATCTGAAATCCGAAAACCTTGAAATGCGAGAGACGAGACGTCTAGTTCAATAAGATGACACATTTCTCATTACAGTCATGACAGTATAATGGAACCAACCTTCAATCGTGATTTGCTTTCACGTCTTCCGTGTGAGCGTGTATAAAAAAGCGAGTTGCGCTTAGAAAACTGGTTTGTATTTGAACGGATGTGTAAAGGTGGACGTTCGATGAATATGTATGTTCTCGCCTCAGGCGATATGTATGCCTAGCCTACCTTGAATGTTATTTCGAAAGTAATCTAATATTGGATCGTGCTTATAGATTAGACGGCACACTACTCTCGACATAGCTTGCCTAGCCAGTGCCACTTTTGCCTTTTGGTGGTTGAAGCTGCAGAAATATGACATGATTTCATTTTCAGTTTGCGACAAATTGACTGAAGCATAACGCAATCGCAAACACTGTTTTCAACGCATCATGTGAAGTTTGGTCGTTTTAGCAATTTATCAGCATCATTCAGAAACATGGCGTGGTTTGACTTTTATTTTGTGGCATATTTGTCAGCATCTTCTTCAGTCAGCGCCTTCTGATCTCGGTATTCCACGCACCAACTAAAAGCTATCTGTGCCATCACCCTTAATTTCTAAACATCTGTCTATTTCTTCTTGTCTCTGGCAGCGATGACACACTTATCAGTACAACACATTTCAGATGAGTTCCTAAGAAAGCTGGATTGTGGGTTGAATTTCACTGGAGCCCTCAACATAATTGGTTTATTGCATCAGCTTCTTAACCAATTTAACGTATTGAGAGAGATTGAATGCATCTACGTTATAAGGGTATGTAGTATGGTTACTAAAAGTCAGACTAAAGAAGATGTCTACGGTTTAACAACACGAATTCAATATCTGTATATGTTTTAATTGAGTTTCGCGGGTTTGTTTAACTTCAACTTCACCGCCTACACGATGCGATCAATTCGTAGTTCGTCACGGATTTTGACACAATTATGTACCTTTTGTGATCTGCAACTCGATTAATCTTCAGTTCTTGACGGTTTTTGACACACTTCCGTACTTTCGCTATCTTCAATCCGGTCAATTATTTACAATTCGTGCCAATTTTTGACACACTTGCGTACTATAGGTATCTTCAATTCGGTGAATCTACGAGAGTGGTTATGTGAGTAATTGTTGGGACATGTTGTTCAATACGGAATATAAACGCTTACCTCGTTGTAACATCATACAAGCGGCACAATTCGTGTCCCATTGAATGAAAAGCAAGTTTTACGCAGACCACTGTGTTATACAGCTCTTGACTATTTTGACGGTTTTTGACACACTTTCAGTCGGTCAATTTACAGTTCGTGAATGTTTTTGAAACATATATTTGCGTCACTGCAAGCAGATCGTAGAGCGTTTAAGCGAAGCATTTAATTGTACAAATATGGCTGATAATTCAGATATTAACAGATTTATCTGTGTGCGGTTCTTTGCCATATCACTAGTTCTTGTCTTGCTCAATCACTATAAGGTACTACCGACAGACGCCCTTGCAGAGTTAGTAGTATCGCCATGGGGTACAGGTGTAAACGCATCCGAGCATTGCATTGTCTACGCAGATGAAGGCCGAGAAGCCATAACCATACATGGTAGCCCATCGGGCTCATGCAAACTTCAAGTTTATTCAAGTAATTCGAATTCAAGAGGCTTTGAAATTCAAAATCTTAACAGTTCCAGCGAAAACTATTTCTACGTGAGAAAACTTGGCGTCGGGTCGATTGCCGAACATTGCGGACTGTATGATGACTTTGCGGTTATCGATGGGCACGGTAGCCCTTGCGGTATCGTTCTATTCCACACAAATTTTCAATTCAATCTACACGGTAACGTCACTATTATTGTTAGAGAAGTACTTTCCCAAGACTCTGATGCAACGATTAATTGTTCTGAATCCGGTAGAATGTATCCTATACCGGTTAGTCCGTCATTGTCAATTTGCTCGAGTATATGGTACCCTGACCTAATCGATTGCGATACAGGTATTTCTACGTGCACTTTAGACTTACCTAAACACTGTTATGCCTCATTAGGTTATCGAGAAATGAACCTTAGTTGTTCACTTGAGACAGTAGTGCACTATAGAGCTTTCATCGTGTACCCAAATTCGATGTATGTCTTAGATACTGTTGAAAACAACATCATAGCTATTGGTAGGGATGCCTTTCAGAATATGTATGAAATGCAAACGCTTCTTCTACAATTCAATAAATTACGCGCTTTGAAACACGGTGTGTTTAGCGATTTGCACAATTTGTTGACGCTGAACGTTCAAGGTAATCTATTAACATCTCTGCAGCCTGGTTGTTTTCAAGGTCTAGATTTGCTTACCAAACTGGATCTTAGAGAAAACATGTTGAAATTACTGCCGGTAGATTTGTTTCGAAATTTGACCAATCTCAATGATTTGATTCTTGATTACAACATGTTAAGTTCCCTAAACACCACAGTATTTCATGGGTTAAATAAGCTAAAGAAGATAAAACTCCAAGGCAACATATTGACAACTTTAGATGTTGAGTTATTCCGCGGTTTAAGCAGCTTGCGCAAAGTAGACCTTGACGAAAATCAACTAGTGAAGTTAGAGGTCGGGATATTTCAGGGTCTGTACGATTTAGTTGAAATTGGTCTTCAACGAAATAATCTTTCAATTTTGGACGTTGGGTTGTTTCAAGATTTGACTAACTTAGAGGAAATAGACCTAGATGACAATTTGATCACAAATATGGATTTGGGTTTGTTTCATGGCATGACAAAGTTAAAAGAGCTGGATATCGACTATAATAGGCTGACACGTGTCGATGTTGGGTTATTTCAGGGTTTGATTAGCTTGACAGAGCTTGATCTTGATTACAATCAATTGAAAATATTGAATGTTGGATTGTTTGACGACTTGAATGAATTGTTATATCTTGACTTGGATAGCAATCAGCTGGCAACACTGGATGTTGGCCTGTTTCGTGGTCTAAGAAAATTGGATAAACTGTGGTTGGCTCAAAACAAATTGGTCACTCTTGACGTCAACTTGTTTCACGGTTTGGACAGCTTGACAGAACTCTACCTTCATTACAATCAGTTGGTAACACTGGAGGATGGGTTACTGTCCAGTCTAAAACATCTCGTTCAATTAGCGCTGAGTGATAATCGACTGGTTACAATCAGCGATGATTTATTCCAGGGTTTGCATAACTTGTCCGCCTTGCGTTTAGATGGGAATCGGATTAGCGGGCTTCACTCTGGGGTATTCCAGAAGTTGTTCAACCTAAAGAAGCTCTATTTAGATAAGAATCACCTCAGCTACTTGGAAGCTGACTTATTTAAGGATCTTATCAATTTAGACACCTTAACATTGCACAGTAATAGACTCAAATATGTTGATTTTGATTTGCTACAAAGTGCAGTGAATCTTGCTATACTGGACTTTGGCGAGAATCAGCTACAAAGTTTACCGAATATCACCCATTTAAAGCATTTGTTTATATTGATCTTAAATGGAAATGAGTTGTTGCAGATAGGTAACCGAGCCTTTTCTGGTCTGAATAGTGGCGTGAAGTTATTGGTGAGTCAGCATGAAATTTGCGAATGTTATGTGCCTCAAAATATTACTTGTAGTGCCTCATACGATAGATCACCATACCTTACATGTGATAGGTTATTGTCAGATAGTGTTCTGGTGATTATGATGTGGCTAATTGGTATAAGTGCACTCTGTGGAAATACATTTGTATTGTTTTGGCGAAATAAACGCTCGAGAAAAAATAAAGTACAGTCAATTCTCCTGCGCAATTTGGCATTGTCAGACTTACAAATGGGCATATACATGATGATCATTGCAAGCGCTGATATTCACTTTGGAGAAGGCTTCCCCATGGCTGCAGAAACTTGGCGGAAAAGTATAACTTGTAAGATTGCTGGAACGCTGTCAATAGTATCGAGTGAAGCGTCCGTATTCTTTGTGTCAATTATTAGTGTGGACAGGTTGATTAGCACTAAGTATTCACACTCGAGATATAGGTTCGGAACCAAATCAACCATCATTGCTGTTATGGGCACTTGGGCATTTGCAGCAGTGCTCAGTATTGTTCCATCCATTTTGGCGGGAAAATACACTGATTTTTACGATAACTCCCATGTATGTGTCGGCCTTCCGCTGACCCTGGCAGAGACATTTTCAAGTAATACCACAACTCAAGAGGTAGAGTCTATAAAATACCATACACAAACTATTGACATTACCGTTGCTGTATCCAATGGCCAAAAACCTGGAATGTATTTTTCATCGGCAATCTTTCTAGGTATTAACTGCATATGTTATTTTGTAATAGTGTGTTGTTACGTAGTAATTATCCAAACAGTTCGCAAGTCATCCAAACGAGCAGGACTAACTAGAGAAATGAAAAATCAACTTAAACTGACGGTTAAAGTATCTGTCATTGTAGCAACAGATTTCTTGTGCTGGTCGCCGATAATCTTGCTCGGCATTCTTGTGCAATGTCAAGTCCTGGCCTTGCCTCCATCGGTATTCGCGTGGTCGGTAACATTTGTACTTCCAATAAATTCGGCCATAAATCCATTCTTATATACCATAGTAGACGTTATCAGCATCCGGCGGAAGCGAAATGATGAGGTCAGCAGATTGACACAAGAAGACACAAGCCGCACCCCTTTAGAGAGGAACGCTGAAAGGCGACCACTTGGAACAAACGATGCGGTACAAGATCGAGAGGCAGTGACATTACCTAACGTAGTTATATAGAAAATTATATATTGAGAATCTCTTTATGAGGGTCAAAGAATTGTACGGGCAACATATAAAATGTATTCATAAGTAACCAAAAGAAAGGCAGAGGTAGTTCACAGATAGGCACAAAAGAGGCTAAACCATTGATACAACGTGTATTGAACTGAAAATCAAAGTTACCGCGGGAAAATCAATCTAAATTTAGATTGACAAAGCAGTAGTCCCACTCTTGATGGTCCGACGCTAGCGTGTTTACCCAGTGCGTTTCTAGTACATGGATACTTATGTGCGCCAAGTCGTTTGAAGCTATGTGTGTTTCGGAGCAAGATAAAGAACGTGTAGTATTTAGCCCTGTCATGAAATAACTCAAGAACAAGTCATCAATAAATATTCACTCTCGTTCCCTGGCTGAACGATTGCATCTATTAGCATCGATCTGAACAATATGCACACATCATCCATTGTGCGCGTGGGTTCGAGTTTAGTTCTATACCGTAAAAATACTGGGTGAAGAAGTTATGTACAATTATCACAGATATAGTAAAATCAATCGGACACGGTGAATGTATGTGATAATTTAATATGTTGAAATTGTTAGAAGTAGCCTATTTACACTTTCACCGTGCCATCTCATTTTTAACGATAGTTTTGTGTCACAACAGCCACTACAAGGGCTATGCTGTAGACTACCAATGCCCATAATAATCACCGCTCTATTCAAACATGCCATGTCATCCAGGTGCTATGAAACACACATATAGTATCAGTTCTTATTCGACATTTCAATAGAGATCATAATCCCTGTACTATAGAAAATCTTTGGTTTACCTCAATTCTTGTATTGAAAATATCTATTTATCTCAAAGCACTACTAATTTTGATAAATAACTACATGTTTTTGATATTGCAAACGTGTAAAAACCAAGCAAAATACTGTACATATGATAACGAAACTATTGACAGGCAGTTGAATTATATTATAAGAAGTGGATCAAAATATAAATAAAAATAAGTTGATATTCAAAATGTTGAACAGTTTATATTTCAAATTATAAATATTTTTAAACAGGTTCGCCGTCGGGGTAGAAAAGAAACAATAATGGGAAAACGATCTCGCCCGGGAATCGAACCCAGGATCTGTTGATTGCTTGTCAACTGCCTTGTCCATTGGGCCACAAGACCTCGCATGGAGTTTATATTTCAACAGAAATATCGGGCAAATCCGGGCACACTTAAAAGCATTAATACATTTACTTATAAACCATATCTGTCTTGATACACCCGAATAATGTAAAATCTTTTTTGTGTGTAAATTTGACAATATTTTTTATTTATCAGTATATTCAGAATGCATTGTTCTTGGCACCGGAGTGTGTATTTAGGGGAGAGAAAGCAATGTTTGAACGTACATCCCGATCCTAAAATGAACCAAATATTATGATAATGTTTAAAATAGGCCACATATGTATCACAAATTTACTGGATTGAAAATATAATGCAACTTTGGCGGTGGTTATCATCGTCTCAAAGAAGAGGTGTGCGCAATTGATGGGACAATTGCATGATTAGGGTTGTGTAACAAGAACGTTATCCTTGTGTATTAGCTTCATGTTACATACTAGCCGGTCGTAGGTCGTGGCGATCTTAGGTCGCTCGAGTGAACTATGTGATACAAATCGCTCACAGCAACTTGACAGATTGAGGCGACCAGTCGCGCACGAGTTGGATTGAAGTCAATTGCAGCGATCCGGGCATAGCGACCTGGTGCGACCTGTCCCAACATTTGGAAAGTCGCGTAATGTCGCCGCTGACTTGTATGCATTCGATTGAACATAACATGACGTTAACGTCATCGGAAGCGCGGTATAAATTAGTTTACAGGGTGAGTTTTAAAGAACGTGCACCTTTTTAGCTAAAGCGCCACAAAATGTCAGGCCTGCATATTAAAAACCAAGGATAGTGCTAAAAAGACCAACTAATTGGCTTTCATTCAAAACAATGGGGTCACAATTTTACAACGATTTTAGTAGAATCCGATATTTTGAAGCCATTCCACGGGATGGCAATACCATAAATACAACAGTATATTGTTGGTTGGCTGATTCAGAGATGCCAATCAATGAAACTAGTGAAACACCTGAAAAGGCACATGAATGTTGGATTCAAATCTTAAAATGACTGAAAATAAAAAGGAACTGTGGAGTTATGCGTAATAAAAAGCTTCAATTCATGAAAAAATTTGAAAAGAGACATCTCAGCTGATTCAGAAAGCGAACCTCATTAGAATACATTGAGGGGGGTCTACATGAAGGTTGATTTGCACCAATTTTGGAAACAGATTTTCTTAATGTTACCGTGGGCTTACCGCTTAGATTCATATATCAAATTGAAGCTTAGGTAACAGCGTTTTCTAGAAATCTTTGTTTCCGTGTTTAGCCAATCAGAATCCTTATCTGGTTACCATAGCAACCAGATCAAAATAACCCGCATTTTTTGAAACTTAAGATCTAAAATTAGAATAACATGATAACGCAATGGTCGATTTTTAACATTCTTCTTTGGAGTGAAAGTCAAAGTATAGGTCTTTATAGCGCTACCATTGGATTTGAATATGGATGCCTAATTTCTTTGTGACGCCATTGCCTGCTCTTTCTGACTCACCCTGTAGACCCTAAAAAGGGAAAAACGTAGATGTCGTCATGGTGAGCAAGATTATCTGGCCAAGCTCGAAACACTAAGTACCATCCCACTTGATTTGTGGGTTTATATCTTAATCTTCACGATTTTATATTTATATTCTTTAATTATACACTAACAAATGTAGTCACCCATGCAACAGTAAACCTATTTGATATCCATACTCTCTGATTAAAGGTGTCTGTTCCGATCACTTTTTGGGGCTATGAACTTTTTTTAAATCAAGATATTTGGATATCAGAAGAATTTCCATATTTTTCTCATTATGTCTGTAAAATCTTAGGGGCTAGAAATGTTCCATTAAGAAATCATAGGCTAAAATGTGGTGAATTACTGCCAAAGGTGGTTAACCACCAGCCAGTTTGTGTACTACTCAATGGGCAAATTGTGTGCTTTTAAAATAAGAACCATTGGAGTTATGCAACTCCAACTTTGGAATGCGACAATTTTAAGGATGACCTTCCATGTAAAAGAGAAAACATCTCGTTGTAAATCGGGCCAGCAATCAGAACGTCTACCTTTAAGGTGAATTACTGCCAAATGTGGTTAACCGACCCGGCCAGTTTGTGTACTACTCAATGGGCAAATTCATGTCACCACAGTGCTTTTAAAATAAGAACCATTGGAGTTATGCAACTCAAACTTTGGAATAAAACTATTTTAAGGATGATCCTTCATGTACATTATAGAAAACATCAAGTTGAAAATCGGGCCAGCAATCGGAACACCTACCTTTAACTATACACATCTGTGTTCATGTGACCATAATACTATATTATTGCTGTTGACAGTCTTGTTGTGTACAGCACGTGCCGAGTAAAAACGCAAAATGAGTACGCAAGCGAAAAAGATATTGTGAAAAATAAACTGTTTTTATGTTACGCTTCCACAGTGTTTAAAAACACTCGTGCTTTTATTACTACTTACCATCATATATACATGATATCCAATTTATAAGACAAAAACATTATATGATCAAATAGGAGAAACATTTAATATAACTCTTTAGGAAGACAAACTTAAATTTCATAATTCCAGAAACAAAGGTAAAATCACCTTACGCATTTTCTATTCAGCTTCAAAAAGAAATAGCAAATTGGAGAGGTTACCGTATCTAAATTTACTAATACAAAGTTTAGCAACCAAACATAATTGATGAACTTATTATTTACAATTTGGGAAATATGCATCCCGGATAAAATCGTCGCTGTTCTGACATACCGGCACATCTCTTTACTTATTTCTGTTGTGATGTGCCGGTATGTCAGAACAGCGACGAAATGTTTTCAACTTTAAATTTGAACGAACTGTTTAAACAAGAAGAAATAAGGTAACGTAATTGGCATGGTCCCATGTCATTAACCTTTTTACACAAGAAAAAGAAATGTTCTTTGTAGTCAACAACTTTTTACACAAGAAAAAGAATGTTCTTTGTAGTCAACAACGTTACATAAACTGCAGATATTTGATGTATCTTTTCCCATTTTGTATAACATTAATTTGGTCTGGTAAATGTTGTGAAGAATTTTTACATGGTCAGTGCCTTGACTATGTTTACTGAAAAAAAATCTTATATCGAATTGGAAATAATTATGTATATGTACCTGTAAATTGGCGTATAATTAAAATTGAAAAGAATAAATCATGTAAAGTGTGAAATTGTGATTGTAGTTGTTTAAAGGTAGATGACCCGATCACATTTTCGTAACACAGAATTATTTCAAACATACGGAGATTTTCATATCATATGAAAGCTCGTATTTTTCTCATCATCATACTGAAATTTGACTGCCTAAATCAGTATAATTACGGAGAAATCGATGAAATAACGTCGAATTACCGCGAATGGTGGTAACCACCGATATAGTTTGTGTACTACTCAATGGGTACAGTTCACAGCATCTTGTGCGTCTAAAATAAGAACCATTAGAGCTATGCAACTCAAACTTTGGAACACAACTTTTTTAAGGATGACCTTTCATGTAGAATAGAAAACTTCAAGTTGAAAATCGGAACATCTACCTTTAATGTTTTAAAAACCCTAGGCTCTATCGCAGACTGATATGGATAGTTTGGCACAATGTGCAGCTACACGTGAACCCTGACGTCAAACTTCGGGTTCAGTTGGCTTGAGGGATACGATGTTTATACACTTTAAGTTATGTAGAATACACTTATATATGTGTGTTAAAATAACAAAACGTTTGTGTGCAAAATCTGTTCGTAATTATATTAAGGAGTTCTGTTTTACTATATTTGACATATCGTTCCGCTCAGGGGTGGACTGGGACCTGAAAGCGGCCGTGGCAAAATTATTAAAGCGGCCCTTTTTGACCATGTCAGCGTAGCGAGCGGGGGTGGGGGGGGGGGGGGGGGGGGGGGTAGGACAATTTTAGTCCAAAACGGCCCGGAAAATGCTTTACACAATGGGAAGGGGGGAGTTTTCGGAAAACTTTGTGAGTAACCGGCCATGAGAGGCCCAAAACCAAGCGGCCCATGTGGCGATCGCCACAACGCCACAGAGGCCAGTCCCGGGGGGGGGGGGGGGGGGGGGGGGGCCAGTCACACATAATGTTGTACACATGCGTGACCAAAAAAACGCGTAAAAAGGGGTGTTTTTTCAGTGTTGGACGCGTCACGTTAAGGGTATCAAAAACGCTGATTTTTAAGAAAAAGGGTGGCTTAAAATCCCGGCTTAAAATACAGGTCGAACGTGTTTAGGGTAACTTATTTTGTTCCCCGTTAAATAGACAAAACTTGATTAGGGGTCATATTCTGGCAAGAACTTGTTTAGGGGTCAAAATTTGCAAGGAAAGCGCGCTAAAAACTTGTTTAGGGGGTAATTTTGCTTGCAGGGTAAAACTTGTTTAGGGGGTGTCTGGAAATTTTTTTGGTCACGCATGTGTACACCATTATGTTTGACTGCCCCCCCCCCCCCCCCCCCCGGGAGGCCAGTCCGCCCCTGGTTCCTCTGCGCAAAGGGCGTATTTAGGTTTTTAAAGGGGGAATGCGAAAATAGGCTCTTTGGATTGATTGTGACACGTTCTGCACATTTGTACACTTGATTTCCCAGCACGATTTCCCCCTCTATGCGAGTTTGTGTCACATCGGCCCGACTGTGAGACAGCATATTTTTCATAACAAAACCTGCTATTGACGTTAACAATGGTTAAATGTCTAATGGCCCGTCTGCTGGCGCTTATTCTCCAATGGACGCAGCTGAAAAACTGAACCATAATACTCGGGGAATCATGCCTGTTTCAGAAACAATGGATTATAATACCCCAGGGGTCCATTTTGAAATATTTTTAAAACTGAACTATAATACCCGGGGAATCATGCCTGTTTCAGAAACAATGGATTATAATACCCCAGGGGTCCATTTTGAAATATATATATTTTTAGTGTGGCGTGTCGTGAAACCATTAACCATCAATCCATTTTGATCCATATCCATTAAAGCTTATACAAAGGAAAATATAAGCAAGTACGTGATATTTGTGCAAAATGCGATACATTTTTTACAAAAGATCCATTTAAGATATACATTAAAACTTTGAATTATAGGCCAAGGCCAAATGGCATGCTCCAACCTTATTGTGTGGAACTTTTGATTTAAAACTTTTTATAGGCTATGTGAGGAAAATTATAAACAAGTATTTTATGTTTTTCTCAAAATGCGATAAGCCTTTTACTTACTTTAATATGACATCCAAAATCATCTATCGTATTATAGTCCAGCGAATTCAGGAGCCCCCTATCCCAGGTGAAATACAAAAATGAGCTTAATGTTTTTGACAATGAATTGAGCAGTATTTTCTCTTATGCCGTTCAAGGCATGTCAAGATGTTAGGACAATGATTTTCCAATACAAGATTAATTTGAATTGCTTAATGACTAATATAGTAGATTATTTAAGATGAAAATTGTTGATAATGTGAATTGTATTTTATGCAGTAACTTCCCCGACACGTTAAAGCATTTTTTTGGGATTGTACCCATGCTATTAACATCTGGGACGAATTCAAGAAATGGTTTGATATCAATGTTAATATCAATATTGTTCTTGACTACAAGAAAATACTGGTTGGCATTGGCACAGGAGGAAATTGTAGTGCAACTAAGGTTATCTATGATAGCAGATTTAAAAATCGAACCTTCATTTCTTGCCAATATTTAATTAAATTCCATTATAAACTTGAAAAACAGATCTCTAGCAGCAACAACACAATGTATAAATCATTGGTAATTGGACAAAATTAGACCAGTTTTGTGAAGAGTAATAATTGCATCCCTTTATACTTATTGATGTCCTTTATTCATGTTACCCAGGTACTGTATGTTTTATATATTATTGTAACTTTATTGTGATTTGTATATATATTTTGAGCAGAATAAAAACATAAAAGAGAAAAGAAGACATAAATAAGTCTTTTACTTTGATACATTTGATGAAATATATAGAAAATAATGAGAAAACGTTTGATACTTTTGATCATATCAGCAAATAATATACATTAACACATTCTGCGTTATAGGCTTAAAGAAAGTAATAATAAAAACATAGTGCGTTATACTTTTAAACAGATCAACAAAAATAAATGTGTATACCGTATTTTAATTCAACAGGTCGTAATCTAAAGTTGTTCTAAGCGTTATACGATGATTGTTTCACTCAAAACCTTGGAAAATACAGCTTTTATTTGTCTCATTGTGTATCTGAAATCTTCAATTAGAGCATTACGGTTTTTGTTAGGAGTCCTCCAGTTAGTAATAAGATTTAAAAAGAAAACAAGCTTGATGGCAGTCAGATTGAAGTCTCAGGACAGAGAAGATTTCTTGAGCAGTCCAGCATGCTTCACTTTCATCACATGACCACTGGTTGACCACTGGTTTCTGTCACCAGTGTCAACTGCAATTCCGGAAATAACTGTTGAACCACTTTGAGGACTTCGTTGAAATCAACCCCCCAGTCCCCCCATTCAATGTTGTTCGGAACCGTTTCATCAACACGGTCGTTGGGACCCTCAACATTGATTGGTGGGGGCGGGGGAGGGATATCACTTAGTAGATAGCTCAAGCTCCCCACACAAGTTTGTTGCAAAATCAGCGATTGAAAATAGTCCCTTAAAGTGGGATATTAGCAAAGAAATGGACTGTGTGGTCCAACACCAATTTTCCTGAATTGTCTGAATGAAGTCCAAAAAAAATCATCTGATTTTACATTTTTAGCCACAACTTTTTTATTTGTAAGTCTTTTTTGATCAAATTTTCAGTAAATAGAGATGCTATAAATCTCCTGATATACCATCATCAAGAGGTGTCTACAGTACTGAATTAGGGACTGGTCATATTAAATACCTAAACCTGCATATTTGCTCCTATTATTCAAGGAAGCCTGACTTATTTATTTAAAAAAAGCATCTGATACCCCGATAAACACGAGAACATTATAAAATATGATTTAAATACAACTTTGACGGTTCGTGCGTGGCGCTCGACCCAATTCCATGCGTATCCCTTGGTTACAGCTTGCGCTACGCGTTTGCATACACTTCGAGCATAGCACTCGACTTTGTTACCAAGAAATAACATGAACAATGAGATGGTAACTAAAATTGCGGTTCATTACATATCAATACAGACAAGATATGAATAGGTTCAGTCATTACATTCATTGTTCGTGTACAGATCATGATTAACAATCTATACGTCTCGCGCGCAGCGCTCGACACGCCACGCGCACAGCGATCGACACTCTTCGTGCACATCGATTGACACGCCTCGCGCATATCGCTCCAAGCGGCTCGGACATAGCGCACGACATTGCTGGCGTAGCATACCGCGGCAATCATTTATTACAGAATTATTACATTTATAACATTATAATAACAAGGCCAAAGCTAAATAAAGAGAATTATATAAAATAGCATCGTCCACAGTGGTATAAACATTACATTGTAGGTAATTCGCCGAACCCTGTCTTTGGAATTCTAATGACGCGGTGATGGACAACCGATACACGATTATCCGTATTGAATTGCACGCGTGTATACGGTTGTCCATCTAAATTAAATAGATAATAGGAGTTAGTTCTATTATTCATCGGGGACAATCGACCGATGTGCATGCTTTTCAATGGATGGACAAACGCAACGGTTTTCCATACTCTGATAGTACGAGGGCATGGTTCTGAATAAAAAGACGCTATAAGGCGTTACTATGAAAGGTGTACTGTGAATCAGTGCTAATTTCTAAAGCCGAAGATAATATGACACTTGATTTGGCTTGATATTGCATAGATGGGCGATTAGCTCAATTGGTTAGCGCGTTGGCCTATTAGTCATACTTAAGGGCAGAGACACGGGTTCAAATCCTCATGGCGGGAGCCATTGGTGTTTTTAATAATGTATTAATATAACATTTTCGTTATTCGCGTGGCTCATTAACTTGTTTATTTTATTCATCTGTTTTGTCACATATTGTTTTTGTTTTTTCTCTCTTTTTGGTTTTTGTTCTTCTTTATTTTTGAACTTTTTTCGGTGGTTGTTGTTTGTCTTTCTTTCTCTCTGTCTACCACATGTAAAATGACCAGTCCGTCACAATGCATTTCGTACTTTTAATGCATTTATTAAACACGGAAGATAAATTATAACCGTCAAGTTAAGTAAATGCAAAGAAAATACAATCATTCCATGACTTCAATGGCAAATACAACGCTACAATAATTGACACAATATTTATTACTTTATAGCGTCTATAATGCGGTTGTGACCGGTCCCTTATCAAAAAAGACACGCATTGCGATAGCAAAAAGGATTTTAATTGATTGTTGCATAATAAACTACTGTCATATAATTAGTTTAAATAATGAATTTCACCCGTTTCACCCTATGTAAGACTACATGTAACACTCGCGCATTCCATATAAATGGGCCATAATCACGCATGAAATGACCAGTCCCTAACAATGTACATGTCGTATTTACTTTATCTTTACCATATATAATAAGTATATACATATCTTGCCACTCTCCAAATTAGAAGATTATGCAATGTATAGAAGACGAGTTATTCCCTATAGACAGTTGTTATATTGAGTGATTTACCATACAAACGGACCATAATCACGCATAAAATGACCAGTCCCTAACAATGTAAATGTCGTATTTACTTCATCTTTACCGTATATAACAATTATATACATATCTTGCCACTCTCCAAATTAGAAGATTATGCAATGTATAGAAGACGAGTTATTCCCTATAGACAGTTGTCATATTGAGTCATTTACCATACAAACGGACCATAATCACGCATAAAATGACCAGTCCCTAACAATGTAAATGTCGTATTTACTTTATCTTTACCGTATATAACAATTATATACATATCTTGCCACTCTCCAAATTAGAAGATTATGCAATGTATAGAACACGAGTTATTTCCTATAGACAGTTGTCATATTGAGCATTTACCAATAGCCTCAGACAATTCCGGAAATAACTGTTGAACCACTTTGAGGACTTCGTTGAAATCAACCCCCCAGTCCCCCCATTCAATGTTGTTCGGAACCGTTTCATCAACACGGTCGTTGGGACCCTCAACATTGATTGGTGGGGGCGGGGGAGGGATATCACTTAGTAGATAGCTCAAGCTCCCCACACAAGTTTGTTGCAAAATCAGCGATTGAAAATAGTCCCTTAAAGTGGGATATTAGCAAAGAAATGGACTGTGTGGTCCAACACCAATTTTCCTGAATTGTCTGAATGAAGTCCAAAAAAAATCATCTGATTTTACATTTTTAGCCACAACTTTTTTATTTGTAAGTCTTTTTTGATCAAATTTTCAGTAAATAGAGATGCTATGAATCTCCTGATATACCATCATCAAGAGGTGTCTACAGTACTGAATTAGGGACTGGTCATATTAAATACCTAAACCTGCATATTTGCTCCTATTATTCAAGGAAGCCTGACTTATTTATTTAAAAAAAGCATCTGATACCCCGATAAACACGAGAACATTATAAAATATGATTTAAATACAACTTTGACGGTTCGTGCGTGGCGCTCGACCCAATTCCATGCGTATCCCTTGGTTACAGCTTGCGCTACGCGTTTGCATACACTTCGAGCATAGCACTCGACTTTGTTACCAAGAAATAACATGAACAATGAGATGGTAACTAAAATTGCGGTTCATTACATATCAATACAGACAAGATATGAATAGGTTCAGTCATTACATTCATTGTTCGTGTACAGATCATGATTAACAATCTATACGTCTCGCGCGCAGCGCTC
Organism: Ophiura sarsii; assembly: GCA_035610835.1. Taxonomy (NCBI): domain Eukaryota; kingdom Metazoa; phylum Echinodermata; class Ophiuroidea; order Amphilepidida; family Ophiuridae; genus Ophiura; species Ophiura sarsii. The sequence continues at coordinate 22,492,870 of CM069454.1, forward strand.
GACACGCCACGCGCACAGCGATCGACACTCTTCGTGCACATCGATTGACACGCCTCGCGCATATCGCTCCAAGCGGCTCGGACATAGCGCACGACATTGCTGGCGTAGCATACCGCGGCAATCATTTATTACAGAATTATTACATTTATAACATTATAATAACAAGGCCAAAGCTAAATAAAGAGAATTATATAAAATAGCATCGTCCACAGTGGTATAAACATTACATTGTAGGTAATTCGCCGAACCCTGTCTTTGGAATTCTAATGACGCGGTGATGGACAACCGATACACGATTATCCGTATTGAATTGCACGCGTGTATACGGTTGTCCATCTAAATTAAATAGATAATAGGAGTTAGTTCTATTATTCATCGGGGACAATCGACCGATGTGCATGCTTTTCAATGGATGGACAAACGCAACGGTTTTCCATACTCTGATAGTACGAGGGCATGGTTCTGAATAAAAAGACGCTATAAGGCGTTACTATGAAAGGTGTACTGTGAATCAGTGCTAATTTCTAAAGCCGAAGATAATATGACACTTGATTTGGCTTGATATTGCATAGATGGGCGATTAGCTCAATTGGTTAGCGCGTTGGCCTATTAGTCATACTTAAGGGCAGAGACACGGGTTCAAATCCTCATGGCGGGAGCCATTGGTGTTTTTAATAATGTATTAATATAACATTTTCGTTATTCGCGTGGCTCATTAACTTGTTTATTTTATTCATCTGTTTTGTCACATATTGTTTTTGTTTTTTCTCTCTTTTTGGTTTTTTCTTCTTTATTTTTGAACTTTTTTCGGTGGTTGTTGTTTGTCTTTCTTTCTCTCTGTCTACCACATGTAAAATGACCAGTCCGTCACAATGCATTTCGTACTTTTAATGCATTTATTAAACACGGAAGATAAATTATAACCGTCAAGTTAAGTAAATGCAAAGAAAATACAATCATTCCATGACTTCAATGGCAAATACAACGCTACAATAATTGACACAATATTTATTACTTTATAGCGTCTATAATGCGGTTGTGACCGGTCCCTTATCAAAAAAGACACGCATTGCGATAGCAAAAAGGATTTTAATTGATTGTTGCATAATAAACTACTGTCATATAATTAGTTTAAATAATGAATTTCACCCGTTTCACCCTATGTAAGACTACATGTAACACTCGCGCATTCCATATAAATGGGCCATAATCACGCATGAAATGACCAGTCCCTAACAATGTACATGTCGTATTTACTTTATCTTTACCATATATAATAAGTATATACATATCTTGCCACTCTCCAAATTAGAAGATTATGCAATGTATAGAAGACGAGTTATTCCCTATAGACAGTTGTTATATTGAGTGATTTACCATACAAACGGACCATAATCACGCATAAAATGACCAGTCCCTAACAATGTAAATGTCGTATTTACTTCATCTTTACCGTATATAACAATTATATACATATCTTGCCACTCTCCAAATTAGAAGATTATGCAATGTATAGAAGACGAGTTATTCCCTATAGACAGTTGTCATATTGAGTCATTTACCATACAAACGGACCATAATCACGCATAAAATGACCAGTCCCTAACAATGTAAATGTCGTATTTACTTTATCTTTACCGTATATAACAATTATATACATATCTTGCCACTCTCCAAATTAGAAGATTATGCAATGTATAGAACACGAGTTATTTCCTATAGACAGTTGTCATATTGAGCATTTACCAATAGCCTCAGACAATTCCGGAAATAACTGTTGAACCACTTTGAGGACTTCGTTGAAATCAACCCCCCAGTCCCCCCATTCAATGTTGTTCGGAACCGTTTCATCAACACGGTCGTTGGGACCCTCAACATTGATTGGTGGGGGCGGGGGAGGGATATCACTTAGTAGATAGCTCAAGCTCCCCACACAAGTTTGTTGCAAAATCAGCGATTGAAAATAGTCCCTTAAAGTGGGATATTAGCAAAGAAATGGACTGTGTGGTCCAACACCAATTTTCCTGAATTGTCTGAATGAAGTCCAAAAAAAATCATCTGATTTTACATTTTTAGCCACAACTTTTTTATTTGTAAGTCTTTTTTGATCAAATTTTCAGTAAATAGAGATGCTATGAATCTCCTGATATACCATCATCAAGAGGTGTCTACAGTACTGAATTAGGGACTGGTCATATTAAATACCTAAACCTGCATATTTGCTCCTATTATTCAAGGAAGCCTGACTTATTTATTTAAAAAAAGCATCTGATACCCCGATAAACACGAGAACATTATAAAATATGATTTAAATACAACTTTGACGGTTCGTGCGTGGCGCTCGACCCAATTCCATGCGTATCCCTTGGTTACAGCTTGCGCTACGCGTTTGCATACACTTCGAGCATAGCACTCGACTTTGTTACCAAGAAATAACATGAACAATGAGATGGTAACTAAAATTGCGGTTCATTACATATCAATACAGACAAGATATGAATAGGTTCAGTCATTACATTCATTGTTCGTGTACAGATCATGATTAACAATCTATACGTCTCGCGCGCAGCGCTCGACACGCCACGCGCACAGCGATCGACACTCTTCGTGCACATCGATTGACACGCCTCGCGCATATCGCTCCAAGCGGCTCGGACATAGCGCACGACATTGCTGGCGTAGCATACCGCGGCAATCATTTATTACAGAATTATTACATTTATAACATTATAATAACAAGGCCAAAGCTAAATAAAGAGAATTATATAAAATAGCATCGTCCACAGTGGTATAAACATTACATTGTAGGTAATTCGCCGAACCCTGTCTTTGGAATTCTAATGACGCGGTGATGGACAACCGATACACGATTATCCGTATTGAATTGCACGCGTGTATACGGTTGTCCATCTAAATTAAATAGATAATAGGAGTTAGTTCTATTATTCATCGGGGACAATCGACCGATGTGCATGCTTTTCAATGGATGGACAAACGCAACGGTTTTCCATACTCTGATAGTACGAGGGCATGGTTCTGAATAAAAAGACGCTATAAGGCGTTACTATGAAAGGTGTACTGTGAATCAGTGCTAATTTCTAAAGCCGAAGATAATATGACACTTGATTTGGCTTGATATTGCATAGATGGGCGATTAGCTCAATTGGTTAGCGCGTTGGCCTATTAGTCATACTTAAGGGCAGAGACACGGGTTCAAATCCTCATGGCGGGAGCCATTGGTGTTTTTAATAATGTATTAATATAACATTTTCGTTATTCGCGTGGCTCATTAACTTGTTTATTTTATTCATCTGTTTTGTCACATATTGTTTTTGTTTTTTCTCTCTTTTTGGTTTTTGTTCTTCTTTATTTTTGAACTTTTTTCGGTGGTTGTTGTTTGTCTTTCTTTCTCTCTGTCTACCACATGTAAAATGACCAGTCCGTCACAATGCATTTCGTACTTTTAATGCATTTATTAAACACGGAAGATAAATTATAACCGTCAAGTTAAGTAAATGCAAAGAAAATACAATCATTCCATGACTTCAATGGCAAATACAACGCTACAATAATTGACACAATATTTATTACTTTATAGCGTCTATAATGCGGTTGTGACCGGTCCCTTATCAAAAAAGACACGCATTGCGATAGCAAAAAGGATTTTAATTGATTGTTGCATAATAAACTACTGTCATATAATTAGTTTAAATAATGAATTTCACCCGTTTCACCCTATGTAAGACTACATGTAACACTCGCGCATTCCATATAAATGGGCCATAATCACGCATGAAATGACCAGTCCCTAACAATGTACATGTCGTATTTACTTTATCTTTACCATATATAATAAGTATATACATATCTTGCCACTCTCCAAATTAGAAGATTATGCAATGTATAGAAGACGAGTTATTCCCTATAGACAGTTGTTATATTGAGTGATTTACCATACAAACGGACCATAATCACGCATAAAATGACCAGTCCCTAACAATGTAAATGTCGTATTTACTTCATCTTTACCGTATATAACAATTATATACATATCTTGCCACTCTCCAAATTAGAAGATTATGCAATGTATAGAAGACGAGTTATTCCCTATAGACAGTTGTCATATTGAGTCATTTACCATACAAACGGACCATAATCACGCATAAAATGACCAGTCCCTAACAATGTAAATGTCGTATTTACTTTATCTTTACCGTATATAACAATTATATACATATCTTGCCACTCTCCAAATTAGAAGATTATGCAATGTATAGAACACGAGTTATTTCCTATAGACAGTTGTCATATTGAGCATTTACCAATAGCCTCAGACAATTCCGGAAATAACTGTTGAACCACTTTGAGGACTTCGTTGAAATCAACCCCCCAGTCCCCCCATTCAATGTTGTTCGGAACCGTTTCATCAACACGGTCGTTGGGACCCTCAACATTGATTGGTGGGGGCGGGGGAGGGATATCACTTAGTAGATAGCTCAAGCTCCCCACACAAGTTTGTTGCAAAATCAGCGATTGAAAATAGTCCCTTAAAGTGGGATATTAGCAAAGAAATGGACTGTGTGGTCCAACACCAATTTTCCTGAATTGTCTGAATGAAGTCCAAAAAAAATCATCTGATTTTACATTTTTAGCCACAACTTTTTTATTTGTAAGTCTTTTTTGATCAAATTTTCAGTAAATAGAGATGCTATGAATCTCCTGATATACCATCATCAAGAGGTGTCTACAGTACTGAATTAGGGACTGGTCATATTAAATACCTAAACCTGCATATTTGCTCCTATTATTCAAGGAAGCCTGACTTATTTATTTAAAAAAAGCATCTGATACCCCGATAAACACGAGAACATTATAAAATATGATTTAAATACAACTTTGACGGTTCGTGCGTGGCGCTCGACCCAATTCCATGCGTATCCCTTGGTTACAGCTTGCGCTACGCGTTTGCATACACTTCGAGCATAGCACTCGACTTTGTTACCAAGAAATAACATGAACAATGAGATGGTAACTAAAATTGCGGTTCATTACATATCAATACAGACAAGATATGAATAGGTTCAGTCATTACATTCATTGTTCGTGTACAGATCATGATTAACAATCTATACGTCTCGCGCGCAGCGCTCGACACGCCACGCGCACAGCGATCGACACTCTTCGTGCACATCGATTGACACGCCTCGCGCATATCGCTCCAAGCGGCTCGGACATAGCGCACGACATTGCTGGCGTAGCATACCGCGGCAAGTCATTTATTACAGAATTATTACATTTATAACATTATAATAACAAGGCCAAAGCTAAATAAAGAGAATTATATAAAATAGCATCGTCCACAGTGGTATAAACATTACATTGTAGGTAATTCGCCGAACCCTGTCTTTGGAATTCTAATGACGCGGTGATGGACAACCGATACACGATTATCCGTATTGAATTGCACGCGTGTATACGGTTGTCCATCTAAATTAAATAGATAATAGGAGTTAGTTCTATTATTCATCGGGGACAATCGACCGATGTGCATGCTTTTCAATGGATGGACAAACGCAACGGTTTTCCATACTCTGATAGTACGAGGGCATGGTTCTGAATAAAAAGACGCTATAAGGCGTTACTATGAAAGGTGTACTGTGAATCAGTGCTAATTTCTAAAGCCGAAGATAATATGACACTTGATTTGGCTTGATATTGCATAGATGGGCGATTAGCTCAATTGGTTAGCGCGTTGGCCTATTAGTCATACTTAAGGGCAGAGACACGGGTTCAAATCCTCATGGCGGGAGCCATTGGTGTTTTTAATAATGTATTAATATAACATTTTCGTTATTCGCGTGGCTCATTAACTTGTTTATTTTATTCATCTGTTTTGTCACATATTGTTTTTGTTTTTTCTCTCTTTTTGGTTTTTGTTCTTCTTTATTTTTGAACTTTTTTCGGTGGTTGTTGTTTGTCTTTCTTTCTCTCTGTCTACCACATGTAAAATGACCAGTCCGTCACAATGCATTTCGTACTTTTAATGCATTTATTAAACACGGAAGATAAATTATAACCGTCAAGTTAAGTAAATGCAAAGAAAATACAATCATTCCATGACTTCAATGGCAAATACAACGCTACAATAATTGACACAATATTTATTACTTTATAGCGTCTATAATGCGGTTGTGACCGGTCCCTTATCAAAAAAGACACGCATTGCGATAGCAAAAAGGATTTTAATTGATTGTTGCATAATAAACTACTGTCATATAATTAGTTTAAATAATGAATTTCACCCGTTTCACCCTATGTAAGACTACATGTAACACTCGCGCATTCCATATAAATGGGCCATAATCACGCATGAAATGACCAGTCCCTAACAATGTACATGTCGTATTTACTTTATCTTTACCATATATAATAAGTATATACATATCTTGCCACTCTCCAAATTAGAAGATTATGCAATGTATAGAAGACGAGTTATTCCCTATAGACAGTTGTTATATTGAGTGATTTACCATACAAACGGACCATAATCACGCATAAAATGACCAGTCCCTAACAATGTAAATGTCGTATTTACTTCATCTTTACCGTATATAACAATTATATACATATCTTGCCACTCTCCAAATTAGAAGATTATGCAATGTATAGAAGACGAGTTATTCCCTATAGACAGTTGTCATATTGAGTCATTTACCATACAAACGGACCATAATCACGCATAAAATGACCAGTCCCTAACAATGTAAATGTCGTATTTACTTTATCTTTACCGTATATAACAATTATATACATATCTTGCCACTCTCCAAATTAGAAGATTATGCAATGTATAGAACACGAGTTATTTCCTATAGACAGTTGTCATATTGAGCATTTACCAATAGCCTCAGACAATTCCGGAAATAACTGTTGAACCACTTTGAGGACTTCGTTGAAATCAACCCCCCAGTCCCCCCATTCAATGTTGTTCGGAACCGTTTCATCAACACGGTCGTTGGGACCCTCAACATTGATTGGTGGGGGCGGGGGAGGGATATCACTTAGTAGATAGCTCAAGCTCCCCACACAAGTTTGTTGCAAAATCAGCGATTGAAAATAGTCCCTTAAAGTGGGATATTAGCAAAGAAATGGACTGTGTGGTCCAACACCAATTTTCCTGAATTGTCTGAATGAAGTCCAAAAAAAATCATCTGATTTTACATTTTTAGCCACAACTTTTTTATTTGTAAGTCTTTTTTGATCAAATTTTCAGTAAATAGAGATGCTATGAATCTCCTGATATACCATCATCAAGAGGTGTCTACAGTACTGAATTAGGGACTGGTCATATTAAATACCTAAACCTGCATATTTGCTCCTATTATTCAAGGAAGCCTGACTTATTTATTTAAAAAAAGCATCTGATACCCCGATAAACACGAGAACATTATAAAATATGATTTAAATACAACTTTGACGGTTCGTGCGTGGCGCTCGACCCAATTCCATGCGTATCCCTTGGTTACAGCTTGCGCTACGCGTTTGCATACACTTCGAGCATAGCACTCGACTTTGTTACCAAGAAATAACATGAACAATGAGATGGTAACTAAAATTGCGGTTCATTACATATCAATACAGACAAGATATGAATAGGTTCAGTCATTACATTCATTGTTCGTGTACAGATCATGATTAACAATCTATACGTCTCGCGCGCAGCGCTCGACACGCCACGCGCACAGCGATCGACACTCTTCGTGCACATCGATTGACACGCCTCGCGCATATCGCTCCAAGCGGCTCGGACATAGCGCACGACATTGCTGGCGTAGCATACCGCGGCAAGTCATTTATTACAGAATTATTACATTTATAACATTATAATAACAAGGCCAAAGCTAAATAAAGAGAATTATATAAAATAGCATCGTCCACAGTGGTATAAACATTACATTGTAGGTAATTCGCCGAACCCTGTCTTTGGAATTCTAATGACGCGGTGATGGACAACCGATACACGATTATCCGTATTGAATTGCACGCGTGTATACGGTTGTCCATCTAAATTAAATAGATAATAGGAGTTAGTTCTATTATTCATCGGGGACAATCGACCGATGTGCATGCTTTTCAATGGATGGACAAACGCAACGGTTTTCCATACTCTGATAGTACGAGGGCATGGTTCTGAATAAAAAGACGCTATAAGGCGTTACTATGAAAGGTGTACTGTGAATCAGTGCTAATTTCTAAAGCCGAAGATAATATGACACTTGATTTGGCTTGATATTGCATAGATGGGCGATTAGCTCAATTGGTTAGCGCGTTGGCCTATTAGTCATACTTAAGGGCAGAGACACGGGTTCAAATCCTCATGGCGGGAGCCATTGGTGTTTTTAATAATGTATTAATATAACATTTTCGTTATTCGCGTGGCTCATTAACTTGTTTATTTTATTCATCTGTTTTGTCACATATTGTTTTTGTTTTTTCTCTCTTTTTGGTTTTTGTTCTTCTTTATTTTTGAACTTTTTTCGGTGGTTGTTGTTTGTCTTTCTTTCTCTCTGTCTACCACATGTAAAATGACCAGTCCGTCACAATGCATTTCGTACTTTTAATGCATTTATTAAACACGGAAGATAAATTATAACCGTCAAGTTAAGTAAATGCAAAGAAAATACAATCATTCCATGACTTCAATGGCAAATACAACGCTACAATAATTGACACAATATTTATTACTTTATAGCGTCTATAATGCGGTTGTGACCGGTCCCTTATCAAAAAAGACACGCATTGCGATAGCAAAAAGGATTTTAATTGATTGTTGCATAATAAACTACTGTCATATAATTAGTTTAAATAATGAATTTCACCCGTTTCACCCTATGTAAGACTACATGTAACACTCGCGCATTCCATATAAATGGGCCATAATCACGCATGAAATGACCAGTCCCTAACAATGTACATGTCGTATTTACTTTATCTTTACCATATATAATAAGTATATACATATCTTGCCACTCTCCAAATTAGAAGATTATGCAATGTATAGAAGACGAGTTATTCCCTATAGACAGTTGTTATATTGAGTGATTTACCATACAAACGGACCATAATCACGCATAAAATGACCAGTCCCTAACAATGTAAATGTCGTATTTACTTCATCTTTACCGTATATAACAATTATATACATATCTTGCCACTCTCCAAATTAGAAGATTATGCAATGTATAGAAGACGAGTTATTCCCTATAGACAGTTGTCATATTGAGTCATTTACCATACAAACGGACCATAATCACGCATAAAATGACCAGTCCCTAACAATGTAAATGTCGTATTTACTTTATCTTTACCGTATATAACAATTATATACATATCTTGCCACTCTCCAAATTAGAAGATTATGCAATGTATAGAACACGAGTTATTTCCTATAGACAGTTGTCATATTGAGCATTTACCAATAGCCTCAGACAATTCCGGAAATAACTGTTGAACCACTTTGAGGACTTCGTTGAAATCAACCCCCCAGTCCCCCCATTCAATGTTGTTCGGAACCGTTTCATCAACACGGTCGTTGGGACCCTCAACATTGATTGGTGGGGGCGGGGGAGGGATATCACTTAGTAGATAGCTCAAGCTCCCCACACAAGTTTGTTGCAAAATCAGCGATTGAAAATAGTCCCTTAAAGTGGGATATTAGCAAAGAAATGGACTGTGTGGTCCAACACCAATTTTCCTGAATTGTGGTTCCCATTGACATTACATTGATAGAGAAAAGGGCAATATGTACGTTTTAGTTGGGATTCAACTTTTAAATTATGCCTTCCATGTTTTATATAGGGTGGAAGTCAGACGACATGTAGATGTGAATTACTTTAACACATGTTTTGCACTGTTTGTACATGTAGTGGTGCTATTAGTGAATTTTACTCATTGTGGTCCACCATACAGCCTCTCTACTTTTATCCGACAATGCACACCGTTTTGGCCATTATAACAGGGCTATTGGCAAGCTTACCTCTCACGATACATTATTTATACTATAATATTATATCCCTATCAAGGACATCGAAATCATCACTAACATAAAGTCCTCAAATATCTATGAAATGTATCGTATACCGTATGATACTTACACAGTGCTATAACCTTTTACTTGACTAATAGCATATATAGTCCAATCAATCTACTGAATGTCCCAACACAAATGGCAACAGAAGGTTTTCTTCAGTTTTATCATAAGGAAGGTCTCTAGGAATAACACACTAAAAGTCTAATAAAATCTATGAAGGCGAAAGCTGGGACTAATATATCTATAGATATATTAGTCCCAGGGCGAAAGTCACTTTTTAAAAAAATCCAAGATGGCCGCCAAAAATCCCATTTGTAACCATATTTTGAGCTGTAATCATTAGTTTTCAAAATATTCAACTGCAAAATAATGGTTTTCAATATCATCGAAGCCATAAAAACACATATTGAACTAACTGGCATGTAATTTCCAATAGAAATCCAAAATGGCCACCAAAATACATTTGGATGGAACGGATCAGCAAATGGTCGGAGTACAGTGTGAGTCAAAAAGAAGTTGTACGGGAATTATGCTGTCCACGAAATGCTGAATCCTTCTAATTATTCGTCTAAGCTAGGAGCAAGCTATCAAGAGTTATGTTTGTTATAATAAATGAACCCATTTTTGACAACTGTCCGGAGAATATTAACTCACTTGAAATTATCGTCTAAGCATGCTAAGTGAGTGGCAAAGAGATTCATTCACATTCAAAAGATATTTATACCACAGAGATGAATTGATTTAAGTTTGGATAAGATCTTCTTAAATATCTTCTCAATGCAGGAGGTGTCCAGCAAGCACAATACTGTGTATTATATGTTAAAAAATAATTATCGAGCTCAAATTGCGTAATTATAAAGAACAAAACATCATGACAAAAACGAATAAAAACTACCATCTCTCAACATGCAATTTTTAAAATTCGCGGCGATCGAAAGTCCCGGTGTCGATGAAGTCATAGTTATACAAGTGCATTGTACAACTATGAATATTATGTCAAAATCACTCCTTTTCAAAAATGTCACACATTGTCACCAATATTCCTTGTAAAAATACTACAGTCCAATACTAGATTTTCCATTCTGGTCGAATGCATGACATTTTACATTCAGAATTAGTAAAAGATGCGGATTCCATAAATGAGGAGCCCACATGTTTTTAGACTATAAATTAGCGGTCATCTTGAATTTCAAAATATACATTTATTGTGAAGTTTTAATGATAATCAAGAAAAAGTATAGAGTGTTGCATTTATACCATATATAGTTTTGCCGTCAAATAGTCCCAGCACTCAATATTTAGAGTTAAGCGTTACATTTGCTCTCAATCATTGGCAATGGAAATTTATCACATGCCTAACTATACTGTATATAAAAACATACATTATTTGTCAAGTTTATTTTATTGGTTTGACACAACTCAATCGTATTCAGTAATAATGAAGGACTACGAATCGATGGCACCAGCCATATTTGAATAAAACTGTCAAATGTTCTTTAGAAATCTTCATTATATAAATGGTTATATTATTAACTAAATTGCATTGAGTAATAATAAAGAACTTAGCCAGCATATGAATGCGTTTTCATATGAAGGACATTTGTCTTCCCTGTTTTTCAACAACAAGCATGCAATTAGTCATAATAGGATTTACAAAAAGGAATTATTATACAGTTTGCGAACAAAATCGACAAAGACAACCAGCAACATACAATATTTGCACGTAAGCATTCGTGTTTGTATTTGAAAAAAATCGTTAGGCCTTAATGTACATTTTTCAAGATTTGTCATAAATTTAGTATTTTCATCATTGTTTTGTCAAATGTAAGCCCTATATTTAGATGTTAAGGAAAATATTCACTGTTTTTGATAGTTCATGGTTAAGAATAAGAAAATGAAAATACAATACAGAGTCGACAATAACAGAGGACACTTATTTTCTTAGTGCTTTCCCATAATTTCCGTTGAGAGTTGCCCTTTACCCGCAAGTAAAATATAATCACACATTGGAAATGTTAAAGGGGCATTGAGAGATTGCAGAGAAAAATGAAATTTGAAAAAAGGAATTGTTTAAATAGATAAGGTACGTAGGAACCCTGAAGTGTAATGATGTATGAGAACACGGTTGAATAATGGCGCTAGATATAAATTTGGTTAAAGCAAGTCATGTGGTAAGTGATGCTGATAATTTGGATATGATCTACATCGAAATTACCAAATTATGAACATTTACATGATACACGGCGAATTAAGGTAAACGGTTTCAGATGGTAATGCCTAAGTATTACGTAGTTGCAAAAATACTTTTCAGACACATTGAGGGCGCCATCACATACGTATCTCTCAGTGCCCCTTCAACCCCAACCCCCTTAAAAAAGATGCATGCACAAAATCATTTGACCTTTGCTCATTAACAAAACGAAATGATGATGCTGTCCATATTTGGTGATGATACGATGCCTTTGGTGTAATGTGTATCCCGTTGCATTTATCTCTCAGATTAATTTCAGATACACGTCCACTTTCAGCAATGCGGCCAAAACTGTATTTTGTACCCTTTTGACTTAACGATTCCTACTGTTCTATTTGTCAAAACCAATGTGGTAAAAGCTAGAAATGGTGCTATTTTTCCGTATTCAAAAGATACCTTCATAGTAGTCTATGAACAAAATTATGCAAAATATACAGACGGTTAAATATACAAGCAATTATTTAGTTTCTTTCTTTAAGTAGACCAATTTTGAATTCCAAGATGGCCGCCAAACCATTGTTAGAAATAATTATGTGGGTTCCTGGATTTTTGAAATCAGCGCACCAAAACACCCGTATATGAAGAGTTTGTTTCTAAAAGGAATCAACTCACTAAAAGTGAAATAGGAGAAAAGCAACGTTTTTTAAAATGAGGATGTTGCACTTCTTTGATTATGCTAATTTTCTGCCATATGAAAGATACCGTAGTATGTGTAAGCTTAAAAACTGGTTTGATTTCATTTTTTGATTTTCACTGTATTTCCTATGTCTTTCTTTATTTTCGGAAATGAGTGGAGTTAGCGCCTTTTGGAACAAAAATGTTTCGACCAATTTTCAAAAACCACTTTACCAAACAATCTTTTTTTCCAAATAAGGTACACCTGAAAGACAATATCAAATCACATTGAAAACAGAAAACCGCATTCAAATACCTCTTCAACTTTTTAAATTATGATTTTTTTGTTGTTGTTATTTCGTGAGAAAACTGACAATTTTTGACAATTTGGCACCATTTTTGAAATAACAACAATTTGGTTCGTGTGCAATTTTCAAAACAATAATCCCATACATTTTACGTTTTGTCATTGCATTTCATTTATGACATTCCTATCAATGTTTTACAATGATAAAAGAACTAAATTTCCACCATTTTGGTTTAAAAATTAGTGAATTATATTCAAATGTCCGCATTACGGTTCCGTTCCCTATAAGTTTTGAGATTTTCCTGACCACGGTTTATGGGGCAGTATCCGGGGTTACAAATCAATATTTTTTTTCCTCCCAGGGGTTTTGTAGCAAGGCCTTCACATTCACACTAGAGAGCGGGTCATTGTGAAATTTACTCAATGCAGATTTTGTGGATTTTTCGTGCTTTTAGGGACAGAAATGAATAAATGACATAATTTACCCACAAATTGTTTTTCGAACGAGCAATTTCGGTTGTATACATCCAATGTTACATGAAAAAGAATTTCATTTCTCAGTTATAAATTTAAAATTCTCTCTCCCAACTCTCTGAGTTATTGCGACACCATGTGGATTGCCTACGGCGCTTCTGAGTAAATCCGCTTCGACCGTTGGTGCAGGGGGCGACTTGGTATTTGGGCCTGAAGGCTAAAGCATGCTGGACTGCACTTGAAATCTTCTTTGGTTGTTGTAAAAACCTCAGGGTTGCCACTAACCTCATTAGCATGACCCGATTCATTAGTAGGCCACTAGAGACGTACAAACAGTCCGACATGCAGTAAAAGCTTCATTTTTAAGTGGAATTTTACGTTAGGGGGCCTATGTGTAGTACTGGTTTCGTACTGTGTCTCGATCTTCACCATTGAAGTAATAATGACCTGGCAGTGACAGCTGGTCATAAAATTGACCAATCACCATCCACTGAGCTATAAACTAGGATGAATTAGCGCTGAGTATTATCATGATTATGGTCCAAGTTATTCTGTGTGAGGTATAAGTCCGGGCTACCAATTGCCAGAGATAATCAAAAGAAGGGAGTATCGTCTCTATTGAAAATTTCTAGAAAACGTGTGCTATGTCTGTCTCGCTCGTACCTGTATGACTCGCATGTTTTAAAAGCCCGGTATTCAACAGGGGTACTAGTAGTCTGTTGCGACAACAAATGGTCTCTCATACTATGTCATGATATATTAAACTATCTTTAGAAAAAACGCGTCGGTGGAAATTAAAATCCTTCAAACATTTTGAACAACTAAAATTATTGCATGAATTCACTGACACGATTTACGTAACAATGTTTAAACGGTATTTTATACAACTGTTTCACTCAATGTTTTATTACACTTAAACTCGAACCCACGAGCACTCGGGACAATGAGGGCATCTTTTCAGATCGATGATAGTTTCTGGGAGTGAGAGTGTCGGGTTATTTATTACTGTTGAGGGGTTATTTCATGACAGCACTAGAGGCTACGTGGCTTTTATGATGCTTCCTTATGATCTACCGTATTTTAATCCAAGACACGAATAGCTTCAACAGAAAATACCGGCTTAGCCGTCCCATGTATTTAAAAGTCACTGCAAATACACAGCACTGGTAGTGCTTTAGATCGTCCTGAGGCCGTAGCCCCGTAGGCGGGGCTACGGCCTTCGCCTCCTCTATGGGTAGGTAATGACATTTGGGAAAACGACATCTTACGTACGGTTTACATGCGACAATAAATCCCTTACGTTTTACGTATGTCACAATACATAAAAACAGATCCTCTCTGTAGCGCATACCTATTACCAACGAGTGTTCCTGACCTTTTTCAATTAAAGCCTGGTTAACGCGTGTTTAAACAGGTTTTGTATCAAAAATACAGATATTCTTGGAATTGGGCTACTTTTTGGCGTTTGCTGAGGTTTTTAGGTGACATTTGTTATGTAGTTTAGCAACACTGCATATCTGATCAAATAACAGTTGTTTACACAGCTGCAGTCATCCATGGACTCTCGGAACCAGCAATAATCACATCTTGATTGACTGTGCCTAAGCAAAATGCTTTAAAATATTAAACGCCTTTTATTGTTTTAGGAAAGTTTAAAGGCAAAATATGAACGGTGGAAATCGGTTGGGTATAAATAAAGTTACCGAATTCCAATTTTAAAATATATTGAATCAATAACGTGCAAAGGGTATATTTTGCGATGTTATTTGTTCACGATTTTGTCCCAAGGAAATATTGTTGTACGATTACTTCACTGTGTATCAAATATTCATTGGACTGTATTCAAATATTCATTTGAATTTAAAAAGTGTTTGGCTTAAATACTTTTGAGGTTAAACTGTCATATGGTGTCCATAGTCAACATAGTGTATATATTAATTAGTGAAATATAACCTCATCAAAATGTCCCGCAAAATGTTTCCTCTATTATGTACACGATGTAGTACTAATCGTATACATGTAGTATCAATTTCATGCAGGCAAGGGCGTCCCCAGAGGGGGTGGGGTGTTGCACCCCCACCCCCACCCCCCATTAATCAAATCTGTCGGCAAAATCTGCCGTATTCATCAAATCTGTCGGCACAAACGAGCTTCCGTCGGTACATTTGCGATTTTGACCATAACATTTCTGTAAAAAAAAAGGTTGTCGGTTGGGGTTGCTTGTTGACTGTGCGATTTTTTGACTGTGCGATTATTTGTGACCGTGCGAAATGTTTTGACCGTGCGATTTTTTTTTTATCCTACCTGTTAATTATTTTAACAGTAACAAGCTACCACTTTTGGTGTCTAGCCATACCCAGTTCTCTTGGGGATTTGACAAAGTTACAATTTCTCCATTGGACTGTCAGTCACCAAGTAACAGGTTATGACCAATTCATTTGTGGTAAAATGCCAACGTGATAAACCAGCTTTAAGTTGTAACATACTTGATTCTAAAAGCCTTTTCTGTTTTTACTCGTCAACATTGTCCTGACTTTTTGTAGTTTTATTAACATTAGTTAGTGATTTCCATTCATGTTATATTGATAAATAAAACTTATGACATAACCACTCTTTGTGTTACCTATATCACAGTCTGCTGTCTGTTTCTTTAAATTTATATGACCGCCTCTTTTCCTTTTTAAAGAATTCTTATTCTCTTTGTCTTCAGGCTATCAAACTTGAAGAAGAAAAAAAAAATAATGAAGAAAAAGAAATGGAAAAAAAGATTTTCGACCGACCGACCGACCCAAATTAAAAATTTTGGCACTTGAGGGCAACACAACTTTTTTTTTGGCCTTATCTAGTACTGGCTCGCTGGCGCTCGATCTGGTTTTGCAGATGACAGGACGGAACTAGTGCTACGTGATGTATATCAATGTAAATCACATCAAAAGTCTGAAATTATTCTTCAGCTGAAGTCAAACACAGACTAATTTTAATCTGTGCATCATCAGTACAATGGACAACCTTCAAATGTCAGCCCTGCACCAATAATCAATGGTTAATTGCATTATTTCGCAATACACATTGAACAAGATATAATTTGTTACAATCGCGGTGATAAAAACAGCATCGAAGTACTTCCATGCTCTTACCATGGACCGTAGAAAAGACAGTCCATGTATTTACATTAAACACTAAATAGTAATGACGCTCGCTGCTGACCATGCTGACAGATTGGCGCAGAGATACGAAGAGTAAGAGCTAAGATAAGAGCGTTCCGTATCGGATTGTACCGAATACCCACGTCACGTCACGTCACGTCACGTCACGTCACGTTTCATACTTCACACTTCAGGGGGCACAGCACTAAATAAACCGCCCATTGGATTACATGTAAATTAGGGCTAAAAGAGTCGCTATTTTGGGCCCTTAGTAACCATTTTTGGAATGTCTCGAATGCTTTATTCTAATAAACAAGCATTCAAATTTCATAAAATCGTCAAGAAGTGTTACACCTTCCAATTAGATTTTACGATACGATCATTTAAACAGCGCCACCCCTATTTTCAGCCCGGACGCTCGCCTTCTAACCGCCTCCGATTAAAGTCTTTGCTCCGATCACGTGTGTTCATCCACGTGATAAATTTTCGATTACAATCGAAAATCAATATTTTGCAATACACTTCTAGAGCTCATTCCATTGTTCATTATCCATTGTTGTTAACGTCGATTATATCTACGAATGCACTGCCGGAAGTCTCAATCGTGCAAGGTCAACATAATCGCCACTTTCTAATGTTGACCCATGCATTATCTAAAAGTATTGTCATATAATGCACGTTGCGAGGGGCAACCGATTATGTTGACATTGCACGATTGAGACTTCCGGTAGTGCTTTCGTAGATATCGACGTTAGCAAACAATGGACATTGATATGACCAATAAAGCTGTGGAAATAGAAACAACGATTCATATAGTTAAGGAGTTAACAGGTTAAGATTGATGAATACTAAGGATTAACGCACCAGTTTACTGTTGTCAAGTTGTCAAGTAGTAGTTTACAGGTAGTCGTTCAATTGCATTTTAATCGGTTAACTTATACGATTAAATTGCACTATGAATGATCATGGCATCTAACACCTCAATGGAATGACAGATTATCAATCCCTTTTACAAAATCGTATAAATGACAATGATACGATGTTTTGTGTTCTGTATAATTGTATTTCACACGATTTAAACATAGTACATCAAACTCGAACCATGTTATTTAAATACATTAGTTAGGCCAAGTGAAAAACAGAGTAGTTTATCGTCCCCTGCGCATCCCTTTTCAGGAATTATGTAATGTAGACCTATCTTTATTTTCGTTATTTCTACCATAAATGTTTTCAAAAATATTTAAACAGCTGACATCTTGGCAATAGATTTACGTTTAAATCCAATGAGCATTTTAAAGCAGGTTTTGTGTTAACCAATCCCCCAAAACTATGAAATAAAAAGATTTTACAAAGGCCTTGTCCTCCTCAAGTTACACAACCAATCAGGCAATACCATGGTGATTTTGCATTTTATTTTTATTTTTATTTTTTACAAAAGTGCCCCCATCCTCCTTATTTTCAAAAGATAGGACGAGAAACTTTTTTTTTTTTGGCCTTATACCATGAGAAAGACATATCTTTATATTAATTCACAAACTGTGCCTAAATTATCGTCATCTTAAAATTCTTAATTGTAACATTTTGAAACAAATAGGTATTTTATAAACCATCAAAGCAAATGGTATAGGAGCAGTCCCGCAAGCACAATGCTAGACAAATAATTATCGATCCAAAATCATGTAGTGATACAGGGTGTATCAAAAAATAGGACTTTTTCATGGCGCTTTTTTTTTAAACTTTTTCAAAACCACTGGACCATGCCAACTCACCGTCGGTGCAAATCTTCTGAAAATCTGAAAAAACACTTTTCACGCGGCTATTTGTTTTACCTTGTCTATCTCAAGGATTACAGAACTAATACTAGGCATGTTTGTACTTATTTCAATACATTTCTCATGGTGATTCCATATATGGTGATAAAATTCAATAATTTTGACATTTTTGAAATATTTTGTGAACTTTTGGAATGTCGTCTGCAGACGCCTACCGCGTGGAAAGTGTTAAACATACAAACCAAAAAATGACATGGTTTACATTTGAATATTTTGCATTCAATAATATTGTAAATCATCTATCTACAAACAATAGCAAATATTAGTTTGGTATTCCCCTTAATTGTGGCATAATAGCTACATAATTCATTAATTTGATGCATGAATATTTCTGCGCAATGTTCAATTTTGCTTATTGGTCTCATGAGAAAGCATGTAGGAAAATTGTGGTAGGAAACATGTCAGTAGTTTGTTTATACCACCAATCATTGACAGAGAAGGACATTTATACTTGTGGGATTTGTAAAGTCAACTTCAATTTTTACCATACGCATGATAAAAAAATTCAGCATGAGAAGAATGCAAATAATTTCCCTTTTAGCCTATTTAAATATGTAATCTTCCCTGTCACTGTTACTCTACTTCATTGTGTGAATTACCATTGATACATACTACCAAATTAGGTTGACTTGCCTAGTTAGTCACATTTTCCGTAATTGATGGATTTCCCCCTTTTTTCAGGATTTTAACTTTATAAGTTGTACTTGACAATGAAATCAAATTGGTCATGGTTCAGTGGTTTCAATAAGGATTAAATTAATCCTTGCTGAAAGAGAGTCATGGTTTTTGTTATACACCCTGCATATTCAAATTCAATCAAATGTGCCAAAATTAGCAATTTTGTGTTACTGTGTGAGCCAATGGCACGTGCTCTCTCCAATTCTGTTAAACGCGGCATATTGAAACTGCAAAACGTTTACCGTGTCTCAGAAATATTTACATGTTATAGGCCTAAACCTTTCATCACTTACCTTCATGACCTTCCACCTGGAGTCATTGTTAACCCAGTCTTGCAAATACTCAAACAATGGTTTTCTAAAGAGATGAGGGGTAACTTGTGTGTGTGTTGCGCTCACTGGTGCAAATCTTTGTGTAAACCATTCATGGTTCTCAAGCATGACCGGTTTGGTTATTGATCATTACCTATTGACTGTTTAGCACAGATAACGGTAATTTTGGCACATTTGATTTGTGACTTTGCCTCATTCTCATTCATGTGGCCAAGTTGAGCAACATGTAATCATTGCAAATGTGGTATAATTTTAAAGAGGAATACTTCAGCTTTCCATTGATATATAACATATACAAAGAGGGTAATAAATAATAAAAATATACTTGATTAAAAAAGATTCCTAACTTTTTGTGAGCAGTTTATATTTATTTCACGGTATGTGGTTTCCCAATTTGAAAGAAGAAACCAAATGTTCACTCCTTCAAGACAATTATTGCACAGATACATATTATGAAAGAAGAAAACAAATGTTCACTTTTTCAACACAATTATTGCACGGATACATTATATGATGTTTTTCTTCAATATACAAATATACAGTGAATTAATATTATTATATCAAAATAGGATCAGCAAATAGTATATTTCGAGCCTCGAGTTTACAAACAATAAGAAAGAACATTATCCGAGGGAGTGGAAATTCAAATCCTTTAAAAATATATTAATTTTTTAAATACTGGAGCTCAAACAGTGATACATGGCTTTTCTGTAGTGATAGACAACGTGTCTGTAGCGCTCTTACCCAAGATCAACAGGTCAACTCTATTGGGAGCGTTTGGTATAGTATATTTCGAGCCTCGAGTTTACAAACAATTAGAAAGAACACTATCCGAGGGAGTGAAAATTAAAATCCTGTAAAATATATATTAATCTGTTTAAAACTGGTGGTAACTTACTCTCTAGCTCTCTTTCAACAAGTGTGGTAATGTACATTAAATAAACTTGCCCACGATAGCCAGTTTCTGTACATTAAACGTTGTCTGTCATTGGTTACCAGCTATTTACAATTGGGATACCAGATATAAACTCGCTGTCTATTGGTTACTTAAGAATGTATGACATAGTTGCTGATAATATTTACTTATTCCAAGGTTATAGGTCAGCTATATGTCTCTTGTCGAGTTGCCTAAAGCGCCTATGTAGTCCAATGTAATTTTCCACTTACTGTAACAGTATATTCAATACAATAGCTCTATACGGAGCTGTAAATAACTTACATATTTCATGACAAATTCGGGTGCTTTTCTTCACCCATTTGGGCTACATACGGAGGCCAACGAATAAGTCTCTGATTGAAATAAGGCAGTGTTCTTGTCCAAAGCACCTAAATAAGCATGTTTACATTAATAGGGCGACTCGATTTGTTGGATTTCCCTTTCTATACGCGGTACCGCGAAAAATGAAGAAAGAGATTCTGAAATACTTCTATGCATCACTTTCCAACGAATTAAAGTTATGAAGCAAAGATTTGTTGTCTTAAAAAATTCGACGATATTCAGTCAGCCGACAGGTCACGCATAGCGGCTTTAAATTGTCGTACACGCGATTTGCACCCATCCACATTTTCAAGCGTGACCCCGCTAAATGGGCTGTGAAAGTCATTAATATTGTGCATCTTGTCATCGTTTATAACATAAAATAACCCACCACCTATGTAGGTAAACTACCTATTTAATATAGTTTTTATTTCGATTATATTACTTTTGGAAGAATTTAAGGCCGAGAAAAAAGTGATATATTTGTGTGTGTTTTTAGGCAAAGTACAGTACCTTCTAAATTTAGAGTATATACAAAACCTAACAAATTCATACTTGTCAACTGTGTTTGGTAATAATGTTTCCTGCAATAAATTGGCATGACATAAATTGCCCGCTTAGGAGCGCTATTAATTCGGTCTAGTAAACCTATTGTTATCAATTACTACGAGAGGATTACCTGGTTGTATATTTAAATTCGAGCAGTACTTCTTGCTAACTGCATGGGTGAGTTTCCATTATGTTGCAAATTACATCCATGCTCAAGCGTTTAAACTACTCAATGGGCATTGCAATACAGCCGGTTGGTTGCACACGAGAATTATGTCATTTATAGCAACCAACTTTGATGGAAGGCGAATATTTAAATTTGTTGCCGGTTTTTAGGGCAACAATTTATAGCGCTGCTAAGCGGGCCTTGTAGCGTAATGCTTAAATAATCAAGACATGTTGGAGACAGCAAAGACTACGGATAATCTGCAACTACTTGACTTTGTTACGACGATAAAACTCCCATATATAGTGTACTTCATAAATACAGAAAGCTAATACTAGGAATTTTTCTTTTTCTGAGCATGAATAATAATATAAAATCAATCATTTATAATTTAAAAAAATCATCCACATGGTCCAACTACTGGCGGATTTGACACAAAAATTCTAACATATATACGGCAGGTTAAATTAAAGAAAATATTTAAAATATGACGACTGCGGGGATCGAACCGTGTCTCTTTGGCTTTAAAAGCGAGGGCTGTTCCACTAAGCTACCAGAACGTTCCATATTTGACGACTCGGTCGGTCATTATGATATCACAGTGAAACAGACGCAGGGAGCAAATATGGAGGAAACTTTTTTTTCTTTCTTCAATATTTAGGTCTACATTCGGGGGGGGGGGGGGGGGAGGGGGTTGTGAAGCGTTGCGTCCCCATACCGGCGTACAAAACTGCAATTTCCAACTAATTTGCTGGTCTTCCTTTCTCCTTTCTGTCCGTTCCCTTACCCTTTTCCCTTTTCCCTTTTCCCTCCTTCCCCTTGCCCCTCCCCCACCAAGATGAAAAACCTAGCTACGCCGCTGCATGCCCATGCTGAGAACATGCCCACACATGTCTGAAATTATCACAGAATTATAAAGGAGAATCCGGACGAAATGTTTTGCCCTATCTCTTTACGTGTAACGGGCGCCATTTTGGATTTCCACCATGGGGGAAAATTTGGAGGTATGTCGGTATTTTTCGGAACTGCACGGAAAAGAACGAATGAAGGAGCGTGCGCGTACTAGAGCCGTCTCTCTCTCTGCGTAAAAAGCAGTAAGTGCGTCCCCGCGATTCGGCACTAACGCACGGCCGCGAGAATGTCAATCAGACGTGCCAGCGGCCTGATATAGTTGGTACCACCTCCAGGGTATGAAGAACAACGCAATACAGTTAGTTCTCAGTGATGTTGTCTTCAAAATGGAAGAATACGGTATTAATTTATATAAAGTGCTCAACAAAAGAAAGTCGTACACTTTGTTTAGGTCATTTAAAGTAATTTTCGACTATTTTTTTACCAAACAGGCTAGATAGACATTTGGATGAATCTTTTAGGCACATTTTGATATCAAACATAACACCTAACAACAAAGATAAACCATGATTAGCACCATTTATAGAAAATTAGTCACTTTTCAAAAGTCACATTTCCAATACACTACGCGGAAGAAAACACCAATTGTTAACAAGCACATAATGCCCTTTATGTTCGGAATCAAATTTCCCGCTCACTAAGTGTACGCCCAGCGCATCGATTGCCCGCCGGTCAATCCTGGTTAATAACAATGTCACACATGGGGTGAACTTCGCACACACACATTTTCCTCCCGTGTAGTAATTGAAAATGTGACTTTTGAAAAGTGACTAATTTTCTTTAAATGGCGCTAATCATGGTTTATCTTTGTTGCTAGGTGTTATGTTTGGTATCAAAATGTGCCTAACAGATTCATCCAAATGTCTATCTAGCCTGTTTGGTAAAAGAAAAATCAAAAGTTACTTTAATTGACCTAAACAAAGTGTACGACTTTCTTTTGTTGAGCACTTTAGAAAAAGTGCGTGCTTTGAGTTCACCCCACGGTCGAACCCTTGTACACCTCAAATAAAGACCGTTTCTGTGATGATATGAACCACGATAACCAAACGAAACCAAATTATGTAATCTAATAAAAGTGTTAGATTTTACAAAATAAGATTTTACTTCAATAGACCGTATTATTCCCCTTTACAAAAATCACACAATAGCTCATTGCATGCATTAGTATATTAGAGATGTTATGATGTATGAAGTTTTTAAAGCTTATTCTGTAATCTAATATAAGTTGCAGAATTTTAAAAATAAATTGTTACTTCAATAGACCTTATCATCACCCTTCAAACAATTGCACAATAGCTCACTGCATTAGGTAGATTGTACACGCCTAAACCGCTTCAATTCTGTAATCAAATAAGTTGCATATTGTCCAACAATAAGATAACTCAATAGATCATAAATATCCTACAACATATGAAACACTACTGCTTTACAAGAATATTCTGCTTTACAAAAATATTGCAATATTTATTTGTCAGTCTTACTTGGTGTTGCAAAGCCTTCCTGTTGGAACATATTTTGTAATGCATATTGTTCGAATAGGTAAATTCAATTAAAGTACTAATGTCATAATAGTCCTGTCCTTGATGTTTTGAAGTATGTCTGTTTGTCTCTCTCGAGCTATCTCTCTTTTGCTAGATTATGAGTTAAATTTAGATGTGGCATTTTGTAAATAATATTATTCTTAAAGAAATTGTGATCATCATGCCCAATCCATATGACTGCGAACAAAATAAACGGCTAAAAACGTCAAGAATATTTTTGTAGAAAAAACCAGACACAATGTGTACAAGCCAAAAAAGGAAAACACCACCACCACCACCACCCCTCTAAAATTGCAGCTAAATTGAAAGTCGGGACTTCTTTGTATTTTTACAAATTTCACGACTATATTATAAAGAAGCATGATATAATTGTTGTGTCCAGGGCCGCAGTAATTGATTTATTAAACGTGGTCGATTGGCATGAAATATTCATTTTCCCGGGGCGCTCGGCTGTAGTGACGCCGAAAACCTACGGTGAAGCGGACTGTTGAGTACGCGTTAAAAGCGGATGTCCGCGTTATTTTTGGCAGTGCACTGCGTCCGCGTTGGACAAAGGTTTGAAATACGCGGAAAGAGCGACGCTTTCCGAATGCTCACGAGCATTTACGGAAAATACCGACATACCTCCAAATTTGTCCCCATATGGAATCAAAATGGCGGCGGCGTACTGGATCTCCTTTTTAAGT